>OZ002742.1:110623065-111823065 GCA_963924295.1 Dioctria rufipes | reverse complement strand
AAGTAAACCACTAAAACCAAACTGAAGTTGACAAGTATACAACCCCGATATAAATTCGCTTAGGGTATTTCACATCATTACTTAATACACATGTGCCGCACACATTCTACCCAAGCCTTGGTACATGTAACGTAGCCCAGTCCAACACACCCCAGCCAGTCCTAGTCATATTGGATATAGCTCTCAGCGAACCTCTAGTACGCAGACACAGGAGGGGGCACTTCAAGGTCAAATTGTCGTACCGCCAAAACTCGCGATGAAAAATGTTGATGACAACTTAGAGGCTACGTGTCTGAGATGAAAAATAAGCGAACTCCAGAAACAAAATCGAAAACCTATTCTACTTCCCTATACTGGAGAATGCTGAAAATGATCTCGTATTCCCAAAGTGATCTCGTATTCCCAAAAGTCGAGATGAAAAATAAGCGAGCTCCAGAAACAAAATCGAAATCCTATGTTGGAGAGTGCTAAAAGTGATTTCGTATTCCCAAACTGATCTTGTATCCCCAAAAAAGCCCAAATTTAGGCGCAGCATCCCAGATAAACCGTAGTACGTGGAGCATTTTGCTGCTGCGTGTGGCCACAAGGAAAGGAAAAACTATGTGCCAGAACTCCCATAGAATAATTACTAATATCATCCACAAAATTCGTTATGGTTTACTTTTACTGAATAAACTAACTGAGTGTACTGAGATTACTGGCTGGACTGAACTGTGCATAAAATGTAGCATAGGCGAAAAGCCAGGACGCATAGAGAAAAGCAGCTGTCTCGAAACCCATCGATGACTTCGCGAGCGCTAAATCTCGATAGAAGACCTTCGAAAAGTTCCGCGCAATTGTATGCTATGTATGTAGTAAGCTATGTTAATATTTAAAATTGACGTAATGATTTTTTACCACAGCCACTACCTTCTTTACTACAGGCCATGTCATTATAAAATTCATATGTATGAGAAACCTGTCCTTTGAAAGCTGTTAAAATTTCACATTATGGAAAAACAAACACGTTTCATGTGTAAAAATTTATATAAAACAAGCAAAAAAGCTAGAATTGGTCTAAGACCAATTCTTAAGATACCCTAGATGAATGCCCGTATGAAATTTCCTATTGTCACCCTTCTGTGCAAGTTTGACTTTTGAAGTGGTTTTTCGCATATATTTCTAGAACGGTTTGTCGGACAGAAAAAATGATTATAACCAATTTTATAGGATTTCGTATTCTGAAGAAGTTTTTAGTACAATAAAAATGTCGTGGACTGATCGTTTGCACAGTATACGTAAAAAACCTACATTTTTATATGCCAACGCCAAGGAGGAGATGCCCGATTTAGTCCATTTTTGAAACTTTATTTGCCAGTACAATGAAAACACCACGTACCAAATTTCAGCTCTCTATATTGATGTGTTCTCAGGCAGTGTCCAAATATATAGTGGAAAACGAAAGCTTTTTATGGCAACCCCACGAAGGAGTTGCCTGATTTGTCTCATTTTCGAACTTAATTTTCCTTTTTGTTTTAAGGTCCGTGTACAAAATTTCAGCTCTCTAAGTATACGCGTTCTCGAGTTACCGTGCACACAGACGGACAGACGGACATGCAAAAATCAAAATAACTTTTAATATTATGCATGGGTGTCCAATCCATTTTGCTCTACCGTCATTATTTCGAGGTGTTACAAACGGAATGACAAACTTAGTATACCCCTTCGATTTCATCTAGGGTATAATAAACAACGCTCTGGTGACGATAATTCTAACGCCTATTTATAGGTCAAATTGCTTATACTTTTAGGAAAACAAAAGTAATTTTATTTCAACAAAATTCCGAAGAGTTTCTGCATTTTATTAAACTATACCCAATTCGCTATGAAAGGAGAGTATAGCTTTCGCTTAAGACAAGCGTTCTTTTTAAGCTTGAAGTATCTTTCCCCTGCAAATCATTAATATGAAAAAATATGAAAAATTGAAATGCATAAATAATTGAACTTATAACTTTAACATATCAAATTTCTTTCAATTGCATGATATTTGTTTGTTGGACTTCATAAAACAAACTTTTTCACTTTTTTGACCTGCAATTTGTCATTCTCTAATTTTGGAAAGTTGTTTAGAAGCCAAAAGGAAAGAAATAAAATATATTATAAAACCTTTTAAAATAAATAACTTTCATAATATCATATACATCGTATTAAAAAGCAAAAAACTCAGCTCAGACAAAGTTTTTTAGTCAGGGGTCTGTGAATTGATAAAAGTTATTTAAAAACAGCTTTCGTTCAATTCGAGGAATAGTACTCTGTTTTATTTTTCAAAATTAGGGAATATCAAATTGATGGTCAGGAACTTAAAATTAATTATTTTATAAAGTCATTAAAAAATTATGGTCATTTTTTGCAGGGAAAGATACTTCAAGCTTAAAAAAGAACTTTCGTACTTTCATTTCACAGCGATTTGGGTCGAGTTTAATAAAATGCAGATAATCTTCGTAATTTTGTTGAAATACTCAAAATTACTTTTGTTTTCCTAAAAGTATAAGCATTTTGACCTATAAATACTAGTTAGAATTATCATCACCAGAAGCGTTGTTTATTATACCCTAGATGAAATCATAGGGGTATACTAAGTTTGTCATTCCGTTTGTAACACCTCGAACTAATAATGGTAGAGCAAAATGGATTGGACACCCATTCATAATATTAAAAGTTATTTTGATTTTTGCATGTCCGTCCGTCCGTCCGTTTGTCCGTCTGTGAGCAGGATAACTCGAGAACGCGTATACTTAGAGAGCTAAAATTTTGTACACGGACTTTAAAAAAAAAAGTAAAATTAAGTTCGGAAATGAGACCAATCGGGCAACTCCTTCGTTTTTCGCTATATATTTGGATACTGCTTGAGAACGCATCGACGTAGAGAGCTGAAATTTAGTACATGATGTTTTTTCTATATTAGTAAATAAAGTGTCAAAAATAGACTAAATCGGGCAACTCCTTCTTGGCGTTGCCATATAAAAATTTAGGTTTTTTACGTATACTTTGAAAACGATCAGTCCAAGACATTTTTATTGTACTAAAAACTTCTACAGAATACGAAATCCTATAAAATTGGTTATGATCATTTTTTCTGTGCGACAAACCGTTCTAGAAATATATGCGAAAAACAACTTCAAAATCAAACTTGAATAGATCGGTGACCATACGAAATTTAATACGGGTATTCATCTATGGTATCATAAGAATTGGTCTTAGACCAATTCTAGCTTTTTGTACAATAAGTAACTCTTTTACTGAGCTCGTCGATGAGTTTCTTCACCTACTCATCTATCAGCTCATCAATAAATTGGTATGGATACATGGATAAATGGTGGTCAGCAATCATTGAATTGTGAAGTATATAAATCAGTTTAGTCCCGGTGCTTAAACAAAAATCAGCATAACATTTATCCAACCAAACATCATGAGCTCATCAGTGCGCTCATAATGATTGGGCTACCAGAGAATGCATAAGTGGCCCATACGTGGTCACGCATGTTGTCCAACTCGAGTAGTGCAATGATGTTGTCACGCAGATTTGACCGTGTGTGTGCTGCTGTGTCGGTTGGACGAAAACCAAAATAGTTTGCTTTTTAGGGATGGGGCTACGTTTTTGACAACATTTTGTATCATTTAAGGACGATGTTTGTCTCGCATTCGTCATTGTTAAATCTTGAGTGAACTCTATTGTAGAAAATGTAACAAATAATAGTTCTAGCAGCTCCTGATATGTGTTCCTGACATAATGTTGGAAGCATGTTTGGCACACCAAGTTGGACAACATGTCCGCCGTGTATTGGCTACTTCACACAATAATTACAATAATTCTACTGCACGAAAACAGTAAACAATTGTCGTACATGACAATCACGCGACACAGTAAATTAGGCTGCACACTGCATGAGTAAATCACTCTTACTCAATACACCAAATGTATCGATATAAACAGAGAGTTTGTGAGGCTAATTAAATGAAACAAAACTTTTGAGACTTCACGTTATAATTTTAATGAGCACTTCTTGGGTACATAGTTGATTGCAGACTGACTGGACTAGAATAAAATAACTTATCTGACTCTTGATAGAAAACTCAAACTGATAACAAAACGATATTTAAAATTGTATTGCATGTTAACTAGAATTACCTTGTATGGGTGATCATTGGGCAAATATATGGGCATTGCTTATGTATAATTCTAAGTACAAATATTAGTGTAAGGTACATTAATACATGATAATCTATAATAAAGTTTGATTCTCGAACATACTCCCCCAGTTAACTAGTATTAATAGGAAGCTTCTCCAATTTTACTGTAAGTCGTCTTATCTGTCCATTGGAAATACGAATTGTGGTAACTTGAACAAGACAATCTGATCCTGGATGGGTAATGATAATACGCCCCAATAGCCATTTGGAAGGTGGCAGATTGCCATCCTTGCTGATGACCAAATCACCTACTGAAATATTAAGTTCTGCTCACTGCATTTTGGTCTATGTTGGAGGGCTGAGCGATATTAGACGTGCCACCTCTTCCAAAAATGCTGGAGCATGTTTTGAAGTAGCCGCCACCTGTCTAATAGAGATGAAGAACACTGATTAGTGGAAGTTTCTGGAAGTGTCGTAAGCTTTTGCCCAATCAAAAAATGTGTGGGTGTTAGCACATCCAAATTCGAAACGTCAGCAGAAATTGCAGTGAGCGGTCTGGAGCTGAGAGCCCCTTAGATTTGAACCAGGAGTGTATTGAATTCCTCGTATATGAGATTCATGCTGCCAATAACCTTGCAAAGGATATCCAGCCTCCCAAATAGCTCCAAATAGCGGAGCTGCAGGCGGATTGAAGTGTCATTCTATTCTGTTAGAGAAAAGGAAGTTAGAAATATTCGAATCTTTATAAATTGATGAAAGAAGTTTGTGGATTTCTTGCAACTGCCGATTGGCACCTACGAAATTGGTACCATTATTTACATATATGTGATATGGTGTCAGAGTTTAAATCTCCGGCCAATTCTAAATGAATTGCGCGCATACTGAAGCCACTATATACACTTTGGTGGTGCGCGCACCTCTTCTCCGGCAAGTCAGAATGTAAATGGGGCCAGCATAATCTATACCTGTATTGGCAAAAGCTCTGTATGCTCCAACTCTGTGTGCTGGGATATTCGCCATTAGTCGTTTGGTTATAGTAGCGCGGTGTGTAACACATTTTGTACAGCGGTTGATGTGCGTTTTTATCAATGACCTGCATGATAGTATCCAAAACCTGCGGCGAATTGTACTCAATAGGCATGAGGATATCTTTTGTGGAGAAGCCAAATGAAATAATTGACAAAGATATGGGTTTTGGTAGGATCCTGGATGTTTTACATCATATTTTGATTGCTTTACTGCAAACGCCCGCCAACACCAAGCGTGTCGGCTGAATCCAAGAATGGAGTTAATGTAATAATGCGGCTAGATGACTGTATTGGACTATTTCATTTTAGTAAGCAGATTTCCTTACTAAATGCTTGCGCTTAACACAATTATATGCAGGAAGGAAGTACCTTATCGTGATCCTTAGTTGAGAGCCATGAATTTTTCTGGTGGGACTTTACAACTCCTGGCGAATTGGAAACATCGGCTTAGAATGCGTAAAATCCTTGAGAGTGATGAATATCTATTGAAGAATAACGTTAAGAGAGCCTTATCCATATGTGTATGAAGATTAGACATGAAAAGCTCTCTGCGTTCTTCACTGACGGCATTTTCATTCTGTGCTGGATTGTAAAACTTATATTTTCCAATTATTCTTTAACCAATTTGGGCCTTTCCAGCACAATGTTGACTTGATGAGTTACCCCGCAGGATGCGAGATCATCTGGGATATTTGATGATGTAACATGTTGTCATTGCTACTGAGGAATGAGTAATGGTATGGAAGACGTCCGGTTTCCAGCGAAGCACTTCCACTTTCGTGGGTGGTCTAATAGCTACGCTTAAACCACCGCTGAATCAGTCCAAGCATAGCAATGTTGACTTTCGATGTTTAATGTGCGTTTTACAAAATAGAACAGACTCGCTAAGCTGTTGGTGCACATAGCTCAAGTCGTGGGATGGATATTTGCTTGATGGGACATACCTTAGTTTTGGATGCAATAATATTCACTCCAATGTTACGTCATCCTTAGATCTGCAATAGATTACGGCAGCATAAGCTACCTCTGACGCATCCGAAAATCCGTGCAATTCTATGGAGCGCAATTTTGCATGAATCCATCTTGGAATCCGTAGCTGTTGTAGACACATGTGACCGTTGCGAAGTTTTGGAATTTTTTACTAAGTTCTTGGCACTGATCATCCCAGTCAAAATTGTTCAGCCATAACTGTTATAGGAGAGTCTTATATGTTATGGGTACTGACGAGACTAAACCTAGTAGATCGAATAGTTTTCTAGAGTCTGATAGTATTGTTCTTTTTGTCCCAATGTCACATGTTGGGAGCGTTACAGCATACGTGAAGTAATCCAAGGCAGGAATCTATCTGAGGGCAAGTACCCTCAGTATCTCTGAGTTGTCATCAAACCTCATTGCATTTCACTGCTCATTTTTGAGGATGTTGTGCTTAAAAACATATAGCGGGAAACACAGTGCTAGCCTTTCCAACCTCAGCCTCTGCCTCAACTTTGGCAGATCTGTAGAATATATAGGATTCGGTTATGAAGAACCTAACCGCAAAGTTAGTGAGGTTGACCAGGTTGAGGTTGAGCTCGAGTAGGTCTATTCTCCACTCTGCTGGAACTTTGTCAGCTTTGACAGCTAATTTTTGTTATCGTAAATAAGGGAAGGCAAATTTTTTGCAAAAAAAAAAAAAAAAAAAAAAATTGGGAAGCATATTTAACGTGAAAAGTTGTTCCTACTGTAGTAAATTATGTAAAAAAAAAATGAATTTTTAAGCCAACAGCCCAATTAACTGCTGTTATACAGAACTTGTCAAAGCTCGCATTGTGAGTTATAAAAATTGCCAGAGTTCACCAAATTGAGGTTCTTAAAGGTTTACTAAGGTCGAGGTTGGAAAAGTTAGCACTGTGTTTGCCGCTTTACTGTAGTAGTACTTTCGGGTTGGAGGACATCATGGTAAGGTAGATACGCAAGCTCGACATCTGTAAATCGTACTGTGGAGGGCATTGATTTCAAATGATGTAGATCGCCATACTCTTTATTGAATGTTTAATGTTCATTGAACAATTGTGATTCTTGCGTGAATATTCATTCCAGCGAGTGAAAGCAAGATATGGCTCTGTTTATGTTCGAAGATTAATCTGAGAGTGTGACTGGGCTTGATATAATGTATCCAAAGATAGTGTTATGTAGTGACAGATGGTACGCCGTTCTTCCTTCTCGTAGGATGTGAAGGAAATGATTAGCTCCAAAAATTAGGTCTATCCTCTGTGATTGATTAAACTTATTATCTTCCAACTGAAACACTTGTATGAATGTCCAATCTTTAATCACGAACGATGCTCACGGCTTAGGTGTAGTGAGCTTGTTAAGAATAAATGCGTCAATAACAATATGTTGATTTCTTGAAATACGTGAACTTAAGGATAATGTGATCTTTCCCTTTGTTGTTTCTGCTCTGGTTGAAGATAATCCTTGAACTAATACTTTTACCTTTGTTCTGTGGAGTCCCAAGCGTTGCACAAATTCTTTGGGTGCAAATGATGCTTGCGAGCTTGAATCCAGAAGAATTCTACACAGCTGGAATCTTCCAGGGGAATCTTGAACATGTGCCACGGCAGTTGAAAAACTCACTTGGTTCTTCTGTCCTTGAGCACTTACATCTGCTTCTGTGATGCGATTTGCAGAAATGTGAAAGACTGATGATGTTGGACTCAGACCACTAGCGGATGGGGCTTGAGCATGTCGAGCAATAGAGTAGAACCTTTGTTCCTTTGCAACATGATGTAAGCTTGAATGGTATGGCTGCCTGCAATGATAACACCTAATCCTTGATTTACACTTCTTGACAGAGTGCCATGTACCAAGGCAATTGAAGCCTAATGATTTCATTCCAACCAGCTTCCGTCATTCTGAAGTATTCATAGTATTTAGGACACTTGAATATTTGGTGAGACTGTTCGTAGATGATGCATTTTGCAGTTGTATCAATGTGTAGACTACGAATGGACTGTTGAGTCGATCGTTTCGGGGAACTAGGGTCGTATGTCTCAAGTGCATCGCATCAGGTGTTTAGAAATTCTAAGAAATATTGGAAATTCTATTTCGATAGTTTCTTCAAACCATGCCTTCCGAGTATCTTTATCATATTTTCTTAATAATAATTATATGTGCCATGGCTGTCTACCAGAAGCTTCATCGCCGAGAACATCTATGCCTCGAATTAGTTGTGATGAGGTGTCAGCCAAACGCCTTAAATTTAAAACGAAGCTGTGTGTCACATTGGGCTGATTGATGAAAGTTGACATGTATGCTGATGCGATTTGTTTTTCATATTTTATCGTTTCATAAGCTTATCCCAAGCTTCTTTGTAATTACCTTCTATAATGTGGAGATGTTTAACGATTGATGACGCTTCACCTTTAAGTAGACTTTTGAGGTATTGTAGTTTATGAACAAGTGATAGGTTGGATCGGTTATCGATAGAGGATTCGAAAAGGTCTTTGAATGACGTCCAGTCCTTATAATCTCCGCTAAATGGAGGAATATCAGTCTTCGGAAGCTTTATTTGAGTGGAAGGGGACGATGATGCGAAACCGTCGAAAAATTCCTTCTGTAGCTTAACTAGTGTATCGACTGTCGTGTTGAGTTCTTCTCTGGGTTTTTCGTTATTTTGAACATCAGTTTTTCTTTTCTTAAGTATTTGCCGCAGTGAAACTTTGATTTCCATATATTAAAAATTACAATATATTGATATTTATCAAAAATCTTCCGCGTAATTCAATGAGGACCGCTAGCTACACATATATATTTAACTTCATTGTTTGTTAGTAATGACAGAAAAATTTATGTTAGCATCCATGTATAATCAATTTTTAGTTGAAGACTTTTTTTTATGTAGCCACTCCAGTTCTTTGTTTATTGTTCACGATACAATTCTTATTTGGTATTTACAATCATTTTAATATTAAATTTATCCCGAACCGAGCGAATGAGGAACAGTATACCATCGGACTTGCAATCTGCCAAGGTTTAAGAGTGACGTACAACAGCACCTCCGCCATTCTCCTTATGTTTCTAATCCTTTCTTTATTTCCCTCCAGGCATGCTGTGCTTTGTATAATATGTATAGTATCCCTTGAAATTAACTTTATAATAAAAGAAAAAGTTAATACATTAATACAATTACTTTTCTTACTTTCAGAAGTGTGCCTACCTCAAATGCTGCTGTTTATATGTGGCCAACAAGTCTCAACTTACCGCACATAGCTAATAGAAGCTCTCATATGGTGCCTGATATACACACAAATGGGTCATTTACAAATATTAGTGTATCGTCGAATAAACTGAATAGCTGAATGAAACCTCAATATTCAATTATTGAATGTAAATTTACGAAGAGAAGGGAACGAGTGTCAATAAATGGAAGCAATAAATGCAAATCAAAGACGTCCTTTTAAAAGTATCGGAAAACATCATTGATAAAATATAATAAATGGGTTTTTCCATGAAAATGATGAATATGTTCATATATTTTTCAACAGCTACAGATAACCAATAACCAATTTTCATCAATACATATTTCGTAGATACGTTTGAGTCACAAGCCCATTTCGTACATAAAACCCCTATTAAAAACATAAAAAATCTTATTCTTTAAAACCCAGTTGCGAAGATCGAATGGTTTCAACGATGCATACATATTTTAGAGCCTTGGAAGAAAGCTTTATCTTCGAATGTAAGTGCAATAACTAATAAAGAATAATAAGGTGCGTAATTTACATTCACAAATAAGTGAAATAATAGCAATTTGGAACCAACAAATAATTTTAAGAAATTCATTTTTTAATAAGAAGTTCGTATACATTTCGTGAGAAAAAGCTTTAAAATTTAGTGTGCCTCCATTTTCTAATTAATATAGAGTTAAAGTTTTATTAGTATAATAGGGCATACATATTAAAATATTCTAATTAGACACAGATCTTGATTATAATAAAAGAAATCTGAAATTTTACTGCTCGATGCGAATATATTAAGTAAGATCAACATTGTTATGTATTGTTGTTAAACAATTCGTTGTTAGGCAAAGAAACTATACATATGTACATAATTTTTCTTATTTTATTAGGACACTAAGAAATATTAAAAAGCTAAAATACCTAATAATCCCGAATAGTAGCAGTGAATAAAAGCATTTCTTATATTGTCATTAAAACTATAGAATTAAACTTCCAAAAATAATGCTAGCCCATGGGCTAAGTAGTTTGTCATTCAATTGTACTCGGTAGCACTGATCTGTAAACTTTTTATAAAATGGAATAAGTTTTCTTTGTTACTATGAAATAGCGAATTGGTTTGGTACACTTAAGTGAAAAATATAATAAATATATAATTCGCCATGGTGTATTGTTTGGATTTGTGAAATTTAAGTATGAAATTAAATAAATATTGAAATATTTTGAAATTTTATATTCCATTATGATCATTTCCGATTCCAGAAAGCTTTCCAATTTAAAACATTGTAGCACGGCGAATTATCTCTGGGAGCTCGAGCGGATAATCCAAATCCAAAAATGAAAAAGTCATCAACCTCAGGCAAATCGGAAAGACAAAATAATAAATTGAACTCCAGCTAAGCAGAGGTGATTTAGACTTTACATTTAAAAGTAATTTTACGCGATTGTTTAAATTACTTTTGTTTTAATTTTTTATGTACGGCTGATTACAGCGAGGAATTTATAAAAAGAAATATTAATCAATTTTCATCAAGGTTTTTTAAAATTGTCTTGCACAAGGCGCACTTACCACTGACTTGTGCACATTAGCTTTTCCTAAAAGCTCTATAGAAATAAATACTCAGTTCGTGTTACAATTGTGTTTCTACTAGCCAAATAAATTGATCATAACCACCCATTGGGACGAAGAAACAACGCTTTTGACAGATGCACAATTTAAGTGCTTCCCTAGCCATCATTTGATAGCTTTTTAGAAGAATTTTTACTGATATATCCAGAAAAATAAGCAAAGACGCAAGTAACTCAAGAGCCTCTATAACGATCACTTGGAACAAGATAGAAGATTATTTGATGAGCCCCAGCAGAAGTTGAGAAAGGGGTGATCTCATCTAACTTTTCAGTAATCTGAACTGTAGATTATACGGATTGTACGGAAGTAACGCATTTTTCATTTTCATCTGAACTTCAGAGTGATTAGGATTAATCTGCTGAAGTTCTTGTTATAAGGTGAGAAAAAAATTGAGAATACCATACTTCGTTTTATTTAATCAATTTAATAAAATTTAATACCAAAAATAATTATGAGCCAGCGCAAGTGCCTTATTACTGTTCTCTGGAGGCAGTCTTGAAGTCCTCTTATGAGGTTAAGGAAGAAGAACTGCGCTCATTATTTAAAAGCTCATTACAGCTTTTGAAAACACCCCTTTAAAAAACTTCTTTGCCCATCATTTAGCATGCCTCCTAGAGCGGTTCTTAAAAACAGCATTGAAGCGCTTGCCTCTGCGGACATGCCTACGCTTAAGGGGTCCAACCTTCTTCATTACAGAAGGATAATGTGTTCTTAGGTGGTGTTTCAGTTTCAGCGGCAATTGATATATTTCTAAATATTTCCAGTAATTTTCTTCTAATTTATTATTAATATCATCATCAATGGAATACAAGAGCAAAATTTCAATCATGTCTATTACAACTATAAATAAACCCCAATTAGGGTTACCCTCGGTAATTAAATCACCTATTAATAAACCTAAACATTTTGAAAAATTTAAGGTTTCGGACGATGATAAGTTTTTTTTTTTTTTTTTTTAAAGGATTCTATGGTTACCTCTTGATGCTTATTTATATTCTCATAAAGACCATAATTAAATAACCGAACTAAATTATTTAATAAAGTTAAAGAAGCTTGTGAAAAGAAGTGCTCCTTATTTTCAAAAGCATCTATATCATTAATGCCATTTCAAAGTTGCATATACCCTTGAAAATGTAGTGCATAATATCAACACTCCAATTTTCCTCTGTTTTGTAATGCTTGAGCTGGTTCCAAATACATTCAGGAGAAACTCCTGTAACTTTTAGATTTCAGTTTTCTAGATCAGAATTATAATTGAGCAAAGTTCGCAAGTCCTTTGGCTCCTTAATTACTCTTTCCTTGGCAATACTTTTGTAACATTTGCAAGATCTACAGAAAATCCTAAATTATCTCCCAGGCGAAGAATTAAAATTATGTAAACCTTTTTACCAAATACTTCTATACCATTAGACTCCAAATCCAATAATTCATTTATTATTAGTTCAAATACAGAATTTCCAAATGACTTTCTGTCTAAGCTATTAAACAACATTATTAAAAAAATTTTCTCCAATTTTGATTTCCAGTTTGGATTTAGACTTGGCAATGATATGTAAACGGCTCAATGGATATGTAAATTGCTAATGGATTATTCGTTTCGATCTCATCAAAATACATTGGTATATATATATATATATTGTTGCAAATTTCCCTCTATTTCCGGAACATGTAGCGAGCGGCCCGTTAATTTCACCGCTATTGAATTGCCACTTGGTCGGTGGTCACCAGCGGGGGGAGGTGAGATGTAGGCCGATTTGGACAAACGCAGCAAGCGTGCTTTGCAGTTAGTGAATGTACGAGTAGGAGTATGTTACCTGGAGGCTGGTGGTTTCTCCTCCTCGGGCTCCTTGAGGTGTCTGGGTATACCTGTTTGGTCAGGTCCTTTTGTTCCTTTTTGTCCTTTTCTTCGTTAATTAATGGGAGGTAGGGAACTGAGTCACAACAAAAGAAACAAAGAAACCTTTTTAAAAATACAATTTCAGCGTTTATTTAAAAAAAAAACAAAAACTTGACTTGGCGTCACTTTTATGCCACAGATCTCAAAAACTTCGTGTTGAGTCAATTCTTGCTACGTTTAACATGGCCGACTACAAAATTTTTTTGCACCTACCTTATTGCTCTAGTCCACTTTTTGGACGTCTTCTGCTCGTTAGTGTTAAGTTTTACATCTGTTAACTAATTTTAAGTTGTTATTCATTTTTAATTGATATTTGTGAAACTGATTCTACCTGTGGCTTACTTTACATTGGTCAATTAATTTTCATTCCTTTCATTCCTATCTTTAATTTACATCTGTTCACTAATTTTAACTTGTTATTCATTTTTTAATTGACTTTGGTGAAACTGATTCTACTCTTGATTTACTCTTAATTTACATGGGTCAAATTATTTTCCTTTTTTACTTTTAAATTCTAACTTTACTTCATTATTTAGATTGGCGAGACTGGTTTGAATTATTCCGGACCTTTCATTTTCTCGATCTGTCACAGTTTTCATTGACTTCACGTGTAACGAACATTAAGATTTTCAACCGATTTTGGTCTACTACATCTGTCAAATTTTATTTACCAGTTTAACGAACTGTGAGATGATCTACCGATTTTTGGGTTTTCTATATCTGTCAAATCTTCTGTTCAATTTTAAAGTTCCATATTTGCCAAGGCTTTCATTCCATTATGAATTTTTATATTTCTTTATTTGTCAAAATTTCTATTCAGTTTTACACTTCTATATCTGTCAACGTTTTCATTCCATTTAAAAATAATTTTATATTTCTATCAAAATTTTCATTTAATTCTAGATATCTATATCGGTCTAAATTTTACTTCAATTTCAAATTTCTATTTTTCGAAGTTCTTATTTAATTTTAGCTTCCCATATCTGTCAAAGTGCTCTATTCAATTTCATATTCCTATATCTGTCAACTTAGATCATTTGCTCTCAAATTCCAGAAATTGCTACAATTATTTACAGACTCCGCGTTGTCATACCTGTCAAAATTATATTTGCTTTCTGGTATAAATATGGTAATTATTTACTGATATTCTCCTAAGTCTGTCAGAATTAGTTTGCTTCTATGGTGTAAAAATGAATATTACTCATCGGCATTCATTTTATAGATCTGTCAGAATTAATTTACTTCTATGGTGTAAAAATGAACATTACTTATCGGCATTCATTTTCTAGATCTGTCAGAATTAATTTACTTTAGTAGTGTGAAATATGGAAATTATTTATCACCATTCGTTTTCTACACCTGTCAAAGTTTTTTCTTCGATTCTAAATTGCTATCTTTGATAAAGTTTTCGTTCAATTTTATTCATAGAAAGGTTGAAAGGTTCATTAAGTTATTAATACTTTTGGTGGGCAATTTTAATTTTCTCATTGAGAGATGAAAGAATATTTCCTTGCAACTTTCGGCGATTCTAAGTCTAAGCACAAGTCCAGCAAAATACTTCGGCTTTGTGCGGGCCCGTCTGGGTTCGCCTTTTATACAGTCTGCTGGCGTGGTGTATTTGTGACGACCAGGTGTTGTGAGAAGTTTAAGAATGAGTTTTTGATTCCACGGTGGTTCTGTGTTCATCTCTAACAGATCAGCTGACTAAAATGTCAAGAGTTTGGTTCGTTGTTTCCTTTGTTGTTCGTGGTGCCTGCAAGAAAGCTTTCCTCTTGAGGTGTCTAGCAGCAGTTGCTTTAAATGTTTGCATGCAGTATCTAATCCTACGAATTTTCTTGTTGCCAGTGAGCTTCAACCTGTTTCATCCGATATTGTGGATAGGGAGCACTCTTGGAATTGTCTCGACATTCCATACACGGCTATGCATAATGCCATCGGATGGCGCGCCAACTCTAGGGAGTAATTTCGGTAGGCATACATCCAGCCGTAAATAAGCACAATGCCACAAACTTTTCCAACGTAGCTGTAACTCTTCTTGAAGGTACTGCAGACTTCATGAAATAAAAGTTAAGCGAGGTAAGCGGATCTGTTACAATATATATATATATATTATATCATTTATATCGAATTTTCTGACTATTCTATTTCAAAATTCAGTTTGAATAATATTTGATGTAATATTAAATGTAGACTTTTCAAATTCAAATTCAAAGTTTGTTTATTAAATACCCCGGCATTAGCGCCACGTCACTGACGTCGGGTAAAGCGATAAGAGTATAATAGTATAACAGCATAGATTACATAGTTTGTTACAGAATAATAAATAGACTACATAGTATATTACAGAGTGTTAATTTGGTACAGAGCAATTTAAAGAAAGTAAGTTAGCAGTAGTTAAACAGTTTACAGCTACATCCATTGTTTGGATTCACGAATTTGGTTATTAGGTTATATTTCAAGTAGGTAGAGTTCAAATTTAAATTAGTAACATCAAATCAGACCAAATCCTATCCTTAAGCAGTTAATGGTATAGTCATAGCCATAGCGTACAGCACCACTATTGGTTAGATAGTAAGTATCATTATTAGGTTTTAAGTGTTAATTATACAAAAAATTTTAAAGATCAGTCATACATTAATACAAAACATTAAA
The DNA here is from genome assembly GCA_963924295.1 of Dioctria rufipes. Lineage (NCBI taxonomy): Eukaryota > Metazoa > Arthropoda > Insecta > Diptera > Asilidae > Dioctria > Dioctria rufipes. The sequence continues at coordinate 111,807,471 of OZ002742.1, read as the reverse complement.
TACTAATACATTTCAGGAACTAATACATTTCAGGTACATGTCTAGTAGACAAGCTCCGCTTATGAGTACAGCTCTCTGAAGCCATATAGTCAGGTACTGGGTATTGCAAATATCTTCCTAGTGATAACTTATTCTACTTAAGAGCAAGATTACTTGCCAGCTACTGCCATTGTCAGATCTAAAAATTAAAGCTATTCACTCATCCAGTGTTTAATGGTTTGCAGCTTTCTGCTGTCAATTAAGTGCTATTATGAGTTATTTACAGGCTAAGCATAGCCTAAGACTATTTACGACTGATCATATATACACCTATATTTATTGACATATTTACCATCATCTCTGTTAGGTAATATATTATACTAATATTTAAATATTTTAATATTTATTAATTATTATTGCAACTTAGAGAAGTATTCCATATCTGAGTATGAGATATGTACGAGCTTGATGTCGCTCCTGAATAGATATGATTAGTGAGTTTTATACTTATTTGTGCTTTTATAATTTAATATCACATATTGATGGGAAGCTGGCTACAATCAGTGATTACCAGTCTCGGCATTAGTGCCTATATCATATTTAATGCAGTACACCATTTAATATGAGTATTGAACATGAGACCAGCAGTGGTTAGCCGTTAACAGTGGCTTGCTATTGCCATGCAACACTTAGAAGAAGTACCGTATATGATGGGACAGAATGATCAACCGAATATATTACTTGAGCAGTGACCATCCATCTCAACATCCATGTGTGTTAACATTTTACACATGCAAATAATCCAGATAATGTCTCACATGCGATATATGAGTGGGGCTTGGTCACCGTTCACTATTGCGATGAGTTTATGTGGTTCAAGATACTAGTTTTGAAGACACCCAGGCTAGTAGATTCCCTAGTGAGTGATGGCAGCGCATTCCAGCGCGAGACCCCCTGCCCATATACATTGTTGGATACATATTGTGTTCTATATTCTGATTGCGTGATGCGACTGGTGCATCTGCTACTCCAGTTGATCTTGGAGTTGATATAATCTGGTAGAAGCTTGAGCTTGGATCGCATGATAAATGTGAGTATTCTCATGGTATAAAGATTAGGCAATGAACATGGTAGAAGAAGATTCATGAATGGTGAGACAAGTTCTGAGCGTCGAAGTCCAAACACGAACCGGACACATGCCTTGAATGCTCGCATTAGTTTATCCATCGCGTTGCTCTGCAGTGGATAAAATGCGGGATAATTAGTGCATTGACCAGTTTCATTCTAATAGCAGGTGGCAGTTTGAGCGCCACCGCATGCAGTGACGGAAATCCACCGTAGACTCTGGCACATATAGCTTTCACCTGTGGTCCCCATTTCAGATGAGTGTCCATCAGCAGACCCAAGTTCTTAACGTGCTCCATTGTGATGGGAATGACAGAGTCCATCAAGATCAAGGGTGGGACCAAATGTAGTGGAGCAAGTGTTCTGCTGCAGGAAGAGTACAGCTTCGCCAGTGACTTACCCGGATTGATGCTAAGCATATGCATATGCACACCACCCCGCGATACTATCTAGTTTCCTATTGAGCGACTCTACTAGTGTTAGTAAATTATTGATGGATGACGCCTCGTAGATCTGCAGATCGTCAGCGTATAGGTGGAAGCGAGGCCCAGCCTCAGTTGTTGGGTCTGTCAGAACCGATGAGACATCATTGATGAACATAGAGAAGAGAACAGGTGCCATAACAGCTCCCTGTGGGACTCCCGTACTCATGACTGCCGGGCATGATCTCTTTCCATTCGCAACAACGATCCGACATCGATCCGACAGATAGCTGGATATCATAGAGCATGCAGACGTAGAGAAGTCAAAAAGCCTAGCAAGCTTGCTGACCAACGTAGAGTGTGGAACAGAGTCAAATGCTCTACTCATGTCAAGAAGTATATGGACCACATTGCCTCCATCATCGTAGAGCTCTCGAATGTCCGATACTACCTTGGACAGTGCTGTTGTTGTCGAGTGCTTATATCGAAAGCCCGACTGAAATTCAGACAGCAGCGTGTTGCTTTCAAGGTGTTGATTAATCTGCTCATTGATGATTGTTTCAAAGACTTTCGAGATGGCAGGCAATATGGTGTGAAGGGCCTCCAGTCTGACAGAGTTGTTGGTGAATTGATTTTGGGTATCGGGGTGATGAGTCCAGTTTTCCAGCAGTCCGGAAAGTGTGAATATGCTATGAGTTTATTAAAGAGTTTGGTAATTTCAGGTAAAATGAATGGAAGAATGATTTTTAGAAATTTAATCGGTATCCCGTCTGTCCCTACCGCATTCGAGTTGATGCGTGTAAAGGCCGCTATAACCTCGCTCTCTGTACAATTTGTTAGCGAGAAGGATGTATTGGAGATGATAGCAGATTCGCTGCCTTCAGTAGTCCTGCTGTTGGTGGTCACGGATGGTGTAGTCCCTATGTAGTTTCAGTGTCGTGGAGTTCAGGTTCAACGATGGAAGGGTGTTTGAACTAACATTGCGCCGTTGTGTTAGACCTGGCGCGGCCGGTGGATGAGAAAGGAAGTCGTTGAATTCATCAGGATCAATGTCTGCATTGTAACGAGCCTTAGATTCCAATCCGAGCTCCCTGGCCTTCCCGCAGTTCATGCTATTCTCAAAATTGCGCTTGGCGACCTCTTTGGTCTTAGCCCTTATCAAATAGTCTGCCTCTCTACGCAGTCTAGCATAATCCGCATGATTGGCAGCCGTTTTGCTGGCTCTCCAACTAGAGTATGCCATGTCTCTAAGTTGACACAGTACGATCACATCAGGCCGGTTGAGGTCCCTTTCATCAATTGATTTGATGTTAATCGTCTTGACAGGAACATGGGTTGCAAAGAGATCGCCTATGATGTTTGATATAGCAGCAGCGGCAACTTCAGGGTCAGGTGTGTTGTGGATTATCGCCCAGTCCGCCGCATCAATGTGAGCTATGAGAGGCTACATCTGGATGGCCATAAGGTTTCTGAAGCTCCTCTGTCTGTATGGTACAGAACAATTTTTGTCAAAGGAGGCAAACATAATCTCGTGGTCAGAGACCCCAGGACACTGTCCAGTAAGAGTAGGTATGAAATTCGGAGTAGTGATAAAGAGGTCTAATACCGTCTCAGAAGTGGCACCGTGCCTTGTGGGTACTCTGTTCAAAATTCGAAGGTCTCGCTCTGCAAAGACATCCTTGAGCGGGTCGCTCAGAGTGGACGCTGTGCCCATGTCAATGTTGAAGTTCCCACCAAGGACAATTCGAGGGCTACGATTCAAGATTAGGTCAAGAAGTTCACTAATCTGCACCAGGCCATGATCCTGGAAAGTAGCCACTCTTTTGTAGGCAGCCACTAGCGCGGTAGGTTCAAGAGGACCATCCGCATCATCACCCCAAACCACAACCGACAATATTTCCCAGCTCTCATTGATCAGTTGACCAATAACTTTTGACTGTAGGGTATTAGTCACATACATTGCAACTCCCCCCCCCCCCTGTTTCTAACCCTATCCAGCCTATGTAATCTGAACCCTATTATTTCAAGCATCTTTGTTGTATTGCGAGTTTTTGACCATATCTCACACACTAGCAGCGCACTTGCTTTCCCTTTGAATGCTAATTTTCGTGAGGTTTTTTAGCAAGGACCTAGCATTGAATGATACGATATTGAATTTTGATGGTAGTAGAAAGTTTGGGAATATATCCTTAGTCGTAAGCACGTAGTGCATTCTCGTTTGAGAAAAGATTAGATTCACCAGCTGAGCAGTATGAGCATAGAGTTTCAGTGAACTGTTCGTATATTAGATGAGCATCATTCTCAGTCCGCCACATACACCTGCCTGTTACAGGTGGCCACCTTCCGCAGGGTGCCTTTTCTTTTAAGAGCGAGGGCCTGGTGCAGAAGTGACAGTACACTACTATCAAGGTCTTCGTTGATGTAGACTCTAGCTGGTGGTCCACCGGAAATAATAGCGTCGCTGGTTAGTGGTTTGATTTTTAGTTGGTACAAGTCGGCGTGAAAGAAATGCTTACAGTTTCCACTGTTATTGAATTTTAAGAACGTTAAAGATTATGAGATGCGATTTGGGGCGACACTGCCAATCGTCCACTTAAGAGGGATTGCCGAGGCAATGTTCGTGCTGAAAGAGGGATCAAGACCTATACTTGTGCAAAGACCTGGGAGAGTATTTCGATTATCAAGATAAAAGGCACCAGCTGGTACGTTGGTAATTATGAGAGTCCTTTCCTTGTCTTTTGGTCCTCCACTGTGAATATCGGATGTATTCCCTGCGTCTAGTATATCTATGATGGTTCTCACCGACTTGAGACCTGTATGCAAGGTTTGTGTTATATGGTGCAGATCACGCAGTGATATGGTCAGCTCACTTGGGGTATCGGTCACCGATTGTACATCCATGGGCTCAGTTGGGGGATCACCTTCGCAGTCCCCAGCCGCTAGTACGGACTGATCGTTAGATTTTGTGGAATTCTTAGATTTTGTGGACTTCTTCTTAGGGTCACACTGAGTGGTTGGTTTAACAGACGCGTCCGGCACCACCGCAGTTGATGTTGCTGGTGCAGAATGTCTTTTATTATTGGAATTATCTGGCTTCTTGATCAACCTAGTGATACTTCGCCGACTATAGTCTACCTCGATGTTAGTGTTTGGTGTCGTTGGTATTGTCTTTGTACCTGTCTTTTTTAGGACAAGTGAAGTGTCACCAGCTGTGTTTACTGGTTACCGATGAGCCTTTACGAAGCCTGTGCACCCCGCACAAAGCCACGGAACTCTTTTGTGTTTGTAGTGCGCAAGATAATCCCTGACTGTGACCGCTACACAGACAGTGTGGTGCCAGTTAGCGCATGCCAGACACTCAATCCAATAGATTTTGTCCCCCCCCCCCCCAAGTAGCTTGGCGGAAGGCTCTTTCGCACGACACACCACACACTTAGCGTTTGGGCCCATAGCAATGGGACTAGGCATACCACGCCTTGTTTTCATACCTAACACACGCTCTGGTTTGTATCCAGGTCGTTCTCCTACGTTGCAGAAGTTATCCTCAGCTACATGGATTAATGACAGTTCGAATCAATAGACGGTTACACAGCTATATCACCCACGTCTGCAGCTGCACTGCTCAAACCATACAGCAAATAGCAAATTTGTTACACTACATCTACATATACCTCGTATCATTTGGTGAATCCCTGCTCAGAGTTTTCCTAGCGGCGGGTTGTTCTATTGCAATATGCGGAAATCCAGCTTATTCAGTCCAGAATGCTAGGCAGTTACGTTTTTATACACAAACAAGAAATTCCAATAGGTTAGATACTCAGTTTAGGTACTTAGTTTAGTTTAGTTTAAAAGTGCTCAGCTGTTGTGCTAACACACCCCAGCCTAATCAGTTTAGCCTGTGTAGATGTGAGAGAGTTTACTCAAATAACGCGAAATTCCAACTGATGCTGCCAATTGCCCATCAATTTCCAGTCTATACATATATCAACATTAAATTTTATGTCTTGACAATTACTTGGCTTAATTTCGTTTAATTTTATTTATTTTATTTTTATTTTATTTGTAGTTATCTGTACTAATATGTATATTTTTGAATTTTGAATTCTTTAAATTTTTGGTTTTGAAATCAGATTACTTATCTGCAAGTTAGCCCAGTAGTTGTGTAATAAATGTTTTAGTCTTTACGTATATCTATATTAAATGTTATGTTTTGACAATTACTTGGCTTAATTTGATTTAATTTAATTTATTTTGTTTTGTTTTAATTTATTCTATAGTTATATATACTAACAGGTTTATTTTAGAATTTTTGAATATTTTAATTTTTGATTTTGAAATCAGACTACTTATCCGCAAGTTAACCCAGTAGTTGTGTAGTTATGTTTTTCTCTTTAATTCCTTTTAGTCCGCAGCGTGTACATATTTAGAGACGATCCTCCTGAGTGATATTGTGCCGCCCGGTCTATGAACAAGCCGGGATTATCAGTTCATCAGCTGGTTCTATCGCTTACTTGCCGCAACAGACTAATTGTGAAACTTATAGGATATTGTGCCGCCCGGTCTATGAACGAGCCAGGATTATCAGTTCATCCACTGGTTCTATCGATTATTTGCCGCAACAGATTAATTGCGAAACTTATAGGAAATTATCAATTTGATGAATTTGATGTTGAGCCTGCTATAGATGCCCCAAGGAGGCCTAGCCGTTACTTGCCGCAACAGATTAATTGCGAAACTTATAGGAAATTATCAATTTGATGAATTTGATGTTGAGCCTGCTATAGATACCCCAAGGAGGCGGAGCCGTGTGCTAATTCGTGTGTCCGCTAGAGGGTTCAATCTATGAAAATCAGCGAATGCAATAATATGAGGCTCCTAAAGCACTGCTGCAACTCCTCAGTTGCATCTATCCACGAAAAGATTGTTCACCCCAGGTAATATGTTAATTTATTTAGGTAATATTGATGGAATATGCCGATTGTCAAAATGGCGACGAGACGCTGACACGGCGTCAGCTAATGTTTTAATCAGAAAATGTACAAATTTAACTCTAGAGTCAAAACTCCAATGAATGTTCAACACAAAGATGTCCTCTTAAGATTGCGAGCATTTCATTTGCTAAAAAGTTTTTGTAAGTCAAAATGCTATCTAAGATTTAGGAATTTCTAAAAAAATTTTAATTGCATTGTTCTGTGACATTTACTGTTTTCAAAATTATTTCTGAGTTTTTTTTACTGGGTCGATTCTTTCTCCAATAATTATATCATAAAAATTATTATATAAACCGGTATTTTGAAATAAAAGTTTTCATTTGTACTCGGATGAAATATTTTCATAAGGATTTTTTAAAATATGGAATAACTGACAAAATTCATGTTTGCTTGCTTCAGTTTCATTTAAATCACTTAATCGTTTAATAACCAATGTGTTTAATTGAGTAGCATATTCATCTTTCAAAAATATCAAATATATTTTGAATATATTTTCGGCAAATGTTTCTATTTTCAAATAAACGCATGATATCTTAATGAGTTTTATATCAGGTTTATAGTTTTCGACAATTTCTTCACATATATTATTGGAGTTAACTAAATTTTATTGATTTTTATAATTCGAACTTATTTTTTTTTTCAATTTTCAATAAATCTTTTTTCATATGTAGCTTAAAAGATTTTAATGAACTAAATTTTCTTTCTTCTGGGCAACTTTTGCATTTCCAGTTATCTTGAAAACGGTGAAAAATTTTTAAATGAATAAAATAAATTTCTAAGCTGACAACATTGGTTTTGCAGACAAAGCAATCCATTATATAATTTGAGAAATAAGTTCACTTACAGCTGTAAAATTTCGGTCCCATTCAGTTTTAATTCCATACAAATGTTTTGAATGAATAACATGATTTCTTCACATTTGAAACACGTATCTATGGAAATTATGGGGTTTTCAAATGTATAGAGAACGTTGTCAATAACCACATATGAAGCAGTTAAGTTAAGTTGTTGAATTTTGATGGTAGTAGAAAGTTTGGGAATATATCCTTAGTCGTAAGCACGTAGTGCATTCTCGTTTGAGAAAAGATTAGATTCACCAGCTGAGCAGTATGAGCATAGAGTTTCAGTGAACTGTTCGTATATTAGATGAGCATCATTCTCAGTCCGCCACATACACCTGCCTGTTACAGGTGGCCACCTTCCGCAGGGTGCCTTTTCTTTTAAGAGCGAGGGCCTGGTGCAGAAGTGACAGTACACTACTATCAAGGTCTTCGTTGATGTAGACTCTAGCTGGTGGTCCACCGGAAATAATAGCGTCGCTGGTTAGTGGTTTGATTTTTAGTTGGTACAAGTCGGCGTGAAAGAAATGCTTACAGTTTCCACTGTTATTGAATTTTAAGAACGTTAAAGATTATGAGATGCGATTTGGGGCGACACTGCCAATCGTCCACTTAAGAGGGATTGCCGAGGCAATGTTCGTGCTGAAAGAGGGATCAAGACCTATACTTGTGCAAAGACCTGGGAGAGTATTTCGATTATCAAGATAAAAGGCACCAGCTGGTACGTTGGTAATTATGAGAGTCCTTTCCTTGTCTTTTGGTCCTCCACTGTGAATATCGGATGTATTCCCTGCGTCTAGTATATCTATGATGGTTCTCACCGACTTGAGACCTGTATGCAAGGTTTGTGTTATATGGTGCAGATCACGCAGTGATATGGTCAGCTCACTTGGGGTATCGGTCACCGATTGTACATCCATGGGCTCAGTTGGGGGATCACCTTCGCAGTCCCCAGCCGCTAGTACGGACTGATCGTTAGATTTTGTGGAATTCTTAGATTTTGTGGACTTCTTCTTAGGGTCACACTGAGTGGTTGGTTTAACAGACGCGTCCGGCACCACCGCAGTTGATGTTGCTGGTGCAGAATGTCTTTTATTATTGGAATTATCTGGCTTCTTGATCAACCTAGTGATACTTCGCCGACTATAGTCTACCTCGATGTTAGTGTTTGGTGTCGTTGGTATTGTCTTTGTACCTGTCTTTTTTAGGACAAGTGAAGTGTCACCAGCTGTGTTTACTGGTTGCCGATGAGCCTTTACGAAGCCTGTGCACCCCGCACAAAGCCACGGAACTCTTTTGTGTTTGTAGTGCGCAAGATAATCCCTGACTGTGACCGCTACACAGACAGTGTGGTGCCAGTTAGCGCATGCCAGACACTCAATCCAATAGATTTTGTCCCCCCCCCAAGTAGCTTGGCGGAAGGCTCTTTCGCACGACACACCACACACTTAGCGTTTGGGCCCACAGCAATGGGACTAGGCATACCACGCCTTGTTTTCATACCTAACACACGCTCTGGTTTGTATCCAGGTCGTTCTCCTACGTTGCAGAAGTTATCCTCAGCTACATGGATTAATGACAGTTCGAATCAATAGACGGTTACACAGCTATATCACCCACGTCTGCAGCTGCACTGCTCAAACCATACAGCAAATAGCAAATTTGTTACACTACATCTACATATACCTCGTATCATTTGGTGAATCCCTGCTCAGAGTTTTCCTAGCGGCGGGTTGTTCTATTGCAATATGCGGAAATCCAGCTTATTCAGTCCAGAATGCTAGGCAGTTACGTTTTTATACACAAACAAGAAATTCCAATAGGTTAGATACTCAGTTTAGGTACTTAGTTTAGTTTAGTTTAAAAATGCTCAGCTGTTGTGCTAACACACCCCAGCCTAATCAGTTTAGCCTGTGTAGATGTGAGAGAGTTTACTCAAATAACGCGAAATTCCAACTGATGCTGCCAATTGCCCATCAATTTCCAGTCTATACATATATCAACATTAAATTTTATGTCTTGACAATTACTTGGCTTAATTTCGTTTAATTTTATTTATTTTATTTTTATTTTATTTGTAGTTATCTGTACTAATATGTATATTTTTGAATTTTGAATTCTTTAAATTTTTGGTTTTGAAATCAGATTACTTATCTGCAAGTTAGCCCAGTAGTTGTGTAATAAATGTTTTAGTCTTTACGTATATCTATATTAAATGTTATGTTTTGACAATTACTTGGCTTAATTTGATTTAATTTAATTTATTTTGTTTTGTTTTAATTTATTCTATAGTTATATATACTAATATGTTTATTTTAGAATTTTTGAATATTTTAATTTTTGATTTTGAAATCAGACTACTTATCCGCAAGTTAACCCAGTAGTTGTGTAGTTATGTTTTTCTCTTTAATTCCTTTTAGTCCGCAGCGTGTACATATTTAGAGACGATCCTCCTGAGTGATATTGTGCCGCCCGGTCTATGAACAAGCCGGGATTATCAGTTCATCAGCTGGTTCTATCGCTTACTTGCCGCAACAGACTAATTGTGAAACTTATAGGATATTGTGCCGCCCGGTCTATGAACGAGCCAGGATTATCAGTTCATCCACTGGTTCTATCGATTATTTGCCGCAACAGATTAATTGCGAAACTTATAGGAAATTATCAATTTGATGAATTTGATGTTGAGCCTGCTATAGATGCCCCAAGGAGGCCTAGCCGTTACTTGCCGCAACAGATTAATTGCGAAACTTATAGGAAATTATCAATTTGATGAATTTGATGTTGAGCCTGCTATAGATACCCCAAGGAGGCGGAGCCGTGTGCTAATTCGTGTGTCCGCTAGAGGGTTCAATCTATGAAAATCAGCGAATGCAATAATATGAGGCTCCTAAAGCACTGCTGCAACTCCTCAGTTGCATCTATCCACGAAAAGATTGTTCACCCCAGGTAATATGTTAATTTATTTAGGTAATATTGATGGAATATGCCGATTGTCAAAATGGCGACGAGACGCTGACACGGCGTCAGGTAATGTTTTAATCAGAAAATGTACAAATTTAACTCTAGAGTCAAAACTCCAATGAATGTTCAACACAAAGATGTCCTCTTAAGATTGCGAGCATTTCATTTGCTAAAAAGTTTTTGTAAGTCAAAATGCTATCTAAGATTTAGGAATTTCTAAAAAAATTTTAATTGCATTGTTCTGTGACATTTACTGTTTTCAAAATTATTTCTGAGTTTTTTTTACTGGGTCGATTCTTTCTCCAATAATTATATCATAAAAATTATTATATAAACCGGTATTTTGAAATAAAAGTTTTCATTTGTACTCGGATGAAATATTTTCATAAGGATTTTTTAAAATATGGAATAACTGACAAAATTCATGTTTGCTTGCTTCAGTTTCATTTAAATCACTTAATCGTTTAATAACCAATGTGTTTAATTGAGTAGCATATTCATCTTTCAAAAATATCAAATATATTTTGAATATATTTTCGGCAAATGTTTCTATTTTCAAATAAACGCATGATATCTTAATGAGTTTTATATCAGGTTTATAGTTTTCGACAATTTCTTCACATATATTATTGGAGTTAACTAAATTTTATTGATTTTTATAATTCGAACTTATTTTTTTTTTCAATTTTCAATAAATCTTTTTTCATATGTAGCTTAAAAGATTTTAATGAACTAAATTTTCTTTCTTCTGGGCAACTTTTGCATTTCCAGTTATCTTGAAAACGGTGAAAAATTTTTAAATGAATAAAATAAATTTCTAAGCTGACAACATTGGTTTTGCAGACAAAGCAATCCATTATATAATTTGAGAAATAAGTTCACTTACAGCTGTAAAATTTCGGTCCCATTCAGTTTTAATTCCATACAAATGTTTTGAATGAATAACATGATTTCTTCACATTTGAAACACGTATCTATGGAAATTATGGGGTTTTCAAATGTATAGAGAACGTTGTCAATAACCACATATGAAGCAGTTATATTGCATATATCCTTTCCGACTAATATAGGAAGTGGCTGTAAAGCATCCGTAGATTTTTTTAAGTTTTTCCGGAAACGTTGATATCTTTTCATTCAGCATTATTAAATCCTTTTAAAAAAATTTAATTGGAAATTTTATAAGTGTGAAATTAAAAATTAGAGCTTACAGTTGGATGAAGAATATAAAATTCCGAAACTTGCAACTTAGTATATGTTGCGCTTTCTTTTCTGCCCTCATTTTGTATAATTGGTAGAAAGTATAAATGATACCAACAAGAAACCTACAGTATCACATTTGTTGTGATCTATAATACCTACCCCTTCCTTATCTTTTCTAGTAGCGGTGTATTGTATTAATTTGTGATTAACCTCGGGCCACCTTGAGAAAAGTTTATCAAGCAGCAAACTGTATCCCTGTAATCCTCTTAGTATACCATACTCATTGAAATATTTGGAGATAGTTACATTTCCAGAAGATTTTAATGAATCATGTCTGTGAACCACAGTGTCTTTCCAATAAGTACTAACTATTTCCCAAGGCTCAAAACTGATTTCTAAAAACGCAATTTTTTCTTGTAACAAACATTAACAATCATAATTGGTGTTAAAGACTTTGGATTATTTTCTTTTCTTTTCGTGACGTATTCATTCTGAGGGAATTCATATTTCACCAGAAAGGTCTACGGTGCGAACTCCAAACGCAGCAGTTTTTTCTAACTAACTTTTTGTATTAATAGGATAGTAAAATGTACATATTTTCGACTTTTAAATAAATCACCAGCCAGTAAAGAGAGCTCTTTACTGAACATTTTGGTGACCCCGACGTGATGTATTGAATGTATCAGTACTTCACTACCAAGTCTCATCATCTGCAAGAACCAATTAGATCTCTAGTGATTACAACAAGAGACAACAGCAGCGCAGCGGTACCACTCACCTAGATATATACAGGCAAAAGATTCCAGTGTTTACTATGCTGTAGCAGCAGTTTTTGATTTCGGGCTAGCAGTTATCGTAAGAATATCAGGTACTAAGAAGAACAACCGTTCATAGGCAATTCTAAACAATACATTTTGAGCAGAACAGCAGTGTTAAAGTCAGAAGCAAATTAATAACGACTATCAGAACCAGCTTAACACAAGCTCGCTGCATGGACACGTTTAATACATAAACGGTCAACAGTATATGCGTTTCATCATTTAGTCGGTGTTAGTATTAGTATGTTAAAATAAACATAGAGCGAACACAGGATAAAATTACATGCAATGCACAAAAAACAGTAAACAAAAAGATTAAATATTATATAAACGTTTTTTTTTTTAAACATGCTTAGAAACGTCAAAAACAAACTGCTCAGTCATATTATTAACTGTAATACACATGCGATTAACAGGTTCATACATGCTAAAGTTAGACCTTGAAGAGTTAACATGCAGCAGAGGTAGCCTTCTTAAGAGCTGATACACAAAAGTTACATCGGCAACTATGCGACGTTTCTTAAGCGAGGGCATATTTAAAAGCTTCAAGCGATCCTCATATTGTGGAAGAATTAATGAATTATTTCAGGGTAGGTGCCTGAGAGCAAATCGTAGGAAGTTCCGTTGAACAGACTCGATACGGTCGATGTGTGTACCGTAAAATGGAGACCAGACCTGGCTAGCGTATTCAAGTAGTGGTCTTACAAAGCAAGTGTACAAACGCAAAGTTATGGAAGGATTCGAGAACTCTCAGGACAGCATGGAACTACTCTTTGATACTGTGTAGTTTATGTGGAAGATAAAATTCAATCTATGGTCACATTTGATACCCAAGTCACAAACAGCACCCACACGGCGAATCGAAGAATTCGAGAACAATCGTAAGAAATTGGTTTCTGATTTCTGTGGAAAGTCATAACCTCACACTTGTCTATGTTGAGTGTCAAGTTAATGCTTTTACACTAATCGTAAAAACTGTGAAGGTCACCCTGCACCTGCTCACAATCGTTAACAGATTTAATCTCAGCGAAAATTTTAATGTCGTCAGCATAAAACAAGACCTTGCAGTACCTCACAACAGAAACAATGTCATCAATAGACAGAATAAAGAAAAAGGAGCCCAAGTGACTCCCTTGAAGTACGCCAGATGAAGCTTTCAAGACGCTTGAGATGGAATGCCGAAATATTATTTGATATGTTCTGTTATCTAAGTAAGACTGCATCCATTTAAGAAATGTTAGAGGAAACCCATACTTTTCCATTTTAAAGAGTATCACGGAGTGAGATAACTTGCCGAACGCTTTACTAAAGTCTGTATAAATACGGTCTGTCTGGTAGCCTTTTGCAAATCCGCCAATAGTATTTGAGACAAATTCCAACAAGTTAGTGGTTGTAGACCTGCCCGAAATAAACCCATGTTGGTTTGAAGAGAGTAAATTATTACAGGAGGTTGACAATTGAGAAGAAATTATAGATTCGAATAATTTGGGCATGCAAGATAATTTTGCAATAGGCCTATAGTTAGAAATATCATTTTTACTGCCTTTTTGTGGATAGGTATTATAAACGAATTTTTCCATAGCTGGGGGAAACAACACTAAGCGATTTTTGGAAAATAATTCTCAACGGAGCTACCAGAGAAAGGCAGCAAGACTTAAAAAAGGCTGGAGGGATCCCTTCCGGACCGGTTGTGAAGTCGTTTGGAAGCCCATTAATATGAACGAGTATATCCTCTTGTATAATTGAAGGGATAGTGAAAGAAACATTATGAGAGTCGTTCATATGACTGAAGTTGCTATTTTGAGGTTGAAAATTTGACGAGGCAATGGCATTGTCGAAAAAAGAGGCAAACATATTACAAATTTCAGACGAATCTTCGCTAGCAGAGTCTTTGTACTTCATGGTATTGGGATAGTTGTCTGTTTTTTTTCTTCATATTAATAAACTTAAAAAATATCCGTGGGTCACTAAAAGCTAACCGCAACACCATCAGGAATTGGCAAGACAATTTCTCAATTTCAGGAAGGAAAGCATTCAGCGGAGAACTATAGAAAACATGAAAGGCTACGAAGGAAGGCTTATGGACTAATTTTTGCGAGAATCACGACGAAATAGTTGAACAAGGGCAAATAATAGCAGAACTTGATGATGACTCCTACGATATTCGCGAATATACGAAGATTGAAGACCATTTCCAAGAAAGAGCAACAAGGCCACAAGGAAAGCTTGACGAGAAATCAGTGACCACAATAACTGGAAACGTTATGTTCCTAAAGTTAACACTTCCAATCTTTGACGGAAACTACACCAAAAGGGGGGCAGTTCAAAGACAGAAGCTCGATAGGGAATCCAGGAGATTATATGAGCAGTCACTTAAATCACCTTATTAATTACCGACAATGAACGATTTCTTCAAATTAATGGAAACAAGGTTTCAGATGCTTGAAATAATCCAGACGAAGGAAGAAAACAGCAGGGTATCTACGTTGACGGCATCATCCCAGGTATTGAAGTGCGCAGTATGCAAGGCAGATCACGGAGTTTTCAGGTGCACAAAATTCCTCTATGCAACATTAGATAATCGGATTCAGCTCATCAGCCAGTTCAAATTATGCCCCAACTGCCTAAAGCTAGACCATACAGTACATAATTGCACATCAAGGGGCTGCATGAAAAGTTGCAAACGCCACAATACATTAATACACAACTCTCGTCAATCAGAGAAGCCAAGAATCCTTTTTCAAGCGAAATCACAACAAGGCATCGTTCATCGGAGCACAGACTTGGCACCAATGAACTATCAACAAGTGGGCAGAGGCAGCTCAGGAGCTGCTAGACTACTTAACTCCACTTCTCAGTTCCAAGAGATCAGTCCTTCTACTCCATCTGAGACAACAAACTGTGGGCTACTCTCTGACTCGGGTTCATAGCTCTAATTAATCTGCGAATGACTCGTGTATGCTCTGGGACTATCACGTAGCAAAATTTCACTACCGATCAGTGGTGTTGGTGGAATCGCAACAGCTGCTAAGTAAGAAACCACTCTCACAATACATTCAAGAGTGAAGAGCTTTTCATCAATGCTGTGATCTTAAAAAATATCAGCGCACGCCAACCGTCACAATACATCAAAACATCGAACTGCGATATTCCAATTAGCATCCAGCTAGCAGACCCTGCGTTATACAAGCCTCAAGCCATGGATATGCTATTGGCAGCTGAATTGTTTTTTTCAATTTTTGCAAGAAGGTCAAATAAGACTACACAACTTACCAATGCTTCAAAATACCCAATTTGGATGTATTCTTGTACGAAAGGTGCCAAATCAAGTTAGCTGCAATCAAAGCTGTCATATCGCAACACAAACCTCAGTCTCAGCACTGGACAAACAAATGCAACAATTTTGGGAGTTGGAGCATCACGATTCACCATCCAAGTACAAGTAAAGGGAAGAACTCCTCTGTGAGTAACATTTCTAAAATACCTACCAAAGGTCCTCGTCAGGATTATATATTGTCAAATTACCAACCACTTTGGAGTCGTCCCTGGAAATACCGATCTCAAAAGGCAACATCATGATTTCTTGACAGAATACCAAGAACTCGGCCTCATGCAAACGATAGCAAAGGAAGCCATTCCTATCGATCATTACTACATGCTCCATCACTGTATAGCTAAAGATGATACCAACAAGCCCAAGTTCCGTGTAGTATTTGATGCCTCACCGAAAACATCAACCGAAAGTTCCCTCAATGATATCTTGATGGTTGGTCCTAGCTTTCAGCCAGATGTCTTCACCACCATAACAAAATTCAGAATGTATAAGTAGGCAATGACAGCAGACATCTCCAAAATGTATCGGCAGATCAATGTCCAACCAAACGACAAAAAGTATCAACTAATTTTAAGGGGGGATGGCAGAGAGAAGCCTCTCGAGACATCCCAGCTAAACACCGTAACTTACGAAACAGCCGCCGCTACATTCTTCGCGACAAGATGCCTGACTCAATCAGCCTTAGCAGAATACGATACATTTCCCGAAGCCGCGAATATGATTTTAGGAAATACGTATGTCGACGACATCCTGACAGTTGCGACCCCAAACAAAGCATGCTCAAATTGAAGAACGACCTAACAGAGCTCCCAAAAGTTGGCGGTTTCGAATTAACGACATTTTGCGCTAACCACATAGATACCTTACGAAATGTACCAAAAGATCACAAAGACAAGATGTTACTCATTGACAGTGGCGAGCTAACGAAAACTCTCGGATTAATCTGGCAACCAAAGGAAGACAGTTTCCAGTATCAAGCAACTGAAGGTGAAACACAAGGACTTACCAAACGCATAGTGTTATCCAAAGTAGCCCGTATTTTCGATCCTCTTGGGTTAATAGGACCAGTTACTGTATTAGAAAAGCTATTTCCACAAGACCTCTGGATGGCCAAATGCTCGTGGGACGAAGAATTACCCACAGTCCGCAAAGATAAATGGATGAAATTTAAGAAGAGTCTACCAAGACTATGAGCAATACACACGTACTATTTTCAAACTTAGTCAATATCCAATTGGACGCCTTTTCAGACTCCAGTGTTCACCTACGGGGCTTGCTGCTCCTTCAGATCAATGAATACTCAAGGACAAATCAGAGTAATACTGTTATGTGCCACGTCTACTACACTTGCAAGATTAGAACTATATGCAGCGCTACTAATGACACAAGTAGTGGAAAGAGTATCTCAATGCACACAAATAAACCCTTCAAGAATTGTGTATCATACTGACTCTACCATTGTACTCGCTTGGATCTCGTCACCGTCTCATACATGGAGTACCTTCCTAGCACATCGGGTTGAAAAAATACAAGAATTGATTCAGCTACCACAGCAATGGAGACACGTTGAGGGAAATCCAGCTGACATAATCTCCAGTGGAATGTTCCCGGATGTCCTCACCCAGTCAACTCTGTGCTTCAAGGGTCTAAGGTATCTATCTGAGCCTGACGAAAAATGGCCCACATTTGCCTTCAAAATATCAGACGAGATACCAGTATTCGAACCAAAAAATCCATCTTCGCAGCCATAGAACGAGTCAAACATGTTGATCTAGTCACATTTGTGAACCATTGTAACTCATGTTTAAAATTACAGAGAATTTTTGCGTACTGTATCACATTCCTGCAAAATTGAAAATCTCCCAAGGGATTGAGGAACACGGGCGAATTGTCCACTGCAGAGCTAGGGGGAAGTACTTGATTCTCACCATTCTTTTCAAAATTTAACGACGTTTATAGATACCTCTACAGGAATAATAAAGGTGGCGGACGGCTGAAAAATTCAGAACTCAGCTAAGAGGCTAAGAACCAGATTCTTCTGCCCATGGACCACAAACTTAGTGAGCTTCTATTCAACTATCTACACAACTAACATATACACGCAGCAGCCCATGCGCTGACTGCAATCGCAAGGTAGAAATACTGGGTCATAGACGCTAGAAGGTTGGCGCGCCACACTGCGCATAGATGTATTTGTTGCTTCAGATGTAAGTCGAAGCCCGTTGATCAAATTATGGGAGCCCTAACTGTGGAAAGAGTGAAACTAATAAGACCCTTTCACACCACAGGAATTGACTTTTGTGGACACATCATGATTCATTACAAACTACGAGGAAAGAAAGCTACAGAGGCGTATATTTCTGTTTCTATATGCTTCTCTAAAAAGCCTGTCCTGCCAGTGATATGAGTGCCGAAGCTTTCCTTAACGCTCTAAAAAGATTCGTTGCCCGGAGAGTGTGCTACTATCTTTTGCGACAACGCAACGAACTTCCAAGAAACACGAACACATTTAAAGGAACTAAAGGACATGCTCATGTCGCAGGATTTACGGTCATCCCTCGCTCATTTATGCATTAAAAATCACACCACCACGATCGCCTCACTTCGGAGGGCTGTGGAAAGCGTTAATGAAATCCGCCAAGAGTCACTTTGTTCGCCAGATAGGAAATGCCAATCTGACGTACCAGGAATTACACACAGTAATTATCCAAACAGACGCCATCCTTAATTCCAGGACAATAACACCCATGTCATCAGATCCCAATGACCACGAGGCACTGACCGCAGGACACTTCTTGGCGGGAAGTCCATGACTGCTTGCGCTGAAACTGATGTTGCTGAAAGAGACATCGACAAATTAACAAGATTTCGCCGAATTCAACATATTCAACAAACATTTTGGCAACGCTGGTTAGCTGAATATCTACAGAAACTGCAAACGCGGAATAAATGGAAGAGTGTAAAGCCAAATCTAAACCTGGAACTCTAGTTTTGATAAGGGAGGCAAACTTACGGCCGTTGAAGTGGTTGCTAGGCCACGTCATAGAAACTTTCGACGACGCCGACAAACTTACTAGAATTGTTAGTGTCACAACCCCCTCTGGAATTTTTAAATGGTCCATTCACAACCTATGCCCCTGCCAGATGTGCAATATAGACCAGAAGATCTCAAAGGAAATTCAAGTGGCAGCAACCTCGAGAACGACTCCAAGTCAGTCGAGGGAATGTAACCAAAATCACCATTCTAACTTTCAATCAGGTACCGGGACAATCTCACAAGGACGTTGCAGGAGAGCCACCAGCAAAGAGGATGAAATACAAACGATCCTATCACCCGCTGCGAGGAAGGTTCTTGCCAATAAATTCTAACTGGAAGAAATCACCATTCATGGAAAATTTCAAGAAAAATACCGCGAACGCTACAGAGACGAATAAAATACCTACGGTAAAATCTATTAGCTCATCAGCTGCTTTAAAATTGCTCATGCTAATCTCACTTATAATGCCAGCCTTCGGAAGCCCGCTAAGGGAACCGGCCGAAGTAACACCATTCTCAAGTAATCCAGGAATATTCTTTGAATTGCTAGGACATGCACATCTAATAAACAACCAGTGGACCATCCTTTCATACTACAAGCTAGATAAGCACTGGAGCGAACTAGCGGGAATCAGAAAATGCATTGGAGAAATAACAAGTTTGTTTTTGGTCTTTCAGACCCATAGTCGATTAAGGCTGAAAAATAAAAATATAGGGCAATCTTAAATAAAATACTATTACATGCATTACCTATTGTGTGTCCTTGTCCAGTGTCTTATCACCTTTTTCTGGAATGATGTTGCAAGAAAATTCTTTTTATTTTACAGAAAATATTGCATATATTGATTAAGTAACTATGAGCGCTGCAGTGAATGCAACATTGCTCCCTCACCAAAACTCGCTGGAATACATTTGAAGGAATTTGGGAACCAGAATCATATAGTTTGGAATTATAGAAAGAATACACTCTGTTCCGACTCGGAACAATCTTTAAGAAATTAAAACTAAATACATACTAAACTCATGCACTTGCGACAAATATCCCACGATGATCATCGATGATAGATCCCTCGATGCAGCAACATAATCTAAAATAAAAACAAAGCATTTATAAAAAGATAAATAAATAGAAGTCTCAGATCATTCACGATCTGAGACTTTAATTAAAACGAAAACTCACCTAAAAACAATTACACGATTCCCACGACGAAAGAAATCATCCCACGATGACCCAAGGAAACCAAAAACCTGAAATAAAAAACAAATCATTAACAAAATTACAAACTAATAAAAAATCAAAATATAAACACTTACCGGTTTCCATCAGCTGCCATCAAGATTTGACATAAACAAGATGGCAGCTTACAGCACATAATAAAATATTCCGATTTGAACAGTGATGACGCCATTTGGGAGCCAAATGTATGAAAATCTAACAAACGACGCGAGCGTCATAGCAACGCCACCGGCAGACACAATTTCTATTGTGTTTCTGCTTATAAATAGCGAGCGATCAGAAATAGAAAATCACTTGCGATTTGACCAAGCGACAAGACAGATCGGTAGCTCTGAAACCATTTGAAGTCTTGCTTAACCCAAACCAAGGGAAGTATTTCTGAATCCCTTTTATACTAACAAATTTAATATATTTAACATATATATTTTTTTGCACCCTAAAATTGGGAGTACTGACCCCAGATTTTTTATGAGCAGCTATATGACGCTCACTCTGTTACTCAAAATTCTAACCCCCTTTAAGTTTGAGTTCGTTAATAATAGTTTCCTTTTTTCTATTGCAGATTATAGAGTAAAAATTCGCCAGTGGAGGCTCATTACGTTTTTTTTATATATATAAATAAGTAAGTTAAAATTGTAGAGTAAAATGAACTTTTTTTAGAATTTAAGCGACTGAATTGCCTAGCTTTAAGAATATTTTGTGATTAATAAAAACCAGTGAATTATTTTGTCAAATTGAAAATCCTGTCTTATCATTTCCAAAACCGGCACCTGCCCCTTTTTATGATTAAGCCCATATTGGGACTTAACACCCTCCACGACATGTTGGCGATGTATTATAATTGACTTCTTCGGCACATTCCTCGATAAGATGAGTCGTCTACAATTATAAAAGATTAAAATTAGATTATGGATTTATGGAATTATAGCCAGTAAGGTTGAAAATATTTATATAAGAAAATTTAAAGTACATACCCTTAAACATGTAAGTATTATGTAAGGCAGATAAGGTCCCGCATAAAACTGTGAGGAAGAAAATCAAAGACATCGGGCAGTATTTTTTTTTTATCGGTTAGAATCATAAATAGAAATTATTTGCCACTTACATGATCAGAGCTTTCCTTTCCATGATCACTAAACCCAATCCTAACCTAGCAAAACTAAAACATAATTTGCTGGTACAAACTTCATGTTCCCAACGGTAAAAATGTAAAATACAACTTGCTTCCAGCCCAAGGTAAATGTCGGTTGGAAATAATTATATAAAATTGATACTGTTAATATAATTTTTGGTTTCCGAAAACTTCTGTCAAACGGAAAATCAACTCAAGAATTTCCATGCAAAAAGAATTTTAAGAAGTTTTTCAACTATAACAAATAGAAAGTTAAGTAAATAAGATTGTCTTCATACAAAAAATGAAATAATAATAATAGTTAAGCGGACTGATTGGAAACGGGTTGTCCGAATTGGGAAGTATTTTGGAAAATTTCCACCACCTTTCCGACTTTCTTAGTTTTTTTCTTTTTTCTTTTTTCTTTTTTTTTATGATCAAAGACATACACTACGTACAACTCAACACTTTGTTTGGTCCAACATATGACAACTGAGTCCCTTCACCTACCAAGGTCATCGGATTTATAGAAATTTTCCAAAATTAGGGAGAGATTTACTAAAAATCCGATGACCTTGGTAGGTGAAGGGACTCAGTTGTCATAAGTTGGACCAAAGGAAGTGTTGAGTTGTACGTAGTGTATGTCTTTGATCATAAAAAGAAAAAGGAAAAAAAAAAAAACTAGGAAAGTCGGAAAGATGGTGGAAAAGAGCTACGAATAAAATTGTTAAAGTCGTACTTAGGGAAAAGATTAGTATTGCGTTTAATTTTGAAACCAAATTTCAGTTTAGTTCATACGTCAGGACAAGTTTTTTTTTGTGTGTGTTATACAGCTACATATTGAATACATAGGCGAATATGCGCTGTCTTGTTTGCCACTTTGTTCTTTATTTTTTACTTGAAATTTGTGAAGTGAATATGATAGTGACGATTTGGTTTGATTAAAAATTTATAACGTGTTTAATCATCAAGAAAGTTGTTTTCATCATTTCTTTTTTCCTTTGATTCACAAAAACATACAATCGGAGTTCATGGACTCTAAAACCAGGTGGCGCCCCACTGTTTTGTTGGTCCCAGCCCTTTCTCCACGTTAGCCGGCGCGCTTTTTTACGCACGAAGAAAGTGCGTAACAAGTTATGCAATATAACAAGACTCAGAAAAGACCAAAACACAAACAAGGTAGCCGAGACCGAGTTTCACACAAAAGGTCTGCTCTTGACTTAGTGGTAACGTTGTGAACAAACTATTTGGCATCTTGGACTCGTTCTATGCCAAGTACATTGAAGCAAAAATCGAAAAAACAAGAAACGATGAGGGTTACTTAATGCAGCTAGCAAAAAACCAAACATCAGTTTTAGAAACTACAACCAATATCATAAAACGTCAAAAGGAATCAATTCAAAAACAATTCAAGGGAATTCAAGATCATATACTTGCATTCAGTAAGGTTGTTGATGACGTTCAGCTGGAGCAACAAGCTACCCAAGCCTTCAAAACTACCATAGAGTCCAAAACACTTTATTAGATATCATAACCGATATTCACTACAACAAGATCAGCCCATTATTAATTACCCCGATGCAACTCCAATACCAGTTGATTTTAATAAAGAACCACTTTCCATCAACTCTAACTATTCCAGGAAATATTAAGGATGGCGTGCTACTTCTTTACAGCATAATGACAGTTGGAACCAGGATAGGAGAATCGTACATTTTCTTTGACGTACGGATTACACTCGTGCTGGATGAATACTTTCAGTTAGTCAAGATGATACCTGTTTCCACTCAACAAGGAGACAAACTCCTGTTAATCAAGCCATCAACAAAGTATCTAATCGTGAGTCTTCTCAGGGAGAGATATAACCCAATTTCTCAAGCAGAGTTAAACAAATGTCAGTATCTATGTGACCAGAATTATCCCATCTTCAATCTAAAGGCCAACGTCAGCCAGTGCGAAATGAAGTTGCTCAACCACAGGCAAACGCTCTCTTCCAACTGCCACTTTCGCAGTTCAAATCGATCCAATCTTTGGATACAGCTACATACTCCAAACAGTAGGCTCTGCCATCTCGATAGTGAAACCACATTGAACATTGTATGTGGCACAGTAGTAATGCTTAATACTCTGAAGAAAAATGGAATTCTAAAGCTTCGACCAGATTGTTCAATCAAACACATTTGTATGACGATTAATGGTCACGGGCGTTATCAGAGTAAGACTATATCAGTATTTATTCCGCGCATAAATTTTAGTCTATCCTTGGATGAAGCCCTACATTCAGCAAAAAGAGGGCACTCATACATCTCTTCAGAGCGTCATCTAAAATACAACGATCGTGAAATTGATGCATTGACCAACAAGGTCAAGGATCTCAAGCAGTACTTTGAAACATTGCCCCAGGGAGTATCGCATCACGATATACTATACATCATTACACAAATAGCTACATGCTCCTAGAAGCTCTTATGATTGCTTGCAGGCAGCTATTGGATATTAACCAAATGGAACCACAGGGTTTGCTCCAGGAACCCGCCACCACATTGCTATGCTGTACCCCAGTACCCGAAAGACGGAACCAGCCGGATACCAATGAAGATTTTGTATCGCGGAGGAACTCAAGGGGGCAGGAGGATTAGCCCAGCGCTAATCACATAAATCAATTTTCACGTCGTGTCGTATTCATTCTGAGGGAATTCATATTTCAACAGATCTACCGTGCAAATTCCAGACGCAGCAGTTTTCACCACCTGTATGTATGTACCTATCTCGTGCTACTCACTTTTCATGTGAGAATTTACATTCTCACAATATATTGTGAACTAAGCACTTGTTTGTAATTTTTAATTTTATTTCTAAGACTAACTTTTCGTATAAATAGGATAATAAAATGTACATATTTTCGACTTTTAAATAAATCATCAACCAGTAAAGAAGGCATTTTTACTGAACAGGTTGTAACACTCCCACAATTTCCCCCTGGCCATTCGTTTTTTGTTATTTTATTGTAAGGTGTGTAATACTAAGGAAACATAAAGACATACAGCACTTGCATGAGGAGTGTGAATTTTATCGGAATTTTTTTCTTGGGTTCGCAGCCGGAGACCCCCACACCCAGCACCAGGGTAGTACAAGCATCAGATGATATCACGATGGCTGGCCGAGGCAAATGTAACTTACTATAATGGCGCGGCAGTGCAAACGAATCAGTGAAGTGATGCTGAGAGCTAAGTGTTTTGTTCTCTCCTTTGTCCTACGATTTTCTTACAAGCGGCATAATACGCGGTGTGAATACTGCAGTCGTGTTTGGGTACTGGATGGCACAATATTTCACTTGCCTGGGGCCGGATTCTGTAGCACGGAGAATTTGGGAGATGAGAATTGCGTTTTCTTAGAATTTTTAATTTCCTAATTCTCCATTTCCAATTCACTAACATGGTTGGAGAATTAGGGAAAACGTAAGAAATGTGAAAAAGTGCGAATCTCCTGGCACGATTAAGGGTATCAATTTTTGTTGTAGAGGGTTGGACTTTTTTTCATATGTGAGGTACATCTGCCTATTATCTTCCACTGTCGAAGTAAATTTAAATTTCTTTTTTGAGGGATGTAGGAGGGTAGGTTTTCTCGAGTTTTTCCGGGATAACGAGAGAATGGAGAGTAGAAGGAGAATGTATGTGGTATAAAAAAAAAATGGGAGCTCAGCGCGAAAAAGATAGGTTTAGGAAAACGGGCGGGGAGAGTGCGGGGTAGAAATGGGAGCTGATTATGGGAAATTTAAAAAAAAATTAAGACAATATCAGGAGTTGCAATAATTCGCAGGGGTAAGCTCAGGATCTCTAAGCCCAATAAAAGAAAGTAAGAATTCACTTTGGTAATTAGGCATGCATGGGTATTATAGGCTATATTTTATTTCGATTAACGGTAATTTGCAGATATGAGCGGCCTCGGCGGTAAATTTTGCTATCGCAATATTCACGGGCGCCTAACTCTATGTGGGAGGGCTGTAGAGTATTGGAATTTGTTTGATAGATTAAGGGTTTAGAGTACAAAAATATAGGTGAACAATTTTTGGGGCAGGGTGTTTTGGGGGTTGGGGGTCGTACCACCCATCATAGGGGGTTGCTCAAACTACGTCATGTTTGGTACCAAATTAAAGAGGGAGGAGAGGGTAATCGAGTGGTGTAGTTGGTCTTTGATTGTTTTAACGTGATAGCTGACTTGACCGCCGAAAACCTATTTTTTTACACTACGGTCATATACACCCCAGTTTCCATATTTTGCATATATTTCTTCCGTTCTTTGTTTCACATCCATTAGTACTCCGTTGTGAACATTTCTGTCATGTAAAGTAAATTTCCAGGACTTACCAGTTCTTCGCAATAATGAGATGAAAATATGTCAATTTTTGTACCAAAAACGGCCAATTTTTCACCTTAAAAAGGACTGCTACACTTCTTTTACAGTTATTTCCAAAACGGTTTATCGTATTCAAAAATTATTTACATATTTAATTAGGGGACAAAATGTAGATGCGATTTCATCCTACACACAAGCTTTAACGTGTATATTTAAAAATTTTACAGCATCTCTTCTGTACTGGACGACGACCAAATTGATCAATTTCGCGTGATTTGTAATTTTTAACGGGTACTTTGAGAGACAAAATCCTTGTTCCTCTGTTAGTATTGCATGGATTTCCATAATTTGTTTTTTGCAATATAGCCAGGATACGCAGTGAATACATAACTCAATTTGAAATTCCTAGGTACCTAGATACCTTCACAAAACGCAACAAAAGCAGACAATTCAATTTTTCCACTTACTTTTCCACTTGCAAAACACCGGAGAATTAACCAGTGGAATGGAGAATTTGGGAATTCTTTACTTACTTTCCGTCTTACTTTTCCACAAGCAAACACCGGAGAATTAACAAGTGGAATGGAGAATCCGTGTTACAGAATCCAGCCCCAGGTCGTTTCTAAATGCGAGTTTTTTATGTTATCTCATTCTCAGTTTTCTCTATTTTTGCAAGCCAAAATAAATTTCCCCCGTCAGCTCGCCCGCACTATCTCTATTGCTTGAACAATTTTGGGAGTGGAAAATTTTGACTTGTTGCATATTCCGATGGCTTTATGTTTCTGTGGTAATACGTACCAGGTTGTTCATTCGGAAATATTTCAATGATTTTTCTTAAGTTCAACAAACTTTTCTTTAGTAATTTTAAAATTTTCGTTAAATTGCTCGAATTCCTTCCGTATTATTAAATTTGAAAAAGATTTCTTTGCGTATTTTATAATTTTTTCTATTTTTCGTAGTTGTTTTTAACAATTCAACCATTTGCGCAATTCAGGTAATCTGAAACTTGAATCACCTATCGGAAGTAAGATGTCGTTAGTCGTTATTTCAAAAGAGCCATTCGGGGATTGATTTTCAAAAAACTTAAAAAACAATTTGATATGTTAGTGGGTTTTTTATTTACAACAGTAAGCTAAAAGCATTACCTTCTTTAAGATGAGTTCGTTAAGTGTATTGTCAATTTCTACAGTTTTAATTGAGATAATTGCAGATAATGAAGACACTGGCCCTTCTTCAGTCGAAATTGACTCTATTGAAGGAGCATCCTTAAATAAACAAGTTTTCAAAGTTATAGAAAATAAATTTACAGTCAACCAGAAATATCAAATGCTATTTTATGCGGATTTAACAATATAATTTACTGATTGCTTAGGAAATGTGACGACAATTAAATATTTTTTTATTTCCGCCTTAAAAACCCGAAGTATTTACACTCGACGACGAGTCTGCTTGGCCCTGATTTTACTAAATCAGCAAATATTTTCCTGTTGTTATGTAGGCATCAGCAAATAAAAACAATTAAAAAACACACCGCGTTTTTTTAAATGGATGATATATGAACCAAAATTTATATCGTGTGCTAGCTGCTGGAATAATCTACTTCAGTAAATTGTAAGAAAGATGTTGGCAAACGTGCTTATCAATTTCTTGAGCTATAAAAAAAATTTTGAAATGTAAAATTTTAATTTGTAAAAGTTTTGGGAGGCACAATTACAAAAACAAAAACATTTTTATACCCTAGTTGAAATCATAGGGGTATACTAAGTTTGTCATTCCGTTTGTAACACCTCGAAATAATGATGGTAGAGCAAAATTAACTGGACACCTATTCATAATATTAAAACTTCTTTTGATTTTTGCATGTCCGTCCGTCCGTCCGTCTGTCTGTGTGCACGATAACTCGAGAACGCGTATGTTAAAACTTTACTTAATTACATTAATTATATCTACAATAGTTGTATAATTTCATTTTGCTCGTTGTAATTGAAGAATGGTTGAATTTGTATAATTGTATAAACGTAGCTACACTCTTTCTTGTTGAATGACATTCGTAAATAATTTTTGGCTAGACTGTAGTTTTTCCCGTCTGTAAAATACTCACTCGTTGTTGGACTAGCACACAGATCGCACTTGATGTTCAGAATCGTAAATAAAGTGGAAGATAAAAGGCTAAGTTTGTTTTATTGTATTCTGCACAGGGCTGTAAGAGCTGCAACCAAATCAATTTGTTTTTCGGTGAAATACTTCATTATTTCACAAACTTGCACAAATTAGTGCAAGCTCTTTTCATTGGCGACCGTGACAGGACTGCGTGGAATTCAAGGCAATACGGAGAATATTCTCGACGCTACAATTGTGATCAAGTTCCAGCGCAGTACGTGAACTAGTTGAATATATATATTCATGCAGAAAATAGACCAGATAATTGTAAAGGCGATCAAAAAGGAAAGTGATGCAGTTTATATCATTTAAGGCACATCTACCTGCACGTTAATAAAGTTTCCGCAATAAGGGGAAAAGCAGGTAAATCGGATTTATGCTTAAGGTAATCACTTAATAACATCGTTGGATTAAAAGGTATGCATTGACATGTATTTTATGCTCATTGTTTTCCCACAGCTAATGTCAATTCGACTGATTGACAAATACAAATAGACTGCGTTCGCAAAGTACAGTTTAATGAAATCTGTCAATTCCTATAATTGACTTTCGAAAGAAAACTGCAATTGCAAACGAGAATCCACGTATGCTGAAAGAAAATATTCTGGTGGAGTGTAGCGGTTAAATAAAAAAGGATAATTTGTCACTCTATTATTCAATTAATTATTTATTGCCACAAATAATACTAATGACTAAACAAATGTTAAGTTTATGAGAAAATTAATTACGTGCAAAATTCTATCACTATGACAAAATTACTTCCCTCAACTTAGACGTACAAGCTTGGAAACTTCACTTAAAATTCACTGATTCACTGTATGTTTTATGTATTTAGTAATTAAAGAAAATTCAAATGTACAAAGGAATTATATTTTTACTCGAATCTATCTCTTTCTTTTCAATAATAATAACTCAAAAAAATTATGCTACTTCACAATTGCATATCTAAATAAATTTTTCTTTCTGATCCTTAACTAATATATTTACTAGTAGCTGAAAGTAAATAATTATTAGAACTCAAGGTAGATCCAATTTCTGAATTATTATGTTGTGCAAAAACTGACCAAATGGCATATGTTTCACACGATAAATAATTGTTAGAAATGTCGATTTACTTGAGTGAATTAGTTAAAATGGCTGAAAGGACAAGATTAAGAATAGAAATTTCAATCGTTCTTGTTAAATTCATACATGTGTATATAACCAACACCTGGCATGCAAACACAATGAAATTTAACCCAAATTGAAAATAATAACTAATATGCAAATTTACCTTTAATTTAATTTAGATTTGTCACTATTAAATTTAACCAGTAAATTCACTTGAACTCTTGCTGCTGCTGCTTTTCCTTGAACAAAACTTTGACAATTCGATTGTTGAAAAAAATTACTAAATTCTTGCTGAACTTTCTATTTCCTTTTTCCTGATGACTATTTGAACTATTTGAACTGTTTGAACTATTTAACTATTTGCAAATTGTGGGAGGAATGCTACTGCATGTGCTCGCACTTTGACAACTTTGAAAATAAGAAGACAGAATGAAGAATGAACCCCCTTTTTATAGAGAATTTCGTTCCGATTTCATATCCATAAAAATGAATTATGCAAATTTTAGGCTTAATTTGACTACAATATGTAAATTTGTTGTAGTCATTTGATGTCAAATTACAAATTGCATTTTTTGACATCTTTCCCATAGAAATCCCTTTTAATTTCACGTAATTATGATAAGTTTTCCGAATCTGTGCTATAACTTATCGATACGCCATCTTTTAGTTCGATTTACAAAATTCCTCTCATAATTCATTTTCATTCATCTTTATTCGTGTCCCTTTCACACCTTTGTGTCTCTTTCGCACTTATTGGTGCAAAGGGAAATTCGAAAATTCGCGAATATTCCGTAAACCGTGAAAAATTACGCGACGCGAACGCGCCCATTCGATTCTGCGTCTCTTTTCACCCCGGTATGACATTTTGAACGTCGCGAAATTATGAAGTTCGCCGGTTTATTTATGTGCGAAGTGTCAGTCGCGCGCGAGTTATTATATTGTTAAAATTTAGTGTTAAATTCAGTATTTGTGCATATTTCAGTTATGCATCGCGGGAATTATCCATTGAACTACAGGTGAGTGTATAAATTTCTTTAATTTATGTAGGTTTTGTATAAAATATCAACATTTTCAAATGCCGTGATTACCTGTCAAGGTGAGTTTTTGTTTTGTAAAATTCTCATCTCAGGTATTCACGAATCTATTGAAAATGGGTTTATTATGTGCCCGTACGTGGGTACTTGAGCTATCTTTATGTTCTATGTTGCTGAACATAAAGTTTAGTGCATTTTTGTTCTTGTTGTTTGCATGCATGGTGAGGTACTATGTATGTAAACACACCTTTTTGTTGTATAAAAATTCATTTATTTCTATAGTATATTTATCCTTGAAGTTCATATTCTAATCATTTGTTTATTTCAGGTCGTCGTGGGACCTTTGCATCTGTTGACACGCCAGATGCTGGTAAGATTTTTTTGTTTTTACATTAACCTGATTGTTTTCTTTATAGGTTGGTCGAACATTCTCCCCCCTGTTGAACATTCATGTTCAACCGTTTTTTGATCTGTTGTATACCTCGTTTGTGGTACTTGAAAAATCGCAGCTCTCCATCAGCAAGCACTCGCAGGCGTACCTGATAACGATCTGGTAGGTTGATTGTCTTCTCTCTATTGCGACGTTTTTGGATGTCGTAGAAATTAATTCTTTTAATTGTGTCTTTTGATAGGAAGATGTCCACCTTCTCCCGAGTTCTAAACCGCTGGAAGGAGTTCTCGATTCTCGTCTCCGCTTCTTTGATAGTTGTAGTGAGCAAGAGTCTCTGCAAGTCGTTGACCTGGGCGCCGTTGATGATTGCAGGGTCCTGCATGACTGGCTTCGTCTGTGGAGTATCCCCTTCTATAGCGTTGTAGGGTTTCGCCGTCCTGGACAAGTCCTGCTTGGTGGAACCTCCAGTCATTGATGACGTAGTTGGTCTTTCTGGATCCTGCGTAACTTGTGTAGTTGAAGCAGCTGTTCCTTGAACCTCTGGTTCCGGATCTGCAGTGGCTTCCACGATATCTGACCACAGACTGTTGAATTCGCTTAAGTCGTAAGCAGGAGCGTTGAGAGGACTTCCCGGCAATGAAAAATTAAAGTTTAAATCATCATAGATATCTAAAATATCTTGATCAACTGTAAATTCGGACATCTGTAAATAAAATCTAATAAGTAAATGTTTTTGTTTTAGGGGACAACACAACATTTAACAGATGTGTTAGTTTTACACATATTTGTTAATTAATTCAACGGTAACCTACAAATCTTGTTGATAGGCCTGACAAATGTACTTGTCTGTGTTTTGATTCTGACGACACGAACTAGTCCATCAGCTCCTGGGTGGACTTCTTCAATAATACCTAATGGCCAAGTGGTTGGGGCAGCATTATCAACTTTCAATAACACCACCTCTCCTTTGCAGATGTTAAGTTCTGGTTGAAACCATTTTGGTCTATTCTGGAGTTGGTTCAAGTAATCCTTTGACCAATGGTTCCAGAACTTTTGTATCATGTGTTGCACACTTTTCCATCGACTGGAGTGTGTTACATTGTCCATATTCAGATTTGGCTCTGGAATGGCGTTAAGCGATTGTCCTATCAAAAAATGTCCAGGAGTCAGAACAAGTTGATCACTTGGATCATTGTTAACTCGGCATAAGGGCCTTGAATTTAAACAGGCTTCTATCTGGGTTAATAGTGTAACATATTCCTCAAATGTGAGGTTCGAGTTGCCAATAGATCTTCGTAGGTGGTATTTGATAGATTTGACACCTGATTCCCACAATCCTCCAAAATGAGGAGCTGCTGGTGGATTCATGTGCCATGAAATGGATTTGTCTGCCAAATATTCAGCAGCTTGTGGCCATGCTTGCTTGATTGCTTGTTGTAGTTCTTTATCTAATATTATTTTGCCGCCAATGAAATTAGTGCCACAATCTGAATAGATTTCTGTGCACAAACCTCTTCTGCTAACGAACCTCTTCAAGGCTGCAATGAAAGCCTCTGATGTCATGTCAGACACCAGCTCAATATGTACAGCCTTCGTTGCCATACATATAAAAATACAAAAATATGCCTTTTGAACTTTGGCATTTCTTAACTTTGATGATTTGACCATTACAGGTCCAGCATAATCAATCCCAATTCTCGAGAATGGTCTCGTTATATTCACTCTTGCTGATGGTAGATTGCCCATTTGTTGTGTCATAGATGCTTGACGCTGTTTAAAACAGGTAATACATCTATGCAATCGAGATGTGATGCAACGTCTTCCATCCAATATCCATACAGAATTGCGTATAGTATTTAACACTAATGACGTATTACCATGTAATGTTTCCAAGTGTACTTTATCAATGTATATCCACGTAACATGATTATCACGAGGTAATATAACTGGATGTTTTCTATCGTATGAGACCAAGGCGTGCTCTAATCGTCCACCTACTCGTATCAATCCATCTCTATCGAGCATGGGATTGAGTCTAATAATTTTGCTCTGTTTTGATAGTGGTCGGTGTTGCACTAGGTCTTGATACTCCTTTGTGAATGCTGTCTGTTGCACCAGTTTGAATATTGTCTTTTGTGCCTTAGTGTACTCACTGCTAGTTAGCACATTGACTCTTTTATTGTTAGGATTCCTGCAGTTGTGGATGAAGCGTTGTATGAGTGCTGTAATACGCACTAGACGTGTAAATGACGAATACTTCAGAAGAATGTTGTCTTCTAAGTTTATCAAAAAACTAGTTACTGTTGGTGTTTTTTCTTCTAATGTTGTTGATTCTGTAACTTCATAATTATTTGGCCACTTATCTGGTGGTTGTAGTAACCATGTGGGACCGTGCCACCATGATTCATTATGAAGCAATTGATTTGCTGAAATGCCACGTGAAGCCAAATCAGCTGGGTTGTAGATTGAAGCAATGTGTCGCCATTGTTTGAATTTCAATGTTTCTTGTATTTCTGCAACCCGATTTGCGATATAAATCTTCCATTTGGATGGATGATCCTTTAGCCATTGTAAGACGATTTGCGAGTCGGTCCATGTTATTATAGGAATGTCTTGTACCTGCATTCCTTGGATTATAACTTTCATTAATCTTGTGAGTAGCAGCGCACCATTTAATTCCAAACGTGGAATTGTAGTTGGCTTAATAGGTGCTACCTTTGTTTTGGCGGTTACCAGATGCGAAGTAATCGCGCCATTGAAGTGCTCTACCCTTAGGTAGATTGCTGCTGCATAAGCTTTGGATGATGCATCACAGAATCCATGCAGTTGCATACGTAGCCCTGTAGAATATTGAATCCACCTTGGAATTCGTAATTGTTCTAACACTTGCAAGTTTTCTGTGAACTTTGTCCAGGATTTCTGGATATTTTCTGAGACTGGTTCATCCCATGATGAACCTGTTATCCAAAGACCTTGCATTAGGATCTTTGCTTCTATTATGATTGGAGCCAGCCAGCCTATAGGATCGTATAATGATGCGATCTGCGACAAGATGATCCGTTTGGTAAATGCTAAAGGTTTTGTGAATGGTTTGATTATAAAAGTAAAATAATCTTCCTTAGGAAACCATTTGATTCCTAATGTTTTAATGGATTCGGTGTTCGAAAATATCAATGAGTTTTTTAACTCAATGTGATCTGCAGGCAGATCTTGTAGTAATTCGCAAACATTACTGGCCCATTTCCTTAGCTTGAAACCAGCTGATGTCATCATTTGGATCAGTTGTTGCTGCAATTCCTTTGCCTTCGACAAGTCATCAGCGCCAGATAAAAGATCGTCTACATAAAAATTCGTATAGACTGCTTCTGCTGCTAAAGGCCACTTATCTTTTTCGTCTATAGCAAGTTGTTGCAGTGTCCTAATTGCCAAATAAGGAGCTGATGTTGTACCAAATGTCACAGTTTTCAGTTGATAATCCTGTATTACACCTGTTGTGGGATTCCGCCATACTATTCTTTGGAAAGTTCGATGGTCAGGATGCATTTCTATCATGCGATACATTTTCTCAATATCTGCATTCATGACAACCTTAAACTTTCTCCAGGTGAGTAATGTGTTGTATAATGTTGGCTGCAGTGTAGGTCCCTTTAACAGATGTTGGTTAAGAGACCTACCGTTTGTTGTTTTAGCCGATGCATCAAACACAACACGTAACTTCGTGGTTGAGCTGTCTTTAAACACAGCATGATGTGGGATATAATAATGTTGCTCATCATTACAAGGCGGGTTTACTGGTTCCATGTGACCTAGTTCGATGTACTCATCTAAACACCTTTCATATTCCAGTTTGAATTCAGGTTTTCTTAAAAATTGCCTTTGCAAATATTCAAAACGCTGAATTGCTTGATGTCTAGAATTACCTAATCTTGGCGTCATGTTGTTTATGAAAGGTAATTTGACCTGATATCTTCCTGATTCTAGACGTGCGAATGTGTCTTGGAAGATGTCTTGACACAGTGTTTCTTCTTGTGATAGAATTGGCTTTGAAGAAACTTCTTCTATTTCCCAAAACTGCCGAAGTTGTATATCTATATTATCTGTAGTAGCCATGAATGTCTGTACTGAATCATCATTTACTACATATTCAGTTGTTCCAATTAGTATCCAACCAAACATTGTATTGATTGCTGTTGGACCTTTGTTTGAACTACGTACAATCCCTTCTTGTACGATTCTAGCATAAACCTTGGCACCTAATAAAGCGTCTATTTTACCAGGCTTCCAGTAAGTGGGATCTGCTAGCTCTAAGTTGTCTAAGTGTTGATAGCTTTCCTTTGTGATTGGTGTTGTTGGTAAACTATCAGTGACTTTGTTGATGATCAGGAAGTTTTCTTCTATTGCTGTCTCATTTGATCCGCAAGATTGTAACTTAAGCTTCGTTTGCTTGTTCACGTTACTCATTGGGCTTTTGTTCAACCCTGTTACAACTACTAATGTTTCCTTACAATTCGCTTGTAACCTATGGGATGCAGATTGTGTTATGAATGAACACTCTGATCCAGGATCAATTAAACATCGCAATATCAGTGGTTTTCCATTTGCTCCTTGAGCCTTCACCAACGCTGTGGATAGTAATGCCGACGATCGCTCCCTATTCATGTAGGTCTGAGTGATTTGTGAGCCTCCAGTGCCTTGTCTGTTGCATGACTTTCCTTGTATGCAATCATTACTATCGCTGTTGTTTTGTTGAACTCGATTTACCTTGTCTTCGCTTTCAACTGATCTAGAATGAAGATTTTTTGCCTCTCCATCCTTCTGGTGTAACCTGTTTGCAGTTACGTCTTGGTGTGACCTGTTTGCAGTTACGTCTTGGTGTAACCTGTTTGCAGTTACGTCTTGGTGTAACCTGTTTGCAGTTACATCCTCATGAATTGTCGTGTGATGTCTTTGTTTGCACTTAAGACATCGATGACGACTGTTGCATTCTTTAAGTGAATGTTTCTTAGACAAACAATTATAGCAGTGGCCATTTGACTTGATGAACCACTTTCTACTTTTGATGTCCATTTTCTGATACTTCTTGCAGTTTTGAAGAAGATGCTTGTCATTACACGCTGAACATTTCATATTCACTACGTATAATGGCTTTGTTGATTCAACTACATGGTATGTCTTGGTCGTAGTTGGTTTGGATCCACTCTTGGCATGACTTGTTCTGGGCGCCAGAGTATCCGTAAGTGCTTCTAATATTTTCAAACGATTGTCTAAGAACGAGCTGAACTGTCTGTATTTAGGAAGCTCTTGTGATGCTCCCTGATGTTCTTCCCAAAGTCTCAACGTTATGAAGGGAAGCTTCTGAACTATTAAATAAATAAGTAGCACATCCCATGTTGATATGTCTACTTGTAGGCTCTTTAGTTGTTGCAGGCATTCCTCTGAAGTGTCGATTAAGGATTTTAAACCAGCTGTAGTCTCTATATTTAATTTTGTCTGACTTGTCAGTATCTTTAATTGATGATTGAATAATATCTTTTAGTTTTCGTACCTTGCCTTTAGTTTGTTCCAGGCAGGTAAGTAGTCCTCATTTGTTATAGGAGTATGTCGTAGTAGTTTTTCCGCATCTCCTATTAAAGAACCTTTCAAATAATACAGTTTTTGAACGTCTTTCAAACTTGTATTATTGTGTACTACAGCGACGTAAAGATCATGAAAAGAACGCCAGCCATCATAATCACCATTATATTTTGGCAATGTGATCTTAGGAAGAATGTTTTGTTGTTGTTCCACACGTGTTTGTTGTGTTAACAAGAGTGTGGAATCTGTCAGCTCTGTTGTAGGATTAATTGCATCATATAATGTACCTATATAATTGCAATAAATTGTCTCTAATTTGCTAAATGTGTCATCGGAAATATATTTCAGCGTGCCTTCTGGTGGGGTTTCGAGGATAAATTCGTTGATCAATTGGTCGATTTTCTCATACTCGAGCCATGTTCTCCTTATCTCTGAAAGTTTTGCTTCGTAGAAACCCTTTGATCGGGTCTCTGATATTGTTTGTTTGCCATTATCAATAGATTTAATCAGGCGATTTCTTATTGCCCGTTCCTTGTTTAATAACCCCTTTACGTCTGCCATTATTGATTGAAATCAAATTCGAGTAAAGAAATGAAAATAAATCTTATTTTGCTACGCTATCTATGTGTGAATCAATGAACTAAATTAATTGAAATTTCTTGCTTATAAACGTAGACTACCGAAATCTGACGTTCTCGCGTATAAACGTAGCTCAATAATTAAGTGAGTAGAGCGACTCCTGGATGGAACCACCAAAATGTTTTCCCACAGCTAATGTCAATTCGACTAATTGACAAATACAAATAGACTGCGTTCGCAAAGTACAGTTTAATGAAATCTGTCAATTCCTATAATTGACTTTCGAAAGAAAACTGCAATTGCAAACGAGAATCCACGTATGCTGAAAGAAAATATTCTGGTGGAGTGTAGCGGTTAAATAAAAAAGGATAATTTGTCACTCTATTATTCAATTAATTATTTATTGCCACAAATAATACTAATGACTAAACAAATGTTAAGTTTATGAGAAAATTAATTACGTGCAAAATTCTATCACTATGACAAAATTACTTCCCTCAACTTAGACGTACAAGCTTGGAAACTTCACTTAAAATTCACTGATTCACTGTATGTTTTATGTATTTAGTAATTAAAGAAAATTCAAATGTACAAAGGAATTATATTTTTACTCGAATCTATCTCTTTCTTTTCAATAATAATAACTCAAAAAAATTATGCTACTTCACAATTGCATATCTAAATAAATTTTTCTTTCTGATCCTTAACTAATATATTTACTAGTAGCTGAAAGTAAATAATTATTAGAACTCAAGGTAGATCCAATTTCTGAATTATTATGTTGTGCAAAAACTGACCAAATGGCATATGTTTCACACGATAAATAATTGTTAGAAATGTCGATTTACTTGAGTGAATTAGTTAAAATGGCTGAAAGGACAAGATTAAGAATAGAAATTTCAATCGTTCTTGTTAAATTCATACATGTGTATATAACCAACACCTGGCATGCAAACACAATGAAATTTAACCCAAATTGAAAATAATAACTAATATGCAAATTTACCTTTAATTTAATTTAGA
Source organism: Dioctria rufipes (assembly GCA_963924295.1). Classification (NCBI taxonomy): domain Eukaryota; kingdom Metazoa; phylum Arthropoda; class Insecta; order Diptera; family Asilidae; genus Dioctria; species Dioctria rufipes. The sequence continues at coordinate 111,770,187 of OZ002742.1, read as the reverse complement.
TTTGTCACTATTAAATTTAACCAGTAAATTCACTTGAACTCTTGCTGCTGCTGCTTTTCCTTGAACAAAACTTTGACAATTCGATTGTTGAAAAAAATTACTAAATTCTTGCTGAACTTTCTATTTCCTTTTTCCTGATGACTATTTGAACTATTTGAACTGTTTGAACTATTTAACTATTTGCAAATTGTGGGAGGAATGCTACTGCATGTGCTCGCACTTTGACAACTTTGAAAATAAGAAGACAGAATGAAGAATGAACCCCCTTTTTATAGAGAATTTCGTTCCGATTTCATATCCATAAAAATGAATTATGCAAATTTTAGGCTTAATTTGACTACAATATGTAAATTTGTTGTAGTCATTTGATGTCAAATTACAAATTGCATTTTTTGACATCTTTCCCATAGAAATCCCTTTTAATTTCACGTAATTATGATAAGTTTTCCGAATCTGTGCTATAACTTATCGATACGCCATCTTTTAGTTCGATTTACAAAATTCCTCTCATAATTCATTTTCGTTCATCTTTATTCGTGTCCCTTTCACACCTTTGTGTCTCTTTCGCACTTATTGGTGCAAAGGGAAATTCGAAAATTCGCGAATATTCCGTAAACCGTGAAAAATTACGCGACGCGAACGCGCCCATTCGATTCTGCGTCTCTTTTCACCCCGGTATGACATTTTGAACGTCGCGAAATTATGAAGTTCGCCGGTTTATTTATGTGCGAAGTGTCAGTCGCGCGCGAGTTATTATATTGTTAAAATTTAGTGTTAAATTCAGTATTTGTGCATATTTCAGTTATGCATCGCGGGAATTATCCATTGAACTACAGGTGAGTGTATAAATTTCTTTAATTTATGTAGGTTTTGTATAAAATATCAACATTTTCAAATGCCGTGATTACCTGTCAAGGTGAGTTTTTGTTTTGTAAAATTCTCATCTCAGGTATTCACGAATCTATTGAAAATGGGTTTATTATGTGCCCGTACGTGGGTACTTGAGCTATCTTTATGTTCTATGTTGCTGAACATAAAGTTTAGTGCATTTTTGTTCTTGTTGTTTGCATGCATGGTGAGGTACTATGAATGTAAACACACCTTTTTGTTGTATAAAAATTCATTTATTTCTATAGTATATTTATGCTTGAAGTTCATATTCTAATCATTTGTTTATTTCAGGTCGTCGTGGGACCTTTGCATCTGTTGACACGCCAGATGCTGGTAAGATTTTTTTGTTTTTACATTAACCTGATTGTTTTCTTTATAGGTTGGTCGAACACTCATACATATATGTGTAGTTGTAGGAGCTATAAAGCAGTACATAATCGAAACAGTTATAGACTTCTAATTAAGTGAATACACAGTTCAATTGCTTTACTGCTAATCGTTAGTGCTGCTCTTTGTGAGTATTTCGAATACATTCATATTTTCGTACATGATAGCAATTGTGACGTGATAATTAAACCTAACCTAGTTGGGGAATATTAATTTAAAACTATATATTGCATGAACTCGTAGACATTTGAACATAAAAAAAAAAAAAAAAATAAATTCATTTAGAATAAGAATTTATATTGAATATTTATAATAATTTAAATCAACATTCATACGTGAAGTGGTTATTAGAAATTATAGACTATAAACATTTACCCAACATATATTTCAATAAATATAACTCTGAACTACGTATTTCAAATTCATTATACATAGTATACTAGTGAGGCATTTGCCAAGAAACTTGTGTTAATTTAATTAGTTGGTTCATAATGAGTAACCCTGACATGCTTAAAGAAGACAATTTGTCTGAAGCTCAATCGGAATCATGTTCCAAGAAGCAATTAGATGATTTGAAATTGCAACGTGGAAATACAAAAGGTTGCATATCGCGTATGAAGAACTATCTGACAGGCAAGGCAGATAGTCTCACAGCCAATGAATTGGAGTGTAGATTAGGCATCTTGGAATCTTATTGGAAGCTTTTGTTATCACATCAAACACTAATTGAAAAACTATCTCCATCTGATCAGACAAACATTACCGTGAGGGGAGAGTTAGAAGATTTGTATTGTGACGTTAAGTCAAAAATTTTGTCGTTGTTGCCCAATCTCGGAAGATCAAGCATTTGTGAAGGCAATAATTCCTTTGTTGTTCCAACACCCCCCAGGGCTAGTTTGCCTCCCCTCAGGTTACCACAATTCTCAGGCAAATACTCAGAGTATCCAAGCTTTATTGCAACTTTCAACAAACTAGTTCACGATGACTCGAGTAAGTCAATTACGGAGAAATATAACCATTTGCGAAATTGTTTAATCGGTCCAGCCCTACGAACAATTGATTCGTTGGGAAAATCGGCAGCTGCCTATAACGAAGCGTTAGACAAACTCAAAGACAGATATGACAACAAATGTCTAATATTTCAAGAACATATTACCGAGATGTTCGAGTTACCAAAGGTTCAGAAATGTTCAGCATGCTTATTAAGAAGTCTCATTGATAATGTTAGTGCTCATCTCAGTGCGTTGCGAATATTAGGGAGTGATACTAACATTGTAAACTCAATCATAATTCACCTCGTTAATTCCAAACTCGACGCAGATTCTCAGGCTAAATGGGAGGAAAGCATTGATTATACTGAATTTCCGACATGGAGTCAATGTGAATCTGTATTAAGTAGACGTTGTCAGTTCTTAGAAGTTAGGGAAAGGAAACCTCAAGTATATACAGGATCAATTAATTTCTCTAAAAATCAGCATTCGAAGAGATCTGTGCCACAGCACAAGAACCCTACTGCACTTAAGGTTACTAAAGCGGTTTGTGGGTTTTGCTCGGAATCTACTCATAGCATCTTTCAGTGCACCAAGTTTTCCGAATTGTCTGCGCTTGATCGATTCGAAGAAGTGAAGCGGAGAGCCTTATGCATCAATTGCCTATCTAAGGGTCATTCAGTTCGAGACTGTCGGATGTCAAAGTGTAGGGTATGTAACAGGCCCCACAACACTATACTCCATCGTTTTTCTCGTGTAGGAAGTACGAAACAAGAACGGTCATTACCTGGTTTATCGAGAAATATTACAAGTAATAGTACAAACTCAGTGCCTACAACTTCCGAAAATAATATAGAAGCAGTAGGTGTGGTATCCGGAATTAATTCGTCGTTGTGTTCATCTCACCCAAGCACCGAGATGAAAGGCCACAAGGGTGGTCATGTATTCCTAGCTACTGCAATGGTAAAAATTAGAGATAGATCGGGCAGCTTTCACTTTGCTCGAGCTTTATTGGACAGCGCCTCACAATTGAATTTTATAACTGCTGACCTGGTGCATAAACTTCGTCTTAAACGTCAACACATTAATGCTGACGTTACGGGCATAGGAGATGTCAGTGCTAAAGTAAAATTTGAAACGCGTACTTTAATAAAATCACGAACTAATGACTACGAAACCGATTTACATTTCTGGATATTGCCATCAATTACGAGTCCTCAACCAGATGTGGAAATTAATATTAGCATGTGGAATATTCCTAAGAATTTGGAATTAGCAGACCCTCACTTCAACACTCCACAGCCTATCGATATTTTAATCGGAGCCGAAAAATTCTTTGAATTTTTATCCATTGGTCAAATCAAATTAAGTGATACATTGCCCACTTTACAAAAGACTCTCTTTGGATGGATAATTGGCGGTAAATACGAATTGTCTAATTTAGCTAAACAAGTCTGCAGCTTTGTAACTAACAGTGAAATGAATCCTGAAGAGGATGATCTGACCAAATTAGTTGAAAACTTTTGGAAGGTCGAATCAGTTGAATTAGCGGCTCCAATGTTAAGTGAGGAACAAAAATCCTGTGAGAAAATATTCCTAGACAGCATCCAGCAATTGGAATCTGGAAACCTCATTGTGAAATTACCGTTCAAGCGATCCCCTGACGTGTTAGGAAACTCCTTTGACATTGCTAGGAAACGCTTCGTTAGCTTAGAAAGGAAACTAAATAAAGATACAACTTTTCGACCCAGCGATCAGAGAGGTCTCATCGGTATGGTTATCTCTGATCGCCTACCATAGAAGTTCAATGTTGGAGGTCACACCAGTTGCCCATATAAATACTTTTTTATCAAAAGTATGTGTGAATTATATGGTGGCAAGATAACTCATTGCGCTTTGAAATTGGGTGATTGTTCCCCCTTTTTTTGCCTGGCGGCATATGGATAAACCAAGTAAAAATTACATGAAGGAGAGATTTCTCGTCTAACAGACTGAAATTTATTGAAAATAATTTCAATAAATTTACAAAATGCATTTTAAGTGCAAAAAAAAAATTATTGAACTTTTCGACCCAGCGATCAGAGAGGTCTCATCGGTATGGTTATCTCTGATCGCCTACCATAGAAGTTCAATGTTGGAGGTCACCCCAATTGCCCATATAAATACTTTTTTATCAAAAGTATGTGTGAATTATATGGTGGCAAGATAACTCATTGCGCTTTGAAATTGGGTGATTGTTCCCCCTTTTTTTGCCTGGCGGCATATGGATAAACCAAGTAAAAATTACATGAAGGAGAGATTTCAAAGCGCAATGAGTTATCTTGCCACCATATAATTCACACATACTTTTGATAAAAAAGTATTTATATGGGCAATTGGTGTGACCTCCAACATTGAACTTCTATGGTAGGCGATCAGAGATAACCATACCGATGAGACCTCTCTGATCGCTGGGTCGAAAAGTTCAATAATTTTTTTTTTTTGCACTTAAAATGCATTTTGTAAATTTATTGAAATTATTTTCAATAAATTTCAGTCTGTTAGACGAGAAATCTCTCCTTCATGTAATTTTTACTTGGTTTATCCATATGCCGCCAGGCAAAAAAAGTTGGAACAATCACCCAATTTCAAAGCGCAATGAGTTATCTTGCCACCATATAATTCACACATACTTTTGATAAAAAAGTATTTATATGGGCAATTGGTGTGACCTCCAACATTAAACTTCTATGGTAGGCGATCAGAGATAACCATACCGATGAGACCTCTCTGATCGCTGGGTCGAAAAGTTCGATAATTTTTTTTTTTTGCACTTAAAATGCATTTTGTAAATTTATTGAAATTATTTTCAATAAATTTCAGTCTGTTAGACGAGAAATCTCTCCTTCATGAAAGATACAAATCTCAATATACGGAATTTTTGGAAGAATATGAGAGTTTGGACCATATGGAACCTCTACTTAAAAAAGATATTCCTGCAGTTCATTATTATATGCCACATCACTGTGTTCTTCGACCTCACAGTTCCACAAGAAAACTCAGAGTGGTCTTTGACGCATCTTGTCGCTCATCTACTAATGTCTCGTTAAACGACATATTAATGGTTGGTCCAACAGTACAGAATGACTTGCTTTCGATACTTCTCAGATTTAGGATGTTTAAATATGCATTAACGGCGGACATATCGAAGATGTATCGCCAAATTTGGGTATATCCAGAAGACCGAAATGTTCAGTACATTTTATGGCGAAATGATGCTGAAAGTGAATTACAGACTTACAGACTGAAAACCATAACGTATGGGACAGCCTCAGCGCCATATTTAGCTACCCGTTGCCTTAATTATCTAGCGGATATGAATAAAGATAAATTTCCGACTGCAGCTACTATCATCAAAGAAGATTTCTACGTCGACGACTTGTTGACCGGTGCGAATACGTTCGAAGAATTACAAAGGGTAAAAACTCAGGTGCAAACTGTGCTTTCATCGGCTGGACTTGAACTGAGGAAATGGTATTCAAATAATTCGGAGATGTTGAGAGAAATTCCTGACAACAATAGAGAGAAAACCTTGCAAGTCAAGGATGCAAACATTATAAAAACACTTGGCACTGCGTGGAAAGCAGAAGCAGATGAGTTTGTATTTACATTTGAAGATTGCAAGGACAAGGATAAGATTACGAAACGAATAGTACTATCAGAGACAGCTAAGCTCTTTGACCCTCTGGGCCAAGAGCTATGGCTATTGAAACTTAGTTGGGATGAGTCATTACCTCAAGAACTGTATTCTCGGTGGAAGGGCTTCCAAGAAGACTTGCGATTACTAAATACTATTCGGATTCCACGACATGTACTAACAATGAATGAAGTTGCTAATATCCAAATACATGGCTTCGCAGATGCGTCAATTCGTGCTTATGGTTGTTGTATTTACACACGCAGCGAAGATAAATTTGGAAATATAGCAGTACGTCTTCTAACTGCTAAATCAAAGGTAGCTCCGACAAAACCAATGAGATCATTGCCATGTCTGGAACTATGTGGGGCTGAACTATTAACAAAGGTGTTGATCAAGGTATGCAGCAGTCTGAGAACTCATTTAAATAAGATATTCTTATGGACGGATTCGCGAATTGTCTTAGGTTGGATTGCGTCTCATCCGTCAAGATGGCAGACATTTGTCGGCAACAGGGTCTCAAAAATCCAAGAACTGGCACCAACCGCGGTCTGGAGGCATGTACCTACAAAAATGAATCCTGCGGACATAATCTCAAGAGGTGTTACAGTTGACGAGCTCAAGGATTCATGTTGGTTTTCAGGCCCGAATTTTTTAAACTCACCCCTCGAATGCTGGCCAGAGAAGAAAATACAGCTAAAAGACCTTCCAGAAGCACGGAAGCCGAAATCAGTGCTTGTTAAAATGTGATGTCTTGTGCTTCGCTGAAAACTAGACTGACAGCTGACGTCCTGAAAACAAGAAAATCTGAATGCTCAATTTTCTGAACTTTACCCAATTTCGTTGTTCCTCTTATAGAATAGAAATTGTGTACGTTCATAAATTAGAGCTTTGTTGATGACGACTCAGTGGTCACCTGTAATGAAACGATGAGTTGACCTTTTAACGTTTACGCACTAGTGCAACTTCCTATAAGTTACTGCTAGTGTAAACGTCTCTTGTGAAATAGCAACTCAAACACACTGAATCTGCAGCGTGTCGACTATACCAATGAGATTTAAATAATCCACCTAAAAACTGCCACGTCTGGGCGATGCGTGTGGTCTATAACAACGAGGTTGAAATGATCCACCTAAAAGCTGCCACGTCTGGGAGATGCGTGTGATCTATAACAACGAGATTGAAATGATCCACCTAAAAACTGCCACGTCTGGGTGATGCGTGTAGCTTCCAATAAGCTCTCACGATACCAATGCCTACTGTCTAGTGTCAAACAACGTAGAAACCTAAAATGAAAACGATGGCCGAGCACAATCACACTTAGATGGCGGTAGTGTAGCGGTAAATGAAAGAATCATCCGGTTATTCATTCATTTAGATTTATTGAGCAAATCTTCCTTCTATTATTAAAATTAGACTAGTAAAAAAATAACTTCATAAAAATTAACCTAATTGCAATTCAATTTAACTATTATATATTTTTTCCAATTCTACTCAAACTTCTTAACTAGACTTATATTACTATTTAAAATTCCTTTTTATATTTTATAACTTAATTAACGCTGAAAATAAAAATTATTGTTAACTGTCAATCGTGAATCAATTCTCATGTGGTGTAAATGTGACCCGTGTGGGCACAGTTTTATACCTTGATGAATTGATTAATTGACGAAAATTTATGAAAAAACAACTGAAAACTCAAGAAAATTATATTCAATAAATTTTTAGTATTTGGTGATATTATTTTGTGTAATATGTCCAATACAAATTGGCATGCAATCTTACACTTTAATACCCGTCACCTAACCAAAGATTTATATGAAAGCAAAAAAAATACCTTGAATTCACTAAGATCAAATAAAATCACGTCAAGATTGACAAACTCCCGAATTCCAGTAGAAAATAAATTCTTTCCAACACAAAGGCAAAAAAAGGAAAATAAACTAAAAAATGACAGAACTACTTTAATTTTGAAGAACAACGAAAAACTGACTTGAAAAATAAATGATGAAACCAAAAAACTCTAAGTGAAATTACTAAATGAAAAAAGATAAAATAAAATATAAGTTTAAAATGGCACTGATGAGAAAAATTGCAAACTTGAGAATACTATGACTGACTAGCATATGTATACTCTTTGACAATTTGTTGAAAATAGAAGACAGAATGAACAAATGGCCTCCTTTTTATAGAAAATTTCGTTCCATTTTCGCTGTCTATAAAGTGAAATATTCGAAATTTTCACTGAAAATGACAAAAGGTTGAATTTTTCTTGTTGTCAATCGATGGCAAATTTAATGATCTAAATTTTGATACCTTTGTCGTAAAAATTGATTGTCAATTTGATGATTTTAATCAATTTGTATAATTTTTGGAACATTTGCTATAAAAATGTCAATTCGTTACGTTTCATTTCAATGTAGTAGATTTTCCTGTCATTTGTAATAATTTTTTGTCTTCTTCCCACTGTGAGTCTCTTTCGCACTCATTGTGGGAAATGTATTTATAAAAAATCGCGAATATCGCGTTTTCCGTGAAAAATATCGCGCAACGAACGTCGCCATCGAGATCGCGGTTCGATTTTACCCGGTCTTGATATGTCAAACGTCGCGGTGACATAAAGTTTGAACTGTTTGGCACAATCGCGCGCGGGTGCTAAACAAAGTTTTGTTGTGTATTTTTTAAGGTGTTTTTTAGTGCTTTTCAGGTACCAACATCATCATCAGGGATAACTTTACCTCAGGTAAGCATATTATGCATTTATTGTATTTATTTAGCGTGTAGTTTATGATTTTTGTAAATTTGTGGCAAATGTCAGGTGAGTGCTTTCGTGGCATTTTTCACCTTGTTTGTCCACAAATATTTATCATAATCATAATAATTATGTATTTAAAAGTGTAATTGAATGTTTTATGGTGGCTTGCCTACATAAAACATGAAATTACATATGTTTTTTTACACAATTCCTCAACTCCATGGAATGGTTGTTGTAATAGGCATATGTATACATGGTCATGATTTGACTTTGTGTACCTATGGCCTTTTTTCTTAGTTACTTAACAAATAAAAACATAATTGATTTGAACTAATTCATTTTCTTTATTTCATTTCAGATCTTCGTGGGAACCCTGTTCTACCTGTGAATACTCCAGGTAGAGGTAATTTTTTATGTATATTTGTTTTTTAACTTTTTATTGATTGTACCTTTTTTCTTTTAGGTTCGCTGAACATTCTCCCTCCCGTTGAACGGTCCTGTTCAACAACCTCTTCTTAATCTTCTGGATGCCTCGTTTACGGTAGTGGTGAAGCAATAGTGTACCATCAGCGCGAACACGTAACACTACCTGATAGCGATCTGGTAGGTTTAGTGTTCGTTCCCTGTTTCGCCTCGTTTGGATATCCTTGAAGTTTATCCGTTTGACAACTTCGCTCGGGAGAAATATAGTGATGTTTTCACGGGTTATGAACTTCTGGAATGAGTTTTCCAACCTCAATTTAGCTTCGTTCATTGTAGTTGTGGGTAGAAGGCGTTCCAAGTTATCCACTTGACCACCATTGGCGATGATTTTCTCCTTCACTATCGGATTTGTCTGCGGCGTATCCATCAGGAACAAATCGTGGGCGTTGGATGTTGATGCCTCTGCTTTGGATGCTGCTGATGTACAAGCCTTTGATGTAGATGCTTCTGCTGTAGATTCTCCTGATGCAGATGCCTGCTCTACATCTGGCTCCTTCGTCTGATCTACTAACTTTGACCATAGCTCCTCGAATTCGCTGGCGTCAAATGGTGCATCAATGGGGTCATCTGGCAGCAGGAAATTCATATTGATATCATCATAGATATCCAGGATATCCTCGTCTATATCGTACTTTTTTGACATCTGTAAGATAAAATAATAAGTAATTTGTCTAATCAACTGGGACATTCACAAACAGATAACAAATGTGACGACACATATTCATTATTGTTATCTAATTGGTACACGACACACTTTGTTAATAGGTCTTGTGAAGATACTTCTCTGGGTTTTGATTTGCACCACTCGGACTAGACCATCGGATCCGGGGTAAATCTCATTAATGATCCCTAATGGCCACAGTGTTGGTGGTGTATTTTCACATCGCAGTAACACGATATCTCCTTTTTGCAGATTAGGTTGTTGAGTGAACCACTTAGGTCTATTTTGCAATTGGTTTAAATAATCCTTAGACCAATGATTCTAGAATTGTTGCACCATCTGCTGGACGTGCTTCCATCTGGTTGCATACGAAGTATTTTGGCTAGTATACTCGAGCTCTGGAAGTGCGTTGAACGATTGTCCAATTAGGAAGTGTCCTGGAGTTAAGATAAATGTGTCATTCGGGTCATCTCTCAGATGACATAGTGGCCTTGAATTTAGGCAGGCCTCAACTTGAGTCAACAGCGTAGCATACTCCTCAAATGTGAGGTTTGAGTTTCCAATAGATCTACGTAGATGGTGTTTAATGGATTTAACACCCGACTCCCATAATCCTCCAAAATGCGGAGCTGCTGGTGGATTCATATGCCATGTAATGAATTTTGAAGATAAATATTCAGCAGCCATTGGAGTTGCTTGTTTTATTGCTTGCTGTAACTCTTTCTCCAGTATTGCCTTTCCTCCAACAAAGTTTGTGCCACAATCTGAATAGAGGTCAGTGCACAGACCGCTTCTGCCTATGAACCTTTTCAAGGCTGCAATGAAGGCTTCTGCAGTTAAACTATAGACTAATTCAATGTGCACTGCCTTAGTTGCCATGCATACAAAAATAAAGAAGTAAGCCTTTTGTAGCTTTGCATTTCTGTGACTTGCTGTTTTGATTGTTATTGGTCCAGCGTAATCTATTCCAACTTTAGCAAAGGGTTTTGTTATGTTTACTCTTGCTGCAGGTAGATTACCCATCAATTGCGTTTCTGTTGCTTGACGTTGTCTAAAACATGTAATGCACTTATGTATCCTAGTTGAAATACAACGCCTTCCATCTAAGATCCAGACTGAGTTTCTGCTTGTATTCAGAACTAAAGATGTGCCACCATGTAGTGTTTCTAAATGGACCTTGTCAATGAAAATTGACGTTACATGGTTATCACGAGGTAAGATTACTGGGTGTCTTCTATTATAAGATAGTAACGCGTTATCCAATCGTCCTCCTACTCGTATCAATCCATTGTTATCAAGCATTGGATTCAACCGTAAAAGTTTGCTACCCTTAGCTACAGTGCCTTTCTGCAGCAATGCCTGGTACTCGTCTGGGAATGTTGACAGCTGCACTAATTTGAATACAGTTTCTTGTGCATATAGGCACTCCTCACTGGTTAATGTTGTAATCCTTTTGTTATCAGGATTTTTACAATTGTGTACGAAGCGCTGCAGCCTTGCAACAATACGAACTAATCGTGTGAAAGAAGAGTATCTTTCCAGAATGTCAGTTTCACAATTTATTAAAAAATTAGTGACGGTTGGTGCTCTTTGCTCAAGGATAGTTGCTTCCTTGATTTCGTTCTTGACTGGCCAATTATCTTGTGATTGTGTTAGCCATGAGGGTCCATGCCACCAGAAGTCATTGTTCAGGAGCTGAGGGATTGCGATGCCACGCGACGCCAAGTCAGCAGGATTCTGACTCGATGGAATATGCCGCCAATGTTCGAATTTTAGATTATCCTGAATTTCTACGATCCGATTGGCTACATAGATTTTCCACTTGGAAGGATGCTCCTTGATCCATTGTAGTACTATTTTGGAATCTGTCCAAACAACTACAGGAATGTTTTCCAAGTGAATGCCTTGTACAATGGTCTTCAGTAATCTTACGAGCAGTAAGGCACCGTTCAATTCAAGACGTGGTATTGTCATTGGTTTAATCGGTGCTACCTTTGTCTTTGACGTTAGCAAATGTGTAACAACTGTACCATCATCTTGTTCTACTCTTAAGTAGATTGCTGCAGCGTATGCCTTGAATGACGCATCGCAAAATCCATGTATTTGCATGCCTGCCTCTCTTGAGTAGTTAATCCATCTTGGGATTCGTAATTGTTCCAACAGTTTTAGATTGTCAGCAAAGTTTTTCCAGGTGTGGCTAACGTTGTCTGACACTGGATCATCCCATGATGAGCCCGTAATCCATAAACCTTGCATGAGCAGTTTTGCTTCTATGATTATCGGAGATAGCCAACCGAGAGGATCATATAAGGATGCAATCCCTGATAAAATGATGCGTTTTGTGAACACTGCATGATGCGACAGTGGCTTGATTGTAAACGTGAAGAAATCATCCTTTGGGAACCATTTGATCCCTAATGTTTTGACTGAGTCATTCTCTGAAAACGTTAATGAGTTTTTCAGTTCAACATGATCTTCTGGTAGATCTTGTAACAATCTGCTATCGTTGCTGGTCCATTTTCTTAAATTGAACCCAGCGGAATTCATCATTTGGATTAGCTGATGCTGTAATTCCTTTGCGTCCTTTAAATTGTCGGCTCCAGACAGAAGATCGTCTACATAGAAGTTGTTGAATACCGCATTTGCTGCAAGCGGCCAGTTATGATTTTCATCCCTTGCCAATTGTTGAAGCGTCCTTATCTCCAAATATGGAGCTGAAGTTGTCCCAAAGGTCACTGTCTTCAGTTGGTAATCTTGGAGTATACCCTTCTTTGGATGCCGCCATACGATCCTCTGAAAAGTCCTATGATCCGGATGTATTTCAATCATGCGGTACATTTTCTCTATGTCTGCATTCATGACAGTTTTATATTTCCTCCAATTCAACAATGTCGTGAATAATGTTGGCTGAAGTGTTGGTCCCTTTAACAAATGTTGATTGAGAGACTCTCCATTTGTCTTCTTCGCTGATGCGTCAAACACCACACGTAGTTTCGTCGTTGAACTGTCCTTGAACACAGCATGATGAGGAATGTAGTAATGGTTTTCGCATTCCTGAGGCGGGCCTACCTCCTCCATATGGCCTAACTCGATATACTCGTCCAGACATTTTTCATACTCCATTTTAAACTCATTGTTTTTCGCAAATTGTTTTTGCAAGCTTTCTAAACGTCTGATCGCTTGTTGTCTGGAATTACCTAACGCTGGCGTGATGTTATTCACAAACGGTAACTTCACTCGATATTTTCCTGAGTCTAGACGACTGCAAGAATCGTGAAATATCCCTTCACACATTGTTTCGTCTTGTGATGGAACAGGTTGTGTGGAAACTTCTTCGGTTTCCCAAAACTGTCTAAGTTGCTTTTCCAAAGCATCTGTGTGTGTCATGAAAGTCTTTACTGTGCTCTCATTTGTTGCATTTTCAGCTGATCCTAATAGCATCCAACCGAAGATTGTCTTCAGAGCTGTTGGTGTGTTAGGTGGACCCTGTACAATCCCTTCTTGTATTATCTTCGCATAAACCTTGGCGCCTAGTAGTGCATCTATCTTGCCAGGTTTCCAGAAGGTAGGATCTGCTAAGTCGAGCTGATCTAAATGCTTGTATTTGGCTTTAGATATAAATTTTGTTGGTAACGCGTCAGTGATCTTGTCGATTACCAAAAAATCTTCTGAGATTGTTGTCTTATATTCTCCACAGGACTTCAGTGATAGCTTGGTTATCTTGCTCGAGTTACCTGTTAAACTTTTGTTTAACCCTATTACAGTCACTAGTGTTGGACTGCAAATAGCCTGCAATTTGTGACATGCCGACTTTGTGATAAAAGAGCATTCTGATCCTGAGTCGATAAGACAACGTAATCTTTGTGGCTTTCCGTGCTCACCTTGGGCTTTTACCAAAGCCGTAGATAATAACGCATAAGATCGTTCTCGGTTCATGTACGTATGAGTTGTCGTTCGATCTCCTGTACCCTTATTGGTACTTGGTTTGACTTGGTCAAGACTGCTATTATCTCTGTGTTGTTGAAGTTGCCTAGGGTTTGAGTTGAAATCAACTTCAACTGATTTGGATTGCAGATTTGTAGCCTCTACATTCCTAGGATGTAAATTATTTGCATTAGCATCCTCATGTATCGATGTATGATGCATCTGTTTGCATTTAAAGCATCGATACCTACTGGAACAATTCCTAAGTGTGTGTTTCCGTGATAGACAGTTATAGCAAAGTCCATTTGTCTTGATGAACTTTTTTCTGCCTTGTAAATCCATATTTTGGAATCTTGTGCAATTCTGGAGTAAATGGTCTCCATTACATGCTGCGCATTTCACTGACTTGATTGTGTGTAATGCTTTTGTTGTAGTTGGTTTTGAGTGACATTTGGCTTGACGTGACTTGGGTGCCAACGTGTCTGAAATTGCTTCTAATATTTTCAACCTTGTATCTAAGAATGTGAATAGTTGTTCATACGTTGGCAACTCTTGTGACGCTCCTTGTGATTCTACCCACAATCTTAATGTTGCGAAAGGCAGCTTTTGTACTATCAAATACACAAGTAATACATCCCATGACGCAGTATTAACTTGCAAGGCCTTCAATTGCTGTAGACACTCTTGTGTAGTGTCAACTAGTGATTTTAATTCTACAGCTGTTTCTGAAGTTATTTTAGGTTGATTTGTCAAAATCTTAAGCTGATGATTTACAAGAATCTTCTTATTCTCGTACCTTGCCTTCAATTTATTCCATGCGGGTAGATAATCTTCATTTGTGATGGGAGTGTGACGTAGTAATTTCTCCGCATCACCTAGTAATGAGCCTTTTAAGTAGTACAATTTCTGAACATCCTTCAAGTTTGTGTTGTTGTGTACTACGGCCGTGAATAAATCTTGGAACGAGCGCCAGCCGTCATAGTTACCATTATACTTTGGCAACATGATTTTTGGTAATATATTTTGTTGTTGTTGTTCCACACGAGTTTGTTGTGTTAACAATAGTGTGGATTCTGCCAACTCTGTTGTAGGATGAATCAAATCGTATAATTCTCCTATATATATACAATATGCATTTTCCATATTACAATATGTGTCATCAGTGATATACTTTGGTTCATTTTTGGGCGGTGATCAATCTGTTCATAGTCAGCCCATGTTCGCTTGATTTCAGAGAGTTTGGCTTCGTACAAACCCCTTGAATGCTTTTCTGTTATTGTCTTCTTTCCATTAGTAATTGCTTTCTTCAGGCGATTCCTTAAAGCTTGTTCCTTATTTAACAAACTTTTGAGTTCTGTCATTTTAAATTAATTAAGAAATCTGAGCAGTAGACAAATATAAATTGATAAGTCAAAACTAATTTTACATAGACTACAAATGAATTGCAATATCTAATTTTAATCCCTACAACTCTAACCTAAATGAATGAGTCGAATGAATTCCTGGATGGAACCACCAAATGTTAAACTGTGATGTCTTGTGCTTCGCCGAAAACTAGACTGACAGCTGACGTCCTGAAAACAAGAAAATCTGAATGCTCAATTTTCTGAACTTTACCCAATTTCGTTGTTCCTCTTATAGAATAGAAATTGTGTACGTTCATAAATTAGAGCTTTGTTGATGACGACTCAGTGGTCACCTGTAATGAAACGATGAGTTGACCTTTTAACGTTTACGCACTAGTGCAACTTCCTATAAGTTACTGCTAGTGTAAACGTCTCTTGTGAAATAGCAACTCAAACACACTGAATCTGCAGCGTGTGGACTATACCAATGAGATTTAAATAATCCACCTAAAAACTGCCACGTCTGGGCGATGCGTGTGGTCTATAACAACGAGGTTGAAATGATCCACCTAAAAGCTGCCACGTCTGGGAGATGCGTGTGATCTATAACAACGAGATTGAAATGATCCACCTAAAAACTGCCACGCCTGGGTGATGCGTGTAGCTTCCAATAAGCTCTCACGATACCAATGCCTACTGTCTAGTGTCAAACAACGTAGAAACCCAAAATGAAAACGATGGCCGAGCACAATCACACTTAGATGGCGGTAGTGTAGCGGTAAATGTCATCCGGTTATTCATTCATTTAGATTTATTGAGCAAATCTTCCTTCTATTATTAAAATTAGACTAGTAAAAAAATAACTTCATAAAAATTAACCTAATTGCAATTCAATTTAACTATTATATATTTTTTCCAATTCTACTCAAACTTCTTAACTAGACTTATATTACTATTTAAAATTCCTTTTTATATTTTATAACTTAATTAACGCTGAAAATAAAAATTATTGTTAACTGTCAATCGTGAATCAATTCTCATGTGGTGTAAATGTGACCCGTGTGGGCACAGTTTTATACCTTGATGAATTGATTAATTGACGAAAATTTATGAACAAACAACTGAAAACTCAAGAAAATTATATTCAATAAATTTTTAGTATTTGGTGATATTATTTTGTGTAATATGTCCAATACAAATTGGCATGCAATCTTACACTTTAATACCCGTCACCTAACCAAAGATTTATATGAAAGCAAAAAAAATACCTTGAATTCACTAAGATCAAATAAAATCACGTCAAGATTGACAAACTCCCGAATTCCAGTAGAAAATAAATTCTTTCCAACACAAAGGCAAAAAAAGGAAAATAAACTAAAAAATGACAGAACTACTTTAATTTTGAAGAACAACGAAAAACTGACTTGAAAAATAAATGATGAAACCAAAAAACTCTAAGTGAAATTACTAAATGAAAAAAGATAAAATAAAATATAAGTTTAAAATGGCACTGATGAGAAAAATTGCAAACTTGAGAATACTATGACTGACTAGCATATGTATACTCTTTGACAATTTGTTGAAAATAGAAGACAGAATGAACAAATGGCCTCCTTTTTATAGAAAATTTCGTTCCATTTTCGCTGTCTATAAAGTGAAATATTCGAAATTTTCACTAAAAATGACAAAAGGTTGAATTTTTCTTGTTGTCAATCGATGGCAAATTTAATGATCTAAATTTTGATACCTTTGTCGTAAAAATTGATTGTCAATTTGATGATTTTAATCAATTTGTATAATTTTTGGAACATTTGCTATAAAAATGTCAATTCGTTACGTTTCATTTCAATGTAGTAGATTTTCCTGTCATTTGTAATAATTTTTTGTCTTCTTCCCACTGTGAGTCTCTTTCGCACTCATTGTGGGAAACGTATTTATAAAAAATCGCGAATATCGCGTTTTCCGTGAAAAATATCGCGCAACGAACGTCGCCATCGAGATCGCGGTTCGATTTTACCCGGTCTTGATATGTCAAACGTCGCGGTGACATAAAGTTTGAACTGTTTGGCACAATCGCGCGCGGGTGCTAAACAAAGTTTTGTTGTGTATTTTTTAAGGTGTTTTTTAGTGCTTTTCAGGTACCAACATCATCATCAGGGATAACTTTACCTCAGGTAAGCATATTATGCATTTATTGTATTTATTTAGCGTGTAGTTTATGATTTTTGTAAATTTGTGGCAAATGTCAGGTGAGTGCTTTCGTGGCATTTTTCACCTTGTTTGTCCACAAATATTTATCATAATCATAATAATTATGTATTTAAAAGTGTAATTGAATGTTTTATGGTGGCTTGCCTACATAAAACATGAAATTACATATGTTTTTTTACACAATTCCTCAACTCCATGGAATTGTTGTTGTAATAGGCATATGTATACATGGTCATGATTTGACTTTGTGTACCTATGGCCTTTTTTCTTAGTTACTTAACAAATAAAAACATAATTGATTTGAACTAATTCATTTTCTTTATTTCATTTCAGATCTTCGTGGGAACCCTGTTCTACCTGTGAATACTCCAGGTAGAGGTAATTTTTTATGTATATTTGTTTTTTAACTTTTTATTGATTGTACCTTTTTTCTTTTAGGTTCGCTGAACAGTGCTGGTTTGCTTGATAGAACAATCGTTTTTGGATAAGATTTACAAATTCAGCAGTTTTTCATTGAGGCAACAAGGAAGGGTAGATCCAGCAGTACACAGATGACAGATCTTTCAGCTGAAGAGCTCGAAAAATCATTTAAAAAAATAATATGGTTAATTCAGCAACTAGAGTTCAAAGAAGAAATTCGAGCTTTAGAAAATTTGGAGATGATTAGCCCTAAAAGTTATCTATACACACTTAATCCTTTCCTGGATAACTTATCTCTTTTAAGAGTTGGAGGGCGTCTGCAGAATGCAGATATCCCATATAACGCCAAATGCCCCATTCTCCTACCTAAAAATAATCCCTTTATCCAATCTTATGTCAAATATCTTCACATTAATAATTTTCATGCAGGTCCTCAAGCTCTAATTGCGCTTATCCGACAGAAGTTTTGGATCGTGAATGCTAGGACGTACGCCAAAAAATTGTGAGAAGTTGCTTACAATGTTTTCTATATCGGCCCAGGTTGTTGCAGCAAATAATGGGACATCTTTCCACTGATCGAGTCTCACCGTCGAAAGCGTTTGCGAATGTAGGCATTGACTTTTGCGGTCCGATGATGACTACTTACAACATCCGCGGGAAGAGGCCATACAAAACTTATATCGCCGTTTTCGTCTGCTTCTGGTCAAGAGGAGTCCATCTCGAGGTAGTATCTGACTTGTCCGCTGAAGCTTTCATCGCAGCATTGAAGAGGTTCGTTGGTCGCCGTGGACTGTGCAAACACATACATTGCGATAATGCTACCAACTTCGTTGGAGGAAGAAGACTGTTAGCAGAGCTACGAGAGAAGTTTTTAAATCAAAATACTCAAAGTGAAATCTCGAAGTGGTGTGCTGAACAAGGAATTGAATTTCGTCATATACCACCAAGATCTCCACACTTTGGAGGAATTTGGGAGGCTGCAGTCTAGTCGGCAAAGTCCCACCTGTTTAAAACATTTCAACATGCAACGCTGACGTTCGAGGAATTATGTACCGTGTGCTGTCAGATAGAAGCTATACTAAATTCACGTCCTATTTGTCAATTGTCATCAGATCCGAATGACGAGCAAGCCTTGACACCAGCTCACTTCTGGAACCAAGCCCCGTTGAATTGTTTCGTTGAACCCGACATCACTAAGGTCAATATGTCCTACTTGAGCAGATGGCGTAGAATTTCTCAACTTCAACAGCATTTTTGGTCGAGATGGTCATTAGAATATTTATCGTCGTTACACACAAGATATAAATGGAAGATTTCATCCCCGAATGTAGCAGAGGGTACCATGGTTTTGGTTCACGTGGACAATTTACCACCCCAAAAATGGATGCTAGGTAAAATAGCAAAGACCTATACTGGACCAGATGGAAATGTTCGTGTCGTAGACGTTCAAACAAAGGCTGGAATAGTTCGTCGAGTAATTCAGAAAATAGCACCATTACCTACAGATGAAGAAGATTTCCAGCGCTAATCGAGCTGCCAAGGCGGGCGGCATGTTAAAACTTTACTTAATTACATTAATTATATCTACAATAGTTGTATAATTTCATTTTGCTCGTTGTAATTGAAGAATGGTTGAATTTGTATAATTGTATAAACGTAGCTACACTCTTTCTTGTTGAATGACATTCGTAAATAATTTCTGGCTAGACTGTAGTTTTTCCCGTCTGTAAAAGACTCACTCGTTGTTGGACTAGCACACAGATCACACTTGATGTTCAGAATCGTAAATAAAGTGGAAGATAAAAGGCTAAGTTTGTTTTATTGTATTCTGCACAGGGCTGTAAGAGCTGCAACCAAATCAATTTGTTTTTCGGTGAAATACTTCATTATTTCACAAACTTGCACAAATTAGTGCAAGCTCTTTTCAGCGTATACTTAGAGAGCTGAAATTTTGTACACGGACTTTAAAAAAAAGAATTTAGTTCGAAAATGAGACAAATCGGGCAACTCCTTCGTGGGGTTGCCATACAAAACTTTCGTTTTCCACTATATATTTAGACACTGCCTGAGAACACATCAATATAGAGAGCTGAAATTTGGTACATGACGTTTTTACTACATTAGCTAATAAAATATCAAAAATGGACTAGATCGGACAACTCCTTCTTGGTGTTGCCATATAAAAATTTAGGTTTTGTACAAATACTGCGAAAACGATAAGTCCAAGACATTTTTATTGTACTAAAAACTTCGTCAGAATACGAAATTCTATAAAATTAGTTATAAACTTTTTTTCTGTCCGACGAACCGTTCTAGAAATATATGCGAAAAACCACTTCAAAAATGAAACTTGCACAGAAGGGCGACAATACGAAATTTCATACGGGCATTCATCTAGGGTATCATAAGAATTGGTCTTAGACCAATTCTAGCTTTTTTACTTGTTTTTTATTAAAATGTGATAAATTTATAAATCCCCGAAAACTAACAAAACTGTCAAATTGAATTAAAATTTCAGTCGCAAGTCGAGATAAATGAAAACTCAAATAAAATATATTAAATTTGAATTTAAATCTGAACTGAGATTAAAACTTAAAAATTTGGGCGCCCCTCCCTGTAGACAATTCAAACTAAAAATACAGTAAATCTTCTGAAATTTTCCTAACAAAATGATTTACTGCGCAGTAAATCTATTCTACTGCACTTTTTGTCAAAACCAAAAAAATATCTGGAAGCGTTCAATTTGATAAGAGCACAGGCCTTATGGCTAGCGGCTTGGTCTTCGCTCCACTTGAGGTCATGGCTGTTGAGGCCTATAGAGAAAACAGGAAGTGCTGATACCTGTAAAATTCGTGTTCATGAGCGTGACTTTTCTCAGAGTGTTTGAACAGAGCCTATTCGGGTAAAATTGATGGAAGGTTTGTTTTAATAGATAAGCCGATAAGTCATCGATGTAAACACGGCTTGTTAGAACATTATCAAAGCCAATATTTATTTTATTTATAACCCGTAATTGGAAAAATGCATCGAAACTACAAATGACAAACAAATCATTATGTATTGTTGTAGTGAGTTATTACATTTAAAGCAAGAAGTTTATTTTGAAATAGTTTTTTTATTATTATATTTTTAAATAGGCAATAGTTTTGCCAGAATACTTAGCCAATCATACGTTAAATAAAAACAAAATAGATCTGCTGATTGCGAAATTCTAAACCAGTATCTTAAAGAAATTGATTGTTCGGTCTGTTTTGCTTCAAGGGATGTTGATGAATGCACATTAGAACTTAGTAACATTCTAAGTCTTAGTAAGTGTGAATAAATTCCGTATTCCTACAGTAAAACTCAACAACAGTAAGATTGCTCTTGGCTTAACGAAAGGTGCAAAGAATCAATAAAAGCGAAAAATGGAGAATAGAAGAATTTTAAGAAATCTTATTTTTAACGATTCACAATTATATCATAAATGCAAGAGGGAATAACAACCGCCTCCTCCGGGGTTTGACACTAGGACCATCCGCTTTACGGACGACTGCTCTTAACTCTGTGCTAACGAGACAGATGCTTTTCCTATTGTATCTGTTTCGTTAGCTCAGAGGTAAGAGCAGTCGCCCGGAAAGCGGATAGGTTTGACACTAGGACCATCCGCTTTGCGGACGACTGTTCTTAACTCTGTGCTAACGAGACAGATGCTTTCCCTATTGTATCTGTTTCGTTAGCTCAGAGGTAAGAGCAGTCGCCCGTAAAGCGGATATTTCTGGTTTCAGACTCCGGACGATACGGTTATTTTTTCCTCTTGTATCTTGTGATTTAATTTACAATCGTTAAAAATAAAAGTTCTTCAAATTTCTTTATTCTCCATCTCTGAACGATTCTAAAAATTGTAAGTTCCATTCCCGCATTGGAAAAATAAATAAAAGCGAAAGTGTCTGTTTTCCGCAACAATCGATTGCGTCCATGTCCAGAACTGAAACAAGTCTACAAGTACAAGTCTGCAGAAAGGAGAGGATAGTGATACCTGCAATTGTCGACGAATTGCAATCACTTTAATTCTTTCAAAGATTTTTGAATCTATCATTAACTCCAAAATAATGAAGTATCTACAAATCAATGAACTCATCGCCAATTTGGTTTCCGAACTGGTCGCTCATTTAGAGACTTGCCGACTTATCGTTCCATTGGAACCGTGACCTTCACAATTTTTGTGAGTCCAAAATCGTTGACCTACATATTTCAAAGGTATTTGACAGAGTCTCTTTTAGTCAAACTGAAACACTTGGTCTCTCCCCTCCTTTTTTAATATAGTTTGAATGCTTTTACTCTGTTCGCGTAATACGGGTTGTGCTAGATGGTTTTCATCAGAGCTTCACCCTATAGATGCCGTCTTTAATCTCTCCATGTCTCTTCCTAATTTTCATTAATGATATGATTTCCCTTACTTTCAATTCCACCCATGGTTTTGCCGATGACAGTACCCTTACTCCATTGATACTCTTCCAGACTCCAGAGGGAATGCCAGATGTGTTAAACTAGATTGGATGATTAAATAATTGATTAACGACCTTGGGGAAAAGCGAATCGCGTTGAATACATCTAAGTCCCAAAGCTGTCCCATCACTTTCAAAGAAAATCATAATTTCATAATTTTTTCACTTCCGTTTATTTTGCTGGAGCATTGATTTACGATACACCGCCTTTATGCATTCTTGTCATTAACATTTTCAGTACGTCAAGCTTGACAGATCATTGTTTCTCTGTTGCCAAAGAAGCATCCAAATGTTTTTGATTTTTGAAAAGGTGTCAGCCCATCGAATCTAGTGCTCCTCAGCAAATCCTACATCAGACATAGAATTGAATACAATTACCATAACTGGGCTGGGGCACGTCGTACAGTCTTAGATTCATTGGTTATTGTCCAAAATATAGACTTCGAGTTCATTGGCGATGTGGCAATAACTTGTTATACAGACTCACTCGAATACCGCTTTGTTCGCTCCCTTATCTCTACATACTTGGGCAATGTTCTGATGAAATATCTAGTCTGATCCCTTGTAGAATTATTCTTGCACACAGTACTCCCGCAACAAACGGCACAGATCGATTTACCATTTAAAAGATTTTCGACCGTACAGTAAAACTCTGCGATGCTTTTATATACTTTCGGCCGTACAGTAAAATTCCATGGTACCTTTTTATCCCGAACTGTGCGAATTTGGAACAGTCTACCATCTTCTGTCTTTCCTCCGGCATATAATCTGCAAAAGTTTAAGTGTGATGTTTCCATGAAGTTATATTCGTACAAGGTATATATTGCATCTCTTTTGTGACTACTATTTTAAATAGACGTAATGTATATATACATAGCGCTTTAATTCCTGCATTTTGCAAAGTTACAATTTATAATGAATTCTTGAATTCGAACAAAATATACTTCCTTATTTTTACTAACAAAACCGCCATTTAAAAACCAAAATAAAATAAATAATTTAACACCTCGTTTGACCTTTCGGAGTGGCAAGAGTTGAACGTTGAACAACTCTCTTCATTGCGAGTGATAGCCACTCACTTATTTGTTGGACCCGTATTTTTAAAGTGATATATTTTGTGCATTTGTTGCTTGCGAGTGGTGGCGAATGTCTCTGAACTTTTGATGTGTTTCTAGCTTTTACCGTTTTTAAACCATAGTTGCGCCCTTCCCTCACAAGAATCCTGGATCCGCCACTGCCTGACACTGAACAAGCCATTAGCCGTATGTGGCACTCACATAGAACATATATCACACAGGCGTGCGGGTATCGTCATTAATTCTGCTATGTGTTTATACCTACACTGTACAAAAACTTGAACTCAATAGCTGTGTTCTTTTGTGCCCGCAGAACAGAGCAGAAGAAAAGATACACAAAAGAACGCCTCATACATTTTCATAGAAGATTTATAAATGAAGCGAACAGTACAAATAGTTCGCTTCAATCGACAGAACAATTTGTTCTCTCCAGTATATGGGTGTTCTAGAGCAAGGTACAGAAAAGAGCACAGCTAATATGAATATTGGCGAAGCTTCACTTAATTTTGGATTTGGATTATAAGCATTTCTGTTTGTGTTATATGTTCTAAGATGTCCACATGTCAGCATATAGCAAACAAATACTCAAATGCAATAGAGTAATCCATTTCTATTATATACCATTTTGTAGCGAAGTTCACCATATATTTAAGGCACTTTCACTTCGAACACCGAAAACCGAAAAATTCTACACCGAAAATTTGGTTTTATTTTCACATCAAAAACCGAAAACTTTTTTCGGATAGAAATGATAGAAGTCATAGTCGGTAGTAGTGACATTTAAATAGGAAGAAACGTGTTCTACTGTTATCCATTCAGTAGTGGATTTTGAAAAAACATAAAATAAGACAATATTGGCTTCATCCCTTAAATAAAATTAGGAGGAGCCATGGAGAGTTCCTTACTGTAGTAAAAAGCTTAGAAAAGTTTCCCTTCTGGTATTTCCAGTACTTCTGGATGTCAAAAGAAAAGTCTAAGTCATTCTGCTGTTAATAAAACGGGAAACCTAAAAAGAATAACTTTAGAATTGATATAACATCAGCGAAAGAGAGACTTGCGCTTACATTACGGTATACTTTTTAAGATTAAAGTAATTTATCTTTTATATTTCTTGCAACTGGAGCCAGCTATAATGATTTGTGGATGGAAATCTATTGCTAAGCGGTTCTATGACAGATGAAACTTCCCGAATTGCCTGGGAGCAGTGGATGGGAACCATGTGTTGACATTTCCTCCCAATAATACTGGAAGCCTATATTTCAATTATAAAAAAAGCTTCTAAACAGTATTAATGACAGTGGTAGATGCTGATTACAAATTTATAATGGTGAATATAGGTGCATGTGGCTCCAATTCGGATTCTGCCATATTCAGCCACTCAAAGTTTGGGAATGGTTGCTTAAATGATCCGAGCAAACTACACATACCGGCTGATTGAACACTTCCCGACACCTTGAGTCCGCCAATGCCGTATGTAGTCATTGGAGATGAGGCATTTGCCCTTAAGCCGACGTTATTGGCCCCATATCCTGGTGATAAATTAACTTTGGAGAGAAGGATTTTCAACTATCGGTTACACAAATAATTATTTAATCCTACAATACTGTTATTCCATAACACTCTTATATTTCAGAATATCAAGAACTCGCCGGATTGTCGAAAATGCCTACGGAATACTTGCCCAAAGTTCAACAATAAATAAAATTACTTTAGCCTGCTGTATCTTGCATAATTACATAATGATGAATAATGTCAATACCAGTGATAACGAAGAAATGAACTTGTCTAACTCAAACCAAAATGGCAAAACAACATCTGAAGCAGTAGATGCTAGAAATGCTTTCTCGAAATGGTGCATCATAAAGGGTGATTTAGACTTTCAGCATAAAATGATTTAAGATAGCTTTCATTATAGAAGTAGTTTATTTTATTATAATTATAACGTTGAAATTAAATAGCATTGATGCTGACAATAACAAAACCAGTTCTATTTTCCCCTCATATAAAAACCTTCCGTAATAAAATAACATTTAGGCAAAAAACAAAAAAGCAAACTCAGATATATATTCCTCTCCTACAAACTCTGTTCAATGATCATATTCCTCCAGTTGATGTTCTACATCCTCCAGACATTCCATTTGTTAAAGTTGTACATCCTCCAGTGCTTGCAGACACTTCATTTCCAGCTTAAGCTGTTGTCTCCTATCAAAACTCTCTGCCTGCTGCCCTAAAGAAATAAAAAAATTCCTGATAGCCGAAGTTTCCTTTTCGGGCGGAACATTTTCTATTGCACTCAATATCTCCAATATAGTTCCATCGGCCTTTTGTGATTTTCCCAACCTCTTTTTAGTGTGTACTTGATCCATTCCTGATGTAGATGGAAGCTCCCAATTATTAGTGGTTTCGGTACTTACGTCGATATTTTCCAATTATAATTTCCAACAGTGCTGAAATATTTATTGGATGATATCTGTGTTCTAAGGCAATAAAATTTTGTAAATAACTTACCTTGGTACTTTTACAAAAGGAGTAAAAAATTTAAGGGCTTCAAAATGCACCCACTTAGTACACTTTGTAATTCCAGAACCACTTCGAACATTGTTTTCAGCCTTGAAATATGCTTGAAATGAGTCCCTTAGATTTTCCCATTTCTTTTTGCATTCTGTTACTAAAGAATAAAGTAGTGTAATAGCTGGCATGATTTTTTACTAAAATAACTTACTGGTTCTTCCAAGTATGTTTGCAATCTCCTCCCAGCTCCTAGTTTTTTATACCTGTCCTTGTACTCGGGGCTTGTCTTGTGATAAGCACTTATGTGCTTCGACTTCTAAAATTAATTTAATTTCAAAATCTCTCCATTTCCTAAAATAAATATTGTATAAATATATACCTAACTTAATTATACATAGTATAGTGCAAAACTTACAAAATTTTCTTCTGCATAAAAAAAGCTGACATTATTAAACATAAATAAAGCGGATAATGAGGTTAAGTGTCAACGAAAAATTTGTTCGATCCGATAAGATCCACAGTGTGGAATCCTAGTAGGGTTTGACAGTTTTATCTGATATTTCATTTTACGGACAACAAAACACAAAAATGTGTATTATTTTTTATATCTGATGCATATTAAATTTTTTCCAAGATAAACTTTCAGCTTAAAGCCTTTGTCTTTATTTTTAAGTCTTGCGAGGTGTAAAGTTTAATTTTTAATGCAACATTTTCATATTTTCGGTGTAAGTGTTTCGCAGCCGATTTTCGATGTGAAAGTGCCGTTAGGGGAATTTCCGAAAAGAAAAAGTGTATTGCCATGCGTAAAAAAATTATTACAATGTTCATGGGAAAAATGTAGATAAATTTATGGAAAGGAAATATTTCAATAAAATAAAATAAATAAATAAATAAATAATAAAATTAAGACCTGACTATGAAAACGTGCTATGGTTATACCTCATTTAAGTATTTTATTGAATTCTGTCAATAACGTATGGGTGAACTGTCTATAAATGCAGTAATTTTAAAGGCCAATGTTGAACAACAGAACCAATTGATGAATGCATCAACCACAAGAGCAGTTTCTAAAAGGACCATGCCCAAGCCTTTGGTAGCAGGCAGTGGCTTTAGCTTTTTAGTAGCAAAAAGAGGCAATGGTAGGTATATACATACCTTCCGAACATTCGGGTTACCAGAATTACGATTTTTTATGCATTACGAATATTCAATTGATGTGGAGTAAAGCAGCATTTAGTTAGAATGGAATAGAAAAATATTTATTAAAGAAACACTCACACAGGCAGGCTAGCAGGCGCACAAACAAACACACACACATGGAGCAATCGGAGCGTGTGTGTGTGTGCATGTGCGCCTGTCAGCTCGCGTTTGTGTGAGTGTGTGTGTGCCTGCCTGCCTTCGCGTGTGTGTGTGTGTGCTGGCGCGCCTGGCTGTGCGAGTGTGTGTTTCTTCAATAAATGTGTTTCTAATCCATTCTAACTAAATGCTCCTTAACCCAGATATGCCTGAAACTATCTTTTCTCGAAATGTTGGTAAAATTTATATTTTTCTAGTTGTAGAGGTCCTCGACAACACGTAAAAAATGTTGAAAAAAATGCTGCATGTAATGCTTTCAGGGAAATGACCGTCCTATATATAGGACAGTAGGATAATACATGGTAAATTATTGTATGAATACTCAAACCATAATGTTCTGTAATCCGCTTTATTTAGAATAATATAATTAAAAAGGTTTACAAAAATGAAATATAATTATGGTTATGTCTAATTTGTAGTTGACTAAATAAAAAAAATTATGAGTGGTAGGTCTCAAAACATTTGATACATACTCCAACATCGCACTTCTTGCAGCGGGTCAAACATTTTTTATGGCATTGGCGACAATGTGTTTGTTTTGATTGTGGGACAATCAAATGATTTATTTTGTCTTTTCGACTATCGGCATGTTCATGTTGCGAAGGTCGGCTTGGTCCTCTCTTTCCCTCCTTCCTATTCGACTCAATCAAAGCTGTGGCGACCCTCCTTCGAAAACCTAGATGATCCAGTTTACCATTATTGGTTTTAAATAATTGCCAGGCATTGTGTTCCGCAAGATCGATCATATGCGTAAGCAGAGGCATGTACCATTTCTTTCCCCGTATTCCAACGCGGTAATGAGAGATGTTTTCGTCTGATCTATCCACTTCCCCCATATGTTTATTATATATAGCGACAATATGAGGCTCCTCAATCCTAACGTTTCTGTTTTCACTCTGCGAGAACAGTTTTGCTGGCTGTTTAGGATTCACGCCAACAGCACTTGAAGCAATACTAAATATATTGTTATCATGCCATTTGGCAACTATAAACTTATTGTCATGAGTTGACCTGTAGTCCAAAGAACCACGTTCTATTTTCTTTAATACTTTAGAGGAAGTAAGAGGACAGTTGGAAGTCCTATTTTCTCGAACAGATCCAGTGCAACGAAGACCTTTATCAGTTATTTCTTCTATCAACTGTGTCCCGGTAAAGAAGTTGTCAAATACAATGTGATACGAAAGATTATAGCCTCTAGAAATCAAGACGTCACAAAAGGTCAGCACGACGCTAGCCCCTAGGCCCAAATCCTTATATATTGGATTGCACATAGTCCTGGCGCCTTGATAAGGTTCCATCCATGATACGTATCCAAGTCGTATCAGCGCCAACCCATGACTTGAAGCCATATCTATTCGGCTTTTCTTTGATATGCTGCTTACAACCATCCCGGCCATAATAAGGGATCATGGCTTCGTCAACGCTATAGTGTTCGTCGACTGTAGCAAATTCGAGAAACTTTTCGTTTAATAGTGTCACAAGTGGACGAGTTTTTGTGTACTTGTCTTGAGGATCTAAGTCATCGTTGACATGAAAATGACGAAAAATATAATCAAACCTGTCCCTGGGCATAGCAGAGCTTACTAACTCATTTTTTGAGTCAGGAGAATTTTCCCAATACATTCGCCTTCGAGGCAGGCACGCATACCCACTTACAAGTAAAACGCTTATGAAACATTTCATTTCCTCAAGGGTTATGTCGCCAGTAAGGTTGTTTTTATGGCGTACTTGTTACTCTCTACCAACAATAATGACATAACTTCATTATCGCAAAAAACTTGAAACCATTCAGTAGGAGTCTTTTCTTGAATCGCACCTGAAACCTTCGGCCATTCCAGAGGCGGTTTTTCCAAGTCACGCTTTCTCCATGAATAATACGCCTTCGTTTAGGACATGATTTCTCATCTTCGCATCATTTCTGCCTCCTCTACTCTAGCACCCCTCCTCATCTTCGCCTCTACTTTTCAACTGCACCATTTCTTCGCCTCTAGCGAAGATGAGGAGGGGTGCTAGAGTAGAGGAGGCAGATGCGAAGATGAGAAATCATGAGTGAGTGAGAGGGGAGAAATACTGCGCCGGAGTTGGTAGGAAGTTAAAAAGTAGAGGCTAAGATGAGGAGGGGTACTAGAGTAGAGGAGGCAGAAATGATGCGAAGATGAGAAATCATGCGTGAGTGAGAGGGGAGAAATACTGCGCCGGAGTAGGTAGGAAGAAATATCCGAAGATGAACTTAGGGGGAAGGGAAAAATACTTCATTTTTTTTTTTTTTTTTTTTTTTTTTATTGAAAATAACACTCGACCGCACACACACAACTTTTGTGTCTGAAAACAAAAAATAACCACTTATTATCCTACTGGACTGTATGTAGGACACCACTATTTCAAATCAATTGTATACATGGTAGAAAGTCGAAAGCTAAAGAAATGTAGGTTATGTGTAAGAACTTCGTTATTCGAAACTAAAAAAAGCAACACAATGTAAAAAATAAACAAATAACAACTTTTGTTCTTACCATTTATCAGCCATGTCTGCTGAACACTTTTATTATGCACTTGGTGTCTAAATAGTTCACTGGAAACTTAAACTAACTATAGGTTTATATTTTCTTTGTAGCAGCTAACAATATGTTTCTTGCATACAACTTGAAATAATTTATGTGTCTTATGTGGGTAGGTAGATAATGTTTGTTGTTTTCACTGACCTATATATAGGACAGTAGGCTTATCTGGGTTAATACACATCAATTGAATATTCGTAATGAATAAAAAAAACGCAATTCTGGTAACCCGAATGTTCGGAAGGTATGCATATATCTACCACTGCCTCTTTTTGCTATCAAAAATAAGAAGAGTTAATTAATTTTGAAAATGTCAAATTGTGTTGTGAAGTACAGTGCAAATTTCGCGATTTTTAAAGTTAAATATTTCGGAAACTATAAGTTTCCGCGGAAAACTTGTAAACTTTTTCCCAGGCTGTTTCCCTGAATCTGCTAAGCCATTATCAGAGATTACCAGAATGATGAGAAGACAAAAAGTGAGAATTCATTCACTTTATCACTTATTCGCCAACATCCACAGTTCTTCTTCGAGTTAAAGGTCAATACAATTCAGCACTGGTTCCAAGTGGAAAAGCAAAACAGAACCATATGGGAGCTAGTAGAACACCCCGCTACAGTGGCTTATGAGCCAGCAAGCTTTTGCAGACAGTTGTGGTACATGTTGAATCTAGTAGGAGAAGCTGAGAGCTCGGTGAGAGATTTCACACTACCTGATGAAAATTACTCCACTGCCCGGAAATCATTACAGGACAGATATGAGAACAAGTCGCAGCACTCATCAGCAAACCAGTCATCTCCTGCATCAGAAACTTCTTCGACAACATCAATAAAGAAAATACATGACATAACGCAAGAGTGCATATTAGGATTGCAAAATCTTCGCATACCTACCAACAATTGGGATCCACTCCTGCTCAACATTTTACTTTAAAAAGTGGATAGGACCACACACCAACTTTACGAGCAATCGTTAGCCAAGCCAAAGGAGATTTAATCACTTATGGAATTTCTGGTATTTTTTGAAATTCGCTTTCAATCTCTTGAAGAACTGGGCCATAGGGGCAAGGGTCCAGACGATTATAACAAAAGACAAAGTACAGCCAAAACTCTTACATCAACCATATCATCAATCAATCAAAGATGTTCAGCATGCAATAATAAACATCAACTGTTTCACTGAGATTCCTACGAATGTCACCCAACTGCAGACTGAATTTACTACGTAAACACAATTTGTGCATTAATTGTTTAAAGCCAGATCATTCGGCTTTAACTTATACCTTCAGAGGATGCACCAGATGCTCTAAAAGGCATAACACCCTCGTGAAAACAGAGCAAACGCAAAGGACTGAAACTCCAAGGGTATTCAGCAAGCCAGCAGATCAATTAAGGCCTACCGTTAAGGAATTCATCCCTTTTCCTACAATAAACACCGGGATAAGCAATCACCCGCTTTCTTTAACTGCCTACAATAACAAAGAAAAGCTGGGTCGTGTACTTTCTGAGTACTGCACGAGTTAAATTAGTGAGTGACAGGGGTAAGGAAATAGAATGCCGTGCCATAAAAGGATATAGGTGTGCGTCCAACGTAAGAATCATTGTATATACAGAGCATTGAAAGTGGAAAGCAGCACTCACAGAAGAGAATGTATATATAGTATGTATAATGTTAAATATTATTAATCACACCAAATTTACATTTTCACTCTCCTACAATACACACCAGAACACCAATACGAACTAACAACCCTGAGAAAACAAAGCACAGAAATTCTTGGAGCTGAGAAGAATAATAGTAATAATAAGATGAAAGATCCAAAAAAGAAGAGAAATGGAGCTTTGTCCGGGCATCGCATTACCTTCCGGCAAGCTACATAAAAACACGAAAATAGACAGGAGCCATAGCCAATGGCGCAGAAACACACATTAGTGAGATATCAAAGTGCCACGGTAGACAAACTACCCCCCTATAATGATGGATAATATAGTGCACATCATATTATACAGCGCTTCGTCCACCATCGGCCCCTACTGTAGGTATCCTAGATACATCTAGAGATGTGTACGGTGAAGAGCTAAAGGCATGACACCCAGCACTACTTAATATTAAATATTAATTCCATAATTGTTTGAAAAATCATATTCTGCTAAAAATAAAGGTTAGATGAGACATGATATAAGGAAAACGTAATCAACAGGTTTAATTTTTATACCCTACTAGATGAAATCTATAGGGTATACTAAGTTTGTCATTCCATTCGTAACGCACAAAAATAATGATGTTAGAGCAAATGGGATTGGACACCCGCGCATAATATTGAAAGTTATTTTGATTTTTGCAGGTCCGTCTGTCCGTTCGTCTGAGCGTGTGTACATAGCTGAAAATTCGTGCGTGGACTTAAAAGAAAATGTTAAGTACGAAAATGAGACAAATAGGGCAACTCCTTCGTGGAGTTGCCATACAAAAATTTCGTTTTCCACTATATATTTGGAGACTGCATGAGAACGAGTTGACATAGAGAGCTGCAATTTGGTACATTGTGTTTTCATACTTTTCTTACGTTCTGTCTGAACGTAACTGCGGCCAATCATGGAAGGGTGTCGGTCTTGATAATTTTTACAAATCGTGTAGGGCACCACGTAGTTTTTATGTTAAACCACGAAACGGATTAAATAGTACACACGGCTAAATTGAGTTCATTATATTCATTATAAAAATTACATAACTTACATAACTTACAAAGGGGTTTCATGCCGCTACCAACTTACAAGGTCGGAAAATCTAATAATAAATGAAACCAAAGAAAGAAGGCGAAGCGGAATCACACCCCAACCAGTCGCGCACAGAACACCTGAATATTTAAAAAAAAAATAATAATAAAAAAACAATAATACAAAATGCACTTCCCTAGTAACCACAATTCCGATGTCCGCACATTTTCCAAACTATACTACATACACAAATATTGGACGGAATTCCAATATTTATCCAAAAAATTCCAACACAGAACGATGTCTTTACTTGTTCCGAAGTTTTACCCTGCTCTATTTTGCCATTCCTAGGAAAATCTATCGAATTTCCGTAGAAATTTTATATTAGATAAGAACTCGAAAAACAGTGGACAATTGCTGACAATATATAAAACTGTTCTTTGATTTGTCCATTATTTTTCTGAAGAATTCCGTATATGAAAATATATGGAGACAGTATGGACATAATGCAGAAAAAGTAGAAATTGAAATCCTCACTTTGTCCAAAGAAATCTCCACACTCTTTCCTTCATTGGAAAAACAGCGGACGATATCTTTACGTGCTCCGATGTTTTGCCATGCTCTATTTTGCCATTCCTAGGAAAATCTAGCGAATTTCCGTAGAAATTTTATATGAGATGAACTGGTGTCTGCATTGTATTCAGGATTATTCATTTAAATTCCAATGTAAGAGTGGAACTAAAATATTTGGACATGCCATGGATATTCTTCAGAATGAATCTGCACTATATCCGGGCTTTATCCAATAAAATTCCAATGTTTTTATTGTTTCTTGGAAAAAGTATGGACTAACAGTGGAACTGAAAAATTTGGACATGCTACGGATATTCTTCAGAATGAATCTGCACTATATCCAGGCGTTATCCAATGAAATTCCATTGTTTTATTTTTTCTAGGAAAAATTATGTAAGGTTTTGCTATGGATTTGAATGGTGCCTTGAGACGTGAAATCATTTGCATTTAGTGTTGTGTTCTTGTGAGTGATGTGAGTAATATTGGGAAAAATTATTTTGACAAATCGATAAAAACAAAGGTAAGAAAATTGGTTTATACCTATTTAATATTATACATGCATATACATATATAGTGATAAACTTTAATGTTGTGACTTTGATAGGTATAATTAAAAGTTCTCGTTTTCCTATTCATTTGCAATTTTTCGTGTCGGTGCTGAAATAATATTTATACAATTATTTTCTTGAATTTACAAAGAGTAAAAGTAATTTTCTTTTTTCTTATATGATTTAAATGTAGTGTAATTATATCTTTACTTTGTCCAAAGAAATGTCCATAGTTTTTCCTTCATTGGAAAAATAGCGGAAAAATATTGGACAAAGTTTTGTTGGAAGCTACTTTTGTCATTTTTGATTAGTTAAATAGGTACTAGTATTTATAATTTTGAGCACAAAATGTACTAGAAGAAAAATGAAATCGAGAACTTTTGATTCAATTAGTCTATATCTTAATGGTGCAATGTATCCCTAAATATAGGGTAACATATGAATGCTAGGCAAAAAATGTACCGACGATTGCGTCGGCAAGCTGCATACTTTGTAAGGCAACATATCCCTGATAAAACGCTTTCGTTAGGAAATCAACAGATAGAGAAATTACCTCATATTTCCGTCTTTTCAAATCCACCAGGTTCTGCGGAGGCCGTTAGAAGTATGTACTTAATAATATAAAACTGGGAATTTATTAATCACGAATAGCGTTTAATACCCATTTAGCAAATGTTCCCATTCATTTAAACATACAGGAAGGTAATGTTCAAGTGGCATGACTTATGAAAAGTTCTCCTAGTCAACAAAATGTGGTTCTCGCTGAAAGTACATATGAGTATAAATTGATAAAAGCAGGAATTTCATTTCCATAATTTTTTTGTTATAGTGGACCCATCGTCCTCTACGGAGCCAAAAGGAAACGAGGATTTTCCGATTCCTCATCGACCCGCAATGTTGACTATCAATTACCTACAAGCTTTACACCTAGTTTACAGAAAGAATTGGCTTCATGGATTGCGAGAAGCCACACTCCTGCGATTCACGTTAACAGTTTCCTCAATATTTTGCAAAAGCACCATTCCGGATGTAAATAGCAGAAAATTAATGGAAATTCCTCGAAAGCACGGAATTGTTAATATGTTGGATGGACAATATTTGCATATTGGCGTTGAGTCTACTCTCAACAATCTGCTTAAGGAATTTAAACATTTTCTGAACGACGCAATTGAAGTCGATATTGGTATTGATGGTGTTGGAATAAGTCATAGTTCAAATAGCACATTATGGCCAATTTTAATGAGCATTACAGGTTCTTCTAATGTTACAGTAATTGGTACATATTTTGGGACATCCATGTCAACGTATATCTAGAACCATTTGTAGGAGACATGAAAGTGGTCATTGAAAGAGTATTCATATGGAAAAATAAAAAAATTAAGATTAGGGCTATTGTGTGTGATGCACCAGCTCGGGCATTTGTTTTAAATGTAACGACTTTTTCTGGATACCATAGCTGTACAAAGTGTAATATCCGTGGATTATATGTGCTTCATCGAGTAACATTTCCCTTTGGTGTACATGCAAAACGTACCTCCGATCAATTTAAAAATAAAACGGATCCAAGCTTTCATTTGAGTGAAGACACAACTACCATAGAACATCTTGGAATAGATTGTGTCTCTCAAGTACTAGTTGACTACATGCATGCTGTATGCTTAGGAGTAATAAAACAAATGCTTCATCTATGGGTTGAAAGGAGAATGAGGGTATACAGTTTATCGAGGACTGCCATAGAGAAACTATCAGCACATATTATTTCTATATCACCACAAATGCCGGCTGAATTTAGTCGCTCACCTAGGCCTTTATCCTTACTCAGACGATACAAAGCAACTGAGTTTCGACAGCTTTTATTATACACATTTCCAGTTCTTTTAAAAGATATATTAAAACCGGAATATTACAATCACTTTTTAAAATTTCACTGTGCAATAATAAAGATTTTAGTGAACTATATGGAATACATACTATGAGTTTCAATGTACATAGTCTTTTGTACCTGAGTGATGATGTAAAAATTCTTCATTGGAAAGTTATAGTGCCTTCAAGTTCGAAAATTATTTACAATATTTGAAAAAGTTATCGCGATCTGGATACCGCGTGCTGGAACAAATTAATAATAGACTTGCCGAAGTTAGTCAACTAGATAAATTATCGAAACTTTCGAAAACAACCAATACGTGCAAAAAGAAAATAGATGGAACTTTCGAAATTATTTTTAAAAATAATTCCAAATTATCTGTTAAAGTACCTGACAATTTTTGCATGTCATGCGATAGATCAATAATAAAGATCACTGAAATAAAAGAAAAAAACAACAAAATGCTTATAACAGGTCGCAAAGTCGGATCACTGCACAGTTTGTATAACTATCCTATCGAGTCACAGCATGTAAATATATTTATTGCTAATAAGGAACTTTAGTCGGAACTGCGAATTTCGATTTAAAGGACATTCAAAGAAAAGTTGCCTCATTTTCTGTTTGTAATTCAATTTACTTTCTAGGATTACACCAACTTTAAAGAAAACTTTTACAAAACACCAGTTTAACATATTTTATAAGAAAAAATTAGGTATAAGTGACATTTATTTCATGAGCTTTAAAAGCATTGATAAATTTTAATCATGTGTTATAGCAGTTATTACATTGTGGCATTCGATGATGAAGAGGCTTGTGAAGTAATTCCGGAAAATTGGTTATGTGAAGATCGCTCTCACTGTTTTTGGCCTCCAAATAAATATATTAGAAAACTGCAGGAAAACAAAACTCCTCCTGAGAATACTTGGACAGTGTGTGCTTGTAGGATCCTATCAAAAGCAGGTATGTAATATAAAATTATAATTCACTTTATGTACGCTTTTATCATGTTAAATAATTTTGTAACGAGAAAAGCATTCTAATCATAAGTTATAAATCTAAAGTTGATTTAATTTCGTAGCAAATATGTGAGACGGCAAGCTTAAATTATTATTAAATTATTTGATTTGAATTATTTATTTATTTTCACTTATTTTTTCTCTTTCCTGACAATCTTCAGATGTACGAAATTTCACCTTATACGTAAAATTAGACATAACAATTCGTTTTTATATTTTAAAGATACGATAGATGAAGCCAACAGAAAATGTGAAAGGGCTACATGGCATTCATCAACAGAAGATGAGGACGGAAGTATGGCGAAGAAGCAGAAGCAAACAACTACGTATACATATAAATCGCATACATCCAATTTTCCTTCACAAATTGCAATTGAGGAAAGTGAGGAATCCCTCAATTTTCGAAATTCCATTATCAATACTGATACTGATGTAATAACCTTGATTCCCAACACATTATCAAGTCAAACACAAATTGAGAAAAATAACGATGTGTCAAACATAGGTAAATTATTCAGATTTTACTGTTTAATGTTAAAATATCTTATTTTCTTCATAAAACGATAATTTCAGAGCGGCGTTTAGATGAAATGGAAAAAATCCTCAAAATATACGTTGATGAAAAGTTCCAAAATTTAGAAAAAGAAATGCAGAATATCCGAACAAACCCTCCGTAGAGTCAAGTTTCCGTTCGGTGCGGAGTACAAAATAATTGTTAAAGATTGTTAAGGCAGGTCGAGTCTACTTCAATAAAGAATTACGGTGTTAAAATAATTCGAGTGTTATTTTATTCAAGGAAAGTTTTATCGTGTATTTAATGATTTGGTTTTCATTAATTGATTGCTTTTGGGACACGATATTTTGGCGTAGCCGGTTGAAAAAGGTATTTTGAATTCTAAAATTGAATTTTTTTTATTATTTTTGGGAGTTATGCTTTTTAGTTACTCCATTTTTATCTTTGGCAATTATGCTTTTTAGCTACACCATTTTTATTTTTGGGAGTTATGCTTTTTAGCTACTCCAATAACTTTTCAGGTTACATTAAGAAGTGTTAGATTTAGTGTATTATAGGATATTTCAGCCTAAAGTTTAAGAAGTGTTGAGAGTGTGGTCCGTATGTGAATTTGCTGTTTGTGCTATACTTTTTCTTCTCTCGTTAGGTAACAGTAAAAGTAATAATTTTAAATGTGTCTCGAATCGTTATTTTGTTCGGGTTTAGTAGTCTCGAGTAGAGTTGTTTTCAGTTAA
Organism: Dioctria rufipes; assembly: GCA_963924295.1. Taxonomy (NCBI): domain Eukaryota; kingdom Metazoa; phylum Arthropoda; class Insecta; order Diptera; family Asilidae; genus Dioctria; species Dioctria rufipes. Next base: position 111,732,495 of record OZ002742.1, on the reverse strand, counting down.
CTACTTCCAGTCAAAGATCAGAGGCATCGGGAATGATCTTTGTCGGAAATGTTGAGTCTAGTCAAGTTTGCATATTAATATTTAGTTGAACGATCTTCGCCGGGTATCGATGTCTGATTATAATAGCATTGTTAAAAACCTTGCGATTAGATTTTAGATGCGAAGGAAACTAGTATTCGAGAACCACCAAGAATAAATAAAAGGAAACTGTTTAGGGAAGTACAGGCAGCAAAATATAGCTGAGAATAGAGACAAAGAAACAATAGGGACAATGATCAACGTAGACAGACCACTAAAGTACAACATGGTCGATCCACATGATAAGATCATGGACATGGTGTCAAAATACGTTCCAATGTTCTCTGGGGAAAGATCTCCAAACCTAGTGAAGGAAGTATATCGATTACTCTGTTGCTGAAAAGATCTTTACGACCGACTGGAAGCCGCAGAAAAAGTTATTTTCATGAAATGTGTAAAATATCGGCTGACGGATGATGCGTATTACTTGATAAGCTCCCAGGAGCTGAAGGACTTCGAAACCGTACAGAAAGCAATAAAATTCGCATACATGCCGCGAAAATCATTCAGTGAATTACGCTCTGAAATGTTGGCATATAGACAGAGACCTGGAGAGGACATCACGTAGTTCGCGGATCGAATGAAAGAAATGTGCGATCAGATAAAAGAGGCTGTCTCGGCCAAATACCCGGGAGGGGAGAAGGGACTACTAGCTTAGTTGGAGGCCGATTTTGTAGCTATTTTCCAAGCGGGTGTGATGAGTAGATCAACGCAAGTGTACCTTACAGGGCGTAAATTTGAGACATTGGAGGAAGTGAGAGAGCAAGCCAGCTATTTCGAAAAAGATGCCGAAAGGCTTCAAGTGAGAGAATCAGGAATATGGCAAGAAGACCGGAAGCAGAGCACAGAAAATGCACTAAACGGATGGACAACGGGGAAATTTATCAGAGAAAGGCCTAGACAGAGTTCGAGACTGTTTTTACACAGAACAGGGCCAGTGTTATCAGGAAGATGCCAAGCATCTTCGACAAGGAGAACACCTCCCAGATCTATTGAGTGTTTTCAATGCGGACAGCGTGGACACTTTGCGAGAGAGTGCCAACAAGTACTCTTCTGTACTGAATGTCAGGAATATGGACACGAGGAGTCCAATTGCCGAATTCATAATGTCAGAGTGGTAAACTATGCAACTGGCATCCAAGGTGAATTCCATTCAGGAAGGGAGGGGCTTTATTGCCAATTCTGTCAAACGCAGGATCCCTATACGGCAAACTGTCTAAAAAGGTATATAGCAGAGAAAGAAAGGAAGAAACTGATTTCTCGGAGTACATTTATCATCACAGTTCCATCGAATATAGCATTAGAAGGTAAGTTAAGGCTTTTAGTATACACTTGATCAACATGTAATATAATTAAGGCTAATAGAATAAAAAGAAATACACCGATACAAACACAGAAAATAAGAATTGGAGGATCCTTTGGATATGCCAAGAGCTTTATAGGCACCTGTGAAGCAAAGTTGCAGATCGACAACAGCCAGCATGCCTGCAGATTTAACGCCATTTGTGATACGGATTCAATTCCAGCCGACGGTATACTTGTAATGGACTTCCTCAGTGGCAGAGCTATTATCGGCTGCGTAAATATGAAGCTGCTGATACAAGAAGCAAGCAAAAGCATGTACGAAAATGCTTCTTGTGAAAATATCGCAGCTTGTGCACAAGTGGAACCCACAGCTTGGCAGTGAAGCAGTCAAGGAAATCTGTTCCAGGCCAGGATAGAGGAGGAAAAAATAAGCATGACAGGAAAAATAGTACCTACTTTACAGGACCCATTTCTGGTGCCCTTCCAGGAGAAGATTTTTATAACACCTCACGAAAGTTCGGAGCTTAACAAGCCTATAACCGAAAAATCTTGCGAAGGGTTGAGCAATCACCGCAGATATAGCAAACAAAGCGAAAATAGTCTAAAGGATAGACTTGCATTTGTAAGAATCGCTAATGCAAGAGCCTGTCGTGTAAAACCACCAAATTCTTCTAACAAAAGATCTGAATGGACTTATGAAGGTAGGAACGGTTTCTTTTCACCACAAAAGCAAGCTCAGGGGCCTTGGCGAAGAGGAAAGATTAAATTTCAAGAATATAGGAATAAATCGGTTAGAATAGAATTCAACAAGAAATTATGGCATCGAAACTGCAGTCGTGCAGAACATTCGAATTCTACTGCAACTCTCATGACACCTAATGAGGTAAGTGTTGGTAAATGTTCGGGAAACGTAACGCTAGGTCTACGATCTCCTCAGCAGAGGCCTTCAAATTCTGGAAGAGCTTGGAGGGCCGGATTTTTTAGAATCAAAATTTAAATTATACAACCTTACCGACTTACAGAACGAGAACGATATAAAAGGAGATATGCTGGTAGTCAAGGGCCTGTTTTTACTGGAGAGCGAACCACGACAACAAGCAAAGCAAATTTACAGAGGTAAAGGTAAGAAAACTTTATATATATATATATATATATATATATACATATATATGTATGTATAAATGAAATTCACAAAAAGGAACTGAATATTGAAAAGGTGAAGATTAAAAAAGAATGTAAAAAAAGAAAGGAAAAAATGGGGATATAAATAAGCCAATATGTGTAGTAGACACTCAAAAAGAGAGAATGAAATTGAAAAAAAAAATAGATATATTACATGAGAAGAAATATAACGAAAACTGGAAGACTATCAAAAGGAAAATGAGAGGAAAAACAATGGCTATGCGGGGACTTCTGGACTATTTATTTAACTTGCATATGCGTGGATGTAAATTTGGAAATTGCGCCACCAAAATCCGAAGAATATATAATTGGAAAGCTAGAAAAAAACCAACTTTCAGAACTTCTAGTTGAGTATCTTACACTCATGGTATATAATATTCTTTAGTTTTTTTCAAGAAAAAATTTTTTGGGATTCTCCGGTATATAGCAAAAGCTAAAAAAATGTTCTAATTTGTTATTTCATCACACAACGCATTAAGTTTTGGTGACAAGTTTCAAGTCTTGGTTTGACTCATCAACAGGTCCCAAATAGCGAAATTGGGTGATTTGAAAAACAAATGAAAAAATGAAAAAAGAAGATAGAAATAAAAAGTTTGAGAAAAATAGAAAAAAACAATTTTTTTTATTATTAAAGAAACAGATTCATTCGAAGCGAATCGAATCTGTATACGCCACACAGTGGGCTGAAAAATAAAGAAGAAAAGGAAGAAGAAGAAGCGTTTCGTGTCAGCAGAAAACCTTACACTCATCGATGCAGCTTGGTTTTCTTTAGGTACGGATTGACTCTTGATATAATTCAGAGAACTCCGTCGTACCTATAAGAAAATGAAGAAAAGAGAATTAATATTGGTATAAACAATAGCATCAATCGTTCCAGCCATCTACCCTCATTGTAATGAGATAAATTTTGTCATGTTTGTCATAAGGAAATTAAAGAAGCGCCTATAACAAGGAATGCTCACACGTTCTATTATGATCAAATTTCAAAATATATAAATTGGGTAAAAGATTTTCAGCAATGCACTGTAGATGGAAATATTCTATCCAAATAAATTAATCAAATGCCAGCAGTATTGGTAATTGATAATTAGTTACCAAAGTAGACCAGAGCTGAAAGTTCAATAAGCGCAGTACTAGATCGATTGAAAAAAGATTTTTAAAGTATCGAAGGATATTCAGAACAGCAAAGTAAAGCGAACAGCAACAGATTAGAATTTCTACCCACTACAGCGAAAATTTCCAAACTCCCAAGGCAGAGCAGCTGCACGTCAAAGCAGAAGTTGGACGCGACGTTACTGATAGGATACGGCCTTTACAGCGAGACAAAACTATACTTTTCGCCGTTAGTCGACTACAGTAAATTTAAGGTTATTAATTGTGTTAAAAAGCAGCAAGATAGAACTATTTTAAGCCAAGTAATAAATTTGTAAGTAATAAATAAAAAGGAAGATAAATAGACATATTATATATCGTTATAGAGAATACTATTTGTGAACTAGTTACTACCCTGAACATTTTAAGATATTTATATAACTCACATATGCAATATGAATATTATGGAAATACTTTTGTCCTAAAGCTAAATACAAATTAAAATGGGAAGATAACTGTTTGAGAACTAACGATAAAATGAAATTTTTAAAAAAAATGAATATGTAAAGTTAGATATACAAAAAAGGAAAAATGTTATCAGGAAATATTAAAAGAATATATATTGTAAAGAAGGGAAAACACTTTTAAGGTGCATGAAGATTATTAATTGAAAATTATAGTAAGAGAAAATATATTAGAATGATTGTAAAATATACTTTTTTGTTGTTGTTGCAATTTGGTACTTTTGTGATTAGATAAACAATAAGTAAGGTTATATATTATAATATTAATGCATGTGAACAGATTTTTTTTTTTAATCATGAAATTTTGATTCGAAAAACAAATGTTAAAATAATTTGGAGGACAATATAAATATGTTGTAAGAAGGTAATAAGAAAGAAATTTAATGTGAGAAGCAAATAGGAAAGAAAATAAATATGAGAAAAAAATAAGAAAGAAAGTAAATATGAGAGAAAATATATAGTAATACAGAAAGTAAGAATAAAAAAAAGACAATGTAGGAAATGAACTATAGAAAAATAAGAAAATTTAATAAGAAAAGTATGTAATGATGTAATGTAAAAGAATCTGAACCGAACGCGGTTTAGAATGATCTCAGTTTTTAGTTTTAGATAGATTGGCCTCTCCATATCTAGTTTCCTACGGAAACTAGTTCAATGATCAGTTATCGCGATATTAAGTTGCCGTTCGGTTCGGTTTGGTTTGTGAATCATTAAGTTAGGTCAGTACGTAATAAATAAAGAATTATTTATGTTAAAAGAAATTCAGTGTTATTTTATTCAAGGAAAGTTTTATCGTGTATTTAATGATTTGGTTTTTATTGATTGATTGCTTTTGGGACTCGAAAATATAATCTGCAATACTTCTTACTTTTCAGTGCAACGATTGACCATCCACTGCCTTAGGAATAAATAAAACTAAATCCATTATATTGTTGGAACAATCAGTAGGTGTGATTTGTTTCAGGCTATCGTCAATCACTGAGAGAAGATTATGTTGTCTATTCATGTCAATTAAAACTGAACGTGCATGTGCCTTCATTATAGAAAACGATTTTTCGATAGGGTTTAATACAGTTACCTAACCAAATAGATCTCACAAATGTATTACGCCTAACGAAAATGTCAATATATACGAGTATGAAAGCCACTGTAATTTCAATTCATAATTCAAATCATGTTATCTAATTTGATGGTACGTCCTGGTTGTCGGGTATGAAGTTGGATGTGACTGCTGTCTTTAATAACGGCTATCTCGGCTCCTTGTCCAGTGAAGATGGATAGGTCTCAAGAGACCTTCAGCAGCGTAAGAGTCATAAAAATCCGGATTTGTTGCGTTGGAAATAAGGAATTCTTTGCAGTATTACCAGTTATTAACAATTATCACACGTAATAACCAGCACCACGCACAATATTTACGAAGCATGCCTAGAGATTTCTGAGACGTAGTACCTTTAACAAGGACAAGTCAAAGCATTTGAACGAATTTTTGAAACAAAAAACTTCTCTCAAGTATTTTCGGAAATTGTCGATTTACTATACTTCTCTAAAATGGAAAAAGAATTTGTTAGTCCAAAAATGTTTGAGAAAGGAGATGTATTAGCCGACGCAGAATTGTCGAAGAAAGTTGCTAAACTAACTAGGGAAAAGTATGAAGATGAAGTTCCCAGCCGTTTTATTTTTCATAAATCCACTCAACGTAGGTTATTAAGATTGTTATCAAATACAATGTTTATCGTCCTCGGAGAAGAGAGCAGCATAGAAAAGAAGTTTACTTTCGCGTTGGTTTTGGTTATACAACATTCGAAAATAAATTGTTAATATGCGGAGAAGATAACTCTAATTTCTGTGAGTTCTTCGAACCGAGTACACAGCACTGGAAAAAGTTTCCATCTATGAAAACAAAGAAGAAGTGGCATAGATGTTCATATCATGACAGCAAAATATATGCGTTCGGTGGACTTGATAGCAACACCATCGAAATAATTGATATGGGAAAAGGAGAAGGGGATACTTGCGAAAAATTGTCGCTTTGGATTAATTGAAGTAAATGGATCATTATATGCCATTGGAGGCGATTCTCAATCCGTGTAATTATTAGATCCTCGAACACAGAAATGGGAAGTTGTTTGCAATATGTACGTTGCGTTTCGATCGGTCCTTTCATTCATTGTTTTACTGCTTTCAACATATGCATTTTCAATACTCGATCAAACAATTTTACCGAGGAAGTTTCTTGTAAAGATTTAACGCGATATTTAAATTTTTGGGAACTTGACGGTTACCTTGCTCGGATCCTACTGGTAAATATTCCCTGCATCTTGTTGAATATTATACAGCTATAGTATCCTTGTATTACGAATACATTTTTAGTGCTTACGTATAATTCATGGACTTTGGTTTACATTTTAAATCATTCACTTCAATATTTCTTAAGCCATTCCTTTTTCAAATTTAACATATATAGTGTCACTTTAAGGAACCTACCTGCATAACTAAAATAAAAATCATATGAATTTTCAGAGAAAGTGATCTATTATAAGAAAGAAGGTCTTCATATGTAATTGGTGTAGTAACCAGAAATTTTGGAAATAATCTAGATAAATGTCTGACACATATCGCCCATCCCTTCCTGCTTTAAAGAAAAATCTATAATGGTTGGATCGGAGGTAAAAAAAAAGTTATAATAAATTTTAGATTTTTACATTCTGTAAAAATTATCAGTACAACCAAAGATTAGGAAATTTATGCATGCATAACAAAATGCATACATAAGTTCCTATAATACTGAAGTGGGTCCAAAATATGCGTTCATAAATTAACGTCAGCCAATTTATATCTGAAATGCATACACGAATTCCATGGCACAAAATACACGTGCCATACTATCCAAGCAGCACATATCCAATTCACTTTTCTCATGTCCAGGCGGACGTACATAGTCATATTCAAGGGCACCTGCTCCAAATAATTCTGTCTGCATGACATGAAATTATGTGACAAACACATATAATACTTCAGATGAAATATGCACGCACTAAACACTTTTCGATGGGTCAAGATGATTGCCCGTGATGAAGACGCGCATGCTTCTTTCAATCAAGTAAACATATCAAGAGTCGAGTGAAATATTCAAGCGAAAAATTTTTGCGATGGGTCAGCTTAATTAGATGTCAGAAAAATGTGCTTGCTTATCTCACTAAAGTGTACTGATCATGTTGCAATCCGCCGTCCAGGAAAATTTAACACGAATTAGCAAATTTTGGATTGTGGGAAAGAACTGAACAACTCTGATTGGTTCATTCTTTGTCAAGTCTGACATGCTGATTTTGGGGAATTTGTGACACAAATATATCTATAGGTCAATTCAATGGTCCAATGAGAAGACTGAAACGACTAAACCTTTCTTTAAGAGATTAGGCGCTGGATATGGTAGAGAGAGTTTTCAATCATGAGTTTGTTTAAAAGAGTCTAGTTTTGAACAGTATGATTTCTGATTTTCAACTTTAGAGTTAAAAAGATATTAACAGTGGTCTCGCGGTTTTGACACGTTTTGATTGTCTTGTACAATTTTAATATTAAAGCTTAAATTGTAAAATATTTGTAAAAGTCCAAGTTTTAAGTAAAAGTGTTTAATTAAAACATAATTGGTTCTTTTCGTAAAGCGCGTGCGTGTTAACTGCCGTGGTAAAACAGGGACTGAAAAAATAAATAATTAACCTTTTCCAAAAGGAAAAAGTATCTATTCTTTGCAGACAATAGTGCTGGAAAAGACACCCAAATACTTTATCTTGGGGCTGAGTCTGGCCTTGAGGGCACTATCTATATCAAAGGACCTACTCTCCTGAGTAAACCAACTAACCGAGACCTACCAGCCTGTGACCTAAACAGGTTACACGAAGTGCTGATGAACAACGGCAACCCCTACAGTCACCACACGAAAGAATACCCATTGCCGAATAACTACTTCAAACTGATCAACAATCTTCCTTGCCGGGCGATCCCAAGGACAACTCGCCCCGGTTCACAGGAGGCAACCGTTAAGATAAATATAAGCGGAAGCAACAATCCTCCTTGCCGGGCGATCCCAAGAATAACTCTCCCCGGCTCATAGGAAGCAACCCAGAAGAACAAATCCAGCCATCTCAAAGCACTTTCTAAACAGCCTGCATAACACAGGAGAGAACGAAGCAGTCACTATCTCAACTAGCTCATCAATCAGGAATCTCTCTGCGCAGCGAAACTATCCTGACAGGAATTGGAAAAGTAAGTCTTCAATTTTATTTAGATAATTTATTAGATCAAGTGCAAAAATCCGAAAAACTGTCCATTTATCAATCAGTGCGATAGTCTAAATCGACAATTAAAACAATCTCATGCACAATGGATTGCAAAAATAAAAAATTTTAAAATAGAAACAGAAAAAGTTAGAAAAGATCTCGAACAATTTTTCGGATATTCGCACTCCAATTATTTAAACAAAAGTGAAATTAATATAAACGAAACAGCCGCGATTGATTTTGTTCTAAATTGGTTAGGCGATTCCCTATTGGAATCCACTCTCGAAAACAGTAGTGAAACTTTTGACATTTCTTGCGCTTTGGAAAAGAGCCCTACAATAGATTTAGAATATTCGAAGGTAGTGAAATTGACCGCACAAATGATCCCTTTATTTTCGGGTAAGAACAACCTTTACTGTAGCATTGAGCTGCAAACATTCTTGGGATATTGCAGGCAAGCCCAACGGTGCCTAGCTGAAGAAGAAAAAGTGCGTTTATTCAAATTCTGCCTACCCGTCGCAAGGAACCTTACCAACTAATTACTTCATCCAGTTGGACTTCTTCAGATAAGCTTGTGCCTCCGTTGAATAGTATATATCTACCTAGAGAAACGCACGAAGAATTTGTAAGTAAGGTAATTACTTTCCCGGCAAATCCCAATGGAGAATTTTGCTGTTTTTATTCAAAGAGTAAGATACTTCTTAACTCAGTGTAAACAATCCGTCGAAACAAAATACGGTGCTGATATTTATAAGGGTGCATCTGTACAATTGGAAGAATTTGCAATCACAGCTGTGAAAACAGGGTTAACCAATCTTCACTTAACGACTTATCTACTGGCCCAACAGGATAAGTCACTGGAAGACATAATTAAAAAGGTCCTAGATATGGAAAAATTGCAGCAATCCATGGTCTTTACATCTGTTGCTGCTGCTCAAACACCAGTCCACATTCTACACACATGGGCACAGAGTAATTTTTTCCATAGCCCAATCAACTTAAGGCGCAAGATGTCTACACATCTTCTGCAATTCCACAGTTCCAAACGGGAGCTCTTGTGACTCCACCCACAATAACTTCTCACCCAGTTTAAAATACATTACCAGTGGGCTGTCGATATTGCCAGCAAACTACAAGAGGCCCCCCAAAATAATCATAGGGTTCCCAAAATTCATATATGGTACAAGTCATCTGCAATTTCTGCAGAATTAAGGGGCACTCCTACGATGAATACTTAAAACACAAAAATACTACTTTTTATACTAACTGTCGCAGCTATAATCACGATATACGCGATTGCAAACGTAATTGCCCTGGATACAATAATAGTTATCAGTACAAACCTTCAAACGTGGTAAATAGAGTAACCATAAACCAGGTTCAAGATAAATGTGGTTTTTTATGGACGTCGCGGTCATATCATAACAGAGTGCCACCAAAAATGAAAATCGGAGGCACAGGGAAACTCGAAACAGTCGACCAGCATTCCTCAGGCTTAACTTTAAAGCTGCAGGATCTCGATAATTAGTCCCCTCTATCCACAGTATCACGAATCCCCATCGCGAAAATCTCCGTAGACATCGCGCAAAACGAAACAGTCCAATTAGTAGTAGAAACAGGATCTGAAGTAAGCTTAGTTAAAAAACAAAGCACTCAACGCCCTTAAACACATAAAAAACTTGCACACTACAAACGCATTTTGGTACCGGCGCAACTCTGTGAAGTTGCCACTTTTAAAAATATGATCAATTGTAACTTTCAAGTAGTCCAAAACTTACCGAACGTCTCAGCCGATGGATTGTTAGATAACGAATTCCTATTTTCTCATTTCAATATTGAGGGCCCTAAACAAATACTAAGGTTTCTTCGCACAGAAACTAAAGAATTTGCAGTTCCTCTATCGAAAGCAAGGGATAAGAAGGAACTTCCACACAGGGGTTTTTCGTCAAGGTTATGTACAAAATGGTGGAACCGGCTGAGGTTAAGCTGTCAACATGTAGTGTCCTCTTGACGAATAAATACAAGTCAATGAAGCTTACACCTATTCATATGACTAGCCAACACGGGACTGGTGAAACCAGACAGCAGAATGTCCATTTAACGGAAACTATTCGCATATCTGCTCAATCCCAAGTAGTGGTCAGAATGATGGGAAACATACAGGAAGAAATGCTCTGTATATCTTAGGAGATAAACGAAGGAATCCTTCTGGCGAACAGCCTTCTGCCGACAGAAGACAAAGGAGTGTTGATAGGCATCCTCAATGCTAACAGTCAAGATGCGATCATCACTAGCTTTGCATTGCAACTTAAACCCACACAAAACTATTACATAGCAACTTTGGTCGCGGAACAAGATGCAACACAAGATATTCTCATGACTAATAAAGCTCGAAGAAATACTGGAGCTCGAGCTCCAAATAAAAAATGTTTAAAGTTAACCCAAACGCTTGCACTGCCATATTGTAGCATATACGGCACGTATTCCCAGACTATGACGACACACACATTCTACAAAATAACCACCGATTTAGAAAACTAGAACAAGAACTCGACCTAGAACCAACGTTAAATGACGAAGAGAAAGCTTCAATAACTAACCTCTTCTGGGAATATAACGATGTGCTATTTCTAAAACGTGACACACTCACATTCACAAGAGCTTAAGCCCATTCAATAACTCTAGTTCACCATCAAGCCCCAATTAATCAGAAAGTGTCTAGACTATCAGAAACACAAAAGCAAATTATTAATGAACACCTTCATAAAATGCGAGAGAATGGAATACTGCATCAAAGCAAAAGTCCATGGAATTCCGCTCTTCTAGTGGTCCCCAAAAAACAGAGAAAGAAAATTCAATTGAACCGTCAGAGTTTTTATTTGATACCTCTCCTTGACTTTATACTTCTCTTCAACATGTGATGCAAAAATTGGGTATACATTATTAGGAAATGGACTTAGAGCTTTTAAATCTTTACGAACTTGCGTTTATTAACCTCACTGACTTCGGTTATCGACCAACTTATCTAGTAGTAACAGATTCTTTCTCTTATTCGAAACTATACTGTTGTTAACCTCTTACCATTTTAAGAGCATAAAATTACCTTAATACCGGTAATCACTTCAACACTAGTCAAATAAAAATTTGAAGCTCGAAATCACCAGGGTTCAGTCGGAGTAAACTCCTTCTAATTTTTTTTTGTCACGAATACGTTTCAATGTTGAAACCTTTTACACCACTCTGGAGATGATCCGAAAACTGAACTAAAACAAAACCAGTACCTTCTCCCTAAGCGCAAAATATGTGTGTACAATTTATAGTATACTATAATGTGGTATTAACTCTCTTGGATACAGTTACGCTCATTCATAAATGGTGTTGATCTTGTGTAAAACCCTTACCAAAGGCTAAACTAGCGAACGAATTTTTACTGGCAGTGTAAGCAGACGTACGTAATAGTGTCCCCTGAACTTGGGAAAACCGTATCATCAAGTTCACTAATATTTTCAATAATTGCTTGGGACACAACAAGTTTATCTTGATTAACGAATCGTGATGAAAAACCACTGACATACTATTTCCGGTATTTATTACACTATCTAAAGACGCCATTCATTATCCACGCCTAACTAACTTTAACAGTCTACATAAGTTATTTTGATTAATTCTAACAATTCTGCGGAAGATGCGGTAACCAAATGTTAATGACTTATTTATTTTTACCGAGGATGGGATGCGAACTTACGCTTGTTAGAATCGGTCAATGATGGAGAACAGAAGAATTTTAAGAACTTTTATTTGTAACGATTCTTTATCAAATCACAAATACAAGAGGAAAAAACCACCGCCTCGTCCGGGGCTTGAAACCGGGACCTTCCGCTTGCAGGACGACTGGTGTTACCACTGCGCTAATGAGACAGATGATTTTCCCTCTTGCATTTATTAATTTGTAACTAGAATCGGAAAGCTAGTACCTTTAAGGCACATCAAACACAAGAATCGAAAAAATGTAAACCGAAAAACTCAATTTATTCCACTTTGAAACAAGATTTTTGCTCCAATGATTAATAAAATCATGGGAAATAGGATAAGCTAATAGTTTTACTAATAAAATAGTATATATATTTCAGATTTTTAAGATAAACACAACTTTGATGTTTTATCGGCCGAATCTTTCCGCCGAAAAAGTTTTTCGGCCGATAAAACATAAAAGTTGTGTTTTTCATCAAAATCTGAAATAAATATAACTATTTTCTCAGTAAAATTCTTAGTTTATCCTATTTCCTTGGATTTTATTAATCATTGGAATAAAAATCTTGTTTTAAAGTGGAATAAGTTGAGTTCTTCGGTTTTCATTTTTCTGTTCTTGTTTTTGATGTGAAAGTGCCTTTACACATAATTTGTACATATATCTCTTATGTATATATATCTCTCGAAGGAGTAATGTCAAAGGCATAAATGCAATCATACACGTTTTGTCTTAATTGTGTAAACGTGTCTTTTTTTCGTTGGACAGATTGCGGGTCAGCTCTAGAGGAACGCCAGAGTTTAAGTGAAGTTTTTATTGTTCAACGATGATTTTAAATGATAATACTTTCTTTGTTTTTTTTATTTATTCCAACTTTTTATTTAAATATTCTAATCCTAATACAGTGTTTCAAGTTAAATTTTAATCGTATTGGTAAATATTTTTATTGTCTTTGGTTCTTATTTTTATTTTTGTTTTAATTCTTAATAGAGGGTTTTGCATATAGATATATGGGTATGTTTCAAATAATGAAATGTAAAGTGGCCGTGGATATACTCACGTCCCCAAAGAAATCGAGTGCTGATTTGAATATGAATATACTCGTATACAAAGACAAAGTGGCCGTGGATATACTCACGTCCAAAAGAATCTAGTTGTTTTGCAATACGGATATACTCGTATGCAAAGGCGAAGTGGCCGTGGATATGCTCACGTCCAAAAGAATCTAGTTGTTTTGCAATACGGATATACTCGTATGCAAAGGCGAAGTGGTCGTGGATATGCTCACGTCCAGAAGAATCTAGTTGTTTTGCAATACGGATATACTCGTATGCAAAGGCGAAGTGGCCGTGGATATGCTCACGTCCAAAAGAATCTAGTTGTTTTGCGATACGGATATACTCGTATGCAAAGGCGAAGTGGCCGTGGATATGCTCACGTCCAAAAGAATCTAGTTGTTTTGCAATACGGATATACTCGTATGCAAAGGCGAAGTGGCCGTGGATATGCTCACGTCCAAAATAATACTGGGTAGTTTAGATTCTGGAAGGATCTTTTTGAGATCCGAGCTAGTCGAGGAAGTTTTATCAACTGACTTCTTCAGCGCTGCGAACTGCCTTTTATAGCACTTGCGAACACAAGGAACTTAAGCCTCACATGGAAAACTAGTTATAACCAGTTTAAAAGAACATGCTTGAGCAAAGCAAAGTCCACCGCGTGTGGCTGAGTGTCGGCGGAGATTGGGCGGGTACATGCTTATGTGTTCACAATGTATTGTTGTCGGTTTTATCCATAGATGATGGCTAGCGTAATCATGACGGGACAACTTCGTGCTGCCGTATGGGTGGTGTATGTGTAAGACAATGATTTTGGTCTGAAGGACTGGTACCCTGATATATACATGACTTTGTGTTTGACAGTTTTGATTATTTTAACTTCGTTACATCCCCCCCTTTCGTCATAAAAAAAAATTTGTTTTCAGGAGACATATTTTTTTCCTCTAATCATATACATAATATAGTGTGTGTATTTTCCAAGAAACTTAAATTTATAATAGTCCATTGTATACTTATATCAAAAAATTAATTTTTTTTTTAATCATGTACAAAATATTTTATAGTTTATACATAGTGTGTGTATTTTCCAAGAAACTTAAATTTAAAATAGTCCATTGTATACTTATATCAAAAAAATTCATTTTTTTTTTTTTAATCATGTACAAAATATTTTATAGTTTATACATAGTGTGTGTATTTTCCAAGAAACTTAAATTTAAAATAGTCCATTGTATACTTACATATATCTAAAAATTCATTTTTTTTTTTTTTTATTAGAAACTTCTATGTTTTTTACATGCTTATGGTGGTGGAGGTAAAACTTTCCGCATGCCTAAGTACCTTAATAAAGTACTTCCATCAGCTCGAATTCTGACGCGTACTGCTCCCTCGGGTTGATTTATAAGAAATTCTTTAGTCCCTTTATATAATGGTAGCATCTTTTCTGCGATTGCAAATGGGTCCCATTTGGTTGCTGGTATATCTTTTGCTTCTGTAGTAGGTTTTGGCTCAGATGTAAATATTACTTTTCTGGGTGGAGAAAGCTTCCTGGGTGGTTCAAAAAGTTCTCTGGATGGTCCAGAAAGTTTCCTGGGTGGTTCAAAAGGTTCTCTGGATGGTCCAGGAAGTCTTCTGGGTGGTCCAAAAAGTGCTCCGGCTGGTCCAAGAAGTTCCCTGGGTGGTTCAAAAAGTTCTCTGGATGGTCCAGGAAGTCTTCTGGGTGGTCCAAAAAGTTCTCCGGCTGGTCCAGGAAGTTCCCTGGGTGGTCCAGAAAGTTTCCTGCGTTTATTTGGTATTTCGGCATCTAGTGGTTTCTTGCTTTGCTGTACTTGCTCGATGGTTACCTGCATAATTTTTGCTTTTGCTGTACAACATGGCAGCTGTGCTGGTGTTATTACGTTACTTGGTTTCAAAGGCTGAGTCCTCTTCCTTACACAAGGATCAATGTCAGGGCTCGGTATTATTTTTATCTTACGATGTTCCATCTTAGTGAGATTCTGATTAACTATTAAATTTCCTGATAGCTCTGATACTGTTCTTATAGAAATAGTTTTGGATGTTCCGTTATTCCGCTGGTGGTATTCTTTAAGATCTTTTACATGGGCGGAGCCGGCATCTTTCCCTGTTTCGGTGGTTAATCTTACTACCACAGGCGAGAGGATCTTATTTACTTTATATGGCCCTTCATAGCGTGGACCTAGTTTAGCTGAATAGTTTTTTGGAGCGGAGGAAAGCATTCTTTCTCGACGTAGGACTTGTTCACCAATCGTAGGACACCATTTTCTCCTTCGTAAGTTGTAGTGGTGGCTTTGCTGTGAAAATGCCCTTCTTAAGTTAATTCGGACTATTTCAAAGATTTCGTCTAGTTGCTGGGAATGATTAGTTGTGGTATTGGTATCAGATGACTGTTTTATTGTTTCTCCGTATAGACTATTTGGTAGAAGTACTTCTCGGCCGAAATTTAGGTATGTAGGAGAGTAGCCTGTGGAGTCATGTTTACTGGTATTAATGGCTAACATCAATTCGGGCAAGTGCTCGTCCCATTTTTGATGGTTTCGCTCTATGTACTGTGCTATCATTGTTTTGATTACCCGATTGGCTCTTTCGGTTGGATTTGCCTGAGGTGTATATGGTGGAGTGAGTCGGTGTGTTATACTTAATTCTTTTAACATTGATTTGAATTGTTTACTGGTGTATTGTGTACCATTATCGGAAATTAATACTCGTGGATATCCAAACCTTGCAACAATTCTTTCTCTAAATCCTCTTATTAACCCAGCTGTGGTTGCTTTTCGTAGTGGCATTATCTCGGTCCACTTGGTAAATTTGTCTTGAAAGACTAAAATCATACTATGCCCTTTTGATGAACGAGGTAGTGGTCCAATGAAATCGGAACTTCCGATTTCCCATGGTCGATTGGCAGGGATAGGATTCATTTTTCCAGCAGTTTTTTGTTGCAACGTTTTATAGCGCATACATGATTCACAGCTTCGGACGTATTTGGATATATCCCTGAACATTCCCGGCCAGTAATAGTACTTAGCTACTCTTGCAATCGTTTTGCTTGTTCCGAGATGTCCCGCAGTAGGGTTATCATGGTTTTCTCGTAATACTCTTTCACGAAGTGCTTTCGGTACACAAAGTTTCCAGGGATTTGTATCATCAGTATATGATGTTGAATCATGGAAACGGCGATAGATTTTTCCGTCTCGAATTTGATAGTCAGGACAGACTTCAGGGTGATTTTTAACGGTGTATAGCTTCTTGGTATACCAAGGGCATTCTGGTGATGTTTCCGCACCTTGAGATATTGAATTCACAAATGTTGTTTCTGGTATGGTATTAGCCATTGGTTG
Source organism: Dioctria rufipes (assembly GCA_963924295.1). Lineage (NCBI taxonomy): Eukaryota > Metazoa > Arthropoda > Insecta > Diptera > Asilidae > Dioctria > Dioctria rufipes. The sequence continues at coordinate 111,715,878 of OZ002742.1, read as the reverse complement.
TCGTGATAGGGCATCGGCAACTTTATTCAGTTTTCCTTTTCGATATTTTATTTCGAAATCATACTGTTGAAGCTCAATGGCCCATCTTGCTAGTCTTCCGGAAGGGTTTTCTAGGGAATGCAACCATTTTAAAGCTTGATGGTCAGTTAGCACGGTAAATCGGTATCCTTCTAAATATGGGCGCATTTTTCTGATGCCCCATACAACGGCTAGGCATTCTTTCTCAGTTACTGAATATTTTTGCTCAGCGCCGTTTAAAGTGCGGCTCGCGTAAGCTATGACGTGTTCTCTTTCATCAAATTGCTGACAGAGTACAACACCTAAGCCTTCTTGGCTAGCATCGGTTTGAAGAGTAAACGGTTTTGAGAAATCTGGACAAGTTAATATGGGTGCTTCGGTAAGTCTGGTTTTTAAACCCATAAAAGCTTTATTTTGCTCTTGTCCCCAAGTCCATTTCTGATTCTTCCGTAGTAGTTTCGTGAGTGGTGCCACTACAGTAGAAAATGATGGGACAAAGCGGCGGTACCATGAGGCAATGCCCAAGAATCTTCTTAATTCTTTAACGGTGTTAGGCGCAGGCAAACTTTGAACTGCATTAATTTTATCTGGATCGGTATGGATACCTTTTGAACTGATGACGTGTCCTAAGTATTTGAGTTTCTCTTTTAGAAATTCACATTTTTCTGGATTTATTTTTAAATTAGCTGTTATGAGTCGGTCAAAAACTTGTTTCAGTTTTTCTAAATGTTCCTCGAGTGTTCGCCATATGACTACAATGTCATCTAAGTATGCAAACACATATGGATCCATTTCTAGTCCTATGATTTGATCCAGTGCACGCTGAAACGTTGCGGGTGCTGAATGATGCCCAAATGGCATGACTTTCCATTGAAAGAGTCCACGGTATGGTACTGTAAATGCTGTATATGGTCTACTTTCAATGTCTAATGGAATTTGCCAGTACCCCTGTTTAAGGTCGATTGTGGATATATATTTAGCGCTCCGTAGTTTGTCCAAGATGTGGTTTATTTGTGGTAGCGGATAGGCATCTTTTATTGAGTTTTCATTGATTTGCCTATAGTCAATACACAGCCTCCATCCTGTCGGTTTTTTACGTACGAGCACTATTGGGGAACTATATGGACTATTGGATGGCTCTATTCTATCTTCATGAAGTAGTTCGTCTATTTCGCTAGTAATGATTTCTTGCATTGCTGGATTCCGGGGATAATAGCGCTGTTTTATTGGTCGGTCGTGCTTCATCCGAATATAGTGTCTGGTTATTGGTGATGGTCCATTAATTTTGTCAAACCTTTTTATTTGTTCTGTGAGAAATTTAGTTACTTGTTGCTCTCGGTCTTCATCTAGTTCAGCTGGTATTCCGATGGAGCAAGTTATTGGTTGAGCTGACTCTTGTTCAGCGTTTAGGAGGCCTGGTTGAATTTCTCTGTTCCAAAGTTGTATGTTAAACGCACACTTTTGTAAAAAATCTACTCCGAGTATAATTGGTTCCGACAGGTTGGGCATATAGTAAAATAAGTGAGTTATGCTGTTTTCGTTCCACTGTATGTTAATCTCATATGCGGTTCTTATTTGTACGTCGATACCATTAGCTAATGAAGTAGTCATCTCACATGGTGTTGTTCTGTTTTTATGTAAGTTTAAGATTTCTTGTATCTCCTCTCCAATAAACGATTTAGCTGCTCCAGAGTCAATGAGAGCAATGAATGGTGTTTCCATTACTGAAACGGTGATAAAAAATCTGGTGTCTTCATAGTGTACATCGGGTGTTTGTGATTTACATATATTTGGTATTATTTCTAAGGCTTGTGGCTCTGGGGTACTCGGCTGCCTTATTTCTCCGATACCCCTCTTCCTTTTCCCTGACTTGAAAAGTTTGGTGATCTGTGTGGACATCTACAGTCTCGGGACAAAATTCCCTCTGTGCCACAGCGAGAGCAAAATAACTTTGGTGTATTGCGGCAATCAAATTTTCGATGCCCACGTTGTCCACACCTCCAGCAACAGTCACTACTAGAATATTGTACCTTCACAGGAAGTGTTTTAAAATTTGTGTTATGTCTTTCTGTATTACTGGTTGATGGTGTTTTTAGGCTACGATTTTTCTCCTGAGTTTTAATGTACTCGTATTCTTCCACGAGTTGGATTAGTTCTGTCAAATTTTTGAAATCTTTTATGCGGACGTATAAACGATATTCGGGCAAAAGATTTTCATATATTCTCTCAAGTTTTTCTTCAGGAGTTCTGTTTGTTTGCCAGCGCATTAAAGACTGAATATCTGTAATATAGTTTTTTGCCTTTTCCCCAGGTTTTTGTATTTTTGTCCGGATTTCATCCGCAAGTTTTATACTAAACCTTGGTGGCAGAAAGAAAAACTTGAAACTTTCAATAAACTCACTCCAATGAGTCCACTGGTGTCGATTATTACGATACCACACCAGTGCCGTTTTTGTGAGTAATTCTGGAAGTGCTTTAAGAAGACGGTTCGTTGGAACCTGATAGCAATCTGCTAATTCTTCCACCCTCTCTAGGAAACTCAATGGATCCTGCCCTTGATCAAATTTTATGTTCCACTTGCGCACTTTATCCATTATGTCAGCTTCAGAGAGTCCTCGGTCTCTAGTTTCAGTTACAACAGGCATGTTGGAACTTGTAATAGACATATTTCCCTTTAATGACTGTTCTGTGATTTCTGAAATCGGTTGATTTGAACTAACTTCTGCCGGAGTCATTATGGTATTGGTGTATATTGTAGTTGTCATACTGGTGGTTGTTAGTAGGGGTATGTTTATTTCTGTTAAATCAGTTTCTTCTGGCTGCTCATTTTTTATTGTGGTGCTTAAACGTTTTTTAAGCTCTTGAACGGTTCCCTCTGTGTCAAGTCCTCTTTTCTTTAACTCACTAACAAGATCTTCCTTCTTTAGCTGGTGTACGGTGCTTGGTGTTAACATTATTTTTCTTTTTTCTTTTCTCTGGTCTGGTATAGTAATGTAATCGGTGTTACTCTTTTCCTTTTTGGTAAGCGTATTTCGTACTACTCAACACTATGGAATTAGAGTCCCTGCTCGGGCGCCGCATGTAAACGTGTCTTTTTTTCGTTGGACAGATTGCGGGTCAGCTCTAGAGGAACGCCAGAGTTTAAGTGAAGTTTTTATTGTTCAACGATGATTTTAAATGATAATACTTTCTTTGTTTTTTTTATTTATTCCAACTTTTTATTTAAATATTCTAATCCTAATACAGTGTTTCAAGTTAAATTTTAATCGTATTGGTAAATATTTTTATTGTCTTTGGTTCTTATTTTTATTTTTGTTTTAATTCTTAATAGAGGGTTTTGCATATAGATATATGGGTATGTTTCAAATAATGAAATGTAAAGTGGCCGTGGATATACTCACGTCCCCAAAGAAATCGAGTGCTGATTTGAATATGGATATACTCGTATACAAAGACAAAGTGGCCGTGGATATACTCACGTCCAAAAGAATCTAGTTGTTTTGCAATACGGATATACTCGTATGCAAAGGCGAAGTGGCCGTGGATATGCTCACGTCCAAAAGAATCTAGTTGTTTTGCAATACGGATATACTCGTATGCAAAGGCGAAGTGGTCGTGGATATGCTCACGTCCAGAAGAATCTAGTTGTTTTGCAATACGGATATACTCGTATGCAAAGGCGAAGTGGCCGTGGATATGCTCACGTCCAAAAGAATCTAGTTGTTTTGCGATACGGATATACTCGTATGCAAAGGCGAAGTGGCCGTGGATATGCTCACGTCCAAAAGAATTTAGTTGTTTTGCAATACGGATATACTCGTATGCAAAGGCGAAGTGGCCGTGGATATGCTCACGTCCAAAATAATACTGGGTAGTTTAGATTCTGGAAGGATCTTTTTGAGATCCGAGCTAGTCGAGGAAGTTTTATCAACTGACTTCTGCAGCGCTGCGAACTGCCTTTTATAGCACTTGCGAACACAAGGAACTTAAGCCTCACATGGAAAACTAGTTATAGCCAGTTTAAAAGAACATGCTTGAGCAAAGCAAAGTCCACCGCGTGTGGCTGAGTGTCGGCGGAGATTGGGCGGGTACATGCTTATGTGTTCACAATGTATTGTTGTCGGTTTTATCCATAGATGATGGCTAGCGTAATCATGAAGGGACAACTTCGTGCTGCCGTATGGGTGGTGTATGTGTAAGACAATGATTTTGGTCTGAAGGACTGGTACCCTGATATATACATGACTTTGTGTTTGACAGTTTTGATTATTTTAACTTCGTTACAATTGTAAACTGGTTCTGCCTCGCCGAACTGAATATAAAATTTACGCATCACGTGTGAGAATTTTTTATATAACACAAAAAAAAAAGATATGGAGTGCTACTGTCACTTCTTTTATACATGCATTTATATTTACTGGGAAATCAAGAGTATTCTCCCACATTTTTCGTGAATGACCTAAATCTAAATAAGAAAAAGGTTCTTCTCTTGTAATAAGTATTATGATGGATAACGAACGACTATCTTCAGATAAACCCATGAAATTGATCCTATCACAGGCCTGGAAAAGGTAAACTTGTATAATTCCACCACTGGACTGCGAATGTTGACACCAGATTAAATCAGTATTTAATTGATCTTATTATCCGTCCACAGTAGGCTGACTATTTTTTAACAAAGGCAAAAAAAGCATTGAGTATGAGTAGAAACCTTACGTTCAGTACGACTGAGAGGTTTTGCCTGCCCTAGGAGAATATATCTTACGAACTGATAATAATCTCATAACAAATTTAGATTTTATGCCTGCTTCAGTTGTATTCCAACACAACCAGAACTAGAGCTCGTTTTTCTCCACTTTCTAGGAACAAAACCCCTAGTATATCTTAGGGAATATGAATACGTGAAAATGTGTTCACTAATTGCAACACGTTCCAGTACTCATGGAAATTACTTAATACCCGACTGTTCTCCGAAGTCATTTACGACTGATTCTAGACACTATCATCGCATTATCGCATTACTATTATTATTGTCCAGCATGTGGTTCCCATACAGGGAATTGAACCCGGGCCTACTGAGTGAAAGCAATATCAGCAACGCTGCTTCATACTACTGTTCACTCAGACAGGTACCGTGCCATTGGTCCGTACCTGTGATTGTTCTCGTACTACGTAAAAGCATTATTCATCAGTAAGGAAAAATTAACCTATCTCACAACAGTCTAACCGATACCTTAACAATGTTCATCCTTTCTAGCTGATAAACAAGCCACTAGGGGACCAGATAATACCATTTAAAACAAGAAACGGATTAGTACAATGAAAGAGTTACTATCACGATCCCGGTAATCTCGGTCTATATTTGATGAAATTGGTAACGCCATGCACTTCTTATTTGGAACTATGGACAGTAGAAATGAACACGAAATTTATAGTCGACTGAGCGAGCTAAAGAAGGATAAAGAGGCCCTAGTCAAACTTGAACAGCAACAAATAAGTATAGTAAAAAGCACATTGGAATAAATTCAGAAACTAATGGTATCACTTTTAGGCAGACAACTAAAGATTGGCGATCAGGTGAATGACTTACAAAATATGACTGAGAGCATGATTAAGAGACAATTACGACAAGATATAGCCTCTAATCTTTTACTACAAGTGATAGAAATCGAGTTCCGGCAGCAAGGATTACTCGACATCATTATTTCTACCAGAAGTAACCATATTCACCCTCTCCTAATATCTCCAAATACCCTAATTTGGGTATACACACAAAGTGGCCAAACACTCAAATTTGTTTGACTATACTATGCCAAACTGCACAAGCGCAGTGCCACATTTTACAAGGAAATTTATTACTTACACTAACATTTCCTATCTTCAACTTACCCAACTTCAGACTTCAAAGGTTCCATTGCTCCCCAATCCAAATAAAACAGTCGCGGTACTGATACGACGAATTCCAAACAAAGCCAATCGAACTAGGGAAATCAACGCCTCACACCCATTGGCGGAATATGACAACGACATCTATCTCATTTAGCTGCTTACTATTCATACTGTATATAACCGGCCGATTCCAAATGGCAACCAAAGAAACCCCAAGAAGCATGAAGAAACTTTACATTTACCAGAGAGAACAACGCTAAATGTTTTGTTTGTTTAAAAAGACGTTATAGTTTTTATATTCTATATCTAGAAATCTAGATACTTAGCAAAATAGTATGGTTTAAAGACGTCGTAAAATTCCTTTTTAATTTGTATATTCAATACTTAGATAATATAATCATATAGAAATTTAGATTAATTGCATTAAGTGTCTTATGGTAAAAGACGACATAGAATAAGATTAGCTACGTAAAGACGTCATAAAAATACTTATAATTATCGTATTCAATATCTAGATATACAAATATTCATAAATATCTACAAAATATGTATATTCATAAATAAAATATTTACCCACAACAATAAAAAAATCTCTAGATATTCGTAGTAAAACAAGAGTTAATTGACGAATTATATATAATATTTAGATAAACGCCTATTCATAGATATTAAATTACAAATGTTTTTTATATACCAAACAAGAATAGCATTAAACGTTTTATATGTTGAAAGACAAATTAGAATTATATAAATATACTTAACCCACCTATATAAAAGATAAGCGTAGGCTAGAAATCTGTAATTGTAAAAATTATATCTAAAAAAAATGAACGCGTAAAAAGAAAGTTTTCACTACAAATCCACCTTCCACCATTCTCCAGCCATTTGTTCACCAGGTCTGCCGTTGGTATTACTTCGATGGAGAGCTTGGCCTTAGCGCCCTTTCGTCATGTTGTCGCTCCGAGTCCCTTCTTTCTCTCGCAACTTCTCGACGATGCGTCTGACTGTGGAACACATGGTGTTCCGTCCTTAGTATTTCGTCGAATATGGTTTCCGCACTAACCGTCGCGTTTGCTGCTATCGTCAAATGGTTTCACTCCGCTCGAAACCGTGGGCACTTGAAAACCACGTGCTCTACGTCTTCATATTCTCTGCACGTTGGACAGAGCGGTATATCGTTGTATCCAAAGCGGTGCAGGTAACTTCTGTAGCCGCCGTGGCCAGTCAGGAATTGCGTCAGGTAGTAGTGCAGCTCTCCGTGCTTTCTTTTCGACCATATATCGATATTTAGGATCAGCCTGTGATTCCATCGTTCTTTCTGAGACGAGTACCATCTTTTCTGCAAGGCTTCCATCGACTCATGTTGTAACTTGGCCGCTCGTGCTTCCCAGGTAAGGGGGGAGAAGCGGTCATTTAATTCCCACAATTCTCACAGATTTTTTAATTATAACTTCTAGATTTTTCACAGGTATTTTTATTAAAATTCAATTCCTAGGCTTTCACAATTCTCACAGATTTTTTAATTATACTTTTGGATTTTTTCACAAGTATTTTTATTAACGGCACTTGACTTTCTTCGATGATGTTTTAAACAAGACTACTCGAGGTTTTGGGCAAATTGCACCCAGGTACCCATGATCGCTTTTTAAAAGCTCTTTTTTCTTTTTTGGGTCTTCTCACGATGTTGAAAAAACGTACGTGAGAAAATGCAAAAGTTCTTTGATGCGAGCTATATGCATCAATGCAAAACTGTAATCCGATAAGCACTTGTGCGCTCGTCTTGAAATATTAATTTTAAGAGGGCGCGAATAATTTTGATAATTGTATGTATGTATGTACATACAATTAGATTGGATTAAGTAGGTAATGTACGTATGTACATAGTACATACGGAAAAAAGGTAAGAAGACACTGTATGTAGGTAAGTGTGCATATCGTGTGAATGGAATGTGTGTCTGATAGCAAAATGCAATTGATGCTAAATTGCATTTTGTTATACTATGGGAATGCATTTCTAAATGCATTTTAAATTTTGATTGAAATTTTTAAATGAAATAATTTGTCATTTTCTGGGTCAATTATTAGGTACATCAATATATTGTATAGGACAATATATTGATGTATTGACCTTATGGTTGTGATTTAGGGCATTGGTACCTGAGTCACACTCAGTCCGTACTCCTCATTGCCTTCTTACAGACCGACTGGCTCCATTCATTTTCGCACAATTTCTATGCTCTGCTTCGCGATCATCTGCAATTCTTCCTAGTACTTGGAAACCACAAATAGGCCGAGTTCAGAGGCGAATCCAACTGAGCTTGCCCCGTTGGGAAGTTCTAGCCTCACAACTGCGTCCTACATGACATTCCACAGAACTTGACCTAGCACGGAGCCCTGTGGTACTCCGCCGGTGACCCCGTACTCTATCGGACCTTAATCGGTGTCGTAAATAAGCGCCTTATTTTTGGAGTAATCGCCGATTATTCTCACGAGGTACTCCGGTACACCCACCTGCTGTAATGCTCCCAGGATCAGGCCCCAGTTAGCATAGCTGAACGCGTTCTTGACGTCCAATCTGATTATAGTGCAGTATTTGAAACTTACGCCCTTCCATCTCGTTCCTGCGTTGGATTCTTTGGCAGTGGACACAACAAAATTTAGCGCGTCTAGCGTCGAGCGTGCTTTCCGACTTGCCGGTGGTCTTTCGCCTTCGGTTATTTTTTCCAGTCTATTCTTGATAATTCACTCCAAGAGTCTTCCACCAGTGTCCAGAAAGCATATTGGGCGATATGCCGATGTTTTACCTGTTGGCTTGCCGGCCTTGAGCAGCAGTACAAGATTCTGGCGATTCCAGTCTTTCGGGAACGTTCCTTCCTGCAGGCACGTCTGTATCACACCAGTGAACATTGTTTGGTTGCTCTCGATCGCTTTCTTCAATGCTTTATTTAGGATTTCGCCGGGCCCTGGCACCTTGTTCGTAAACTGTTCTACCGTAACCGCCTGAATGTTTGTGTCTCCAAGCAGGGCTTTGTGAATGATCCACCTTGGATTCTGTGGTGGGAATAGTGTCTGGATAATCTACTCCAGCGAAATTGGGAACTTTTCTGCTGGCGATCTTGAGCCTCTTAGCTTCGACGTCACAGCCTTGTAGGCGTTTCCGAAGGGATTTGCGTCTGCTTCATCACACATGTCCCTGAAGCATCGTTTTCTGCCTCTACGTATCTCGTTACGGAGTTTTGGCTCCTCCTTCGTGCCTTGTGACACTTGGCCGTAGTTCGCTGATCGCTTCAGTCCACCAGTAGACTGGTGTTCTAAAGTCGTACATGATGCGTGTTGGCATCGATGCGTCACACGCGGCATTCAGCGTATTCATTGCCAACCTCGCCCGCTGTGCTTTCCGGTGCGCTAGCGTCTCGTAGTACCTCCACTAGAACCTTCACTTTAATGGACTTGGTTAGCGTTGGATTTCATTCCCCTCTGCTTCGTGATTATGAACACAATAGCCTGGTAATCACTATGCGTGTAGTCTTCGCTCACATTCAAGATCATGCTCTTGCCAGCACTGGGCTGGTAAAGGTGGAATCCACTGTGGAGCTTCCGTTGCTTCCCCTAAATATGCTCGTGTCTCCGGAATTTTCCAGAACAATGTGCAGGCCGGCGAAAGCCTCCACTAGTGCGTCTCCTCTTGCGTTCGTGTGTCGATTGCCCCTTTCTTCAGCCCATGCGTTGAGGTCGCTAACGACGATGCAAGGATTGTAGTTCACAGTATCTACCGCGATCATTTGCATCATTTGTTGGAACTCCTGGAGGTCTAGTCTAGGTGGCTCGTAGCAGCTAAAGATGAATATGCCGTTAACTCGCACATCCATGTAGCCTGCCTGTCCTTGGACCACTACTTGTTGGATCGGGAATCTACAACATGCCCAACTTGTTACCTTGTCGGTAGTGTCGGCCACTCATGTAGAGCCGTGGACTCTTCGGTATTGTTCTGAGACGATGTCCACCTAAATTTGCTTTTCCGCCACTGTATGCCGCGCAACCTCGCAGTTATTGAGGTTGTGTGTGTGTGTATGTGTGTGTCAAAGTGCATTGTCATCCACGACTAATCGATGTGGAAAATTTCAGTTCGATTGGATACCGGGAAGTTTGCGGACAAACCCGGCGGTGAATAACTAATTTTTCCAAAGAGCGGAGGAATTCTTGTATACCAAAAACCGAAGAAGAGAAAATTTATGAATGCATAAATAAATGCATCCATAAATTCCTTTAATACTGAAGGGGGTCCAAAAAATGCGTTCATAAATTAGCGTCAGCCAATTTATGTCTGAAATGCATACACGAATTCCATGGCTCAAATTCAAGTACACGTGCCATGCTATGCAAGCAGCATATGTCCAAATCATTTTCTCATGTCCAAGCGGACGTAGTCATATTCAAGGGCACAAGCTCCAAATAATTCTTTCTGCACGACAAGAAATTATGTGACAAACACATATAATACTTCAGATGAAATATGCCAGCACTAAACACTTTTCGATGGGTCAACATTGTCGCCCGTGAAAAAGACGCGCATGCTTATTTCACTCAAGTAAAAAGATCTAGTGTCGAGTGAAATATTCAAGCGCGAAACATTTTTCGATTGGTCAGCATAATTAGCTGTGAGAAAAATGCACTTACGGATCTCACTGAAGTGTAGCGATCATGTTGCAATCCGCCGTCCAGGAAAATTTTACTTTTGGACATATTTTTACCATGGGAAATTTTGTAGCTCGTTTTCATGAATCAGCATTGTTAGATTGTGGGGAAGAACTGAACAACTCTGATTGGTTCATTCTTTGTCAGGTCTGACATGCTGATTTTGGGGAGTTTGTGACACAAATATTCCTATAAGTCAATTCAATTGACCAGTGAGAAGACTGAAACAAATGAGCCTTTCTTTAAAAGACTCGTCGCTGGATATGGGTGAGAGAGTTTTCAGTTCGGAGTTTGATTAAAATAGTCTAGTTTTGAACAGTCCGATTTCAGATTTTTAACTTTGGAGTTCAAAAGATATTAACAGTAGTCTCGCGGTTTATATAAGTTTTCGATTATCTTGTACAATTTTAATATTAAAGCTTCATTTGTAAAATTTTTGTAAGGGTACAAGTTATAAGTAAAAGTGTTTAATTAAAATGAAGTTATTTCTTTTTGTGAATTGCTTGCGTGTTAACGGGTGCGGTAAAACAGGGTACTGCAAAAATAAATAATTAACCTTTTCCGAAAGGGAAAAGTATCTTTTCTTTACAGACACTTGTGAGGAAAATTTTGGAAGGAATACACAATATTATTGGCGCAAGCGGGAGTGTAGTGCTGTAGTAGACACCCAAATACTTTATCTTGGGGCTGAGTCTGGCTTTGAGGGCACTATCTATACCAAAGGACCTACTCTCCTGAGTAAACCAAAGAACCGAGACTTACCAGCCTGTGACTTAGGAGTACCAATTTCCGAACAAGTACTTCAAATTGATCAACAATTTTCCTTGCCGGGCGATCCCAAGAACAACTCGCCCCGGCTCACAGGAAGCAACCGTTAAGATAAATATAAGCGGAAGCAACAATTATCCATGCCGGACGATCCCAAGAACAACTCTCCCCGGCTCACAGGAAGCAACCCAGAAGAACAGGTCCAGCCATCTCAAGGCACTTCCCAAACAGCCTGCATAACACAGGAGAGAACAAAGCAGTCACCATCTCAGAAAGCTCATCAATCAGGAATCTCCCTGCGCAGCGGAACTATCCTGCCAGGAACTGGAAAATTTAGTCCTCCATTTTATTTAGATAAATTATTAAAACAAAGTCCGAAAATCTGAAAAACTATAGATTTATCAACCAGTGCGATAGTCTAGATCGACAAATAAAACAATCTGATGCACAAGTTTAAAATAGAAACAGAACAAGTTAGAAAAGATCTCGAACAATTTTCCGGATTTTCACACTCCAATTATTTAAACAAAAGTGAAATTAATATAAACGAAACAACCGCGATTTATTTTGTTCTAAATTGGTTAAGCGATTCCCTATTGGAATCCACTCTCGAAAACAGTAGTGAAACTTTTAACATTTCTTGCGCTTTGGAAAAGAGCTCTACAATAGATTTAGAATACTCGAAGGTAGTGAAATTAACCGCACAAATGATCCCTTTATTTTCGGGTGAGAACAACCCTTACTGTAGCATTGAGCTGCAAACATTCTTGGGATATTACAGGCAAGCTCTACGGTGCCTAACTGAAGAAGAAAAAGTTCGTTTATTCAAATTCTGCCTACCCGTCGCGGGGAAATTTATCAACTAATTACTTCGTCCAGTTGGACTTTTTTATATAAGCTAGTTGACCCGTTGAATAGAACAAATCTTCCTAGAGAAACATACGAAGAATTAGAAAGTAAAGTAATTACTTGCCGGCAGTTTCCAGTAGAGAATTTTGCTGTTTTTATTCAAAGAGTAAAACACATCTTAACTCAGTGTAAACAAGCCCTCGAAACAAAATACAATGCTTATATCTATAATGTTACTTCTATACAATGGGCAGAATTTGCAACTACAGCTGTGAAAACAGGGTCAACTAATCTTCACTTAACGACTTATTTACTGGCCCAACAGGATAAGTCACTGGAAGACATAATTAAAAAGGCCCTAGGTATGGAAAAATTGCAGCAATCCTTGTGCTGATGCTCAAACACCAGTCCACATTCTACACACATGGGCACAGAGTAATTTTTTCCAGAGCCCAAATCAACTTAAGGCGCAAAATGTCTACACCTCTTCTGCAATTCCACAGTTCCAAACGAGAGCTCTTGGGATTCCACCCACAATAGCTTCTCATCCAGCTCAAAATGCGTTACCCGTGGGTATTCGATATGGCTAGCAAACTACAAGGAGCCCCCAAAATTATCACAGGATTCCCAAAATTCTCATACGACACGAGTCATCTGCAATTTCTGCAGAATTAAGGGACACTCCTACGGTGACTACTTTAAACGCAAACTTCCTCCTTTTCGTACTAATTGTTCCAGCTATAATCACGATATACGCAGTTGTAAACGCAATCGCCCTGGATACAATAATAGTTATCAGTACAAAACTTCAAACGTGGCAAATAGAGTAACCATAAACCAGGTTCAAGATAAATGTGGTTTTTTATGGACGTCGGGGTCATATCGTAACAGAGTGCCACCAAAAATGAAAATAGGAGGCACAGGGAAACTCGAAACAGTCGACAAGAATTCCTAAGGCTTGACTTTAAAGCAGCAGTATCTTGATAAATAGTACCCTCTATCCACAGTATCACGAATCCCCATCGAGAAACTCCCCCTAGACATCGCCCAAAACGGAAAAGTTCAAGTAGTAGTAGAAAGAGGGGCTGAAGTAAGCTTAGTTAAAAAACAAGCATTCAACGCTCTTAGATAAATAAATACATAAAAAACTTGCACACTACAAATTTTGGTACCGACAAATTTGCCAAGAGAATTTCACTCTTAAAAATAAGATCAATTGCAACTTTCAAATAGTCCAAAATTTACTGAACGTCTCAGGCGACGGATTTTTAAGTAACGATTTCCTCTCTTCTCATTGCAATATTAAAGGCCCTAAACAAACACTAAAGTCTCTTCGTACAGAAACTAATCCCGAAGAATTTGCAATTCCTTTATTAAACGCAAGGGATCAGAAGGCACTTCCCCACAGGCTTTTTGCATCTAAGTTCGCTACAAAAATGATGGAACCTGCAGTGGTTAAGCTGTCAACTTGTAGAGTTCTGTTGATGAATAAATATAAGTCAATGAAGTATAAACTTATTCATATGACTAGCCAACACGGGACTGATGAAACCAGGCAGCAGAGTGTCCATTAAACGCTCAGTCCCAAGTATTGGTCAGAATGCCGGGGAACATACAGGAATAAATTGTCTATCTATCTTAGGAGATAAACGAAGGAGTTTTTCTGGCGAACAGCCTTCTTCCGACGGGAGAAAAACACTTTTTATAGGTATCCTCAATGTAAACAGTCAAGATGCGATCATCAGTAACTTAGTATTGCAGCTTAAAACCTCACAGGTGCTATTTCATAGCACCTTTGTTCGCGGAACAAGATGCAACCCAAGAAAGTTTCATGACAAATAAAGCTCGAAGAAATACTGGAGCTCGAGGTCCAAACAAAAAATGTTTAAAGTTAACCCAAACGCTTGCACTGCCTTCTCAATATGCCATATTGCAGCATCTACGCCACGCATTCCCAGACTATGACGACACACAAGTTCTACAAAATAACCACCGATTTAGAAAACTGGAACAAGAACTCGTCCTTGTGTTGTCCTTGATTTCCGCAAATTAAACGAGAAAACAGTACTCTTCAATTACCACGTATTAAAGATGTGATTTTAGACCAATTAGGTCACGCTCGTAATTTGACCACCCTTGATTTAATCAGTGGCTATCATCAGGTATTTGTCAACTCAAAATATCGGCACAAAACTCCGTTTAGGATCAACTCTGGACACTATGAGTTCAAACGTATGCCTTTCGGTTTAAAGGGTCCTCGAGCGACCTTTCAACGTTTGTTGAATTATATTCTGACGGGGTAACAAGGTTTGGAAACCTTTGTATAGTTGGATGACATAGCTTTCTATTGAAAAAAATTGGAAAATCACAACCACAAGCTCCGAGAGGTATTTAACCGTTTGAGAGAACATAATTTAAAACTACAGCCTGAAAAGTGGCATTTCCTCAGAAGGGAAGTAATATATTTGAATCACAAATGTTCCAGTGAGGGAGCTCTCCCAGACTCCAGCAAGACGGCATGCGTGCAGAATTTCCCGGTTCCTTAAACAGTGAGACAATTACAGTCCTTTTTAGGACTTGCTCCTGAATTTTCAAAAACCGTACGTTCGTACTTCGTAACTACAACAAATTTACATGGACTGAAAAATGCCCAGAGGCAAATCAAGTTAGCACTGATTTCACCTACTCTACTTATTTATCCTGACTTCGCAAAACCTTTTAATTTAACAACAGATACTTCTAACGAGACACTTGGAGCTGTATTATCTCAAGGGAATGTAGGCAAGGATCAACCAATCGCATACGCCAGCCGAACATGGAACAAGGCTGAGAGGAATTATTCGACAATCGAAATTACTCGCAATAGTTTGGGCCACCACAAATTTCAGATGCTATCTTCAGGGCCTGAAATTTAAGGTATACACTGATCATAAGCCCGTATACAACGTGAAACATCCTACTTCA
This sequence comes from Dioctria rufipes, assembly GCA_963924295.1. Lineage (NCBI taxonomy): Eukaryota > Metazoa > Arthropoda > Insecta > Diptera > Asilidae > Dioctria > Dioctria rufipes. The sequence goes on along the minus strand of OZ002742.1, from coordinate 111,700,695 downwards.
CGATTAGTGACATTCGACATTTGATTATGAAATTGAATACAATATACCACCACAGATAAACAAAGATAGCTCTGCTCAAACTTTAACAGTACAAGCGATAATTCACCACTGAATAGAATCCGATTTCGAAAAAGATTGCGCTATACAAAGTCAATTGGATCCCGCGAATTGCTACTCTGTTACTCGAGCACGTACTCAAAAGGCTCTAATAGCTCCGGATACAGTTCCGTTAAAAGTGTAATCCAAAGAAGCGGAAATTAAATTAAATCCAGTAACAGAGAAATTATCCAACGCCAGGGAGTGATAAAGACATACAAACGCATCAACCGAAAATACTGGTGGCGACATATGCTCAGAGATATACAGAGATATCTTAAGAAATGCTCCAACTTATAAACGATGAAAGCTTCTCCTTTGATAAAAATGCCAATGTTTATTATGTATTTCGTGGAACAGCCCTTTGATATGGTATATTTGAATATTGTGAGACCACTAGAAGAAACAAACCAAAACAATAAATACATTTTAATTTTTCAAGATAACTTAACAAAGTTTGTTGACTGGTACCGCATTCACAACGCAGAGGCAGCAACAGTGGCACAGACATTTTTTGATGAAATTGTAACGCGGTATCGTATCCCCAAGAGGATAGTGATAGACCAAGGAAGCAATTTTCTGAGTGATTTATTCAAACAAATCTGCAAGTTATTACGAGTGAAAAAACTTCAAATTTCCGCATACAACCCTGCTGCGTTTGCATATAACAGCAGCGTACATGAAGGTACGAAGCTAACTTCTATGGATTGTCTGTACGGTTTTACGGCAGACGTTCCCTCAAATTTAAAATGGAAACCAGAGGGCTGTTATCACCTGTTTCGATATAAACTACAAAAATCATACACAACCGCTCCCAAAAATTTTCTCGCAATCAAATAACTTTCCAAAGCATACATTATTAGGAAATGGACTTAGAGCTTTTAAATCTTTACGAACTTGCGTTTATTAACCTCACTGACTTCGGTTATCGACCAACTTATCTAGTAGTAACAGATTCTTTCTCTTATTCGAAACTATACTGTTGTTAACCTCTTACCATTTTAAGAGCATAAAATTAGCTTAATACCGGTAATCACTTCAACACTAGTCAAATAAAAACTTGAAGCTCGAAATCACCAGGGTTCAGTCGGACTAAATTCCTTATAAGGTTTTTTTTGTCACGAATACGTTTCAATGTTGAAACCTTTTACACCACTCTGGATATGATCCGAAAACTGAACTAAAACAAAACCAGTACCTTCTCCCTAAGCGCAAAATATGTGTGTATAACTTATAGTATACTATAATGTGGTATTAACTCTCTTGGGTACAGTTACGCTCATTCATAAATGGTGTTGATCTTGTGTAGATTTATAAAAAATCTTCAATGATCCAAAAACCCTTACCAAAGGCTAAACTAGCGAACGAATTTTTACTGGCAGTATAAGCAGACGTACGTCATAGTGTCCCCTGAACTTGGGAAAACCGTATCATCAAGTTCACTAATATTTTCAATAATTGCTTGGGACACAGCAAGTTTATCTTGATTAACGAATCGTGGTGAAAAACCACTGACATACTATTTCCGGTATTTATTACACTACATAAAGACCTCATTCATTATCCACGCCTAACTAACTTTAACAGTCTACATAAGTTATTTTGATTAATTCTAACAATTCTGCGGAAGATGGGGTAACCAAATGTTATTGACTTATTTATTTTTACCGACGATGGGATGCGAACTTACACTTTTTAGAATCGGTCAATGATGGAGAACAGAAGAATTTTAAGAACATTTTTTTGAAACGATTCTAACTCAAATCACAAATACAAGAAAAAAACAACTGCCTCGGCCATGGTTTGGAACCGGGACCTTCCGCTTGCGGGGCAACTGCTGTTACCACTGAGCTAATGAGACAGCTGATTTTCGCTCTTGCATTTATTAATTTGTAACTAGCCTCCTAAGCTGCTATCCGTTAATGACTTGTTGACAACTTCACTACCAACAAAGTTCGAGCTAGGTGTAATTGTGGGTATCTCAGTTGCTGTGACTTGAGGGCCCACCAGATGTCTTGCGTTACAAGTCATCATACAACAGTGAGCACGGAGTCTATGCTGAATCTTTGAGGCCGTAGTACTCGTTGGCTTGCCGTTGGAGTTCCTGTTATCTGCTTGAATGTAGTGTAATATAGGTACAGTTGAGTTTAGGCTTGTGTACGATCCTTCATACGATGGAGGTCAATAGCTTAGTTGTAGAGTCTATCGTCGAATAAGTAGAACTTGCACTATATGACAGTCAACGTGTGGATTGAATTTAAGAGACAGCTCGGAGCGTGGTGATTGAATTACCAACAGGTGGACAGCTATTGCCCGGGGTACACGCAAAAAGTCTGTAAATTAAAAAAAAAAATTGTAACTAAAAGAAAATGATATGGTGTGTTCCAGCACATAAATGTCTTCTTGAGGAGATCATTACAGTTTCAAGCAATGGTATCTCTGTTAGCTAGGCCGGGTACTGCCCGTAGATGTCGATGGGTTTGAAGTCACCTGTAAGGAGCTTGATGGACCAGCCGGCCCAATTTCGAACTGGCCAAGGTGTTCGACTAGCTCTGCACGTTATGACTGCCCCCCTAGTTCCTTTTGTAGTCAGACAGTTAGAGGCTGCCCGGACGGATAGATACTGTCCAGCGAACTGCTTGAGGTTGCCCTTATTTGGAGCAGACGTGAGGAGATGCCCTCTTCTTTAGATACACGCTAATGTTTTCGTGATAGTAGCAAAACTGAAATGAGAATACGGAAAGGAGGGGGCCGCTATCTGAGCGGGCATGAATATACGCCTTCCGAAATTGTTGCGACGGATAGAGAAAACCTTGTTTTTCTTTGTTATTTTATTTTTGAACTTCTATTTATTTTTAACTTCAAGCAAAATTTAAATGTTTACGTTATAATATAATTCTATTTCTAGAACAACATACGCCCTTAAAATCTGACATAAGACTGGCTTTCTTTATTTTTTATTTATTTTAGTCAAAAAATCGCAACATCATGCATCATGAAAATGATAAACCAATTCGAATAACTAATATCGACGATCTCTGCCCTACTAGACCATCAGTTGCTGTGATTGGAGTAAACTGAATTTGATCGATGAGGAATGTATCCATTAACTGCAATTGCATTTTTAAGATTCTTCTTTTGTTGCATATTAATTTTAGTTTTAAATTTTTAATTGAATTCTCTAACATTACATATAATAACATCTTAGGTAATGTAGTTTTACTTTTTTACTTTCTTTCGGCCTATTGCTTTCTAAACTTTAATTATCTGTTAGCTTTAATTTTAATTCTAAGTTTATAATATAAACATATCGTGAGAATTATCTTCATTACAATCAATTTATTATTGCTTCGTGAATCTGAGGAGTGCTTCGTGAGATCATATTTATATGCATGATGCTCGTAGCCGATGTTTGGCTTTTTATCTTCTATGAATGATTATGGTGGCCTTGTTTGAGATTTTCTGCACATCTCCGGAAACTGCTTAATACAAGAACATATAACTTATGTATATGTTAGAAGTTCTTTCTTAATACTCCACAGCTACACGACCTTGCGGCTTCTGCATGTGAGAGATTTCGCCAACTTGGGACCAGTGAGCTTGGAACTGAGCTGGAGGATGCTTTCCCTCAGAACCGACCACTACACACACCTGTCAGTATACTAAATAACGTGTGCTCCGTGCCATGTTGATGTCAATAAGACCTTCGTAGTATGCAGGATACAACAGATGACGAACATCCGTCGGGGTGAATATGGGCGTGCGGGAAGGGATAACTTGCAGAGTAGTCTACAGCTATCCTTCTAATTACAAAGATTTATTTATTCATTTGTTTATTTCTAAGTTAATAAGGTAGTACACAGACAAGTCCATTAACACTAAAAGTAAGTTATATAAGAAAAATTACAAAATAAAAAAGAAGGGAAGCAAAAAACAAGATTCAAGCAAAATAATATGAGTAGGGAAAAAAATTGAAAATTATACGTTGCAAAAGAAAAAAAAAACAAGAAAAACAGAATACTACTAAAAAGCTACAAAATACTAAACTACTAAGCAATTACAAACTAAGAAAATAAAAATAATATAATTCAGAAGAAAAATAAAAAAAAATCAAAGATAACATTATAAACTAAGAAAAGAAAAAATTAGAGCTAAACAGATGCAAACAAAATAAATACGGGAAAAGAAAGTTAAAAAGATTAAATGGGCAAAGAGACAAAAAAGGGCGAAGCAAAGCAAAAAAATAAAGAAAATAAATCGAAATAAATAAATTATGACTTTAAAATCAGTGAGCAATCTCATTCAAGATTAGTCTTTTAAACGTCAGAGGGCCAGAACTGAAAATATCGATATTGCTGAAATTTAGATTGTATGCCTTTTGAATTCCATATAATGGTAACATTTTCGCAGGTTAATAATAATAATAATACCAATTTATTTCCAGTATAAAGATCATTACAATCTTAAAATGTACAGTAGTGTGCTGGATTCAATAGGAAAAAGAGAAAAAAAATATAAAAGAGAAAAAAAATTACTACGAACGTCGTCTTATAAAATGGCAATCTAAAAAGAGGAGATGCTGATATAGCATTCAAATTGTTGCATCACAGTCTTATGCACCCTAATTAATTTTCACATATCGACCTGCGAGTTCATTGGATCTGCACAGTTTTCACTGGTAAAGGAACCCTGTTTCACAGGTTCTTCACTTGTCCTGCTTCGCAAAGTCTAATGGCACTCGTGCGCTATATGTGTCAGTTCATCCACCTGAATTTCGGCATTACTAGAACATCGTTTCTATGGGGACCAAAGGTTTGTTGTTGGGTGAATAGTTTGATTAGCTTTGTGTTGACACTGGCCAAATATATAGATCACTTATACTACATCAGAGTCGAAGATGGGAATGAGGACATTGACTCACAACACCACGGACAAACACTTAAAAGGCACTTCATCGACAGATTGAGCAGACGTTTTACGTCTTGAGTATAACTGGCAACGAACTCTGATACTTTCAACTGCACATGGCAACCCCTATCATCAGTGCAGGACTGAGCTCGTGTCTTTCGCTGGTGATAACAGGCCACAGTATTTGAACACCTAGTCCACGGGGCTTGTCTTCGTTTTGGAATCGTTGCAAGTGCCGTGGGAAGGGCAAGCACTCGTTAGAGATTTTGAGTTGGAGGAATGATGAGGGCAGTTTGTAAAGGTCTTTGACACCAAAGTTAACCTAGGTTAACTTTGTTTGACACTGCAGGCTGCTCTCACCGGACTCTATACCGGTATCGGGTAAATTTTTTTCGTTCGTTCGTTCGATTTTTAATGCGGTTTCGGTCTTGTGCAAAATTGCAAAATTACATGTTGAAATTTCGATCGTTTAGAAATAATTTTTAATAGATAATTTTTGGGAATTTTGGAAGATCTTGGAACTGCCACTTACTCTATTGTCAAAATAGGGACAAGTAATAAATTTTTTGTTTTTCAACTTTTGTTGTATCCGTTATATAAAGTTTCTATTAAGAGTTTAATGTTTCATTTATTTTACGTTTAATTTTTAGTGTCTAGTTTGTTTGCGTTGCGCCTATTGACGTTGTTATGTTTGTCACCTTTGGATTAGTTAGTGTCTCATTTACCCCTTTTAGAGCCAAGATTTTATTTTTAAGGAATATTAAAAAGAGCCAAAGAGCCAACAAATAAAAGAGCTTATTTAAATAAAAAAATATTATTAAACTACACCGTATGTTAGGAGAGTAGCGCCACCGAAAACATGAAGTTGAAAATCATTAACATTGCTGCGCTCATTGAGGGAAATCCACCGTGAAAAGCTTAATACACAAATATCATCGATTTCTTCACAATAAGTGACCCATCTCACCAATAAATCCGTGGGTAGGGTTTCGCCCCAATCCAAACTTGTTGCTACAATAACTTTAGTTTGACAGTAAAAGGTTCGAGAATACTTTGTGGGAGTTTGATAATTGTGTATAATCGAGTGCGGATTTAATGTCAACACTCCGCTCATCTTTAACTTTTACCAGTTTAATCCCAAAACCTGTTGATGATTTCTTCCAGTATTTACTAGCACTTCGTCATTTATAACCAATCTACACAGTTCTAGTTGTTTGTATGCGCGGACTCGACATCATCTGATGCAGCCAAATGTTTTTGTAATGTTGCTGCCAGTAAGGAAGGGCTACTTGTGACGCCAAAGGAAAACCTTATCTTACAAAACTTTTGAACCACAATATCATTACATTTCAGTCTTCTCTTATACCACAGAAACCTTTGCGAGTCACGATCCATTTCTGTTATCGAATTTTGTAAGAAAGCCTTCTCTATATCGACTGTAATCCCTTATTTACCAATACGGAAATTCATTAAAACAGCAAACAACTCAGGATTTAAATTGTCTCCAGATAATAGGTTATCGTTCAGTGAGGATGCTCCTTGTGCATGAGCGTATCAAATACTATACGAAGCTTAGTGGTTAGCTTATCTTCACGTTTTCAATTAATTCACTTAAAGCACAATCGTAGTTGCACAATTTTTCTGGATCTTTTGATAACCAATTAATTAAGCCTTTCATTCGTACTAACGCAACTGATCTATTATCTTCAAGTGTAACAACAGGTACGCGAATGAGATAAATCGTCCGGGTTCCAAAAATAAAAAACAAAAAGAATCTTTACTTTTGTAACCGTGGTCAGCTTTTGCTAAACTTCTTCCGTCAAAACTTAAGTTAGACTAACTTAATTATTCGTTCATAATAATTATCTACAAATCATCTTTACATATTTGTCACGTACAAAGTGAAATCTGATCGCTAAGAACGGCGAGGCAAGATAAATTCGTAGGAAATATGTTAGGCAAAGCTGTAATTAGATCGTAATTATAATGTGGGAAATTGAATGTTTTAAGTTTAAATTTGTTCTGCTTTTGCTGATTCTACATATTTCTTTAGAATTTCTTGGAAATTGGTCTCTTCTATTTTGTTAGAATCAGACCGTGATCTAACTCCTCCCACTTTTGATTTAGGATTCTCCTGAATCCTGTTTGTAACTTTAACATTAAGTTGTTTTCGTTTACAAAATAGATAAACTAATAGGATGCCCAATATGATGATTAATACCATTTAGCCTAAACTGTAGCTTACAATTCTATGATATTTAAGCTCATGTATTTCCTTAATATTTTTCTCGTGATTTACTATAATTCTGTCAAACGTTAATTCATCATTATTATAAGTAAAGTTTTCGCTTTTTGGAATTACACATTTTTCCGTAAATATATTTAACTTATTACTGATTTTTTTATTATTAATATTAATGGTACAATTCTTGAAATTTATAAAATAGCTTCCTTTAATTATTATGATTCTTTCGTCACAAGTACTTTTTAATTTGCCTGATTTGATATTGTTAACAATAATTATGTTTTCTTCAATTAGTCATAATTCTTCCTCTTCTTTATTAATAAATTTACAATTTCTTAAATTAATTTAATTTCTACTTTTGGTTAGGTCCTTTAATGTTTTTCCTTCGGATTATGTGAGGGCCTGTTCATTATTTCGTATTATATATTCAATATCAGAGTCTACTTGCCTATGTTGAGAATTTGCTATTGGTATAAGTAAGTTTTTGTTGGTTAAAATAGTGTGAGTCGGAATCTTATAATTGCGAAAATTATAGAATCATCTATATGTTTAGCAACGGCTAAACGAATATTAGATAGCTTGTTAAAATCTATATTATACGTATTTATTTCTTCGTCGGTTAGTATGTTTGGATGTAGAAATCCTAATCGTGCTGAAGTTATATTATCTTGAATGTATTCAATTTGCTTCTCTATATAATCTAATTTAAACATTTGTTCTAGAAAAGTAGTTTCGGAAAGGATTTTCATTTCTGTAAGGTTAAGTTTGTTTAATCTGTCTAACATTTTTTTCTGTCTGCTTCAATGATGTTTTTAATTTGAACCAAGGTTCTGTTAAAATTATCATTAATTGATATTTGTTGATTTAAGTTCGTAATTAAGTTATGGTTATTTTGATCTATAACGGCTAAATGATCTTCAATGTCCAGCCGGTCTTCGTTGTCCATTGTTCCAAAAATCCATTTGATCAAAGTTCCTCCTACATTTATAATTCCTGTCTTATGTCTGTATGGTATGAGAGTCTTTATTTTATTTTTTGTCCTGGTTATCCTATTTCGTGTTAAATCGCTATGATTACCTAAATCTAACATTTATAGTACCGATTCTAAATTTTTAACTAAGTTTAATATTTCATTTGGATATATTCTGTGAAGAATTATTTCAAATTGGTCGGCTATTTCCACAGTACTTACTTTTATTTCAGTATACCCTAATTCCGTTTCTATTTTCTCAATAGTCATGTTTGATGAGTCATTATGGGTGACAGTAACAAGAGTATCCATAGTAGTATTGTCCTGGCCTTGATTGTTCTGGCCTGCAAATTTAAGTGGACGTTTTATATTTGTATCGTGAACATTGGTAAGATTATATTTCCTAAATTTAGGTTCTTCTTTATGCCTAAGCGCTTTATAATTTTTAATGAAACCTATTTTTCTGTTTTCTTCATAATCTTCTCTATTTTCATTTCTGTTATGAATAACAACTGCTTTTGATTTTAATAACCTTTCATGAATGAGGTTGAAATTTACTTCTTTGTTTTGCACGGACAAGGGTGTAGTTTTAATCGTCGAATGATAAGACCTATTATATATTTCTACTGCCTTGAGAATTTGCGTTCTGATTGGTAATTTTTCTTCTAAGTTTAATGCCCTAATTTTTTCAGTTAATGTACCGTTGAGTCTCTCACGACAGCGTTACCTGTGGGGCTATTGGGTTTGGTTGTATGGTTCTCAATACTTTCCTTTTCACAAAACTCTTTTATGTATTTTGAACCGAATTCATTGTCAAAAATTATTTTTTTCATTTTGCCCTTAATCGCTAAAATTTGTCTTATTTTCTCCAGTATGGTAACATTACTTCTATCTTTGAGGTGTAGACTTATAGCATGCTTTGAAAATCTATCGATTACATTAATAAAATTATTTTTGCTGTGCGTATAAATGTCGATGTGTACTATTTCATTAAATGACTTGGGGGTTTCTGTAACCTCAAACTTCTTTTTTATGGGGTTCCTACTGTACTTCCCTCCTGTACAAATGTCGCAATTATTTATCGTGAATTGTAAAGCTTAACTTGGAATGATAAATTTTAGTTTTGAGATCCTCATATGTTGCTACTATTCCACAGTGTCCAGACTATTTCTTGTGAAAGATTGATATTTGTTTTCTTAATTCCTCATTATTTTCCAGATCTTTCGCGAAGTATTTGCATTTAATGAATTTTACAACATCTTTGTTAGGATATAATTCTATTAATTGTCTTTGGAATTGTGGTGTTTGGTTTTACACACCGCGAAAAAGGGATGTGTGGGCTTTAACTATTATTTACAAAAGCCGAATTAATCACAACCCAGTATTTGTATGGAAATATGGAAACACCACTCAAGTCCCACAGTTTAACATTTTATGTTTGGTGTAATTACACAAATCAAATTTCACTTTTTATTTCTCTAGTAATTTTTTTACTTTATAACTCTCGAAACAATTATACACATGAAGGAAGCTATTCTTTCGACTAAGACTTAATTAATCCGGCTCACTCTATTGGTAAAAACTAGCTCTGCTAGCTCTGAAGTCTCTGAAGTAGCTCAACTTATTTTACTGCACACGATATTAATCAGTTTATTTAAAAAAATGCAGAATCGGCTACGCGTAGTTTCTGTGCCAGAATTTTTTGATGTTTCCAAACAAGATTTTTATTTTCTACTTCGCTTTGTTTACCTGCGAAGTAGGTCAATATTACGAAGGTAAGGCACTCTGCAATAAATTCTGATCAGCCATTAGGTCATTCTTTATTTATGCTGACCGGGCATTGATCAATGCACGTAAAATGCTTTTATTTTATTTACATATGGGTTAATATGTAACATTAAGAAGTTTTAAGAAAACATTTTAATATTAATCATTGATAAATGAAGAAACGATTATACAACATTCCTTCCCCCCATGTAAAAGAAAAATGATACTAAAGATTAGTATCATTTTTCGTCGAGAGAAGGAATTAAACTAGTAGCACTCGAACATAGGAAAGAAAAAAAAATGTAATGCTACTGGCACAGAAGTTTACGAGTAGCTTGATCATCTGAGTTATTAACAAATACAGGTATATTGATTAATTTAGGAGAAACTATATATTTTATATTAATTAATGTACCTAATTATACATCTTCAGCGGAATAATAATAACAAAAACAGAAAAATTCCTAATAATAATTAAAACTAATTGTAACAAAATTTGTGTTTTGTTTTTTTTTTGTTTTGTGCAACAAAATTGATTTTTTCATTTTAAACTTAATTATTCTAGTACATTAATATATCCAAAAAGGTGTTCAAAATTTTTGAATGCTAAATCTAGTTCCTATAGCGATTCTTTTTACTTATTTATTTTTTTATGATAATGTAATCTAATAATTTGAGACTGTGTGTGAGGGAATGCGGAACGATTTCCGATATTTGTTTTTAAAAGTTGGTGGTGCTGGTGCAAGTTCTATAGGCAATTCATAAACTTTTTCCGTTGTTGGATGCGTTCTGGGTGTTTCCATTGAAGAAATTGTGGCAACCTCGTGTGGGATAGCAGTGAGGGTGGATGCTGTTATTATTGGGAGGATATATTTATCGTAGAACGTGATTTTGATATTTTTGAGGATGTTTTTCCTTTCCAATATAAATAAATTCCTACGACTATACTCGTTGGCTTGCCGTTGGAGTTCCTGTTATCTGCTTGAATGTAGTGTAATATAGGTACATTTGTGTTTAGGCTTGTGTACGATCCTTCATACGATGGAGGTCAATAGCTTAGTTGTAGAGTCTATCGTCGAATAAGTAGAACTTGCACTATATGACAGTCAACGTGTGAATTGAATTTAAGAGACAGCTCGGAGCGTGGTGATTGAATTACCAACAGGTGGACAGCTATTGCCCGGGGTACACGCAAAAAGTCTGTAAATTAAAAAAAAAAATTGTAACTAAAAGAAAATGATATGGTGTGTTCCAGCACATAAATGTCTTCTTGAGGAGATCATTACAGAAAGATTGATATTTGTTTTCTTAATTCCTCATTATTTTCCAGATCTTTCGCGAAGTATTTGCATTTAATGAATTTTACAACATCTTTGTTAGGATATAATTCTATTAATTGTCTTTGGAATTGTGGTGTTTGGTTTTACACACCGCGAAAAAGGGATGTGTGGGCTTTAACTATTATTTACAAAAGCCGAATTAATCACAACCCAGTATTTGTATGGAAATATGGAAACACCACTCAAGTCCCACAGTTTAACATTTTATGTTTGGTGTAATTACACAAATCAAATTTCACTTTTTATTTCTCTAGTAATTTTTTTACTTTATAACTCTCGAAACAATTATACACATGAAGGAAGCTATTCTTTCGACTAAGACTTAATTAATCCGGCTCACTCTATTGGTAAAAACTAGCTCTGCTAGCTCTGAAGTCTCTGAAGTAGCTCAACTTATTTTACTGCACACGATATTAATCAGTTTATTTAAAAAAATGCAGAATCGGCTACGCGTAGTTTCTGTGCCAGAATTTTTTGATGTTTCCAAACAAGATTTTTATTTTCTACTTCGCTTTGTTTACCTGCGAAGTAGGTCAATATTACGAAGGTAAGGCACTCTGCAATAAATTCTGATCAGCCATTAGGTCATTCTTTATTTATGCTGACCGGGCATTGATCAATGCACGTAAAATGCTTTTATTTTATTTACATATGGGTTAATATGTAACATTAAGAAGTTTTAAGAAAACATTTTAATATTAATCATTGATAAATGAAGAAACGATTATACAACATTCCTTCCCCCCATGTAAAAGAAAAATGATACTAAAGATTAGTATCATTTTTCGTCGAGAGAAGGAATTAAACTAGTAGCACTCGAACATAGGAAAGAAAAAAAAATGTAATGCTACTGGCACAGAAGTTTACGAGTAGCTTGATCATCTGAGTTATTAACAAATACAGGTATATTGATTAATTTAGGAGAAACTATATATTTTATATTAATTAATGTACCTAATTATACATCTTCAGCGGAATAATAATAACAAAAACAGAAAAATTCCTAATAATAATTAAAACTAATTGTAACAAAATTTGTGTTTTGTTTTTTTTTTGTTTTGTGCAACAAAATTGATTTTTTCATTTTAAACTTAATTATTCTAGTACATTAATATATCCAAAAAGGTGTTCAAAATTTTTGAATGCTAAATCTAGTTCCTATAGCGATTCTTTTTACTTATTTATTTTTTTATGATAATGTAATCTAATAATTTGAGACTGTGTGTGAGGGAATGCGGAACGATTTCCGATATTTGTTTTTAAAAGTTGGTGGTGCTGGTGCAAGTTCTATAGGCAATTCATAAACTTTTTCCGTTGTTGGATGCGTTCTGGGTGTTTCCATTGAAGAAATTGTGGCAACCTCGTGTGGGATAGCAGTGAGGGTGGATGCTGTTATTATTGGGAGGATATATTTATCGTAGAACGTGATTTTGATATTTTTGAGGATGTTTTTCCTTTCCAATATAAATAAATTCCTACGACTATACTCGTTGGCTTGCCGTTGGAGTTCCTGTTATCTGCTTGAATGTAGTGTAATATAGGTACATTTGTGTTTAGGCTTGTGTACGATCCTTCATACGATGGAGGTCAATAGCTTAGTTGTAGAGTCTATCGTCGAATAAGTAGAACTTGCACTATATGACAGTCAACGTGTGAATTGAATTTAAGAGACAGCTCGGAGCGTGGTGATTGAATTACCAACAGGTGGACAGCTATTGCCCGGGGTACACGCAAAAAGTCTGTAAATTAAAAAAAAAAATTGTAACTAAAAGAAAATGATATGGTGTGTTCCAGCACATAAATGTCTTCTTGAGGAGATCATTACAGTTTCAAGCAATGGTATCTCTGTTAGCTAGGCCGGGTACTGCCCGTAGATGTCGATGGGTTTGAAGTCACCTGTAAGGAGCTTGATGGACCAGCCGGCCCAATTTCGAACTGGCCAAGGTGTTCGACTAGCTCTGCACGTTATGACTGCCCCCCTAGTTCCTTTTGTAGTCAGACAGTTAGAGGCTGCCCGGACGGATAGATACTGTCCAGCGAACTGCTTGAGGTTGCCTTTATTTGGAGCAGACGTGAGGAGATGCCCTCTTCTTTAGATACACGCTAATGTTTTCGTGATAGTAGCAAAACTGAAATGAGAATACGGAAAGGAGGGGGCCGCTATCTGAGCGGGCATGAATATACGCCTTCCGAAATTGTTGCGACGGATAGAGAAAACCTTGTTTTTCTTTGTTATTTTATTTTTGAACTTCTATTTATTTTTAACTTCAAGCAAAATTTAAATGTTTACGTTATAATATAATTCTATTTCTAGAACAACATACGCCCTTAAAATCTGACATAAGACTGGCTTTCTTTATTTTTTATTTATTTTAGTCAAAAAATCGCAACATCATGCATCATGAAAATGATAAACCAATTCGAATAACTAATCTCGACGATCTCTGCCCTACTAGACCATCAGTTGCTGTGATTGGAGTAAACTGAATTTGATCGATGAGGAATGTATCCATTAACTGCAATTGCATTTTTAAGATTCTTCTTTTGTTGCATATTAATTTTAGTTTTAAATTTTTAATTGAATTCTCTAACATTACATATAATAACATCTTAGGTAATGTAGTTTTACTTTTTTACTTTCTTTCGGCCTATTGCTTTCTAAACTTTAATTATCTGTTAGCTTTAATTTTAATTCTAAGTTTATAATATAAACATATCGTGAGAATTATCTTCATTACAATCAATTTATTATTGCTTCGTGAATCTGAGGAGTGCTTCGTGAGATCATATTTATATGCATGATGCTCGTAGCCGATGTTTGGCTTTTTATCTTCTATGAATGATTATGGTGGCCTTGTTTGAGATTTTCTGCACATCTCCGGAAACTGCTTAATACAAGAACATATAACTTATATGTTAGAAGTTCTTTGTTAATACTCCACAGCTACACGACCTGGCGGCTTCTGCATGTGAGAGATTTCGCCAACTTGGGACCAGTGAGCTTGGAACTGAGCTGGAGGATGCTTTCGCTCTGAACCGACCACTACACACACCTGTCAGTATACTAAAAAACGTGTGCTCCGTGCCATGTTGATGTCAATAAGACCTTCGTAGTATGCAGGATACAACAGATGACGAACATCCGTCGGGGTGAATATGGGCGTGCGGGAAGGGATAACTTGCAGAGTAGTCTACAGCTATCCTTCTAATTACAAAGATTTATTTATTCATTTGTTTATTTTTAAGTTAATAAGATAGTACACAGACAAGTCCATTAACACTAAAAGTAAGTTATATAAGAAAAATTACAAAATAAAAAAGAAGGGAAGCAAAAAACAAGATTCAAGCAAAATAATATGAGTAGGGAAAAAAATTGAAAATTATACGTTGCAAAAGAAAAAAAAACAAGAAAAACAGAATACTACTAAAAAGCTACAAAATACTAAACTACTAAGCAATTACAAACTAAGAAAATAAAAATAATATAATTCAGAAGAAAAATCAAAAAAAATCAAAGATAACATTATAAACTAAGAAAAGAAAAAATTAGAGCTAAACAGATGCAAACAAAATAAATACGGGAAAAGAAAGTTAAAAAGATTAAATGGGCAAAGAGACAAAAAAGGGCGAAGCAAAGCAAAAAAATAAAGAAAATAAATCGAAATAAATAAATTATGACTTTAAAATCAGTGAGCAATCTCATTCAAGATTAGTCTTTTAAACGTCAGAGGGCCAGAACTGAAAATATCGATATTGCTGAAATTTAGATTGTATGCCTTTTGAATTCCATATAATGGTAACTTTTTCGCAGGTTAATAATAATAATAATACCAATTTATTTCCAGTACAAAGATCATTACAATCTTAAAATGTACAGTAGTGTGCTGGATTCAATAGGAAAAAGAGAAAAAAAATATAAAAGAGAAAAAAAATTACTACGAACGTCGTCTTATAAAATGGCAATCTAAAAAGAGGAGATGCTGATATAGCATTCAAATTGTTGCATCACAGTCTTATGCACCCTAATTAATTTTCACATATCGACCTGCGAGTTCATTGGATCTGCACAGTTTTCACTGGTAAAGGAACCCTGTTTCACAGGTTCTTCACTTGTCCTGCTTCGCAAAGTCTAATGGCACTCGTGCGCTATATGTGTCAGTTCATCCACCTGAATTTCGGCATTACTAGAACATCGTTTCTATGGGGACCAAAGGTTTGTTGTTGGGTGAATAGTTTGATTAGCTTTGTGTTGACACTGGCCAAATATATAGATCACTTATACTACATCAGAGTCGAAGATGGGAATGAGGACATTGACTCACAACACCACGGACAAACACTTAAAAGGCACTTTATCGACAGATTGAGCAGACGTTTTACGTCTTGAGTATAACTGGCAACGAACGCTGATACTTTCAACTGCACATGGCAACCCCTATCATCAGTGCAGGACTGAGCTCGTGTCTTTCGCTGGTGATAACAGGCCACAGTATTTGAACACCTAGTCCACGGGGCTTGTCTTCGTTTTGGAATCGTTGCAAGTGCCGTGGGAAGGGCAAGCACTCGTTAGAGATTTTGAGTTGGAGGAATGATGAGGGCAGTTTGTAAAGGTCTTTGACACCAAAGTTAACCTAGGTTAACTTTGTATGACACTGCAGGCTGCTCTCACCGGACTCTATACCGGTATCGGGTAAATTTTTTTCGTTCGTTCGTTCGTTCGATTTTTAATGCGGTTTCGGTCTTGTGCAAAATTGCAAAATTACATGTTGAAATTTCGATCGTTTAGAAATAATTTTTAATAGATAATTTTTGGGAATTTTGGAAGATCTTGGAACTGCCACTTACTCTATTGTCAAAATAGGGACAAGTAATAAATTTTTTGTTTTTCAACTTTTGTTGTATCCGTTATATAAAGTTTCTATTAAGAGTTTAATGTTTCATTTATTTTACGTTTAATTTTTAGTGTCTAGTTTGTTTGCGTTGCGCCTATTGACGTTGTTATGTTTGTCACCTTTGGATTAGTTAGTGTCTCATTTACCCCTTTTAGAGCCAAGATTTTATTTTTAAGGAATATTAAAAAGAGCCAAAGAGCCAACAAATAAAAGAGCTTATTTAAATAAAAAAATATTATTAAACTACACCGTATGTTAGGAGAGTAGCGCCACCGAAAACATGAAGTTGAAAATCATTAACATTGCTGCGCTCATTGAGGGAAATCCACCGTGAAAAGCTTAATTCACAAATATCATCGATTTCTTCACAATAAGTGACCCATCTCACCAATAAATCCGTGGGTAGGGTTTCGCCCCAATCCAAACTTGTTGCTACAATAACTTTAGTTTGACAGTAAAAGGTTCGAGAATACTTTGTGGGAGTTTGATAATTGTGTAAAATCGAGTGCGGATTTAATGTCAACACTCCGCTCATCTTTAACTTTTACCAGTTTAATCCCAAAACCTGTTGATGATTTCTTCCAGTATTTACTAGCACTTCGTCATTTATAACCAATCTACACAGTTCTAGTTGTTTGTATGCGCGGACTCGACATCATCTGATGCAGCCAAATGTTTTTGTAATGTTGCTGCCAGTAAGGAAGGGCTACTTGTGACGCCAAAGGAAAACCTTATCTTACAAAACTTTTGAACCACAATATCATTACATTTCAGTCTTCTCTTATACCACAGAAACCTTTGCGAGTCACGATCCATTTCTGTTATCGAATTTTGTAAGAAAGCCTTCTCTATATCGAGTGTAATCCCTTATTTACCAATACGGAAATTCATTAAAACAGCAAACAACTCAGGATTTAAATTGTCTCCAGATAATAGGTTATCGTTCAGTGAGGATGCTCCTTGTGCATGAGCGTATCAAATACTATACGAAGCTTAGTGGTTAGCTTATCTTCACGTTTTCAATTAATTCACTTAAAGCACAATCGTAGTTGCACAATTTTTCTGGATCTTTTGATAACCAATTAATTAAGCCTTTCATTCGTACTAACGCCACTGATCTATTATCTTCAAGTGTAACAACAGGTACGCGAATTAGATAAATCGTTCGGGTTCCAAAAATAAAAAACAAAAAGAATCTTTACTTTTGTAACCGTGGTCAGCTTTTGCTAAACTTCTTCCGTCAAAACTTAAGTTAGACTAACTTAATTATTCGTTCATAATAATTATCTACAAATCATCTTTACATATTTGTCACGTACAAAATGAAATCTGATCGCTAAGAACGGCGAGGCAAGATAAATTCGTAGGAAATATGTTAGGCAAAGCTGTAATTAGATCGTAATTATAATGTGGGAAATTGAATGTTTTAAGTTTAAATTTGTTCTGCTTTTGCTGATTCTACATATTTCTTTAGAATTTCTTGGAAATTGGTCTCTTCTATTTTGTTAGAATCAGACCGTGATCTAACTCCTCCCACTTTTGATTTAGGATTCTCCTGAATCCTGTTTGTAACTTTAACATTAAGTTGTTTTCGTTTACAAAATAGATAAACTAATAGGATGCCCAATATGATGATTAATACCATTTAGCCTAAACTGTAGCTTACAATTCTATGATATTTAAGCTCATGTATTTCCTTAATATTTTTCTCGTGATTTACTATAATTCTGTCAAACGTTAATTCATCATTATTATAAGTAAAGTTTTCGCTTTTTGGAATTACACATTTTTCCGTAAATATATTTAACTTATTACTGATTTTTTTATTATTAATATTAATGGTACAATTCTTGAAATTTATAAAATAGCTTCCTTTAATTATTATGATTCTTTCGTCACAAGTACTTTTTAATTTGCCTGATTTGATATTGTTAACAATAATTATGTTTTCTTCAATTAGTCATAATTCTTCCTCTTCTTTATTAATAAATTTACAATTTCTTAAATTAATTTAATTTCTACTTTTGGTTAGGTCCTTTAATGTTTTTCCTTCGGATTATGTGAGGGCCTGTTCATTATTTCGTATTATATATTCAATATCAGAGTCTACTTGCCTATGTTGAGAATTTGCTATTGGTATAAGTAAGTTTTTGTTGGTTAAAATAGTGTGAGTCGGAATCTTATAATTGCGAAAATTATAGAATCATCTATATGTTTAGCAACGGCTAAACGAATATTAGATAGCTTGTTAAAATCAATATTATACGTATTTATTTCTTCGTCGGTTAGTATGTTTGGATGTAGAAATCCTAATCGTGCTGAAGCTAATAATTATCTTGAATGTGTTCAATTTGCTTCTCTATATAATCTAATTTAAACATTTGTTCTAGAAAAGTAATTTCGGAAAGGATTTTCATTTCTGTAAGGTTAAGTTTGTTTAATCTGTCTAACATTTTTTTCTGTCTGCTTCAATGATGTTTTTAATTTGGACCAAGGTTCTGTTAAAATTATCATTAATTGATATTTGTTGATTTAAGTTCGTAATTAAGTTATGGTTATTTTGATCTATAACGGCTAAATGATCTTCAATGTCCAGCCGGTCTTCGTTGTCCATTGTTCCAAAAATCCATTTGATCAAAGTTCCTCCTACATTTATAATTCCTCTCTTATGTCTGTATGGTATGAGAGTCTTTATTTTATTTTTTGTCCTGGTTATCCTATTTCGTGTTAAATCGCTATGATTACCTAAATCTAACATTTATAGTACCGATTCTAAATTTTTAACTAAGTTTAATATTTCATTTGGATATATTCTGTGAAGAATTATTTCAAATTGGTCGGCTATTTCCACAGTACTTACTTTTATTTCAGTATACCCTAATTCCGTTTCTATTTTCTCAATAGTCATGTTTGATGAGTCATTATGGGTGACAGTAACAAGAGTATCCATAGTAGTATTGTCCTGGCCTTGATTGTTCTGGCCTGCAAATTTAAGTGGACGTTTTATATTTGTATCGTGAACATTGGTAAGATTATATTTCCTAAATTTAGGTTCTTCTTTATGCCTAAGTGCTTTATAATTTTTAATGAAACCTATTTTTCTGTTTTCTTCATAATCTTCTCTATTTTCATTTCTGTTATGAATAACAGCTGCTTTTGATTTTAATAACCTTTCATGAATGAGGTTGAAATTTACTTCTTTGTTTTGCACGGACAAGGGTGTAGTTTTAATCGTCGAATGATAAGACCTATTATATATTTCTACTGCCTTGAGAATTTGCGTTCTGATTGGTAATTTTTCTTCTAAGTTTAATGCCCTAATTTTTTCAGTTAATGTACCGTTGAGTCTCTCACGACAGCGTTACCTGTGGGGCTATTGGGTTTGGTTGTATGGTTCTCAATACTTTCCTTTTCACAAAACTCTTTTATGTATTTTGAACCGAATTCATTGTCAAAAATTATTTTTTTCATTTTGCCCTTAATCGCTATAATTTGTCTTATTTTCTCCAGTATGGTAACATTACTTCTATCTTTGAGGTGTAGACTTATAGCATGCTTTGAAAATCTATCGATTACATTAATAAAATTATTTTTGCTGTGCGTATAAATGTCGATGTGTACTATTTCATTAAATGACTTGGGGGTTTCTGTAACCTCAAACTTCTTTTTTATGGGGTTCCTATCGTACTTCGCTCCTGTACAAATGTCGCAATTATTTATCGTGAATTGTAAAGCTTAACTTGGAATGATAAATTTTAGTTTTGAGATCCTCATATGTTGCTACTATTCCACAGTGTCCAGACTATTTCTTGTGAAAGATTGATATTTGTTTTCTTAATTCCTCATTATTTTCCAGATCTTTCGCGAAGTATTTGCATTTAATGAATTTTACAACATCTTTGTTAGGATATAATTCTATTAAATGTCTTTGGAATTGGGGTGTTTGGTTTTACACACCGCGAAAAAGGGGATGTGTGGGCTTTAACTATTATTTACAAAAGCCGAATTAATCACAACCCAGTATTTGTATGGAAATATGGAAACACCACTCAAGTCCCACAGTTTAACATTTTATGTTTGGTGTAATTACACAAATCAAATTTCACTTTTTATTTCTCTAGTAATTTTTTTACTTTATAACTCTCGAAACAATTATACACATGAAGCTATTCTTTCGACTAAGACTTAATTAATCCGGCTCACTCTATTGGTAAAAACTAGCTCTGCTAGCTCTGAAGTCTCTGAAGTATCTCAACTTATTTTACTGCACACGATATTAATCAGTTTATTTAAAAAAATGCAGAATCGGCTACGCGTAGTTTCTGTGCCAGAATTTTTTGATGTTTCCAAACAAGATTTTTATTTTCTACTTCGCTTTGTTTACCTGCAAAGTAGGTCAATATTACGAAGGTAAGGCACTCTGCAATAAATTCTGATCAGCCATTAGGTCATTCTTTATTTATGCTGACCGGGCATTGATCAATGCACGTAAAATGCTTTTATTTTATTTACATATGGGTTAATATGTAACATTAAGAAGTTTTAAGAAAACGTTTTGATATTAATCATTGATAAATGATGAAACGATTATACAACATTCCTTCCCCCCATGTAAAAGAAAAATGATACTAAAGATTAGTATCATTTTTCGTCGAGAGAAGGAATTAAACTAGTAGCACTTGAACATAGGAAAGAAAAAAACATGTAATGCTACTGGCACAGAAGTTTACGAGTAGCTTGATCATCTGAGTTATTAACAAATACAGGTATATTGATTAACTTAGGAGAAACTGTATTTTTTATATTAATTAATGTAGCTAATTATACATCTTCAGCGGAATAATAATAACAAAAACAAGAAAAATTCCTAATAATAATTAAAACTAACTGTAACGAATTTTTTTTGTTTGTTTTTTTTTTGTTTTGTGCAACAAAATTGATTTTTTCATTTTAAACTTAATTATTCTAGTACATTAATATATCCAAAAATGTGTTCAAAATGTTTAAATGCTAAATCTAGTTCCTATAGCGATTCTTTTTACTTATTTATTTTTTTATGATAATGTAATCTAATAATTTGAGACTGTGTGTGAGGGAATGCGGAACGATTTCCGATATTTGTTTTTAAAAGTTGGTGGTGCTGGTGCAAGTTCTATAGGCAATTCATAAACTTTTTCCGTTGTTGGATGCGTTCTGGGTGTTTCCATTGAAGAAATTGTGGCAACCTCGTGTGGGATAGCAGTGAGGGTGGATGCTGTTATTATTGGAGAGGATATATTTATCGTAGAACGTGATTTTGATATTTTTGAGGATGTTTTTCCTTTCCAATATAAATAAATTCCTACGACTATTAGAAAGGCAGTTACTAACGAGAGAAGCCCGGTGTTAGTATATGTAAACATTTTATGAGCAGACTGTACCTTTTCGTGTTTTGCATGCCTTATGTCATTGTCTAATTCTTTGATATATAGAGCAGCTTTTTTAAGTACTTCTTGAAGGATGGGATGTGATGAGGTTATGGTTAGATTTCTTAGTCTGGTTGCGTTAAAGATAGATAGCTTGAGTGAGGAGTCCTCGAAATTTAATTTGGGAAGGGAAAGGTTTGCATACACGTACGTATTTAGTACATTAATTGAGTTTCCTCTTGTGGGGAGCTCCCAGTGTCCTAGGGTAAATTTGCAAAATGCATTAAGATGTAAGATGCCAGGCCCGGAGAGAGTCTTTTGGAAAACTCTGTTTGGACATTGAGCTTGTAGAATTTTGTCTTCGTGGAATACAAACAGCCAGTGGTTGGGGGCGGTTAATTCCGTCACAACATTGGGAGGCTGAGGTAATAATTTTACTGGACATGTGAGGACATTTTCGTTTTGGTTTGTATAAAGGCTGTTAACAAATGATTCCTGTAATTGGTGGTCAATAGAATGGGGATTACTCTGTCTGCAGAGATAGAGTTCAGTTTCTCGATATGTAGATAGAAGACGACATAAAGTATTGAGCTCACTTTGAAACATAGCAACGGTCTGCTGAGTAATATTATTTTTGAAAAGATAATCAGCGTCAATATCTAACAAAGCGTAGACTCCATCAGTTTTTTGGAACGGAAGGGGGTGAATTTTGCTGATGTAAAAATCTGGCGAGGTACCTACGGGTATAACAATTTTAATAAGTATATGATCGGGCAGGTAGAGGCTTTGTACCGATATTACCTCATTAAAAAGGAAGTATCTCGAAGTAAATGGTTAATCTGGGAATACAGGGTTATGTTTTTATATAAATTTTCCAAGTTCTCTGAACGTAAAAGAAGTGGGTGTAATCGGTGTTGTTGCAAGGCATTTATAATTGTGAAAATTTTCGAAAGAGTGTTTTGTACATGCTGTAACTGAGATAACATTGTCAGAATAATCTCGTTCAGTTCAGCTTGTATTCCATTTCTATGAATTTCCACGTCAAACTCGCTCATAGTGCTATTAACTTCTAGAAGAAAACTATTGACCACCTGTATTAAATGGTCCTGATTTTTTGTCAAGTCTAGTATTGGCGACGATAGCGATTCAAAATTTGACTTCATTAAAGTGAGTTGTTTTTCCAGAAGATGAATGGATTGATCTTCTTGGTTTTCTAACGCATCGAGGCAACTGTAGATATTGTTGGCATCGTCATTATCCATTGTACCAAACAAAAACTTGCTCACTTTCCCACCAATATCCAATAACCCTCGTTTTTCGCGATGTCGAGCTAAGGAAGAGGTCAATTCAGATATTTCTTCCTGGACGTCTATTATATTTCTTTTAAATAAACTATCCCAGAAATTGCACCTACCCTCTTTATTTTTACCTTTGAAACTGCACAAGTTTAATAGGTTGTCATCGCAGTACCTCATAAAATCAATGGTTGTTGTCCAATTAGGCATTTTCATGCGAGTGACCACCGTCCACGTCGTGTGGTAAAATACTGCAGTTCCTATTGGTTCCATCAAGACTTCCCTTTCCGGCTCCAGTAGTTTTATATCGAAGGGAGTACTGGTGATCCACTGCCACGTAAGTGTGGTTATTAGAAAACGGAGTATTTTCATACCTAAGAAAATTCAGCGGTTAGGACAGATTCTATCTTTGTATATATAACTAGAGGTAAAGAAATCGAAGTGAAAAAAAAAAGAAAAAAAATAAATAAGAGGAAAAAAAATATTTGTTTGTTTTACTTATTTCCAAAGTTTTAATCTATTATTATGTACACGCCGTTTACCGTTTTTAATTCGTATCACCGTATTTACTTCCGAATATACTTCAACTACATTGTACGGACCTAACCATTCAGGAGAAAACTTTCCTTTTTTAACCGGGTTCTTTAGCAGCACTTAGTCGCCAATATCGAAAATTAAAGGCCGAGCCGTTTTGTATATTGGGTTTTGGAGTACTCTTTACTTTGTAGTAAATTATTACGCGCAATTGCATATGCTTGTTGTACAATACTTCTTAATTTAAAGTAATAGTCTTCAAAGTTGTATACTGGCTCAGGCTCTCGTTGCAAATTGTTAGGAATTTCCGCAGTGAAACCGAACAAACAGTCCATAGGCGTTAGCTTAGTTCCTCTATGTTTGCTGTTATTTCATACGAACATTACTGCCCTAAGATGTTCATCCCATGTACGGGGGTTAGACTAAACGAAGATTTTCAGATACTCGACCAAAGGCCTATGAGACCGCTCCAAAGCTCAATTGCTTTGCGGATGGTACGCGATAGTCTGTATTTTCTTGAAATTAAGCATTTTACATACTCTTTTGAACAAAGCGCTTGTAAAGTTTGTCCCTTGATCTGTAACCAGTACTTTGGGGATTCTGTAGCGCGTTATTATTTTATTAAAAAATGCCTTCGCTACTGTTGATGCTTCTGCGTCTGGTATAGCGACACAGTCCATGAACCTCGTCAGATCATCTTCGAAAGTTAAGATATACTTATTACCTTCACTCGTTTCTTCTAAAGGGCCTACAAGGTCCAAATAAACTTTCTCGAAAGGTTCGCGAGCGGTGTCTGTTATTACCATGGGCATTTTATTTTTACGGCTAGCTTTATAACATTGACATTTAATACAGTTTTTTATGTATTTATTTATATCCGATAACATACCTTTCCATTTAAATTCTCTGCGGATTTTATAAAATGTTTTCCACACGCCTTGGTGCATCGTGGAAGTTATGTAGGATAGTCTCAATTTCGTTCCTATCTTTCAAGATTCGAATTTTGCCTTTTGTGCTAATTTCTTCCTCATTTGTTATATCATCAGCTTCTTCGCCTGAACTGAGGGGAGTCTTCTGTGTGTGTACTTCCATAGTAGAAGGCACCTTGGATGTGTGATTCAATGGTATGTCCTGTATACGTTGAGGCTCCTCTGATATTAAAGGCAAGTTATAGGGGCCCTGTTTGGCTTGAGATCGTGTAACCACCAAGCAGTTGCTTTTGCTGTTTTCCTGATCTTGAGTCGCGGAACTTGCTAATTCTGCGCTAAGAGGTGAAATTCTGGACCGCGCATCTGCATTTGTATTATATATGCCGGGCTTATATTCAATATCGAAATCATAGTCTAACAATTTCACATGAAACCGAGCTAGACGCGAAGTGGTATCTTTTACCTTGAATATTCCTTTTAAAGGCTTATGATCCGTATAAACCGTAAATTTTCTTCCCAACAAGTAGCATCGAAAGTTTTTGACCGCCCACACAATGGCCACGAGCTCTTTTTCTGTTGTACTATAATTTTTTTCTGCCTGGTACAGGCTTCGACTTGCGTATGGGGTGATCTTTGCCTACTTCTCCCTGAAAGAGCACAGCTCCCAAAGCATCATTACTAGCGGCTGTAGTTAATATGAACGGCTTAGAGAAATCAGGGTATAACAAAAGCGGAGGTGTAACTAAAGCATGCTTTAGTGCACAAAAAGAATTTTGGCATTCCTCGGACCATTTAAATTTTACATTTTTCCTTAGTAGTTTGTTTATTGGGGTTGCTATTTTGGAAAAATCGCGAATGAACTTCCTGTAATAATTTGCCAATCCCAAGAAAGATTGCACTTGTTTAACTGTTTTGGGAGTTGGAAAATTTTGGACACTTAAAGTTTTCGCAGGGTCTGGCAAGGCACCTTCCTTACCACATTTGTGTCCTAAATAGACAACTTCACGACGTAAGAACTGACACTTTTCCGGTTGTAATTTTAGGTTATTTTCCCTTAGCCTCTGGAATACTTCCAACAGTTTGGCGTTGTGATCATTCAGACTTTTTCCATAGATGACAATGTCATCTAAATAAACGAAACATTTAAATCCCTGCAAACCCGTCAAGATATGGTTCATTATGCGTTGAAACGTTGCTAGTGCTCCGGTGAGTCCAAAAGGCATCCGTTTAAACTCATAATGTCCATAATTAGTGCTGAGGGCAGTTTTTTCTCTGTCTCGTTTATCTACTTGTATTTGATGATAACCACTTGCCAAATCTAAAGTTGTGAAGTATCTTGCGTGACCCAACTGATCTAAGATTTCTTCTATTCTCGGTAACGGGAAAGCGTCTTTGACAGTAACTTCATTTAACTTGCGGAAGTCGACGACAATTCTCCATCGTTTGGTACCATCCGAGCCAGGCTTTTTTGGTACTACCAGTAATGGGCAGTTCCATGGGCTTTTACTGGGAGTTATGATATCATTTCTGAGCATTTCCTGAACTTGTTCGTTTATTATCTCCTTTTGACTCTGTGGTAATCTGTAGTTCTTCTGGTTAATTAGTGGCTGGTTTTCTTTTACCTGTATTTTACGTTTTAGTACTGGAGTGTACGTCAAAAGATCATCTTTCAAATGAAATATATCCTCATAATCTTCTCAAATTTCCCATATTTTGCCCCTCTCCTCAGGGTTTAATTCTTCATCTAGGCTTATTCCTTCATGTAGTTTTTGCAATCGGTTAATATCGCGATAAATTCTTTGGCAAGTACTATTCTTCTTTACTATAGTTGCTGTTTCCACTGCGTTTATTTCTTTACTTTCATTCACCATTTTCTTCTTTAGTTTCTCAACTTTTCCTTCACTAAGTCTTACAATATCATAATCTTCCAGTTTCTCAATCTTGGGATTAATATTTTTCTGTATAACCGCCATTTCGTTGATGTTTACTATACTTATAACAATGTGTTGGTCCTTTGGATGCACTATACAATTTGAAATGAACACTCCAGTTCATAGCTCTTCGGCTAAACAAATCAAATCTCCTTCATTTGAACAAACTGTATTGACCAAAACTTCTGATCCAACAGGAATATGAACTTCTCTCGAAGTCAATTCATTTTCCTTATGGCACTGAACATTAGTAAATTGTTCAGGGCTGCTCTCTTGTTGCGAGTCTTTTATTTGATCAGCTAGCATAATGCGGGCAGACTTTTGTTCAGCATGTCTTGGCTTGCCGAGATTGCGGGTTACTCTCTGAGTCTCCTTCCCACAATCCAATTTTGGACTAGCCTTGGCACTTGAACTTTCTTCTGAATGCGTAGCAGTTTCTTCAAATGGCACTACGAATTCTACTTTATTGATTTCCGTGCGAGGAAAAAGTAGTCGTTTTCTAGGACTTTCAACATTGCCATTTGCTTGGAGAAAGTCATTTCCTAATTATCCATCTTCCGGAATGTTAGTACCCGTACTTACTACATTTAATTTACAGGGTAACTCTGATTTCAACACAAAAGTTCCTGTACAAGTCCCTAAAGTATTTTCTTTGCCATGTAGTGAATTTATTCGAATTTGTTCATTCTTATTTACTTTGGTCTTCAGTACGTTTTCCTTAATAAGAGTTACCTGGTTTCCAGTATCTATCAAAAATTTCGTTTCACGCTTTTTACTTACATCTAACGGCAACTTAACTACAGAGTCATGAGGAGTTTGCGATTCAAAATTTCTTACTTCGTTAAGCCTCTTTTTTATGTCTAAGAAAGTTACTGCCGATCGGGATGCGATCCGATCGGCGCCGTCAAGTTTCCCGAGTTTTCTTGTTTTTCTTCCCATCGTCTTTTCGTAGCGCAATTAAAGACTGTATGGCCATGCCTTTCGCAGAAATCTCAAGTGACCATTACCTGTCTTACTTCCGAGGGTCGATCACTTACTCGCCTACAGCTTCTTGCATCGTGACCCGAAGTCTTACACCTTTGACGATAGATCGAGTTATCGGAGGCTCTGCAGTCTCTACTCAAATGATTTGGTTGTCCACACTTAAAGCAGGTAATGGGGGCTGAGCTTCGTGGAGGAGCACCATATGCGGTACGTCTAGGATACTGGAAACTTTCATATCGTGTTCGGGGCGGGTGATTTTGTTCTTGGTATTGATAATTTTGTGGATAAATGGGTACACTTGGACGTTCTGAAAAGTGTGAAAAAGGTCTACTGCTATTTAGCCCATTCCTATTTATTTCACTTTGGCCAGGGAGGTTATTTACACCACCAAAAGGGAAGTTATTGGAGTTTACACCACCAAAAGAGAAGTTATTGGAGTTTACACCACCGTAAATTTGATTTTCCGTGTCTTCCATAAAGCAAACCTTTTTTATTAAATCTATATAGTTTGAACTATCTGACATGCAGGCATATTGCTTGAGTGTCATACTTAAAAGTCCTCTTCTAAAAACTTGTGTGGCCATATTTTGATATTCTTTTATCATTGGTTCTGGATCTGTTTTGCATTTTTGTCTCAAGTTCAGCTCCCATTCTTCTAGACGTTGTTTTACTCGTTGACCAAACTGTTTCACCGTTTCTCCATTGAGTTGTCTACAGCTTTGCATGTCATGGGTGAGATCTTCTAAATTTTTACAGGGAAAGTAATAGGCCGTTAAGGTCTCCTGCAATTCCTCCCATGTTTTAAAACTGGTATTCTTGCAAATCTCATAAGGAATTTTGCACAATTTTAGTTTGGGGAGAAAAGATAAGAAAATTGCCTTCTCTTCTTCATTCAAAGAATTGCAATACGCCTGTGAAATATTCAAAAACACATGTAAATCGGATTCTGCTGTTGAAGATGGCTCACCGGAAAATGTTGGCACTATTTTGTTTATGGTATCTATTATGGTGGACGTTGGTTCGCAGTGTAAAGTCTTGCTAAGACTGGTGCTGTTATTGGGGTTAGACATTGTTCCAGAAAGAGTTGGAGTTTGTGTTATTTCGGAAGGTGGAGAGGTTACTTGAAAGTGTTCTATGTCAGTGAAAAGATCTTGATTTTTCTGAACCAACTGCTTAACTAAGGTGGTTTCTTTCGCAATTTTTTCACAGAATGCCCCGATCTGGTTGTCCGTTTCTTCAGCGGTTTTAAAGAGTAGATCAGTAGCCGTGGTTGAATGGACTGAATTTATGAAGTTTTCGGCAGAACTCGTAGTGGGAGTAGGAGGTTTCGCTAATCTATGACCTGATCGCAGTACTGTTTCTCCAAGGGGTTCAATATCACCTAGCAGAAAACTTACTTCCCTATTTTTGGGTCTAGAGGCATCTGCGCCTTCTAAAACAATAATTTTATTTACCTGTTATTTTCCTAATACAGAAGGAGATAGTTTATATTTATCGAATTATAAAATTAAGATGCATGTTTTGCATGTACTTAGCTTAGGTACATTTATCAAAAAATTTAAGTATTATCTTAGTGTGTAACATTTATGGTTAGAAAGAAAATTTTAATTTTATACTTAGTTTTAGTTTCTCACAAAAATGGTAATAAAAATTAAATGAACTTATATTAGGTTTTAGTGTGTTGTGTGTGTAGTGTAGGTTATATTATATTTAAGGATAGATGATATTAATTTCGCTTGATATATTGTGTGGTATCGTACACTAAGTTATTTACATTAAAAGATCCTTTATGGTAGTAGAGTAGTTGCTCACTTGGCGAGACGAGGTCATTGATGATTAGCCATTTTAGATGTAAGGGTGGGTGATATTTAATATTTATGAATGGGTCGTATAATATATTAATATCCTGGACTAGTGTATTTTCAATAAACTCAATTTTGGCAATAAATTTAGCTGCAAGTTTGAAAAGGAAACAGTCGAACGAATTATCTTGGCCTTATTGTAGAGATTTTTATTGCTTAACCATTTAAATGAGCCAGCTTTTCGTTTAAAGTTAATGCAATCTCTGAGGATTTTGCGTTCAAATACTCGCATTCTTTCCATTTGGGCCGAGCTTATGCTATGCCAAATGGGGAATGCGTAACTCAGAATTGGCCTAATCATTTGCTTATAGAGTTGCCTTCTTAATTATATATTCCACGTGTTGGTAAAAGAAAAGATTGTCTATGAATATAACGCCAAGATATTTAATTTTGTTTTTAACAGGAATAATATGGTTATTTAGTTTTAAGTGATAGTTTTGAAGCCCGGACCATGCATTTGGTGGGGACTTTCTTTTCCTGCCTTTAAAGAGAATTGCCTCGCATTTGTTGGTATTAATTTTTATTTTCAAGGTATTTGGAGAGGGTCTTTAAATATCTATTTAATTATGCTTTTAGGACGTGCTTTTTGGGTCCAGCTGCAAATAGGAGAGTGTCATCTGCATAACAAAAGATGTTCACTTTGCTTTCATTTCTGCCAGGTTTAGGTAAATCCGCTGTGTAAATATTATATCGGATTGGTCCGAGTAAGGACCCCTGAGGTACCCCTGCCACGATGTCGAAGGCTTGAGAAAGTCCGTCCTGTATTTTGACGGTAAAAGATCTGTTTGTTAGGTAATTATAGATGATTCGGCAGATATGATTATGGAATCCAAATAGGTTTTTCATTTTATAAATAAGTCCCTCAATCCAGACCATATCAAATGCCTTTTCAATGTCTAATGAGCAGGCTAATGTAGGTTTCCTGCTATTGAGATTATGTCCTACTTTCTCCATTAAGACTGTTAGGGCATGCGTGGTGGAGTGTTGCCTCATGAAGCCAAATTGATGATGAGGTATAACCTTATTGTCATCGCAATGTGACCTAATTTTTTCCAAGAGAAATGCTTCATAAATTTTGCTTATGCAGGATAGAAGAGAAATTGGCCTATAGCTAGAGATCAAATTAGACGGTTTTTTAACTTTTGGGATTGGTATCCCAAGTAGCACAAAGCAGCGATTTTAGTTTTAGCAGCTAAAATTTGGTTGTTACAACGTTGTCACAGATAAAATTGCAGCATTTTAGTTAGTACAGTAATGTTTTCTTTTTGACTCTCTGTGGGAACGTTTTCGCAACAATAAAAACAGCCGAAATGATTGAATAACTTTCTTGCCAAATTTTAGTTATAACTTAATCCAGTTAGCTGAAAAAGTTACCAAATAATAACATTTTTGCTTCGACAGCATTTTTTCACTTCTTTTGTAAAATATCGCTGGTAAAATAGCTAAAAACCAGACTAGTAGCTTTGATATCAATTTGGTTTATCCGTTGATAATTATAGCTGAAGAAAACCTTTTTAGATGTACAGACATTTTGCTGTCACTTGGTTAGCAAAAGTAGATCCGAGATATCTATCATTTACGCATTTGAAAAGCCATTTAGTCTTGCAGCATTTTGAATTTATATCTACACGTTGAAATATATAGCCAAAATGCTGCTTAATTGCTTTACTATGTTATATTGAAAATATTCGTCAGAGAAAAATCTAGAATATAGCTATTTTTTATAGTTTGGTTCCAAGTGTCACTTTAATGCGCGATTAATTTTTTCAAAGAAAATTAATTAATATGAAGGTACAGAGTTTTGCATTTGATTTGAAAAAGTTAAAAAAATATAAGCGAAGTGGAAGTTATGCGAGGGATATTAAAAATAGATTGAAAGCAATTTCAAGTAAAAGTGAAAGTGGCCGTGATTATAACTCTCCGAATTATATGCATTGCACAATATTAAATGTAAATTAGCATGTGTGAAAGATATCGATAGCCAAACTGTTTTTATACCTCTGATTCACACTTTAGATTTATGCAATATGTATAAAGGAATAGAATAAGAACAACAACAAAACTTTGGTTAAATGTTTATTAATACATACATCTAGATTATAGTTCAGTAAAGCTAATCCATTTACAATGTACCTACCTATAATATTTGAAAATTCAATTCAATAAAAAAAAAAAAACAATAAAAAAAAAACAAACAAAAAATATGGCAGTTCCCGTTGCAGTGTTTCTATTAAAGAATATTTTAAACATTATTATTAAAGAATATTTTAAACTTCTTGTCCACATGTTTCTAGGAATACTTTTTTGGTTTCTACTAATTCTGAAGTTCCGTCTGATGCTGATGATGATGATGTTTGCGTTTGCAGGGTACATTTACTAAAATAAGAATTTGCTTAATTTGGGTCTTAATGTAATAGAGTTTTTGCCCTACCGTTTTCTCTTTGAATTATATTCCGGAGTTGTCTGATTAAAGCGACTAACGCTATTCTTTAAAATTCTATGGAAGAAACTTTCCATGTCATCAACGCTGTACCGTGTATCTGCCAAACGTATAATCTTAAAAAAGTTGTCAAATATAGATGTGTATTTGAGGAAAGCAATTTTTTTTTCATTTGATTTGGAAGATCCTGTCCACGAGCACTCGGTTAGAAATGAACGTGAAAATATCCTGTCTGCTACCATATAAGCTATTTTTGTACCATTCTTAGTACCACTTGCTCCACCAATTTCACTCATATTATTTATCTGAAATACACAAATAATAAAACATAAACATAAAAAATCTAAAAACACTTTAAACTTACAAAATCTGAAGCCACGACTTCCGAGGTTTTTAATATAGATTCCAGTTGATTTAAATGGTCTTCTTTTAAAATGGGGAGCAACTTCTTCAGATTTAAGATTACTGACTTATTACCATAATTGATGCTAGCACTATGTACATGTTTGTTTTACTTGTGGGATGTACTTCTGCATGATTTCAATTAATTTGTCAAATTTTGTGTGCAAGCCAGCTACTTCCTTTTTTAATTCTAATACATCATGAGACAACTGCTCATGCTTTTTCAGGAGATCATTAATATCTTCTTCAACTAAAAATTACAGAAATTTCAAAATTGTTAAGTTTGTTTCTATTTCATTTACGTTGTGGTGATGAAAAATTCATATGAGGCACTTCATAAATGCCATCTGTCACTACTATGTTGGTATCCGAACTATTAGAAGCTTGTGATGTACTCTCCATAAAATTTTGTATTATAACTGGCCCCTCGAGAGCTTGTTCGGTAGCCATACTACCAATAAAATTGTTTGCAGGGGGTGGCAGAACAGTAGTAGCTGATCGTAAACTAGGAAGAGGAGCACTATTCACAACAGCTGGAACACTAGCCGGAAGTAAGTAATTGAAGTCTTCCTCTATATTGCTTGTGGCATTCAGCGTTGTTCTTCTTCGCACAGAATTTGTCGTACTACCTTTCAAATTTTGAAATCTTTCTTCCTCCTCCGTATCTGAAAACTGCGAAAGCTTTTTCAACTTGTAGAGCATTTTCAAAAGATGTAAAATTGCTCCTTTTCACAGAACATGGTTGTTTGGACCATGTTTTTGGGTCCGACATTACTCGGTGATCTTTTCGCATGGTCATGGATTTCCGTCCTGGCGGCCAATATAGAATTTTATTCTTTTCCCATGATGATGGAACCACGCACAATATCTTTTCGTTTTCCTCGATCGTCTCCATTATCTTGTACATTTTTGTATAAAATAAGCACACACAAAAATTTCCAAAAACACTCATTTTCTACACGATGCTTTCTCTTTAAAGGCTTGGATTGCTATGACAAATAACATACTTGGAACGGTAAATACAGAATTTTTTTCCAAACTAAAAACCATTTAGTTGTATATATGGAGCTATTTGGCTTAATTACAATAATCTGCAGCATTTTGATTACGCATCCAGCATTTTAGGTGGGCATCCAGCATTTTAGCTGTATTGATAGACTGCAACGCATCCAATCAGCTATGGTGGCAATTATTGCTGTGTTGAAGTAAAACACTTCAACTAGATAGCTGTAATTCCAACTTGTAAGCATTTTATCTTTCCAAAACGATCATTTTGTCTCTAAAAACAACAAAGATGCTGAAATAACAACAATTTAGCTGTGTACGTACAGTATGCTACAGCCATATAGCTGTAAACATAAAATGCAGAAGTCGCAGTCGTGTCTTATTCTATTTAGGCCTGTAATCAGAGTTAATTATCTACAATTAAAGCAAATCAGCTGGCATGGCACCTTTTTAGTTTGTGGTGATAGACCACGAAACAATCAATTAGATGTCCTAGCTCGTTTACTGTGGTTAAGTATATTGCTCTATTAAAATGGCTGTAATTAAAACTATGCAGCTTTAATCCACTGTCAGCCATATTTTGTCAAAAATAGCGTTCCCTCTTTTGAAAACACAAAATGTCAAACTTTTGCACTTTTTTTACTTACTTCCCAATACCGCCAAATGCAAAATAGCAATACATTATAATATTTTAAACTATACGGGTAAAGTTAAAACAATTTATATGACCCTATGTTGTAGAAATAAACAAAATCATACTTTTAAAATTGTTTATACCTCTTTAGTTATCACTTATTTAAGAGTCGCGTTGTTATTTTTCAAGCTATTACATGCCTATCAAAGATAAAATTTCATTGGTTAAAAGAAATCTGCATTAAAAATTAGTGTGCCTGTATTAACAAGACTATTTTTTTACTTCATACATTTCAATTGAAATATACTAAAAATACCAGAAAGGAAACCAAAGTATAACCACAGACTATATAGTCTGTGGTATAACTAAATTGTCGTAGACTGGATAGAAATAAATTAATTAGCTAAATGATCCAAATGAAATAACAAAATAGTTATTTAAAAAGACACTTTCTAGCAATTACGAAATGGCTTTTATTTATCTCTTAAATGGTTTAAAAAGGTACAGCTATTTAGTTGCAATAAGTTTGCCAAAACTATTTAACATCATAATATAAAGGTTAGTAAATGGTTTCCAAAACATTGTCACTGCTTCACTTTTAGCTGCGGCAACCAAAGCATAATGGATACTACAACCTTTAAAAAGCTGAAAGACAGTGCGCCACTTTGCTGGCTAAATGTTTTCAAAGCGTTGTCAAGTGGTTGTGATGGAATTCCATTCCAACTAAAAAGATTTTAATTTGGCAAGCGCAAGGTTGTCAAAACCCAAATACAGCAAGCTGTGCTACTTGGGATGACAATCGCCTGCTTCCATTTTTTTGGGTAATATCCTATATTAAAGAGATGGTTAAATAATAGTGCTAAAAAAACGAACAGGCTAAATGGGGATTTTTTTAGCATGAAGTTAGATATTTTGTCATAACCAGCTGTTTTTTTGTTATTCCGGGATTTTATAAGGTCTCTAATTTGACTAGGCGTGGTGAAATTAAGATGTTGTACATTGTTAGCCTGAAGAATTATGCTACCAGTAAGTTGGGGGTCTGGTTGTTGTTCGGGAGGTGGTTCACAAAATCTATCCTGAATTGGGAACGGGCTATTACTTTCGAAGTCAGCTTTACAATCGTTTGTAAATATTAAAAGGGGGGTTGTTTCATTTTGGTAATTTGATTGAATAGAAGTGTTAATTTGCGTACTGAATGCTGCGTTTCCCATGCTAAGGTTTGATTTGTGTATATCACAAAAGTACGCTCCAAGCTCAAGAACCTTATCTTCATTATTAGAAATTAGGTCAGAGCTATTCGTTAATTGTAGTGGCGGTATATTATTACTTCTCAGGAGTCCCATATATTTTTTAACAGACCTAATGGCATTATTATCCATTTTAACACCTGATAATTTTTTATGCCAGAAGTTAATGTAGTGAATTTTGAGCGAGTCTTTTATTATTTTTTCGAGACATTTAATTTGGGATTTGAGCTGATCCTGCAGGGGATTGTAGTGTAGTCTAAACCATCTTCTTCTAATACTATTTTTATACCTAATAATCTTAAGCAAGAGGAGGGGAATACAGGTATTATTGTTTAAAGAGATTTTCCGTACACTTAGGTCGATAGCTGTTATTAGCATTGTGTCAAGATTATCGATTATATTATCCAAGTCAGAGAATGTGGGGCAGCAGTTATCGGGTAGGATTAGTTGCGGGAGATTTTGTTCTATGTATCCTCTGAATTGTATCCAATTCGTGTTGCCGTAGTCGAGTATTTGACGAGTCTCTTTAATGATTGGGCTTCTGCTTAATGAGATGTTTAGTTCTACCGCAGCATGATCTGATGGATAATCTAATATGGAGAGTTTGCCCCTGTTATTATATTTTATTGTTATATCGCTAGACATAATGAAAAAATCAATCAACGAGGGTGTCCCATGATTATGAAGTGTGTAATTATCTGAGTGCTCTAATAATAAGTTCTTATTAATGGAGTTTCTTAAAAACCATTGGTGAAGGGATCTGCCCGAATTATTCTCTATAGCCTGGTCATTACCCCAAAGCTGATGGATGGCATTGTAGTCGCCCCCGCTGATGTAATAATCAGCTTTAACTCTGTTGAACAAATCAGAGAGATCATCTGCTATCGGCGAGCTTCCGCTCCTATTGTATAGCGAGATTACTGCTAGTGTTTTGCTGCTGGATAAACTAACAATGATTACTGTTATTTCAATATATTTAAATTTTGTACAATTGGCAAAATTTTTATACTTAATGTTGTTTTTAATTAAAATAGCAGTACCCCCACCGCCTTCAGATAGCCTGTCATTTCTGATCATGCTGTAATTTTTATAGCTTACATTATGCCTTGGTTTCAGCTTTGTTTCACTGATTAGTACCGCATTCGGTTTGTGTTCTCTTAAGAACGTATTATTTTTAAGTTATTTATTATATTACTTTGGTTTTGGGGTGAATTCATACCTGGCTATTTACCGTTAATTCTGTTAAGAATGACAGCAGTGCCATTCTTTTGCCGTTTATATCGGATAGCTCTCTATAGTGAGGCAGGAAGTTGTCTATTTTATGTAGACATTCAAATAAATTAAGCCCAAATAACATACTACACTCATCATTCAAAAATTGAATGTTACCAGATCGCTGGTTGCTTTCGCTTCTCTCTCTTACGGTCCTTTGCGGAACGCTATGATCCCTCCTAAGTACGGAGGCATACGAGATATTTTTTGCCGAAAAGTTATTATACGCATTACTTTTTAGTTTTGATTTTTCTTGCTTCCTCGACATAATTTCAATATACTTGCTGCATTTTCTGTAGTTAGCCGGATGTCCGGACTGACCGCAGTTGACACATTCGGGTACAAATCCTTTTTCAATGCGGACAGTACCGTCGGCATTTTCCTCAAACCTAGATATATGTTCATTTAATGGACTATCCTTTGGGGATAACAAACAGTTCCCAGGACCGTGATTACTTTTACACTTAACACATCTATAAGGCATCGAGCAATTGGTAGCAACATGACCAAATCTCTGACAGTTTTTGCATTATAGATGGTTTAAACTTATAAAATCTAACACCTTGGTTCAGAAAGAGTTTAGTTTTAATCATATTCGAAATATCACTGTGTGATTTAATTTGCACGAGCCATAAAGGTTCCCTATTTCTCACATTTCGAGATTTCATTAACTCTATAATTTTTATAATTTCAATTCCTGGGAATAGAAATTGAAACTCCTCTTTAATGTCATTCTCGTCATATGTCGAGTGGAGAAATTTAAGCACTATACTAATAGGCTTGCTCTCCTTAGGCGTGTAGGAAAAATTATTAATTTTTTCACCTTTCAACAAGGCCAAGGCAGTTTTATGGTCCATTTCATCTTTTAGAGAAATGTGTGTAACGTCCTAATTAATTTTTTTAAACATGAAATTTTTATTAGCCACGGCTAAACTGAGCTTACTTGAAATTTCCTTAACATTTAAGTTATATGCAACAATTGGAGGAGGTGGTTTAGTGTTTCCCTTTTTTGGTATGTTTGTAACGTGTTTAGTTGTTTTGCTAGTGTGATTGACCTCTACGGATTCTGTTTCCGAGTCATCCATGACCTCATCGTGACCTAATACTCCAAAGCTGTTGGAATTGTTTAGTTTTGGGTACTTATCATAATTATTATATTTAGTGTAGTCTTTCCTATTTAATTCTTTATTGTCACTGGTTTTACGTGTATGTGTTGTGTATCTAGACTGATTGTTTGCTTCGTTTTTTGTGTGTAAGTCGTTAAATCTTTTGTTGAGTGTGGCATATCTATTTTGCGGATCATTATATGAATGCTGCATTTTTTTAATTTGCAAATGTAAAATTTGATTAATACGAGGATCTGTGCTCAGATCAATATCACCTGAGATTGTTGGTTGAGCAGTCTTCATTTCTTCGTCTCTTGACAAATTATAGTTGTAAGTAGTCTTTGCAGCACTCATCATGCCTGACGTTGACGCTTGATTTATTTGTATTTCTTGAGGCATATTAGACTCTTTTCTTATTTGAGTTGGCTTCGGAATAAGCTCTTTTTTTTCGTATTTCGTTTTTCATACTTCAGCTTCTCAAATTATTCTTTTACTTTGTCCTTTATGTTTTCCTTTAGCACATTATTTCTCTTAACATTTTTCAGGTTCTTATTTAGTTTTTTCTTGGTAGTGGTGCTATACACTGAGCTGCCACTGTGTGTGATAGTCGATGAACTGAAGTAATCTTCCTCAGTCGCTTCATTGAGGGTTTTGTTTAAAATAGCAGCATCTTCCATATGGTCGGGACAAGTAAATAACTGAATC
Organism: Dioctria rufipes; assembly: GCA_963924295.1. Classification (NCBI taxonomy): domain Eukaryota; kingdom Metazoa; phylum Arthropoda; class Insecta; order Diptera; family Asilidae; genus Dioctria; species Dioctria rufipes. Next base: position 111,662,726 of record OZ002742.1, on the reverse strand, counting down.
AGTCATAGACTGAGTTGCCTTTAAAAACTTTAAACAATATATATCTTTCTTATGCTCTTTATTTAATCCTATCAGCTTTGACAGCAAAGAGTCCACGCTCTTATTATTATGGGGGTGACCCCCAATTCACAATCACTTGAACTATAATGTTTTTCACTCAGAATTTCCTTGTTGAAAATACAGAAAGCCGCCGTAGCAATACTTTTGCGTTTTGAAAGTTATTATGACTTCACTATGTTAGCTTCACATATATACTTCACAAAAGATAAAAAGAAATTAAGAAATTAAAGGAAAATAATGTTTTTCGCTCCGAATTTTCTTGTTGAAGATGCAGAAAGCTGCCGTAGCAATACTTTTGCGTTTTGAAAGTTATTGTGAATTCACTATGTTCGCTTCACACATATATATCACTTCACAAAAGCGAAAAAGAAATTAAGAAATTAAAGGAAAATTCCAAATTTTCCGAATTTTCCGAAATTATTTTTTATTTTTTTTACGACATGCGCTATGCCGAAAAAATAAAAGAGTTTTATAATTTCACTCATGAAATTGCACCTAGAAGCTCAAAATTTAGTTAAAGGAACTATTGCATTTTATTCACACACAGTCGACAAAGTAATCTTCAGAAAATGAAACTTTTAATTTTTAGGTAACTATAGAATAAAATTCAGAAACTCTCTATTGGGGTAAAAAAAAATCACTGATTCCGTAACATCACAAAAAATTAATTACAATTACTTACATAAACGAAAATTCTTTTGGTAAAATGAAATTCGGAAAATTTAACGCATCTTAACATGAATTTTTGTATGCTGTAGGCTGCTTTATTGATAAGCTCACTTCTTTCTTAATCCTTCTATTTTGAAAGGCTGCTGGCGGCTCTATTTCCTGGCAAGTTCACTTCTTCCTCAAACCTTGTATTTAGGTTGGCTGCGGGCTTAGCAGTTTTTACGTCTTCCTCAATCGCTGTACGTTTATAGGCGGTTATTTCCTGGCAGGTTTCGTCTCTTCCTCACTTTTTTGTTTTTGTTCTATTTTAGTTAGATGCTTGCTGCTCTAATTCTTGTTTACATTGGTTTTATCTTTTGTAAATCGTAGATAGCCTCGTTCTCGCCTTCAAGTAGGTTTGGATTCGAATATAGCGCCTTTAATACCAGTTAAAGTATAGTAGACGATTATAATTTAAAGTCTATTTCAACGCTATCTAATTATTTCGAATCCTACCGGCTGCGCCAAATGTGGTGTTTGGTTTTATACACCGCGAAAAATGGATGTGTGGGCTTTAACTATTATTTACAAAAGCCGAATTAATCACAACCCAGTATTTGCATGGAAATATGGAAACATCACTCAAGTCCCACAGTTTAACTTTTTATGTTTGGTGTAATTACACAAATCAAATTTCACTTTTTATTTCTCTAGTAATTTTTTTACTTTATAACTCTCGAAACAATTATACACATGAAGCTATTCTTTCGACTAAGACTTAATTAATCCGGCTCACTCTATTGGTAAAAACTAGCTCTGCTAGCTTTCAAGTCTCAAAATTAGCTCAACTTATTTTACTGCACACGATATTAATCAGTTTATTTTAAAAAATGCAGAATCGGCTACGCGTAATTTCTGTGCCAGAATTTTTTGATGTTTCCAAACAAGATTTTTATTTCCTACTTCGCTTTGTTTACCTGCGAAGTAGGTCATTATTACGAAGGTAAGGCACTCTGTAATAAATTCTGATCAGCCATTAGGTCATTCTTTATTTATGCTGACCGGGCATTGATCAATGCACGTAAAATGCTTTTATTTTATTTACATATGGGTTAATATGTAACATTAAGAAGTTTTAAGAAAACGTTTTGATATTAATCATTGATAAATGATGAAACTCTGCAATAAATTCTGATCAGCCATTAGGTCATTCTTTATTTATGCTGAAAGGGCATTGATCAATGCACGTAAAATGCTTTTATTTTATTTACATATGGGTTAATATGAAACATTAAGAAGTTTTAAGAAAACTTTTTGATATTAATCATTGATAAATGATGAAACGATTATACAACAGAATCTATCATATTCCTGATTACTCAATTAGGAATAGATCCCTATTTTTCCTTTCTGTATGTATCGTCTAAAAATATCTTTCTCCTGCTCTAAGTCGTTTTGGTCTACATATATTCTCCTATTACCAAATACTTCTTCCGATTCTCTCTCTTTTTCTTCTAAGAATATTAATTGTAATTTAAATCTATTAACTACAGTATCGAGTGCAAGTAAGTAGTTACTAAGAATATCGTCCTGTGAGTGAGTAGTTTGTATTTCTACTGGCTCTGGAGTAACACTCAAATTTTCAGTATTAGTTTGATCTTCTGAGTTCTCCTCCAAGTGATTAATACTCAAAACTTTCATATTTTTTCTAGTTCTTTCAAGATTAGTGTTTTCACTTTCTTGATTTCCTTTATATATCCTTCCTTTCTAGAATTTTTTGTTTCGAATATATTACTTTCGTTTGTTTCTGTATTGATGCGGCTGAGAAAATCGGCAACTTTATTTTCCATTCCCTTAATGTATTCAATTTTCGTATCATATTCACCCAACTGAATCAACCATCTTTGTAGACAGGGGTTGAAATCCTTTACCTGTATGTTTCAATTGTAACCATTTGATTGGCTGGTGATCTGTTTGCAGATCAAACTCTTTACCAAACAGATATGGTCGGAAGTACTTGGTTCCCCATACTATCACTTATAATTTCTTGTCGATTGCTGGGTACCGCTTCTCATGGTCGTTGAGTGTTCTAGATCCATAGCAAATGGGGTGGCCTTCTTGTGTAAGAACGGCTCCAACTGGGTGCTTGTTGATTATTTCAAAAGTCGAAATGTAACTAGGATCGTTTGGATTGACTTTCGCCTCTTTGTTTAAATAATTAACCATGGGACTTGCGATTTCTGCATAGTCTTTAACAAACTTCCTATAATACCATGTTATACCCAAAAACGATTTTATCTATTTTTGAGTGGTTGGCAGTTTTAATTCTTGGATTACTCTTATCTTATTAGGATTTGGCTTAATTCCTTCTGACGTCAGTATATGACCTAAAAAGGTAATGAAATACTGTGCCCTACCAAGTGTATTTAATATATTCTCGATATTAGGAATGGGGAATTTCTCCTCTACAGTGACTTTATTTAGTGTCCTGTAATCGATGACAATTCTCCACTTTTTCTGATCAGAATTATCTGTTTTTTTTTTTTTTTTGTACAACCCATAATGGGCTATTGTATGCGGAGTTACTTTCCCTAATGATCCCTTATTCCAGCATTTCTTGTATTTGGTGCTCTATTTCTTTCTCGTAAAGTTGAGGGTATCTATATATTTTAGAATAAACTGGGTTTTCAGTAGAAGTAATTAATAATCTCGTGTTTAATTTCATGTGTTGAGGTTAGTTTATCGCCCTCTTTAAAAAATAAATCTTCATTCCGTTTTAGTAATTGGATTATTTGGTCTTTCTCTTCAACATTTAAGTCATCTGATTTTAATTTCTTTAAGAAACTATCTCTAGTAGTTTTGTTATCAAACCGAGAACCGAGTAATCGTTGTATCGACAGACTCACTAAGAATTTACTGCTATGTATCGAATGTGCACTCGATCTCGATGTAAACCAAGAGTCCTCATTAAACCTTGATTGCAATAGGAAGTCTAGTTTCAGTTAAAGTGCCTAGTTCCCAAAAAATTTAGTTCTGAGCCCCAACATATCCGTAATTTCTTCTAGCGTATATATTTCTGTTATTATTTATTTCGATATTTTTTCTTTCCATGTCTATTTTGGCCTTAAAAGGTACTAGGAAGTTTTGACCCATAATTGCATCAAAACTTCTACCCTTTAAGTTAATTATTTTCCACGTTACAGTTCCAATGAGTTTAAACTCCTTTGGTATTGGGGTTACTATCCTGCTTGTAATTTTATTGATACCTTTGATGGTCGAATAGTAAGCAGGTTCGCTTAAAGTCGCTTCGGAGAATTCACCGAGGATATTTGGTTTGATGACACTGCTAGCTGACCCAGTGTCAACAAGACATTTAACCTTTTGGTTACCTATCGTTATGATTATTATTGGAATTCTTGGTTCCGATGCTCGTATTGAAAATTTACGTCTTAATCGCGATTTAAGTTACCAATGTAAGCAACTGTTGTGTGATTTTTGTGTGTGACTGTCTTGTAATTATGGTAATTATGTATGAGATTGTTGAGAGTATGAAAGTACATGAAAATCCTCTATGTACGTAAGTTGTACTAACTGACTGCCAATCAACCTTTGTGTTGCTAGGGCGGCCCGTCATTGTGGCAGGGAGTGCTTGGAAGCGAGGAAAATAACTAGTCAGTCAGTCAGTCAGTCGATCGCGGGATATTGTTCTTAGTGGAAGACACTGACAGTTACCGTAGGCTTCAGGGCAAGTCCCTGCAAGAGGCGCAATGGCGGGTCCTGGCCAACAAAGTTTACCTAATAATAAGTTAAGAAGCTGTAGAGCAAAATGGGCAAATTTCTGGTGTTTTTTAGAATGAAACAACTAATTTCATATACTTTCGTCTTTTGCATGAATGGGGGAAAAGAACTTGTCTATGCACTACTGTAGTGCAACTGAGACAACGGGTTAAAAACAAAAATCGAGAGAACGTAGGACTACCCGAACGACAAAATCTTATTAAATCCCTCAAAATCCTTTCAACCTATTCATAATAATGTACTTCGGGCCACACTACTTCCCATTTTTAAGAAAAAGATAAATTTCGCTTTGGCTCAGATGCTGAAAGGAGATGTAAAATTCCTCTCAAATGAAATTCTCATTTTTCCCGAAAATATCAGAGAATTCAGCATGAGTTCTCCCACTTAATCTCTTCATAGCAAAACGAATGTAAACAGAAACACATGCTGTTCAAATATCATAAGATTACAGCAACAACATGTGTCCTTCTCTAGTCATTTCACAACAACAACATGTGTCCTAACATTATCAATATTTCATGAAAATCGGTTTTCACAAAAGCGCGGGATCATTTTATGAGAGTAAAACGTGAAAACTCCGCCCCTTCTCATTTATTTACGAAAATGAAACATTTGCCATTCTGTTTCGGTGCATGCAACTTGCGCTTTCACATTTTTTATCTTTATTCATAAATATTTTAAAGAGAGTTTGATTTTTTTTCGATTTTTTTTTCTTTCTTCCTTCCTTTTCTTGCCGTGTGCATTTTAAATGTAAAACACTCGGATATCTCACCAGCTTCTTAACTTATTATTAGGTAAACTTTGTCCTGGCCCATACGGCTTTTCGTTTTTAAAATAAATATGAGTGGGAGAGTGGTCAACAGACAAGATCCGCGTATTTAAACGCAAAGTGTTTACATTTTTCAGAAGAGGGATAGTGCTCAAAACAAAATTTCTAAAACTGTCACTTGTGTGTGTATACAACTGCATACAGTGGGGTATGGTTGTGCATCTAAAGGAATACGGGCCACCAGCCACTGTGGTTTAGGGTACGAGCGAGTGGACAGTAGTGATATGTTTGAGCGTGAGCCCTTTTGGTGCGCATGCTCATGAATCATAGCTACTTGCGTCTGTGTCAGTTTTCTAGGCAGCAAAAATATTCCTGCGCTCTGTGTCTTCGCACTGTAAGTAATTCAGGGAATCATAGTTTGCATCACTCATCCTGTGAGTGTATAATCGGAGGATTCTAGGAAACAGAATGACTGAGGTCTCTTTTCTTAGTTATATTGTACTATGTTTCCATGAGCCAGAATTGAGTTAGGATTGAGTTAGCGTTAAGTTTTGCTGGCTGAGTTAACTCGACGCTGTTTCCATGAACGGATTGAATTGAGTTGACATGTAATATATTTCATACAAACTTTCTCCATTTGTATTGAAGGAGCCACCCATCCGCACTACTCTAACTAATACTTACACAAAACCCAACTCAACCCGACTGGTTTCGTGGAGTTAATATGGATTGAACGAAACTCAACTCAATTCTCGTTTCCATGAGCGCTAATTCGGATCCAATTCGGATTGAACTCTGCATGGAAACATAATAATGGTTAGTTTCAATGGTATACGCAGAGATTTCCATATCTGACTCGATTGTTGACATAGGGGTAAATTGTAGTTCGGTAAAGTTCTAAATTTTCTGTCTTTCTTATTTGGTCAGCGTTGTGAGCAATACGTGATATGTGGAAAATCTGTAGTGAATGATAAAATCAGTTAGTGCGCGGAAAGATTGGCTTCTGACTAATAGGCTGAAATTAAAAATTGAAATTACAAAGTGATTAGTTAACTGAAATTAAAACTTAAAATATCTCTGTGAATTTTTTTTTATTTAATGTGACAGAAAGCAAATTAACACTAGTGAACTTGGAAGTGTTTTCAAAAAACTGGCAGCGGATTACATTGCAGAACAAGGATAAGTCGTTATTTTTCATATATATATTTTTCTTGTTTCTTTTAAAGTATTAATTAATTAGTCTTTAAGATTATTTAGTAATAAGAATTAAAGAATTAAAACAAAAAAGAACGGAATTCTAGTTAATTCAGACAATTGATAACGTATTTAGTGTCGTATTTATTATATTGGTAATCATTTTGGGCTCCACAGGGATACCATTTTAAACTTTTCTTTTGTTGTAATCGTGTCAATATGAGTGTCAGTATTGGTAATCGCAGAAAGAAACGATTGGTCACTCCGGGAAACAGTGAATTGCAAATTTCTCCAAGGAGTTCAGGTAGTGAATATATTCCTAGCAATTCAGTAACACCTAATGCAGTGAATTATCGAATGGGCGTCGGTGAGATTAATGCACTCATTCCTGAATTTTGTCCCGATGAATTTAATAGTCTCATCGCGTCTGAATGGGTGAAGAAGATTGAAAATGTACGTTCTGTCTATGGATGGGATGATAGAACGACTCTTCTATATGCGTGTCTTGATTAAAGAACGCTGCTCAATCTTGGAATCAAAGTAGGGATTCCGTAAATGATTCCTGGGAACAATTTAAGAACGATATTTTAAGAAGTTTTCCAAGTTTGATGAAGCATCAATACACATAAAATTAATAGGTAGGAAGAAAAGTAAACGAACCTATCGAATTATTTTTCTACGAAGTGGTTGCGTTAGCCAAACGTGCAAAATTGAGCGATGATGTCATCACAAAATATTTAATTTCTGGTCTAGGTGATCACAGTTTAATTACAGTACTCACTGCATCGTCATGCGCAAATCCGGATCAATTATTGTCCAAAATAAAGCAATATGAAAATATAAAAAACCTACAGTATGCTCGAGGATTGGTAACTGGTGAATGTAATTATACCAATAAAAATTTCCCAGGGTCGTCTGGTGCTTAGAAATCTCGGCAGCAGTATCAAAAAGAGAAACCGTTTAGGGAAAGAAACAGTGGACCATATAAATTTACAGGTACGTGTTTTAAGTGTAAGGCATTGGATCATAAAGCAAATGCCTGCAAATTGAATGAAGGAAGAGATTCAGCAAGATATGATCACTTCAAGAGGGTTCGGATGGTCAAAGAGGAAGATGAACGTTATGTGAATATTTATGTAGATAGTGTAAAGTTAAAAGTATTTATTGACCTAGGCAGTGATTGGTCTACGGTGCGGCTTAAAGAATGTCAACAAAATGGTTGGGCGATCAATGAAAATAAAAAAATAACCCTAAAGGGATTCGCTGGGGGAGTGTGCCGCACTTTAGGCAGCTTAAAGAGGGTGGTAAAAGTAGGCGAGGTGGAAGCTTCCATAGAATTAGCAGTGGTCGATAATAACATTCAAGATATTCCGACAATTATAGGGCAAAATTTCACCAACCGTCCAGGCGTACGTATTATTAAAAGTTGGAAGCAGCTGCAGATCTTAAGAGATAATACTGAAGGTAAACAACATAGGTGAATGTGAGTTTGTAGAAATGAAAAAGTTACTTGAACTTCTAAATTCGTATAGAGATTGTTTCGCATTGGGAATGGATGAAGTTGGAAAAACAAACTTAGTCGACATGAAAATTGAGGTGACGGACAAAACTATTATAAGGTATAAACCATATCGTGTGCCACATCACCAGGAAGAAGCAATGAAAAAAATAATTCGGGAATTATTTGGGGAATGGCATTATCGAAAATACTCAATCTGAGTATGCTAGCCCAGCGATCTTGGTAAGGAAGAAGGACGATACTTTTCGTATGTGTATCGACTATACATACCTGAATGCAAAAACTAAGAAAGAGCACTTCCCAACACCAAACATAGAAGAATGCTTAAACAGAGTAGCGAATGGAAACGTATTCATTTCATTGGACTTAATGAATGAGTACCATCAAATACCAGTACATCCAGACTCTCGACAATATACAGCGTTCATAACGCCGTATGGACATTATCAGTTCAAAAGAATGCCATTCGGTCTGACGAATGCCCCAGCAGTGTTTTTACGTTTAATGGATAAAATAGTACAGAAAGTGCGGGATAAAAGAATGGTGGTGTACATGGACGATTATATCAACTTTTTAGGACACGAAATTGGCTCCAATGGAATTAAACCTGGGAAGATCAAGTGTACAGCCATACAAGGCTATGCAGCTCCAACAACAATCAGGGAAGTTAGGCAATTTTTAGGTTTGACCGGATATTTCAGCCGATTTATTGATAATTACGCTCAAATTGCTAACCCTCTGAATGGATTGCTGAAGAAGGATGCAGTATTTAATTGGAATGAAATGCATCAAAAAGCCTTTGATAATTTAAAAAAAAATTGATGGATAGACCTACCTTAGTAGTATATGATCCAAACATGAATCATGAGGTACACACCGATGCATGTTCTAAAGGTTTGACGGGATTCTTAATACAAACAAGTCCTGATGGTACAAAACGGCCTCTTTCATATTTTAGCCGAGCCACAATACCAGCCGAAGAAAAATATCATAGCTATGAGCTAGAGACCCTAGCTTTAGTTGAGAGCTTAGAAAGATTTAAGTATTACATCTTGGGAAAACGATTAAGATTGTGACTGACTGTTCATCATTAAAAGCGACACATGCTAAGAGGGACAATATACCTAGGATTGCTAGATGGTGGCTGAAAATTCAGCAATATGACTTCGAACTGGAATACAGAGCATGAAGCAAAATGACTCATGTAGATGCTTTGACCCGAGCTCCCGTGAATCCGGAAGTACACATAAGACGTGAATCCGCCGAAGTAAGGGTAATTAAGTTAGAAGAAACGAACTGGGTTGTCAGTCTTCAACAACAGGATCCTAAACTAACAGAAACAATGGACATTCTGCAGGACAAAAAGCACAATAAGTACAAGCAAATTGCAAAAGACCACGAAATCAAGGGTGGAAAACTATTCTTTAAAACTTCAGAAGGAGCAAGGTTCGTGGTGCCAAAAAGAATTAAGTAGTATATTGTGAGAGTGTCGCATGACACACTGGGACATCTGGGATTAGATCGTACTCTCCTCCACATTCGAAATACTTTTTGGTTCCCGAGAATGAAGGGATTCGTAAGAAAGTATATAGACCATTGCGTCGCCTGTGCCTACAATAAACGAGGCAAGGATGAAACGCGATACCAGCTTAAGGTTTTTAGAACTGAACCAATTCCATTTAACACTATACACATAGACCATCTGGGTCCTTACCCGAGGAGTAGCAAGCAGAATATACATTTAGTCGGTATTATAGATGCCTTCACGAAGTTTGTGATACTGAGACCTGTTAAAAGTACAACAACTAATTTTGTAATAAAAATTTTGGAGGAAATATCTCAATTCTTTGGATCTCCAAATCGAATAATTACTGACCGAGGCACCGCCTTCACTTCAAAAGCATTTGAGCAATATTGTGAACAAAACCATATCATACATTCAAAAACAGCTGTTCAGACTCCCAGAGCCAATGGACAGATTGAGAGATATTTTAGAACGATATCTGCAGCAATCGCTACAACAACTACTCGGACTGATGGACGTGACTGGGACGCTCATTTATTGGACATACAATGGGGACTTAATTGTTTGCCTCATCGGGTCACAGGTCAAAGCCCTCAAAAACTGTTGTTGGGATACGAGCCACGACGTATGTTGGATAATCAGTTAACCATCGAATTGCAAGACGATGTTGATAAAAGACAGGAGGAGCAACCTTCCCTCGAAGAACTGCGACGACTAGCGGCGGACAACATTGAACTTAACCGAACGAAACAAGCAAACGTAGTCAACATTAAAAGAGGAACTCCCCACAAATACACTGAAGGACAGCTCATCTTAATTAAACATGAACACAGCTCAACATGACAACCCAGGAAACACCTTCCAAAATATAGGGGGCCATACATTGTGGATAAGGTGCTGGACAAGGATAGATATCTCATCAAGGAGCCACCAGGAATCCAAATTAAAAGTCAAAGACTCACTTCTGTCTATGCCGCTGATCGAATGAAGTCATGGGGTAATCTGAAAGAACTAGAATTAAGCGAAGAAGGTTTTGAAGATGATATAGACGAAAGTACTGAATAAAGTTTGTTGTTTTTCTCTGATTTGTGTTACAGTTTTCAAATATTTAAGTATTGTATCCGTTGAATTACTTTATACTTATTCCTATCTATATGTTAAAAAAAAACTCCTGTTTGTTTTTATTCATTACAAAACTCCAAGCATAAAGGTACTGACGCCAAAGAGACTCAGGAACACGTTTCTTTATTCCAGTTCCGGATTATTATCTAAATGCAATATTTTGCGAATACTTAATCATGTTGATATTATATATATATAATATGGATGAGCTGTAAATAATGGAAATATGTGAAAAGAAAAAGAAATCATTGGAGTTTCTGATATGCTGTGTTATGGTACCAGCTGTATGAGACAGCGAGAAAAAGCTTTTTAGAAGCGGATGAAGTAAGCGCATACGAATATTGGCAAAACTGAAACGAGCCTTCAGATTGTGGGCTTAGATTTCGATTCTATGAACTAACCTGAGGTCCCTCGTCTAAGTCAAATTAACCAAGTAGCTTGTGTACACAAGGTTTGCAAGTTTTTTTTTCTTATTAGTGTGTCTAAGTTTGAAAGAAAGGGTTATGAACGTGGAAGGAATGAAAGGTATTCTAACCAAAAGATGTTTGAATGAGATAGACACTGAGGACAGTGACTGGGTATGATGGCCGAGCTGTAAGCAACTGTTGTGTGATTTTTGTGTGTGACTGTCTTGTAATTATGGTGGCGACTGTATGAGATTTTTGAGAGTATGAAAGTACATGAAAATCCTCTATGTACGTAAGTTGTACTAACTGACTGCCAAATCAACCTTTGTGTTGGTAGGGCGGCCCGTCATTGTGGTAGGGAGTGCTTTGAAGCGTGGAAAATAACTTGTCAGTCAGTCAGTCGATCGCGGGATATTGTCCTTAGTGGAAGACACTGACAGTTACCGTAGGCTTCAGAGAAAGTCCCTGCAAGAGGCGCAATGGCGGGTCCTGGTCCATACGGCTCCTCGTTTTTAAAATAAATATGAGTGGGAGAGTGGTCAACAGACAAGATCCGCGTATTTAAACGCAAAGTGTTTACACCAATTTCCATTGGCTCAGATATACGATGATTGTTAGCCTGTTCAAAATTGTGTCTTCTTTGGTACGAATTATAATTTTGATTCCGATTGCGATATTGGCCCGGATTGTTATAGTTAAATTGGATTCTATAATTATTACTATAACTTCTATGAGAGTTAGTATATTCATTGTATCTACGATTGATATTCCTGTTATTAAGTAAATTATCACTATTAGGATTAGCTATGTTCCATTTCCACTACTACTAATCTTTTCTTTATTTAATTTATTATTAGAAAAATTTTCGATCTTGTTAGTATTAAATAAAAGTAGAGATTACTCTTTAGGATTTTTTACCGGGGTAAACTTATACTTGTTCAAGAAGGAATTTATTTAGATTCTCCTGTATATAGTAGCAAAACTAAAAATGTTTTTAATTTGTATTTCATCACCCATCAACCCATTATATTTTTGGTGACAAGTTTCAAGTCTTGTTTTTTCACTCATCAACATGTCCCAAATAGCGAAATTGAGTGACTTGAAAAAGAAATGAAAAAATAGAATAAAGAAAAGAAATGAAAGAATGAAAAAAATTTGTGATAAATAGAAAAAAAAATTTAAAAAAAAAACCAGATTCATTCGAAACGAATCGAACCTGTATTCGCCCGCAGTGGGCTGAAAAAAGAAAGAGAAAAAGGAAGAAGAAGAAGCGTTTCATGTCAGCAGAAAACCTAACACTCATCGGTACAGCTTGGTTTTCTGCCTCCTGTAGACGCTTGAAACAGATCAAATTGATCTCCTCTCATATAAACTCAAAATAAATTCTTGGTGTGAATTATATGAGGCAAAAACTCCTATATTACACCAAGGAGGAAGAAATAAAAGTAGAGATTACTCTTTAGGATTTTTTACCGAGGTAAACTTATATTTGTTCAAGAAGGAGTTTATTTAGATTCTCCAGTATATAGCAAAAGCTAAAAATGTTTTTAATTTGTTATTTCATCACACAACCCATTATATTTTTGGTGACAAGTTTCAAGTCTTGTTTTTCACTCACCAACATGTCCCAAATAGCGAAATTGAGTGACTTGAAAAACAAATGAAAAAATAGAATAAAGAAAAGGAATGAAAAAATGAAAAAATTTGAGAAAAATAAAAAAAAATTTTATTAAAAAAATTCAAAAAACCAGATTCATTTGAAACGAATCGAACCTGTATACGCCCGCAGTGGGCTGAAAAAAGGAAAAAGAAAAAGAAAGAAGAAGAAACGTCAAGTCACTCAATTTCGCTATTTGGGACATGTTGATGAGTCAAACCAAGACTTGAAACTTGTCACCAAAAATATAAAGGGTTGTGTGATGAAATAACAAATTAAAAACATTTTTAGCTTTTGCTATATACCGGAGAATCTAAATAAATTCCTTCTTGAACAAATACTTGTTAGTATTATAATTTCTGGAAGAGTTGATTTTATTTTTTCTGCTCCGAAAATCTACTGCATCTTTATTATCCAATAATCCGATAATTGTGAATTTTCAGGTATATTACCTCTTAAGAAATCATGCACCTTTCTACTAACTATGTCTACTAAATATCTATCTTTATTACTAGGGTGATATGTGGGGAGTCTTGCCTCATCAAATTCATACAATTCATTCAATTTAAAGTTTATTTTCCTAACGTTATGGAAAAGTTCTCTTAATGTACTCACTCTTAAAGATCTGCATTGATTCAGCAATTCTGCGTAATCCTGTCTTGTACGGAAATGTAGCTTAAGCTCCTGTTTCACTTCTGCCCATCTGTTTTGTGCATTTACTCCTAAACGTTGAATACATTTCTTTGCCTCAACTTGAACGTTATCATTGATGATGATGGCCATAGCATAGTTTCTCAACCCTGGTATATCCTGACAAAGTTGGAATGTCTGCTCTACTGAACTGATTAATTCTTGCACCGTATACTCATATTTTCCATTGAAACTTCTCAATTTGTTTACATAGTTGAGAAATTGCTCCGCTGTTAAGGTGAAATGGTTTTGGGGATTTGCTGGCATCGGTTGCTGTACTGCGGCTGCAGCTAATTGATTAACTCTAGCTTGGAGCGCCACGATCTGAGTTTCTTGTTGCTCGATGACTTTTCTAGCCATTTCATTCTCCATCCTTCGATTTATATCAAAGATATTATGTCTGATATTCCTCATAAAACGATAGCAGTAGTACTTTGCTCGTCGCCTTTATTTTAAAAGCTTTCAGAAAAAAAATTCTTTTCCGTTTCACAGTCACTAAATATTATAGAATATTTGGTTTTCACAATTGATTTTTTTTTATTGATGCACTTGGAAGATATGTGTAATTTTCACAATTATTTTCCTTTGGACACTTATGCACAAACTTTCCATGAATTTAAATTTAATCACTTGGTTTTTTACTTCACTGGGTTGCCAATCTTTTGATAGCAATACTACCGACTGCGCCAATTAGATAAATCGTTCGGGTTCCAAAAATAAATAAAAAAACAATCTTTAGATTGATGTACCTTTATTTAATACTTTTAAAAATAGCACTGAAATTTTCGCTCGAGTTATATCCCTGTATAGACCAACCGGAAGTATTATTTGCAGCTACTAACCATTAGCGAGAATTTATGTTTCTCCCTTAACAACGGCTCAATAATAGTCCGCACCTAACATCACAGATATACAATTTACCTTGGTTCCTTTAGCAACGCAAATGTCTGCCAGATCAAAATGCTCGAGAAAACTTCCCAATCCATGAAACAGAAATCTATTTGTGCGTGCGAGTCCGTTCCCTAAAATGTTCTATAATAATACTTATGGAAAAGTGCCACACATTGATTTTATATATTCTATGGAGCCTAAACTACTATCCATAAAGGGAAATAGTCTTCCAGTAATTTAAAGCATGCTTCCTTACCTTCTCAAAAGCTACCCTGTCTATTGTTATCATTTCGTTATATCTCCTTTAGTATAGCGCAATATAAGCAAGATAATCAAAAACAACTGCTTCTGAGGATACAAATTTATTAATTAAATATAAAAATTTCTTTAACAATAGTTGATGCCCTGACAATCTCGGGCTATTTGTCTGGTTTCCATTTTTTTTAAAATATATTTAATAACTCGTATTATAACTTTCTTTTTTCACTTATTTAGAACTTAGGAGGCCTTACCTCTGGTAGGGGGACTCTCCTAATCTGAAGGAAAATGATGATCGCTCAATTTTCTGTTTTGAATAACAAATTCAGGAAATTTGAACGGAAATAATAAAATTCCAGAGTTTGAACGGAAATAACAAGTGTCCTAAAGGTTCGGCGATCGATTTTATGCATAACAATTTTCAGGGTCATCATAATTCGCGAATTTTCATGTCACCTTATCAGTGCAACGAAGTGCAACCATTCGAGGGAACACTTTTTGAGTAATTTTGCCGATCTCAGGTCAGTCGGTGACGTAGTCATAACACCTTCGCCCTAAAGAGGAATTTCGTATTCATGAAGAGAATACAAATTACACGTAGGTTATAGTTGGTTGAGCTAGGTATCTATAGTTTACATGATAATTTATGTTACTTAGGCTGATAATTGGTTATTTAGATATTTTATCAATAATTTATTATCTGGGTTCTTTGAATTTTAGATAGAAGATAGATCTGCCTTTAGGTTTTGTTGGTACAATAGTTGTTACATACATAAAATCCCAAATAAACCCCAATCTAAAAACATCATAAAATCCCAAATAAACCCCAATCTAAAAACATCAATTTTCATCCGGAAGCAACTCATACCTACCTACCTACCTACATCAGATCCGATCAGGAAATAAACCAAAAAGTTTACGGCATGGTATACCTACATACCTACATCAGTTTCCACTGCATGTAAAAACGAACGGTATACGTACATACATAATTAATCATCACTGATCTACCTCAATTATTTCAGTGAATGATGTCATAATACCACTGCGCACAAGAATTCGCACGTTGAAATACGACGACCTTGCACCAGAGGTAGAACATATGTTTGTGAGTAACTAAATTGTTTTTGTAATAAGCCGCAAAGTACTGAGTGTAGTTCGAGTAGGAAAGAAATTAAAATAAACAATGAGTTGAAAACCCGCAACATGGATTGGGTAAGGTATACATATAAATTTATAAAAAGCAACGAGTGCCGTGACTTGCATGCTTCCGTAAATAGTAAAATTAAGTAATAGTTGTTAATGAAATACTTCCGACTTACATTTTGTATGAATTATACCATAAACAAAGTGCTGGGTCAGAGGTATTTCATATATTACTCTGTATAGTATTAGTAGTCTTAGAGTAAGACAATTTTTGTATAAATATACTGCAGTAATAAGAATAAAGGTTCAGTTAGTTCAGTCTTCAACAACGCGTACGTTAATTAAATAGGTGCAAAGCCTTATTTGGCTTTGCCTATTCCTCAGTAAAAAGTTATACGTTAATTAAATTGTTGCAAAGCCTCATTTGGCTTCGCCATTTCTTTAACACCAAGGCTTCGCCTATTATAGCGGAAATTGCACTCCGCTGCTCCGTTAGAAACGAAAATATGTATAATACCAGGTGAACTCAAGGGAGGTACTCGTAAGATCACTCAAATACACAACATAGTATAAGTGTAGTATAAAAATTTGATTAACATATATTTTCTTAGTGTAGAGTTGAATTCTATCTATTTCTAAATATTTTCTATATTGGATTTAATTTTAGTATAGTAGTTTATAGTAAGTTGAGTAATATGTTTCTTACTTTACAAATTAATGGTATTTTGAGTAATAGATTTTTCTTTTTAATTAATTAACAATATTTTGGGTAACTATATTTCTAGTTTTATGTACAAAAAGTAGGTAGCGTTTATTACATTATTATTTTCAATAATATATTTATTTCTAGTTTGCAAAGTGTTTTGGAAATTTTTTTTTTGTTTAAGAAAGGTATTTTTCCTCTATTGGAATTTTCGAATTATCAAATATATAGAGCAGGAGGTGACAGTATTCACCTAAACTAACAAAAAATTGTATGGCAGGGGGGGGGGGCAATATCCATCGGTTAGGAGTTACAGGGTGATTAAGTCACAGCTAAGAGCTCATTATATCCAGATCTACATCGTCTTTGCAACGAATGCTCAACCAGCTCCATACCCCGCTCTTCTCAGGAGTTACGGGGATCTAAACAAAATATTTCGGTTTCTTTTTAATTTGACCTCTATTTTTTTTTTTGCAAAGCGGTCGTTAACATGACTTTTTTTAATAAACTGTGGACTCTCTTCTTTAATTTGACCTATTATACCCTACGCGCTATGTGAAGCTGTTAAAGAGTTATTAGCTCAAAACTTATTCATTTCATACCGAAATTAGCCGATATATTTTTAACTGACGTGTTTTCAGTCAGTAAGGGCACATTTAGGTTTGAGAATAGCTTTCAGAATTCTTTAACGGCTGCAGAGAGCACATAGGGTATAATAGGTCAAATTAAAGAGGAGAGTATAAAGTTTATAGTTTTTATAAAAAAACGTTGTGTTAACGACCGTTTTGCAAAAACAAAATAGAAGTCAATGTAAAAAACAGGTAAGAAAATCAGAAAGTTTTAGTTTAGATAACAATAATTCTTGAGGGTAGAGGGATACAGGCCTGGTTGAACAATTGTTGGAAAGGCTATGAAGTTTTGCATACAATGAGCTGTTGACTTGACCGGACGCCCTGTAGGTTTTAAGATGTAGGGTGTTTTCTGAAAACTAGCTGGTTTTCTTAATATATCTGTAACTCCTAAAAGGGTGATATTGCCCCCCCCCCCCCCACCCCTCCCTGCCTTACAATATTTTGTTAGCCTAGATGAGTACTATCACCTCCTGCTCTATTGACCTCCTAAGGGAAAATACCGTACATATACATATACTCTTTGTTAATACAAAATTTGTTACAGAAAAACAAAATTTGTTATCTTTGTCCTCTTTTAAGATAACACTCTTTGTTCACACGTGAACAATTACTTTTTATTTATTTATTTATTTATTTATTTATTTAGGTCTACAGAGAAAAAACTCCTACAGACTAAGCATTAAAACTAACTTAATATAAAGTCAAAAGGATATAAATATGTTCTATAAAAAAAGAAATATAAAGAATGTCTAAAGACGTAATTATCTATAAATTTGCATTACAGTATTTCTGAAACTATTACGTTCATCAGTAAGATCTACGAAAGTACAAACAGCGTTGAAGTTTCGAGAGCAATGAGTGATGGGTTCATACTGACCGTAACGAGTTCTATGAGAAGGAATATATAATAAATCTCTAGATCGAATAGAAAAGCCAGGCACATAAATTTTGAATAAGGCAATCAATTCGGGTGAGCAAATCTTGTAGCAGAAAACATCTCTGACAAAGATAATACTGAAAGCCTTTCTACGAGACTCTAAAGTTTGGAGCCCAAGTAACTCGCACCTTGCCTCGTATGAGGGAAGACCAACTTCCCAGTTAAGCCCGCGCAAAGCATAGCGAGTAAATGATCTTTGTATAGATTCAATGCGTTTAATATGTAAATCAGTATAAGGGCACCAGACAACAGAGGAATACTCCAATATGGAGCGAACTAGTGAAACATACAAAGCTTTTAAAGTGTAAGGGTCTTGAAAAACAGTGCAGTTACGCTTAATGAAACCAAGCATTTTAAATGCCTTGCAGGTGACATAGTCAACATGTAAAGAGCAGTTCAACTTGTTATCAAAAATGATACCAAGATCTTTAATCTCAGTAGGTCTATCTATAGTAATGTCTTTAATCACATAATCAAACAAAATAGGATTAATGCAACGATAAAAGCTGAAGCTCTTACACTTGCTAGGATTGAGCTCCAAACCATTTAACGAGCACCAAACTAGAAGTTTATCTAGGTCATTTTGAAGATGTAGACAATCTGCTAGATCTCTAATTGGCAAGAAAATTTTTAGGTCATCAGCGTACAAAAGACATTTAGCGAAAGAAAATAGCTTAACCACATCATTAATATAAATAATAAACAACAGGGGACCAAGATGACTGCCTTGAGGCACCCCAGATTTAATTATAAATTTACGAGATTTAACAAAATCCATTTTTACACACTGCGAGCGATTACTTAAGTACGAATTAATCCACTTAAGAAGGGAGGAGTGAAACCCGAAGGCATGCAGTTTCGTTACAAGTAGATCAATATTTATCCGGTCAAAAGCCTTAACAAAGTCAGTATAGATAACGTCGACTTGCGCACCATTTTCAATTTCGTTTATACAAAAATTTTTAAATAATACCAAATTGGTTGTTGAGGACTTACCCTTCACGAAGCCATGTTGCTGGGAACAAATCTTTTCTTTTACGTGAAAATACATCCTGTTCGTTATTATGCTTTCAAAACACTTGGGAATAGGTAGAAGTTTGGCAATTCCTCTGTAGTTTTTAATGGAATGCCGAGAACCTGCTTTGTATATGGGAGTAATAAAAGAAAATTTCCACTGGTCTAGAAAAAGTCCTAGTCTAAGTGAAACATTAAAAATTATTGTTAAAGCTGGTGCGAGAGTGGCATTGCAGTTTCTTAGTAAAATGTTAGGAACTAAATCATGTCCGTAAAAAACATCATTGTTTAAAGAGCTGAGCGAGTTTTCAATTTCATTAAGATCCAAAGAAATGGAACCAAGATCAATAGCAGCATCAGAGGTATCCCAAATAGAGTAGAGGGAAAGAGAGGGATCTGAAACATAAACAGATTCGAACCAGTCAGCAAATAAGTCGCAGCTTTCTTGTAAATTGCTTGAGATCACATTATCAAGTTCCATTTGAATAGGAAATCCAGATGAAGATCTCTTATTTTTAATAAATGTCCAAAAAGCTTTACTGTTATTTTTGATATTTCTTTCAGCAGACCAAATGTATTTCTTAAAAACGTACCTATGTAAAAATTCATATTCCCGCTTTAGACGTTTTAAATTAGATGCATTTTCTGAAGTATTGTTTGCTTTAAACAATTTATATGCCTTATTCTTTGCATTTTTTAACCTTAGAAGTCCCCGATTAAACCATGGGGGATGTTTGTTCTCTGATCTTTTAGAAATAGGTACAAAACTGTTAATGCCTGTATGAACCACATTCAAAAATTTTATGTACAAAGCATTCAAATCATTTACTTGCCCAAAATCTAGCAATTCATTCCATTGAATTGACATAAAAAATTCGTTTAATTTCTTATAATCAGCTTTAAGAAAATCATAAACAAAAATATTAGTTATATTTGAATATGCAAAATTATAGAAGCTAATATTAATGGTGATAGGTTTATGGTGTAAATCAGGCTTCGAAAGAGGGATTAAAACTTCATTAACATTACAAAATAATTCAGCACTTAAGAATACTAAATCTAAAATTCTGCCTAGGAAATTAGAATGGGAGTTTACTTGAACTAAATTACAACCAATTAATGAATCAACTATCAAACTTTCACACAGTGATGATATATTAGTGGGCATAAGACACTTATCTTCCTCTAACCAGCTCCAACGAATATCAGGAAGATTAAAGTCTCCAAGACAACACAAGTAAGTATTAGGATGCAGTTGAGACGCCAAATCGATTATGTTGTTTGAATGTTTTTCATATATAGCTAAGTTGCAAGCAGGAGGAATGTAGCTAACGCAGATTAATATATTTACATCTCCAATTATTTTAACAGCCAGTTGCTCCACGTTACCATCATCGCATAAGAGATTTACTCGATTAGCACTTAAATTTGATTTAACGGCGATTAGTACACCTCCACCACGATACAAGCCAGTAGATATTGGACAGCGATCTTTCCGAAATACAATGTAATTTTTTTCATAAAAGAACTCCGAAGATAAAATATCGCAAGAGTGTTATAACCCCGTTTGCCGCCGTGCTTTCTTGGGAGAGAAGAGCGGCACAGGGGGAAGGCTCAGGATCTTTTCAGTACAAAAAAAACACTTTTGATTATGAATATTTGTTACACAGGATTTTATTTTATTAGAGGAAATTAAACGATTACACTTTTATTTACTTGCACGGATACATGTACTCTTTCAAACAATATCTGTTAATTATACAATTCAATTACAAACAAAACTTCTCGACTTTGAAACCCGCCGTGCTTTCGCTTTGAATACCGATCCTGAACTTCGACTTTCTTTTGATTGTCGTATATTTTTATCACGAAAAATAACTAACGCCCTTGCGTCAGCAAAAAGTATGAAGAATTTTCGTCATTGGTGCGTTCAACTGACCAATAAGACGAAAAGCAGTAAAAAATAGAACGAAAATAAGCAAAAAATGAAAAGATAAGACGATATTTGTTGGCTTGGGTCTTGCAGTAATTTGATCTTGCTCTTGATATTTTTGAGCGATATGCAATGTGGAGTACATTAACTCCGTGAATTATGTTTACAAAAAAATGTCAAAAATGTCGAGTAAGTATTTTATATAAGTGGACTGATGGGCTATTTGTGCGAAGTTAAGTATTTTACGAGAATAAGTAATAAGAATATTTATGCATTAGGAAAATTTATGAAGGTAAGTATTTATGCATGTTGCTGTAATTTTAAGTGTTTGTGCAGGGAAATTTATGGAGCGTGCACAGTGTGGTATTTTGAGACCACAATTTGAATGCTCATGGATTTTTAGAAATCCTCAGGAGGTAAGTAAATGTAAATGAAATGGTTGTGATTTTGGAATCACAACATCCCTTCCCCCTAAAATAAAGAAAATTCATAGCCTGGAGGGTGAGGAATTTTCTGTATAATTAAAGCCCAAGTTTCCAACAAATTTCAAATTTTGCTGATATGTATGGATAAAAGTAGAGTTTATGTACGTGGTTATAGTGGTTCCGTCGAGATAGTCTTGTTGTGTTTGCTCTTATTATTTTTTGAATTCTTTAACACATTATTTTTTGAATTCTTTAACACAAGTATTACTAGGTATTAGGTGTTAACTATTTTCGTATAATAGACCTTTTGAGTTTTATTAAATCTAAATCGAATATGAAAATCAAATAAAGGGATAAAATTAAAGTATAATTAGTCAAAATTTAAAATATGTGGTTTTCTACAGACTAAATTACATATAAAAAATATGTTGTACAAATATTTAGACAAAAGTAAGAAACGTAATATAGTATTTAAACGCTCTAATCATATAGGTAAACTCAAGTATAATAACTAGTTATAAAAAGGTAAGTATATAAATGATATTTAATGATTAATGGTAAGGTCTTTTTTTTTTTTTTTTTAATTGTATTAAATTTCTAAAGTAATGTAGTTTTATTAAGATTGAACATATCTATTTTGATAATTTTACGCATTAAACGCTATTAAAGATATACAGTTTTTGTTAATTTTTGCTAAAATTATTGAAAGCATAAGTTTTAATAACCTTACGCGCTAAACATTTTGATAATCTTACTCTTATAGTTTTATTAATTATAACCAAGAAATACCAAAAAGGTGCAAATTATTTTCATTTATATTCGTTTTCGTACAGTGTGTTGGTTCGTTTCCGAGCGAAGTACCAATGAAAGTTAATTAGTTATTAAGAATGGGGATCGTTATTTATTCAATTAATTGATTTATTGCAAGAATAACACTAACAACAAAAAAGGGGGAAATTTGGAGACCGAGTTGCGATCTAGAGGATGAAATGATGTCCATTCAACCGGATTGTGATTTAATATTTCCAGAACATGAAAAATCTGGATATATGTATATATATATGTTACGCTCGAGTTAACTGAATTTGGGGTTCCTGGTACGGATTTTCCGAGTTACTATTCTCATTTTTCGTTCCTGATCTGTTTTTTCTCTGGCAAACACTACATTTCGGGTAAATAATGTATACTATTATTACTAATATTATCAGTAATGATAAGTAACCAAGCGTGTAATGGTGTACTGTGTGTGGATCTATTGGTTCCAGACTTATTTCTTCTTGTTCCTTTAAGGTGTTTATTTGCTCGGATAGTTCCTTAAGCTCGTTAGAACTAGAATATTTGATTAATCCAACACTATCAGATTTCGGCTTAAATTTAATAGTTCGGTTAAAAATTTGGGTTATGTTTAATGAAGGTACAAAATAATTTTTCAATTCAGTTACGTTCATGTTGTATGCTTTGATGGTTAAGTATTCTGTTCTCAAGTAGCAGTTATTACTTATTTCAATGATTCCGGTTCCAACCAAAGTATGGGGAGTAATATGTTGTTTACATATCACGTCTACTGAAGTATTTATTCTGGTTGCGAATAACCATTTATTTGCTTGAGACAATTGTACCCAGAAGGTTGTTTGGTTAGAGGTTCGGAAATCACATGATTGTAACCTAGAATATTCTCGTTTGAGTAGATTGACCTCACATACTGAATTATCTTTATTTCCATTAAAAATAGGGTGGATTAGTCGACAAAGGAACTGTGCTTCACTATCAGTTGCACAACTTCCTAGTTCGTGTGCATCCATATTATAATAGTGTTCACGATTATAATCGACCACTAGGTATTCAGTACTAGGTTGGATGAAAGTGAAATCTTCTTTATAGATTGTAGGTAGTGAGTGAGTTTTGAATAATTGGTAGTCTTCCTTATAAGGAAGCGGAATTCTAAATTCGTATATAATTTTGCCATTATAAGCAATGGTACTCATTTTTCCCAAGCAATATATAGATAACAGATTCGTTTCCCTTAGTGTACTAGGTAGTCTAAGTTCACTGGAGATTTCTTTCCGTATTGTGATGAGGAGTGTTTCCAATTGACTGGGAGAGATAACTGAGGGATGTGGTTTTCCGTGTCTGACATCCGTTACGAGGTCAATAATTGTACTAACTACTCCTTGGTATCTTAATATCAAAAGAGTGTTAAGGGCAGTAAGCGATTCAAGTTCAGCGACAATTCTATTAGCATATGTTACGTTGTGAAGTTCATCCATAAAACCTCTAAGTGTTCTATATTTGTTGTTTAGAGTTACAAATTGCATTTGTATATCGTTTATCGATTTATTAAAGATATTGGCGGTGGTTTCCAGTATCAAAGTTTGGTTTTTTATCAAAGACTTCAAATATTCTTCGTTATTTTTTAATTTTTCGATTTCCCTATCATAATAGGTAGCATCTTCTTCATTTAGGATGCCAAAAAGAGGTTTGCCTATTGTTCCCACTATACCTAATAACGATCGCTTTATCCTCAGTTTTGGATCTAACAGGATAATGTTTTGCTCAATGTCATGTATCAGGTGATTCATTTCCAACTCCGTGTGATTACAGACCTGTGAAAACGCTGGTTCGTTCCTTAACACATCGCACAAGTCATTAATTTCCATCGTGTGTTTCTTTAAATAGGTTACGCCCAAGTTTATTCCCAATAGGTCATAATATATTACAATTTTCCATTCGTTAGAATAGAATTCTATGTTTCCTAGATTTTCAAAATATATCCCCGCATTGTTTATCGGAGTAATCTTGATTCCGTTAGATCGAACTGCGGTTATAGTTGCGAGGATGATTAACGTCCAAATCATATCTGGAAAAATTTTAGAGTTAAGTTTGATGTGGAGAGCAATAGTTTGGAGCGTACCAGCGATCAGAAAGAACCCAAGCATAAGCATTATAATAAATAAGTCAGTATTCAAATAATGGACGGTTAGTTACATCTACACAATTTATTACGATTAAATAGTCTTCTAAGCAATAGGCTTAATTATTAAGAAAGTGTCAGACAACCTTACACTGGACGAATAACTTTCAGCGACTTACTGAGCTGAAATTACGTTAATTTTCGATTTATTTTGGCTAATTATTACGTGGGCTAGTTATTGGTAGATTGCTGATATATAAATTTAGTCAGAAGATAATGATATTATATGCATTCTACAAATGGTTTTAAGTTGTTGTTGTGGACAATTTTCATTTTATTTCCGATCTTTATCTTAGTTGTTTCTTCGGAAATTAGTTTAATTACCTCATAGGGTCCTTCCCATAGGGCTGAAAATTTATTCTGTCGCACGTGTTTCTTTAGTAATACCTTTTCTCCCACGTTAAATGATTTCTTCCGTTTGTTCTCGTCGTAATATATCTTGGATTTTTCTTTGTATTTTACGATATTTTCTCTCGCTAATCGATATCCATGCTGTAGTCGGACTTTAAGCTCGTTCGCATAATTTTCGTAATTGTAAGTTGTTTGGGGTGATTGCTTTAGAGTAACAGGTATTTTTGGTGGGTAACCATAAAGAAGTTCGTAAGGGCAATAGTTCGTACTGCTATGAGGAGTAGTATTGTACACGAACATTGCATACGGGATCCATTCATCCCAAGTCTGAGAGTCATTATTAACGTAGTGTCGTAAGTATTCCGCTAAAGTGCGGTGACTTCTCTCCAGAGCCCCATTCGTCTGTGGATGGTATGGAGTAGTCCGTATCTTCTTTATTTTTAACAACTTGCACACTTCTGAAAACATCTTACTGACAAAATTGCTACCCTGATCTGTAAGCAATGATTCGGGAATACCATGTCTTGATACGATATTTTTGAAAAATTCTTCTGCGACAGTGTGTGCCTCCGCGTTACTTATAGGAACTGCATCTGAGAATTTAGTTAAATCATCCTGAAAGGTGAGGATGTATTTATTTCCTTTATAACTCACAGGAAGCGGACCTACAATGTCCAAAGCTACTCTTTCAAAAGGTTGCGAACTGGTTGTGGTTATTTTCATGGGTATGCTGTTAAGTTTGTTTAACTTATTCTTTTGGCATGATTCGCAGCTTTGAATATAATTCTTTATATCCCTGAGCATACTTGGCCAATAGTATTTCATTCTAACACGCTTGAGTGTTCTAGTAAAGCCTTGATGTCCACCTATTGGAGAGGTATGATATTCCTTCAGTATTTGCTGAATATCTTCAGAACTATTTACGTGAATCTTTGTATTTCGATAAAGGAATATTTTTATTTTCGTATGCACTTTTAATTCGTTCAGAATTTTCTTAAAGTCCAATAGTATGTCATTACTATACACAGGTATTGAGATGTGAAACTCTGCAATTTGATTTCTTTCACATGACTTCAAGAATTGTTTTAAGGATTTTTTCATATATTCCTTATCCTGTTCCGTTCTCATGGGGATAGGTATTCTGGTTATATAGAAGAATTCATTATTCAGTTTAAATGATTTGTGTTCACCTATCTTAATATTATTGATATCAGGGAAGAGCTCTTTTAGTTCAAGTCCTTCGGTTGTATTGAATAAAGGTAACAGAAAATATTTATATTCCACTTTTCGTGTTATAAGGGATTCCAAGTTCTCAGTTAATTCTATAGAATTTGTTTTTGTTGTATCGCTATTTGTACTAAATTTTTTTAGGTCATCCTTTTCTTTCGGGGAGTTTACTTCAAGCCGTTTTTTTGTTTGATTTCGGGTCAGAACCCGTATAATTTTATCGTCATTTTCAGACTCATTGGTCTTTATTCGACTTAATGCATCCGCATTAGCATTATATTTACCAGGTTTATACTTTATTTCGTAGTCATATTCCTCCAATAAAATTCGCCACCTCATTAGTCGGGAGGATGGTTCCTTCAAGTTTATGAGCCACTGTAGGGGCTTGTGATCTGTTAGAATGACAAATTTTTTTCCATATATATATGGTCGGAATTGCTTTACTGCGTAAACTATTGCCAGTAATTCCTTCTCCGTCGTTGAATATCTCGTTTCCGCTGGATTAAGCGTGCGACTGGCATAACAAATAGGGCGATCATTTCCCAGTTTACCTTGTGAAAGCACAGCTCCTAACGCTACGTCACTTGCGTCGGTTGTTACCAGAAATTGTTATTCAAAATCTGGGTAGGCCAATACAGGTGCATGGATAAGTTTGTCTTTCAATAACACAAATGCCTCTTCACAGAAGGCATCCCATTTAAAGGTCTCATTTTTCTTGAGTAGCTTCGTTAAAGGTTTGGAGATTTTGGAAAAGTCTGGTATAAATCGTCTATAATAGCCTATGAATCCTAGGAAAGATTTTACATCCTTTTCTTTTTTTGGTCTAGGGTATGTTTTGACTACGCTTATTTTGTTGGGATCTGGCTTCAGACCGTGTTCTGAAATTATATGGCCCAAATATGTAAGTTCTCTCTCAATGAAATGGCACTTATCAGGCTGAAGTTTAAGGTTATTTCCTCTCAGTCTGTCCAAAACATGTACCAGTTTCTTATTATGATCCTTCAGATCATACCCGTATATAACAATGTCATCCACGTACACAAAACATTCTATTCCTTGCACACCCATGAGGACATTGTTCATTAGCCTCTGGAATGTTGCCGGGGCATTTCTCAGACCAAATGGCATTCTATTATACTCGTAGTGACCAAAAGGAGTACTAAAAGCAGTCTTCTCTCGGTCACGTTCATCTACCAAGATCTGATGAAATCCCTTCGCCAAATCGAGAGTGCTAAAATATTTGGATTTTCCTAACTGGTCCAAGATATCACTTATATTTGGAAGTGGGTAAGCATCTCCGACTGTAATGTCATTGAGCTTACGAAAGTCTACTACAACCCTCCATTGTTTGTTGCCTTGGCTATCTGCCTTTTTTGGTACGAGGATAAGTGGAGAATTCCACGGACTCTTGCTATGTCGTATGATACCTGCTTCATACATTTCATTAACTTGCCGGTGGATTTCATCTTTCTGGGACTCCGGCAACCGGTATGGCTTTATATACACTGGGGCTTTATCCAGTTGAGTTTGGATTCTATGAGATCCGGCATCGGTACATGTCAATACATCGCCCTCCAAGAAAAAGATGTCATTGTATTCTCTACAAATATTGATTATTGAGGTTTTTTCCTCGATATTACAATGATCGAGCTTTAAAAATGATTTCAGTTTTTCCAGTCGACGATTTACGGGGTCTTCATCGCGACGATAGTTCAAAATATTATACCTATTAAGTTTTTCATAGTCCACAGTGATTTCACGAGTATCTACAATGCTTTCTGTTTCGTTGCTATTTAAAAGTAATATTTGTAATTTATTATTACGGGGTTTAGTTACCGTTGCTGCGAGAAATATTCCTGGCAATATCTCCTTATTTTTTATAACGATTTCTTCGTCCACATGAATACGACATGGCATTTCTATTATTGTCTTACACCGAGGTGCTATTACGATTTTATCGCAAGTAGCCGGAGCTACTCTCGCTACATTTTCTCCTTCAGATTTATTATCCATAGAAGGTAAGGCTGTCCTTTTTTCCTGCTTTAAAAATGAGTCTAAATTTGCACAATTGAGCAACGGTCTTGAGGATTTATTGTCCTCCCGTGCTACCGGAAAACTTTCAATGAAACTCATCTCAGGTTTATATAACCTTAACTCCAGACATTTTCTATCATAGTCGATAATACAGCGATATCGCTTCAAAAAATCGTTACCTAACAGACCATCATATTCCAAGTCTATACACGAGGGATCTAGCAACAGAAATGATTGTTCAATAGAAAAATGAAATTGTTCATTTGACAGTATTATTTCACCGTTAATGGATCCTAATGTAGGGACTGATTTCCCCGTTATTGTTACTACATTAGAATTTTCTAAGTAAATTAATTTTTTAATCTTTTCGGGACTCGTATCTGATTTAATTAGGCTAACTTCAGCTCCAGTATCAATTAAAAATCTTTTAAATCCAACTTTACATGGCTCGAATTGTACATTTGCTACAAGACCAGCTTTAGTGTCTTCTAAAGACGCTTCAATAATAGTGATTTTATTTATGTTGTTTATTGGTGAACGTCGGCTCTGACTCTGATTCGAGAGGGGGTGCCGACAACTTCCGCCCGAATCTCCTCGTTTCCCATTTCTCCAAAATGTGGATTATTTTGCCTTACGGCGTATTGAGTAAATTTAGCTCCACGATTACCTTGAGGTATATTTCTTTGCGGGATTGTTCCATGCATTTCCTCATTTGATTTAGAGGTATTCGGCTGGTCTTTCCTATTGTAATTATTGTGGTTACTATAGACAGGTGGTATATAGTTATTTGGTAGGAACCTGCCTTGGTTTTGTTGTCCATGCCAATTTCTAGTATTATGGACTTGTTGGTTTGGGTAGTTCATTTTTCTCACGTGTTGAACTTCCCTTTTAATTGTGGGCCTATCTATATTGGGAAATTTACCCCTTTGATAACAAGTATCTTGTGTATGTCCCCTCTTTCCACATATAGAACAGTTGGGAACAGGCCTAGTATTTGGTTTAAAAAAACTTGAAGCAGAAGGGGTGTCTTTTTCAGAGCGCAACTCTTGCTCCATGGCATATGAAATGGCCTTTTGTAAATTTGTTTCGTTGTGCGCTTTAGAAAGTAACTTAAGATTCGAATTTCGTAAGCCATCCTCGAATACTTGTACAGCCAACTTGGTGTTTTCGCTTAACAGATAAGTTTTGGCACCTGCATCTGTTACTTCGGAGTAAGTACAGGAATTTAAAGTATTCAACATTTGTGTTACCCTATCTCCAAATTCCTTAACAGTCTCTTTATAACCCTGTTTGGCTTTTATCAATTCGTTTTGAGCCATGGCTCTAGATTTATCTTTCTTAAATTGAGCTTTAAGTGCTGTTATCAAATCATTCCAAGTACCATATGTTTCATATTGTACTAAATCGAAAGCGGGTCCTTGGAGCTTAGTTTTTATAACTTCAAGGAAAAATTTCTTATCTGCTTCAGTCTTAGCTGAAGAAAAAAGTATTTTGCCACAAGCGATGAACTTGTTCAACGTCTCGGGATTTCCATCGTATTCAGGTACTAAATTGTGTATGTCAGACAAGCTGACGGATAGTGCTTCGGTATCTGGCATATCTTCGTCGTGAAAAGGAAGCTCACTAAAACCGAATATTAGAGCGGCTCTTTCCCGTGTTTTATGACGAGTAAAAATTACGCTTCTTGACAAAGCGAAACCACGCCGCTTAGCAATAGATTTCTTATATCTTCCCGTTATGTTTGTTATAGGTTTTACTCTACTCGAGGAGTTATTCTAATAAGAAGGATTTCTCTTTTCGCTTGCTAGCTACTGTTAATGTTACTGTATAAAATTTTTTTTTTTTTTTTTATATATAACCATGTAATTAATTTTTTGACATTACACAACGTGTGGGAGACGTGATCTCCCTTCGGTACCAAAAGTGTGAGATCTTCGTATCAGACACGCAATTCGAATGAAACGAAACAATAAAAGTATAATTATCAAGCAGCTTTGTTCGATTTTAAATGTAACGAGACAAAAAATTCATTTTCTCTTTTCACAGAGAAGCTCTCCTCAACAAAAACCAAAATCATCCACGATTTCCATAATAACAATGATTAAATCTATTGAAGATATTTTTTCTTTTTTTTTTTATAGGAAGGAGAAAAAAAAAATATTTCAATATTTTAAAGTTGTTTATAAGAGCATAGACAATTAAATAAGAATTACTCACATATCAATTAAATGTGCTCTAATTTCGCTTTACGTGATGAAAATATATTTTATGGAAAGTTGATTTAATAAACTAAATCTCTTTTAATGTACGTTAAGTATATCCCGTTGCTCATTATATGGACGATGTAACGTTCCAATATTTCTATGTTTCGTGGTGATGTGTCTTACAATCGGAACTTAGCGTTGCACAGTCATATTTCACTTGCTTTCTTCTCTTCCCCTTTTTTTTTTTTTTTTTTTAAATAATAAAAAAATATAACGGTACACGCCAAACTTAGAAAAAATTTATATATTTGTATAATAAATGACTATTTAAAGATAGCTCTTATCTCTTCCATATATGTTTATAGTTTCTCTGTTAGTTTTAGAGGGAATATATTTCTCACTGTCTGGTATTTCTCATGTGTTTATTGGGAACATTCGCTATTAAAAAATCTTTATCTCCCTTTTGTCAACACTCGAGTATAGTGTAAATGGTCAAATTTGCGTATAATTAACACCTTTGGGTACTCATCTATGTACATGCCATAATCTTTCGATTAAATTCAACGAGGAAAAATCTTACAGAAATTAACCACGGACTCAGTGTCATTTACTCACTAGGAATCACTAAATCGACGGTGGTCAAAACCAACATAGACCTCCACAATCACAAAATCCGATCCAGGCATGAATATTTGATTTTCCACCAAGATATTTGAAGAATTTCTAATTATTTTACAATTTATTCGACAAAATGAAAACTTCCCGTCGGCAAACCGCGATACGGAAACAAACCACTGATCAAAGTAAAATGATTTCACTAAAGTATTTGCCCTTTTTTTTTTTTTTCTTATATGTACATATATACTAGAAATAATTCCAATTTACTAATTAGATTTTTTTTTTTTTTTTTTTTTATTAGGTATATTCCTGACTACTACAATAGTAATATTATGTAATTATGCGAGAGAAAAAAAAATTCTTACTTGGTATATACAAAGATTCTATTCTCCGTGTAGTAAGTTGGGCATCAAATGTTCTGACCGACGTCTAAGTCTGTTGAATAGTTTTCTTTAACTTATAGTTGGTTATAAGAGACAGCCCGTCTCTTTCGGGATCACACCAGTGATGGGTCGGGACCATCCGTCCACCGACCTTTGATTTTTTTATAATATTATTTTTATATGTGCTTATTTTTCTCACTGTTTACTTTTAGGTAGTTAGTAAGCCCAGTTTGTATGCGTTTCTTTATTTTATTATTTTTTTTTTTTTTTTTTTTTTTATTTTTGTTTCTATTATTATCGTTTTTGTTTTGTTTTTTTTTATTAAAAAAAATTTCAAGTTAGGTTCTTTTTGTTTGACGAAATTATTTATTGGTTTTGTTACGTTTTATTTTGATTTTTGACTAAATTTAGGCCACAATGTTCATATTATATTAAACACTCATATTTCATATGAAAAATGTTATATATATATATACGACCATTTGCACATCATTTTCAATTAATTAAGATTTGATAAACGCCGAATCAATTAATCTCATATCTCAATGGATTTATTTGCTGTGTCGTATTCTTCTTATTTTTTGAACTCTTTTGACATATTTAATATACACTTGGGTTCATCGTCTTTTAATTAAAGCATTCGCAATTTTTTATTTTAACACTTTTGTAGTGATAATGGTAGTCTTTTCAACAAAAACCGTTCACTTGATTCGCAAGTGCAAACGTGAATCCTTGGTTTTATATGATTAATAGGAATCATTTGCCGGGTTTTATAATTATGGTGTGATATCTTAAAAGATAAGTCACAAGTTACTCAGCTCTATTCAGCTGATTCCATTTAATATCCTATGGATATTGTATTGATTGTTGGTAAAGCAGGGAATTTTTTTTTTAAATAATAAAACCATTTTATTGGTTATTTTCGCGAAATCAATTCTCTTTGTTTTGTATTTGCGAGGCGCTCTTTTCAAATTTATTTAAATATCGATTAATTGCAAAGAACTATAACTTTTCACTTTAATTCAGGCGATTAATTTTCACTTTATGAGGGATCGGCACCGCTGCCACCAGTTGTTATAACCCCGTTTGCCGCCGTGCTTTCTTGGGAGAGAAGAGCGGCACAGGGGGAAGGCTCAGGATCTTTTCAGTACAAAAAAAACACTTTTGATTATGAATATTTGTTACACAGGATTTTATTTTATTAGAGGAAATTAAACGATTACACTTTTATTTACTTGCACGGATACATGTACTCTTTCAAACTATATCTGTTAATTATACAATTCAATTACAAACAAAACTTCTCGACTTTGAAACCCGCCGTGCTTTCGCTTTGAATACCGATCCTGAACTTCGACTTTCTTTTGATTGTCGTATATTTTTATCACGAAAAATAACTAACGCCCTTGCGTCAGCAAAAAGTATGAAGAATTTTCGTCATTGGTGCGTTCAACTGACCAATAAGACGAAAAGCAGTAAAAAATAGAACGAAAATAAGCAAAAAATGAAAAGATAAGACGATATTTGTTGGCTTGGGTCTTGCAGTAATTTGATCTTGCTCTTGATATTTTTGAGCGATATGCAATGTGGAGTACATTAACTCCGTGAATTATGTTTACAAAAAAATGTCAAAAATGTCGAGTAAGTATTTTATATAAGTGGACTGATGGGCTATTTGTGCGAAGTTAAGTATTTTACGAGAATAAGTAATAAGAATATTTATGCATTAGGAAAATTTATGAAGGTAAGTATTTATGCATGTTGCTGTAATTTTAAGTGTTTGTGCAGGGAAATTTATGGAGCGTGCACAGTGTGGTATTTTGAGACCACAATTTGAATGCTCATGGATTTTTAGAAATCCTCAGGAGGTAAGTAAATGTAAATGAAATGGTTGTGATTTTGGAATCACAACAAGAGAGCCACGTTTCAGTAAGGGCAATGATGTCATATTCGCATTCAATAACACTCAAATATATTTCTCGAACCTTTGAACGCATACCACGGATGTTTTGGTAATAAAGTGTGAAAGAACAGTTAGTGCAGCTACTGGCTGAAATATTCTGAGAGTCGTCTAAGTCTGAACATTCACGGGAATCGGTTCTTCCTGGTTTTTTGGCAAAGTTACGAATTTCCTCACAAACACTCCTGAAGGCCAAATATCAGCGACGAGTACCTTCGAAAGTAAGTGATCTGGGATGCCCAATTTAAATGTAACAAATCGTAAAGAAGAGACATCCGCATCTTTTTTCAATAGCTTATAGCACGAAATTAAATTGATTGCAATCCCAACTTTTGATGCAACATATTCTTTAATACTGTCAGCCGATGTATCAGGGTGCAGCCTAGACAGATGTATGTATATATTTAATGCTGTTCACTACCGAGAGGTCATTAACTGGAGCGGCAGATCCAATAATTTTTTTGCTTTGTCGCCCTTTGCGCTTTTGCCATTGCATTATTGTTATCAGTTGTTTGGGCCAAAGATAACATTTCATTCGGAGCGTTGCTTACAACATTACTAAAAGCCATTACAGTAGCTGAGGAATCATCACTCTTGGTAGAGTGGGATGACGAAGGTATAGTTGCAGTATGAGTAACGGCCTTACTCGATTGTAATGATTTATTACCATCAACAGAAGCTGCTATTTCCATTATTTGGACTTTAAGTTCATTCACCTCTTTTGAAAAAATTTTTTTTATAGATTTTAATTCATTTATGAACGAGGGAATTAAGCTAAAACCACTTGCACAATTCGGACACTTCCAACACATACATGAGTTTTGATCTAGCACTTTAATTGCATTCTCATCAAGCTTAGAACATCTCTTATGGAAACTAAAATTGCACAGAAAGCAGCAAATTTTTTTATCAAATAGTTTCTGATCACATTTTCCACACAAATCGTTTGCCATTCTAAACCGTAAGTAATCACAGCTCAAATTGAACGATTAAAAGATTGAAGTTAGAAAAGTAAAGCAAAAACACGTCCGTACTGATCGATTGCTAATTCAATCTATTTTTCGTCATATTCATAAAGTACTAACATACTTCAACATATTTCTATTTTTTTCTTTTTATTTGTTTAACTAGCATAAGCATTTCTTTCTGCATGCAATTGACTCATAACATAACATAACATAACAGTTCGATTATGTTTTGAAACAATTTCTGTGGCACAATTTGCTGATACAGCAAGTGCGCAATAAATGTTATGGGTCAATTGCATTAAGCAATGTAAACAATCAAACCAACTTAATTTCTTTCGTAAACAATTAATTCAATCAATTATTCACCTAACCCAGCAAATTTTTATGTATATAAATAAGTGCACGAAATAAAGTTTTTCAGACTTCAAAAAAAACGGAGTGTTAATCTAATACTACGCGATCTCTAACATACAATTTCTCTTCGAGGCGTCATACACTTACCTTAATAGAATTAACTTAAGGCTGATTCTGGTAATTATTCATTCTGCTAAGCAAGAGAATTGTACATGGTCCTTCGAGCCACGGAACAGTGCAGAAACATTTCACTACTAAGTTATTGTGGAAAGTCAATAACTATACCGAAGAAGATTCAAAACCTGTTGAATCTAGTACAACGTACATCTGCCATACAGACGCTCTCAAAGGCGAAACGTTTACCAAGGTAGAATCAGCTTTAGGTTGATTCTGGTGAAATACAAATTGCAAAGAGCAACTCTGTGCACGGTGAAAGTACATTAGGTCATAGAATCCATTATCTCCATTTAAAGCCCAAGATGGCTGCAAGTACAGATCATATGATCAATACACAGAAGGAGATAGCTGGGGAAATTGAGCAAATCCTGACAAACTTCGGCAAAGACTCGTCTGATCGGAAACATAAGGAGTACCTGCAAAAGAGAGGTCAGGCGCTAGAGAGTTTCTGGGAAGAGTTCAGCAAACTACACAAGGCACTAAAAACGCAAGTTGGTAAGGATCATCCATATATCACAGGAGAGCTTTATGAAGAAACAAAAAAGATATATGATACAGCGTGAAAGAAAATAACGGAGCACTAGTGCGAACTAGCTTCGGATATTGCTACAAAGTTTACTCCGCAACAAGAAGCCTTATCATATCAAGACATGATCAAACAAAACAACCTACCAAAATTTCCACCAATCAAGATCCCGAAGTTCGCTGGGGATTATAAAGAATGGAAGTCCTTTTTTGATTTATTCACTAATGTGATTCACAACAATATATTACTGACGTGGAGAAAATGCAGTATTTGTTATACAACTTAGAAGGGGATGCTAGACGAGTAATTGGGCATCTTCAGATTAACAGCAAAAATTACAATACAGCACTGCGTTTAATAAGTGACAGATTCAACAACAACAGAAAAATCATAACAACATATGTAAATGCCATAATTGATGCAAAGAAAAAATAATCAGTTGCAACACAGATGAGTGGGGTCCGATAATAGTGTGCTTATCAATGAGAAAGTTGGACACAGGACGCTTGAGATTATTTGAGGAAGGCCTCGCCAACCTAAAACAAATGCCGTCGATAGATGAGCTGTTGAAGTTTTTAGATAAACGCCATCAAGTGTTGGATTGTATCAAGAATTCCAAGCAACATAGATTTGATACATCCACAAAACACTCTAAAAAGTCATATCATATGACAATGAAACACTCATGCAGTTTGTGCAATAAAGATCATTACATCTATCAGTGTGCTGAATTTAGGAAGTGGGATGTAAAAGATCGAGCCGCTTATGTTTTCAAGAAATTTGTTTGCCAAAATTGCCTGCCCCATAACAAGGCAGAAAGGTGCAAATCAGCAAGATCATGTGCTTATTGCAAGAAAAAGCACCATATATTACTTCATCGGAATAACTAAGTACCTTCCGGTGCAAAATAAAAGACGACCGAAGCCAATAATCTCAATACGACCATGGCAGTACATAAACATGCTCAAGAGCAGTCTACTAAAGATGTGTTAGCCTCCCACGCAAGTAACATAACCGTTCCAAGCGTACTACTGACAATGGCTATTGTGAGAATACAGAATAAATTTGGACAATCAAGACCAATTCAGAGTGC
This sequence comes from Dioctria rufipes, assembly GCA_963924295.1. NCBI lineage: Eukaryota > Metazoa > Arthropoda > Insecta > Diptera > Asilidae > Dioctria > Dioctria rufipes. The sequence continues at coordinate 111,626,532 of OZ002742.1, read as the reverse complement.
TAATCGATCATGGATCGCAAATATCCCTAATAACTGAAGAAACAGTTCAAACATTGAAACTAGTGCAACAAAAAGTGAGGGCAACCATATTAGGGGTCGGAGAGTCAGAAACAGCGAAAATATTTGACAAGGTGAATGTAAAAATACAACTACGTTTTCAGAACTCATATTTATCTGTTGAAGCCTTTGTACTACCCAAGCTCAACTCTATTCTTCCGGAAACAAATTTAAAGGGAATCAACATAAATCAGTTCGGCGATATCGTATTAGCAGATCCAACATTCGACACGCCAGGTCAGATTGATTTACTCTTAGGAGCTGACGTATACGCCAACATAATTACAGACGGATTTAAAGGAAAACAACCTGTAGCTCAAAATACAAAACTCGGATGAATTCTTTTTGGAGGCGTTTGTAACTGCTATAAAGAAACGACAAGGGTATCAAGTTTCCTTTCATTGGCCGAGTTAGACCGAAATCTTGAAAGCTTTTGGGAAGTTCAAGAAAGCTCTACTCCTAATTAAGATGAGCAAACTTGTAGCATCCATGTCAAAACCACATACAAGAGAGATCAAGAAGGGAGATGCATTGTCCAGCTTCCATTTATACCAAATAAGGGAGAACTAGGAGAATCGAGAAATAAATCCATAGCCCGTTTGCTACAGATAGAGAAGTAACTAAAGAACAATCCAACTGCGAACATGAAGAACTGGGACATATGACCCCAGTAAAACCTTTTGAAGGAGATCTAAAAAGAATCTTCTATCTACCACATCACGCTGTATTCAAAAAAGACAAAACCACCACAAAATTACGTGTGGTGTTCGATGCATCATCTAGAACGACTTCTGGGTTGAGTTTGAACGACTTATTGCACACTGGGCCAAGATTTCAGCAGGATCTCGCGCAAATATTGCTGCGTTGGCGAAAATATAGGTATGCCTACATAGCTGACATTGAAAAGATGTTCATGCAGATCAAAATTTCTGAAGAACATAAGAACTACCAGCGAATTTTATGGCGAAGAAAACCATCGGAACCCATTCAGGAGTATCAATTAAATACCGTCACGTATGATACCGCTCCAGCGACATATCTTGCAGTGAAAACTCTAAAACAGCTTACTGAGGATGAAGGAGGCCATTTTCCTGTTGGAAAAAGGGTTCTCGTTTACGATTTTTATGTCGATGATATGTTAACAGGAGCAAACACACAATAAAAACTCTGGGAATACATTGGAATCCCAAGAGAAATGAATTCCAATTTAAGCTCAAGCCAGAAAAAATTGAATCAAGACTAACCAAACGACATCTCCTATCAAACATATCTACAATTTTCGATACTCTGGGATGGCTAGCACCTGTATCATTTTCAGCCAAATTATTAATGCAATCTCTCTGGAAGACCGGTAGTGTTGCAATTAGCAACCGAAATTATATATAATATCATAATAAAAAAACATATATATAAAAATAAATATAAACAATATAGTTTATAAAAATAAAATATTTATATATACCTGCGGTGGACGGAAATCTGTGCCACTCTTGCCATTTGTTACTCACAAGTAAAAAGATATTGCAGCTAAGTTGCTTCACATTCACAACATTCACCATAAAGTTGTGAGGTGTTCCAGGTCTTACTATATTTAAACATAGTAGCATGTATATACATACACCAAAGTCTGATTGAAATCTCATGTAAGATTTCAAAAGACTGACCATAGTGGAACACCTTGGTGTAATAGAATGTATAAGTAAATAATGTTCTGTCCACGCAAGGACCAGAACATGCCGTAAACACCAGCAAACATAAGCTAAAATTAAAAAATTAAAACTTAATCACAACAGTTTTTACAAAAACTTTTATGGCACTTATCTCAATCTACTGCAATATCCAGTGCAGGGTTTTGTCGTTGCAGGACGTATATGTCCACACCACCAATAAACACAACGTCGCACAATTATTGTTATTCACTTTTATCATAATAAATACGAATTATTATGATAAAATGAAAACAAAAACACAACACGAACAAAAATACATTTGTCATTTAATGACAAATGTCAAACCACAACATTTAAATTGTGGCGCCCCCGTCATCTCAAATTCGTAAAACTCCCACAGCGCCGTGGTGAACTTGCGCAAAGTCGAGAACAATAGCCAGCAACTAAGCGAAGCCACAGAACAATGGGCGGCAGCTGGCCCCAACCATATAAAAAGGGGGCGATTTTAGAAGAAAAATCACTTGTTGCTCGGTATTTCACCAGTAGAGTCAGCTAGCTGGACCATTGCCACTAGCATTTTTTTCTGCCCACTTATCCTCAAATTTTTTGTAGGGTTATTCCCACAACCATCTTCACACACAGGTAATAAAAATAGAAATTTTTTGGGATATTACCAGAAATTTTCTATTTAGTAAAAAAAACAACACTACTGAAATATAGAATAAATTCAAGATTTTGGGATATTACCAAATTAAGAATAAACTTCTATAATTTCAGATATTTTTTCGTCATAAAAAGGGGGGAAAATATTCTGGGATATTACCAGAGAATTTCTCATTTAAAATTTTTTATACTGAGATTGGAGAGTTAATTCGCAGTTTTGGGATATTACCAAGCTAAGAATAAAATTCTGCAATCTAAGTTATTTTTGTCTCATCTTTTTTTGTAATTAACTATTCAACAAAGTTAATTTGGGAAATATCCAATTAACTAAGGTTAACGTAAAGGTTTCACAATACATTTCATTTCGGGATATATCCAAGTGAAGTGTGGCAGGAAACTCAAGTCAATCGGGAAATCATTAGTATTGGGCGATTTCCATACTAATTAGAAATCCCGGTCAATATCTAGGCTAAATCAGCGGCAAAACCCTTTGGGATATTTCCAAGGTTTTTTTTTTGCTGATTTGGTTTTGGATTCAGGAAAGGGACAATATTGTGGTATTGAACCTTTTGGGAGATTTTCAGGGGTTCAATCCATAGACCAGAATTAGGTCAGAAACAGGTACAGGGATTAGCTACATCAACCAGGGTTGAGTATACTACAGGAAATAAATAAGTATAAAATTTACTAATCTTTTTTTGTTTCAAGAGGATATTAATTAGCTCCTTTTTTATATTGAATTTTTTTTTAAAGAATTTGAATTGCTATTCATTTTTTTACGCTTTATTAATTTGTTCATTTCTCTCATTGCAGATAATTAGCAATAAGTAGAAATTAAGAGTGAAGTTAATGATTAAGATTTTTTGAATTACTTTATTTTTGTTAATTTTATTGTTTTTCATTTTCCTTGAAATTAATTATTTATTTGTTAAAATATTGTTAGGTTTAAGATCACGCAATAAACGTATTAAGAGCAGGTTAATTCTTTCAATCAACAATTACCTATTTTTTTACTTCCATTTTTCATTTTCATTTCATTTTTTTATGTACAGCCATAGGAGCTGTAACAGGTACAGATTGGGATCAACAACTTCCGTCAGAAATACTAAGTGCCTGGGAAAAACTTAGAAACGAGCTCACGCAGCTTGAAATCCATGGATTATGTGATGCCTTAGAAAAGGGTTATGCAGCAGTAGTCTACTGAAGAACAGTAGATTCGTTCGGAAAAAACCATACTACACTCCTTACGGCCAGAACAAAGGTGGATCCACTAAGGCAAAAAATTACGCTTCCTCGGCTAGAGCTTTGTGGAGCTCTCTTATTGGCACAACTACTGAAAGCAACAGTCAACACTTTAAATTTAAAACCAACCGCTTTGACTGCTTTGTGTGACTCAGAAATTGCATTAGCCTGGATTGCAAAGGATCCCAATAAATGCAATTCTTTTGTAGCTAATCGGGTATCAGAGATACAAAATTTGACACCTAAATACATATGGAGGCACGTATCTTCGCAAGAAAACCCTGCAGATATCGCATCCAGAGGATCAACTCCAACAAAGCTTGTAGTACATAATATATGGTGGAAGGGTCCATCATGGTTATCTCAGCCTCCGGAAGCATGACCAACAAATAAATTCAATATACTAACAAATTAAGAAGTTAAGAAGACAGCGGTTACGCTGAATACAACAGTATTTACAGGATCCTCCGAAATACTAAATTGCTCAACCTACACTCGCCAAACAAGCGCAATAGCATATTGTAAAAGATTCGTACAAAACTGCAATCATCCACATTCTGCTAGGAATATTTGTAGTCTATCATCAGACGAGTTGCAAAAGGCAAAAGACTGTATTATCAGAATTGTCCAACAAGAAACATTCAGTGATGAACTAGAGGCTCTAAGATAGCAAAAATCCATTAAAAAATCGAGCAAAATTCTTTCGCTACATCCATTCTTGGACACAAGAGGCATCTTGCGTGTAGGTGGCAGAATAAGTAATTCGAACCTATCTGCAGACGCCGAAACCAAGTACTGTTGCCACAGAAACATCATATCACAAACTTACTTATTGACCACGCTCATCGCCAAACTGTTCACGGAGGGACCTTGCTAACACTCAATTATATCAGAGCGCAATTCTGGATAATCAACGCCAAAAGCATCATATAAAACAGGAGCCGGAAATGTATAAAATGTCTCAGATACAGACATAACTCAACAGCACAATTAATGGGTAACCTTCCGACAGTACGTATAACACTTTCACCTCCGTTTTCGCACTGTGGAGTTGATTATGCAGGTCTCTTTCTAACAAAAATCTCCAAGGGAAGAAGCACCAAAACAATGAAGGGCTACATAGCACTACTCATATGTATGGTTATGAAAGCGATTCAATTAGAACTTGTCAGTGACCTTACAACAGCTGCCTTCTTGGCTGCCTACAAAAGGTTTGTGGCGCGCGGGGAAACTGCAACCAGATATATAGTGACAACGCCACCAACTTTGTCGGTGCACGGAACAAATTAGAAAAGGAATTAAAAGGTGCTATAAATTACGCCAAAAAACAGGCAGCAGAAATTATTGCAAATGACGGAACAGATTGGAAATTCATTCCTCCTGCCAGTCCATACATTGGAGGATTATGGGAGGTTGGCGTCAAATCAGTTAAGGGACATCTAAAACGTGTTTTAGGAGAAACGCTTCTCACATACGAAGAGTTTACTACAGTGCTGCACCAGGTAGAAGCATGTCTGAACTCGCGTCCAATCGGTCAACAATCAAGCGATCCTAACGATCTAGAACCCCTAACTCCTGACCATTTTCTAATTGGGCGACCTCTAATAGCACCTCCTGAACCTAATATCAGCGAGAAAGAAATACATCAGAGGTGGAAACTTCTCACAAGACTACAGCAAGACATTTGAAGGAGGTGGTCAAAGGAGTATTTGTTACTCTTACAACAACGCAGTAAATGGATGTGTCAGAAGGGAAACGTAAAAATAGATGAGCTGGTAATTGTTAAAAACGACATTCTACTCCCTCAAAGATGGTGTTTAGGACGGATTCAGGAAATCTATCCCGGAGAAGATGGCGTTCTGCGAATAGTGTCTGTCAAAACCCAAAATGGTACCAAAAAGGTTCCCGTAAATAAGCTCTGTCAACTTTCTATCAGCATCACTAGTACCGAAAATCCTTCTACGGAATTTAATACACTGGCAACGACAATAAAGGGAACCACCTCCAGAGCACTGAATAAAAATAAAAATCGTTCAGTTGCGAATTGCGAACAAGAACTCTGGTCTAAGCCAGTACATGCAACATGTCCTATGTTAGAACAACAGGGCAGTATCTTCAAAATAGAATAATGAACCACAAATCGGATATAAAGTCAAAAAACAAAGGGAAGACAGCTTTGTCAAACCACTGTTTATCCAATGATCATCAGCCGGACTATACTAATGTAAAAATTGTATGCACTGAGCATAACTAGAGCAAACGCCTTACTCTTGAGGCCTTGCACATTCAAAGCACAAAAAATTAAATGAATAGACGAACAGACACAGACGGCATACACACCATTTACTGCAGTCTCTTAGAAAATCCCATAAACTCTTAAATACATAGAAAAATGAAAAGCAAACTGGCCGTTATGAATCTCTTTCGATCAGGTATTTAGCTACTAGTTGAATTTTAAAACTTGACTAGGGCATTTCACTAAGCCTCATATTTCTTTTTAATTTATTAGTAGGGTTATGTTTTGTGATATATATTTATCTTTGTGTTAAAAACATCAATGTTTCAACAGATGTAAGCTAAAACAGCCCGTAAGTAAACAATAGACGCAGTATTTATATTGTAATAGCCAAGCTAGTATACTTGTGTAGATTTATGACAATGCTTCTGTGGACGGCAACGATATTTTCCGAAACGTTAGGCCAATAAAAGGACTACACATGATTAATTAGTTTTTTATTAATCGTTGACTGCTACACCCGAGAAATCAAAACACATCAGTTTATAAAAATACAACAGTCGAGCATCAAAAGAATCCTAAGCCAGAACAGTTCGACAGAATAAAAGGGCAAAGTAGTAAAAGGAAGGCCAGCTCATCTCCAAATCGTCAACTAAAAAGGAAGGCAATAGTGGTGCCCTGCACTTGGGTTTCCAATTTATTGAGATCAGTATTTGTTCAGTCCACCATACATAATCCCGCGATGACTCCCTGATTCCTCCTCAGATAATGTTCCTAAAAAGATACAAAAAGGAACACAAAGAATTTTATCTTAATAAAATTTAAACAAAAATACTTATCTAATATAAGGGAACTTCCTCCCTTTAATCCAACGCCGTCCTAAAACTTCCTCCACTATTTTTTCACCTGAAAATAAACAAAAACTCTTATAAATAACTAATAAATAGAATAAATATAAACAAACTTACCAAAAAATACCTACTGCTGTATATTTATAAATTGACATGTCAAAATGTCAACACATCACATCAGATGTTCTCGCCTTCGCCGCAGTCAGAGTTCAGTGCAAATTTAATGGTCTCATATGACGTCACTGCGGGACGCCGCCATCAAAGTATAACAACTTTGAGAACGAGCGTTGCCAAGGCAACCTAGCATGAAGCCGAAACGTAGTGGTTCGCGGCGGCTATAAAAAGGCGACGAGCTGCAGCAGAATCACCCATTCCCAATTCAGAATTTGATCTGAAAACATCAGAATTTATTCTGATTTTCCTAAATTATCCAAACCTAATTTTGTTCCCATCTAAGTAGGAATTTACTCCTACTGCAGAAATTTAATTCTACTAAATCCATCCCACACTTAAGTAGGAATTTACTCCTACTGCAGAAATTTAATTCTGCTTATATTTTATCTCCCACCTGAGTAGGAATTTACTCCTACTGCAGAAATTTAATTCTGGTTTTATTTTATCTCCCACCTGAGTAGGAATTTACTCCTACTGCAAAAATTTAATTCTACTTATTATTTTTTTATCTCCCACCTGAGTAGGAATTTACTCCTACTGCAGAAATTTAATTCTGGTTTTATTTTATCTCCCACCTGAGTAGGAATTTACTGCTACTGCAGAAATTTAATTCTGCTTATTATTTTTTTATCTCTCACCTGAGTAGGAATTTACTCCTACTGCAGAAATCTACTTCTGCTTTAATTTTATCCTACGTCTAAGCAGGAATCTACTCCTGCTGCAGAAACATACTTCTGTCATTATAAATATTTTTGCATTACTGCTACCGTGCTTATACGTGTAGCACAAAACTTCTATTGTATTAATAGTGGATTTTCTCTCTCTCTTTTCAGAAATAAGGGGAGCAAATCTTTCTGGCAAAAATTAATGAATTTATGTTGAATTGGTAGCTTAAGATAGTATAAGTTCTTGAATTCTTAATCGTAAGCTAGATTAGTTATAAAAAAATTGAGTTTGTGATAAAGTTTGTAAGCAATATATTTTGAATTAAAATTTTTATATTTGAATTTACAACAGTTGAGTTATCCTTTAAACCGGCATCCCCCTTTAGCTTGAGCACAGATCTAACAGTATTGGTTATATTATATTTCCTACAGTTGGCCTTTGGTCAGGACTACACTGTCCTACAGCCAAGGTCAGGACTTTATATAGAAAGCTTGGGTTATGCACGAATTAAGCGCGGTGAGCTCCGGCTACAATTATCCTTCCCAATGGAGAAGATATTTGAAGATCAAAGAATGATCAACAACACTTGGAACCAGATCAAGCACATGTGTCAGCAAACAAAGGAGCTCACTCAAATCACTCACTGTGACATGCTGTTTAAGCATACTGGGGGAAATAAGGTTAGACGCACCAACATTTTTCAAAATAGCTCGTGAGGAAGAAGAGATTCCGTTGTACGGTTTTTTCCGACTTTATTAGGGACTATTTACAAATAAATCGTAAAAGAATTTGATTTTTTAGTAATTTTAATTTTTTCTCGAGCTCAAAGTGGGAAAAAAGGTTAGACGCATCTGACATTTTGTGCCAAATAGACAATGTTGTTGACAACTTCACATTCTGCGTTCACGTGAGTCACTGTTGTGTTCCTTCTCGAGAATGCTGGTGCAATTTCATACTAGTTTTTGCACAGCTGTTATCTAAACCAGACCAATATAAAATGGGACGCGGTAAATCATTAACCGATGTGGAAAAAGCTAAAATTGCCACTCTAAAGGACTACTTAAAGTGTTCAAACCGTGAGATAGCAAGGCAAATAAAGCGAAGTGAAAAAGCTGTGCGTTTTTTTTTTACAAGATCGTGAAAATTACGGTAAAAACTACAAGACTGGCCGGCCATCAATAGTATCAGCGGCGCAAAAAAGGCAGTTGATACGAAGTGCGGCAAATAGTTCGAAGTCTGCCCGGCAATTGAAGACAGAAAACAATTTACCTGTTGGGGTTCGACGTGTTCGACAAATTTTGAATGATTCTAAACGCTTGAAGTACAAGAAAATGAAGCGCAAGCCAATGCTGTCTCTAGCCAATATTAAGGGCCGGAAAAATTTGCGCTGGACCATATCCATTGGAAAAATAAATGGCGAAAAATTATTTTCTCCGATGAAAAAAAATTTAATTTAGATGGGCCAGATGGTTTTGCATGATTTGCGTACTGAAGAAAAGATTTTCAGTAAACGTCAATCTGGTGGGGGCTCTATTATGGTTTGGGGAGCCATTGGATACCTGAAAAATACGCCACTGACGTTCATTGAAACCAGAATGAATGCAATTCAATATCAGGAGATGGTAGGCCCTCATTTCCCGGCATATGGTTACGAGTGCGCCGGCTTACGCTGGCAATTTCAGCAAGACAACGCTCCAGTACATGTGGCCAGGTCCACATTGGCTGATTTTGAGCAACGTGGAATCAAACTTTTACAAAATTGGCCGTCCAAATCACCAGACATGAACATAATTGAAAACGTTTGGTCGATTCTAGCCCGAGATGTTTATAAAGAAGGCCGACAATACAACAACAAATCCGAACTTAAGGAAGCCATCGAGGTAGCTTGGCGGAACATCCCCCAGGAAAAAAAACGGTCTTTGTATACCAACCTCCCGCGTCGAATTATCGCACTACATGATGCCAAGGGCAAATGGACAAAATATTAATAAAGATTTTTTAGGAAAATGTGATTTTTTATTTAAAAACTATAAGTGCGTCTAACCTTATTTCCCACTTTGAGCCTTAAAAGAAAAGAAAATTGATAAAAACTATCTAAGGAATTATTAAGGAAAAAAAATTTCTTTTGTGATTTATTTGAAAATAGTCCTTACTAAAACCAGAAAAAACCGCATATCGAAATCCTTTCTTTCTACCGAGATATTCAGAAAAATGTTGGTGCGTCTAACCTTATTTCCAGTAAGTTAAGCTGGGCAGATCAAATCTTCTCGGTTGGCAAAGAAGCATCTAAATGCCTTGGTTTTTTGAAAAGGTGTAAGAAATATTTCAGCCCATCAAATATAGCGCTCCTCTACAAGTCCTACATCAGAGCTAGAATGGAATACAATTCCCATATCTGGGCCTGGGCTGGTCGCACAGCCTTAGCTTCATTGGATATTGTCCAAAAGAGAGCCTACAAGCTCATTGGCGATGTGGCAATTACTCGTCATATCGACTCACAATGTTGGATGCTTTTCGCTCGTTTATCGCTATATGCATGGCCAATGTTCTGATGAAATATCTAGTCTGATCCCTTGTAGAATAGTTCCTGCACGCAATACTCGCGCTGCATCCCGCGCTCATCCTTTTACCCTTCAAATTACCTTCGGCCGTACACTAAAATTCCGTGATGCTTTCTTATCCCGAACTGTGCGAATGTGGAACAGTCTACCATCTTCTGTCTTCCCTCTGGCATACAACCTGCAAAAGTTTAAGGGCGACATACGTCGGCACCTCCGCCGCTCTCCTCATATCTCTTAATCCCTTCCCTATCTCCTTCCTGCCACGCTGTGCTTTGCATCATAGGGTATCCCCTGAGCTTGGCTTAATAATATAAAAAAAAAAAAAAAAAACATCCAGCTTGCCAAGGAGCAGGCGGCTAAGAGCCTCGAACCGCTTATCGATGTCCGCCTTCATGACGTCAAATCGATTGTTGAAACCAGTGTCCAGTTCCGAGATGGCATTAAGAATGTTATCCACTTTGTCCGACGGCATTGAAGCAGATTTAAGCTTGAGCTTGATTCCAGCAGACTCCCCCATCTGAGAAGTATTAAAGCAAGAACTATGCCAAAAGCCGATGCCACTACGGAGACCGGGAACAAAGCAGAAATAGGTTATGTAACTATGTCTCTCACGCGCACATATGCAGAACAAGCTATCGATGCGTAGGGGGCAATTGAGACTTCAAAGACTATACAGCAAGGAACAATTGTGGAGTAAGATGGGTTTCCTACAGGCAGCCACGTGCAGCGTTCACAGCAACAGACACCATCAACCAAAGCAATAAAATAAAGCCAAAATCTAATCAACTCCACACAATGGAAGAAAATACCAAGCACGGCAGGAAATATTAACAAAAAATACCCGAATTTAGCAATGAAAGCGGGATAAAAAAGTAAAAGCGCTGCTGGCACAGAAAATTATTCTGACACTTCTGCCATCTTGAAAATGCATATTATACTTGGGTGTTCAATCCATTTTGCTCTACCATCATTATTACTATGCATTACAAACGGAAGGACAAACTTAGTATGGCGAGAGGTTGTGGCGCAAGGGTCCCGCTAATCTTTCGTATTTCTGCTGGGAAAAATCGCGATTTTTCAAAAATATTCATTGCTCTAGAGCATAACGGTAACAACCGTGCTTTTGGGATTGGCGGAAGTTACCCTCCCTTTTCCGGGGACCTTCGTCTTCAACTTTTATCGTTTGGGGTTTCGCCGGATTATAGGAATTCATTAAATAGTATCAATTAATAAACAGCAACAAAAACGATAAGCATACACTATGTAGTTTTTATTGTATACATAAGTAAGTACATCCTTGTATTTTACAAAACATGAGCAGAATCGCTTAATTATCTAGTATGAATAATAAATTTATTGCGATTCTATACATAAGAATGAAACGTTTTAACTAAATTCTCTTTTATCTTTCAGAGAAATTCTTGCAGAGCAAACTGAATGTTATATTACTGCGTTACAATGGATTCTTTACTATTATTATAAAGGTGTTCCTTCATGGGGATGGTTTTATCCACACCATTATGCACCATTTGCAAGTGATTTAAAAAATATTCAGGATTTGAAAATTACATTTGATATTGGAAAACCATTTCTTCCTTTTGAACAGGTATTTTATATTACCATTATTACCAGTATTATAACGTTATAATTAAAATTGAAACAACAATTTAGTTGTTGGCTGTTCTCCCCTCTGCTAGTAAACAATTGTTACCTGAATGCTTTAGAGATTTGATGATAAATCCAAACAGCAGTTTAATCAAATACTATCCCTCCGATTTTGAAACAGACTTAAACGGAAAAAAGCAGGAATGGGAAGCTGTTGTTTTAATTCCATTTCTTGATGAGGTACTAAAATATAAAATTTAAATCTTACAGGTCCTATCTTTTATGATTTTTTAGGGTGAGTTGCTAAAAGCTATGGAACCGCAAATGAAAAACTTATCTCCAGAAGAAATAAAGCGAAATGTACATGGGCCAATGTTGCAATATGATTACATAGAGAAGGACCAAGTGCAAGAGGAAAGTAAAACAAGCAATATCTGTTGCATAAAAAAGGAAATATGGAGAGAAGATATTCTATTAAAAATGCAGCATATTAATTGTCATAAATCAAAGAAAATTGTTCATGCCGGCTTTTCAACAATGAAACATCTAAATTATAAGGCAGGAAACTCTAAATTTTTTATATACTAAAAAAAGTTAATGTTTACTCTTAGGGGCAGTTAAAGTTTGCCAGGGTAAGAGTGTTTGATCAGCCTAGCAGAAATGAAAGCATGATTTTAAGCCTAGAAATTAATAATGATTTAAATGATTTGGAAAAAGTAGCTGAAAAATGTTTAAATAAAGTAATATATATTGGTTGGCCACACTTGATAGAGGCCAAAGTAGTAGCAGTTTCTACTCAAGAAAAAATAATAGATAAAACCGGACAAATCAAAGAAAATAATTCCAAGCTTTTTGCGTTACAATCAAAAGGAATATATGAGCAGTAAGAGTAATTAAGTTGATCATAAATATATATTTTTTAATTTGTAATAATTCTTTAGCAATATGAAACGCATGGGCATTGATTTCCAAGACTTTTCTGTCTTAGTACATGCTTTGCCTTTGACTGGAAAGGAATATATATATGGAGTGTATGGGAAAACGACTTTAAAAAATGTATGGAGCTCTGTAGAGATAACTTACCCTGCACAGGTAAAGCAGACAATTATTTTATATAAATGTAATAGGTTACTATGCTTTTGATTTAATTAATTGAAGGGTGTAGTGTACGATAATCATGTTAAATTTATCGAATATGAAGAAGACACAAAGATAGAGGAATTGTTCCCTACTGGAAGCTCTATTTTTATGCTTGGTCGTCCTTACTATGGCTGTGAAGGGAAAGTGTTAGATCCATTGCTAGTTTATTCATGTGGACGCATGAAAGGTATGATTTTAAAATTAAAATTTGTATTAGTACTTACACAAATATAGTTAGTATCACAGTGTTACCTGAACCTGAGTTTTCTGAAGCGAAGCGAATTCATAATGAACTGGATGCTCAATATTATAATTCTTACGAAGCAGGAAGTATATTAAGTATGCAACCCAATTGTATTGCACGCATAACAGGTTGTATTTTGGTAATTAAGGGTGTAAGAAGAGAATACACACCTGAGAATACTCCAAAAACAAATGTCGGCCTTCATTTAAGATACCCTAAAAATGTAAGAATATTATTTAATGAATTTAATAAATACAAGACATTGTATATTTTAGAACGAAGAATTGACTGGTTATACCAGGAAAGCAGGAAATACTTGGTTGTACTCGTCCAGGGCTTTGAATTTGATTAGGGAATATTATAATCGTTTTTCAAAATTATTTGAAGTTATTTCTATTAATGGAGCAAAGGATGTGTTTTTTGAATCGGATCTGTTTTGTAATCAAGTAAGTTCTAATGGTATTACGTCAGCTTTTATGATTGAGGATTTTGTAATTATTATTTACTCGTAAATTTAGTATCTACAAAAGTTTCAGCGGGAATTGCACATATTATATTTGGCTGATAATAAGAACATCGATTTGATCAAAAATTACCTCACATTCTTCCGCCTTATATAACCCCCACATATGTATAAAGCAGGATTTACATTATGGTGGCATGCAAGTTTTACAGAAATTGTAAGGGAGATAGTACATCGTATACGGGAATTTATTTATGAGTGACGAGAGAAGCAAACGCGTCATGCATTTTTTCCAGACCTCGATTTGTAACTGTGTGCGTGTCCGGACCCATAAAAAGACCTCAAGCATAGGGAGTTTTTATAGTTACTGAAACTGAAACATTGTTATTGGCAACCCTAATTTGTCAATTTCAATTACTCGTGCTTCCATATTGTTGTTACTATAAATTTATGGCATATACATATCTGCCAAGTCAAATTATTTGTCGAAATAAACAAAAGTAAGCTTTGAGTTTGTAATTAAATAATGCGAAATTGAAAGTTATTAAATATTTCTTTAGAGAAAATATTGAAGTTATTTCTGAGATAGTTTTTTGTCCACAAGCAGGGAGCAGTCCGTCCACATATTCACTGCAGTGGTCCTTTTCCTTTATAATTTGCTAGAATTTTCTGCCTTTGCGATAATCCGTCATGTGAACACAAACCGGACTGGAATTATCTTCACCGGCGTTAGTTCGGTAGTAGAGTGGAATTATTTTCATATGAGCACTTGAGTGGATGAAGTGGATTGACGTTTAATATTAGCACGAAATAAATAATAAATAAAAATTTCGTTATCGTACAAAATGATGATTGTAGAACTGAATTACAGTACTACCTCATATTTTGCGACACATTTTTTTCGATATAATCTTATCCTTTGCTTCGAACTCCTTCGGGCTTTCATGCAATATTATAAAAATTGTAAAATTATACTTCTTGTCATGATCCGTCTTTGAATATCTACGAAAAAACGATTAAAAACGTGACAATTTCGCCCATTTTTTAACAACAATATTATTATTACAAGCGATTAAAAAATTTACAATTTGACAATGTGACAGTTTGTGATTTGTACCAAAAAACTGGAGGGGACTGTACGTGACAGGTATTGCAGTGATTGCTTCTGCAGCATTTAAATTTCAATAAACTATCTCCCTCACAATTTCAGTAAAAGATGCATGCCATCATAATGTAAATCCTGTTTTACTTGAAAATCTGATATACTAAGCCTTTTAATTCTTCTGAAGCTCTACAGGATGTTTCAAAACAAGATGATTTCTATAAGAATTCGGGAGATAAAAAGTTATTTTTATCATTTTTACCATTTATTTAATGAATATCTTCTTATTTTTAAACAACACTGGGTTTCATTAAAGAGGAAATACTTCGTTTTTTCGAATAACCAATTCTGTACCCTACACCATAATTCACGTGAATTAACCTCTTAAAAATCCAAATATTGCATTGTTACCATATTGAAATGAAATAGGCTCTGGGCAGTTCACTATTGGGTAATCTATGGTATAAGTTCGCATATAGGAAAAATAGGAGGTAAACTTTTTTGCAGAGGGTTGCTTTATTACGCATTAGAAAATTGTCATTTCTTAAAAGTCCAAATATTGCATTGTTACCATATTGGAATGAAATAGGCTCTGGGCAGTTCACTATTGGGTAATCTATGGTATAAGTTCGCATATGGGAAAAATAGGAAGTAAACCTTTTTGCAGAGGGTTGCTTTATTACGCATTAGAAAATTGCCATTTCTTGGTGTACAACCTCATTATTTTAAATATATAATCTTTTGTATTGTTTTGTGTCTTTTATTATTTGTTCTTTTTAAACTGCACAGAGAGCTTTCATTAATTTAATAAAGTATGTTAAACACAAGATTTTTTAAAAATTTATATGCTAACTAGAAAGGTAGGACTTTCATTTGAATAATTACTTCACTTGAATCATTAGTCTTTTTATTTTATAAACACAGGAGGCCTTTCCTTCGGTATGGCTTGAATTTACAAAAACTTCTCTCTTTTGGCTTCGATTTCACGGGTATTTATATTAATTCCAATCATTTCCATTATCAACAAAAATGGTCAAATGAAAAAAAAAATCACAATTCTGAACGGAAACGCACAAATAACAAAAATCAGAAAAACAATTAAAAACCACAGTTCTGCCTTTTGTGTGAACAGAAAAGCTTAGAAAACAAAAATCATTACAATAATATTGCAAATTACAAAAATAATTAGAGCCAATTATCAGGGTCGTCAGTAGTATAAAATAAAATATTGGCAATAGAAAGAAACAACTTCAGGTTCGGAGAATCGATGATAGAATCTTCGGGAAGGTTCAGGAATAGAATGAATAGAATAGTTAAGAAGATTCTGGAATAGAACACTTCGAATAATCTAGAGAGTTTCTAGGGTATAAATATAACTGATGTCACCGCCAAAGAAGGAGTCTTGTCTTAGACGTTGCAGTGTTAACAAGCGAAAGTAATAAACGTGCGAAAGTGTTGTAATTGGATTGCGATAATTGAAAGTACAGTATTAGCGATAAGTAAAGTTGAGTTGATTAATTGAAGGATTGTGAATTTTATACGATTGAAGTGAAATAAAGAACTTGTATATTAAATATTTAATATTGTGTTTTAAATAACGAACCAAAGGTCACGCTCGCAACAACTGGTGTCAGAAGTGAAATAAATTCGTGAAATAAAGTGCTGGCAATTGACTGAAAAATTCAAAGTTGATTAATTTTGTGAAATTGTGTTAAATTTTGAAAGTTCTGGAATAGTGAGTTACTAAAGTAATGGGACGCAAAGTGGAGGAGCTTCGAATACAGGATTTGAAAATGGAGTTAGGGAACTGGTCTAGTCGAGCAACTTAGACAAGCTTTGATAGAGGAAGGAAAGAATCCTAAGACATTTGTTTTCGAAGAGAACTTGGAAGAAACCGAAGCTGAAGAAGAGCCTACAATGAAAATGGAAAATGGAAAATAATTCGAGCTTAATTTCACCCCCGTGGCATCTTAGTGTAATACAGAAGAAATCTTACTTGAGGATAGTACGTTAAAGTGAATTAGCAAATGTGTTCTATTAGGACAATTATAAACTATTCCTAAGCTTGGGAAGTACCGGAGGCAAACTCCGGACGAATGTGTATATAATTACCTTGATGAAAAATTGTCCCTCCACGAAGGCCTTCTGGAGCAACTGTATTCCTGTAAATGAAACTAAAAAGAGGAGATAGCAACTCCATAAAATCGGTCCGGAATTTCCTTTACAAATCTATACACCGTTTATCTTCCCGAACTGAAATTCTAACTCTAGTAGCTTCATTCGGTTATTGGACTTTACAAATGCTATGGCATATTAGGAATCGAAATATGCAATATACTAGCATATGGGTACGTGATCGACAAATAAGCCCTATAACATAATATCGATGCGTAGTAGGAAATTATGTAATGGAATATACTATGCATACGTAATATAGAAAGTATTATATAATATAATATAGTGTAGATACGTAATATAAAAAATATATAATATAATATGCTATAGATATGTAATATAAAAACATATATAATATAATATACTATAGATGCGTAATATAAAAAAAAAATAGGAAATATAATATTATACGTGTATGTGCTATGTCTACTTGTTTTGTCGTAATAATACGTTTTGAGAAGACACCAATTTGAGAAGACTTTGTTTATGAGTTTCGTGTTTTTTTTTGTTTTCTTTTTATTTTTCCTGTAGTATTAAATTCACTTCACAGTAAAGAAATTTTGTGCATACATTCTTTTTCATTTAGTTTGTTTTTCATTAGAAACTTATTTTCTAGTTACGATTCCTTGAAGTAATATATTATTTATACTTGCGACTAATCTATGAAACAAAATTTTTAAAATTTCGTTACAATCAGAATTATTGTAATTGTTTTGTTTAATTACGATCCATATTTATATTTGATTTCTCTTCTGTCTAGGATAATCTATGATAGCTTATTATTATTATCGAAATCTTGCTCCTCTAATGTATTGTAATAATATTATTTAAAGGCAGAATATGCCGTTTTATAATGTATGGCAGAGTATGCCGCTGTTATACCTGTACTAAGGCAGAGTATGCCGATATTATAGAAGGATTGTAGAGTATGCCGATGCTGTATTTTGCTAAGGCAGAGTATGCCGCTGTAATAGCATGATGGCAGAGTATGCCGATGTTATATTTTTGAGAAATAAAAAGACACCTTTCGATAGTCAGATTAAGTCTAATTTTTATTGAACAGTAGCAGCTTATTTATATAAAATGATTACAAAGGAATCAATATTTCTTTACAATTCTAAAGGGGGGATTATTGCAGAATTGCAATATACAAAATTAATAATCAGAAATTGTAGTGTCAGCATTTCTGATCACACAATTTTTGAATGAGTCAAAATGTATCGATATGTATGTAAAGCAATGACTTCAGGTATGAATATTTTATCAATGAAGAATTATGCTTGCATAGCAGAATTTGCTTGCGTTGCAAATTCTTCTTGAGGTCGAGCAAACTTTGTTTGTTTTTATTTTCTTTTAATTATCGTTTTGATAATTGTTAATTTTCCTTGTCTGTGGTCATGGCTTTACAGTGCATTGGTTCGGTATGTAATCTTATCTATTTGAGGTGACATAAATTTGAATTGAAAGGTTTATATATTCATACATTACAGTATATACAGCGCCTACACGATACAATTCAGTATGGGGTTTTAATGTTGGTTCATGTGTTGCTATAATGCCTGTTGCCAGTTCATCATTACGTATCCTTGTTGTCTTTTAAAATAAAAACCTTCTTTTTAATTTACATATATGGCCGATGCCGTTCAGAGAAATTAAAAATTTTCCATCACGCACTCATGTTATAACTAGTATAGGACGCTTAATAACAAGGTCAACTTGTGAAGCAACCAGTTTTGATCTTTTGTGAAAATTAGGGCACTCGAATTTCGGTTCAACACCGCATTCAAAACGTATATGCCTATTTAGACTATGAGGACGGACATATGAGTTACCACCTCGTGGACGAGTAAATTCACCCCATTCACTGGTCCCGCTTCCACTTTTAAGTGGTAAATTGATTAGAGCACTACCTAATGGTGTTGTTGTAACTGGAATACCAGTTATTAAACTAAGGCTGATGGATGTCAGTTCTACATTTTCTAATTTCGGAAATGTTACCGTTTTTGAAGGTGAGTGGTTTGCAGACAGTGGCCGCAATGATATTTGTTGTGGTGGTGATTGTGGTGTACCTGTTCCACCCTGACTTGCTGCTGGTAAATTAGAACCAGGGGCTGCGACAGTTGCAATCGCTGCTGCAATTCCAGCTGCATGTGCAATTGAAGATTCTCCAACAGATTTGAGCTGTTCTAGCTGAAAGTGATGGTGGCGGTGATAGATTTATTTGCTCCTGGTGATGAGGAGAATATTTTTTCAAATTGATAATAGGATATACAGGGATAAATATTATTACGAACTTACGTAAGGGTTAGATTTCCCGCCGATGCCGTTGAAAATTGTTGATTTTGTTGTCTTCACTTTGTTCGCGACCTTTCGATTTCACGGTTTGACAAGACAGATCGATTGTCTTCTTCTTCTCCGCTGACAGGTACGAGCTTTTTCGACCTAGGGTGCGTGCGGACTGTCGGTATGGCAGCCAGCCGGCATACGTGCTGCAGTAATTCTCCGTGTAGCATATTGCTAGCAGTACGCTACGACCATAACAGGCTTTAAGAAATATGAGCCGAAGGTCTGGAATCTACATTGTGCAATGTCCTTATTTTCGCAGGATAATCCCCTCCTACTCCTAGGCTCATAGGAATTTCTATGTTGATATATTTGAGAATCCATTATTTTGTATGTGGTGTTATGGAACTAATGTTGAGTGAGTAAGACGTGAAGTCTCATCTATCAGCCGAAACTGATAGTTCACTCCATGATAGCTGTGCTGGCAGGTTGGTTATAACAATTAATTTCTTTCATGCTTTATTCTGAGTGTAGGGCTTGAATTAAAACTCGGAGCAACGATATCCATTAGCAAATTTATTATAAAAATTCTTAGATTCCAAACCTTTTGCGTTAACCTTAACCTAACCTTCCACTATTTATCTACTGGCGATATGGCTATAGTAAGGTGTCTCCTTCGCAGATAAAAAAAAATAAAGCTGTCGCATGTATCAGGTCGACCTGAACTTCGTTGTTCCGCTTTCTCTCACCGTTATTGATGTACGATGTTTCCTTTATGTCTATATCATATATAACAAACGGTGCTACTAGCACGCGGGATTCTTTCGGGGCTTCTGGTTCCCTGTCTTCTCCGGGGAATTCGTTCACAGCCACCGAGTAGCTGGTACCTTCAACAAACATCCAACATTCCAAATGAAACTAATAAATATATAAAATTTATTTCATTTTCTTACTTCCTGGATTCCCTGGCTTTTCTTCCAAATCTCTTTTGCAGACCGTTTTTACACAGCGATGATTCCTGGGGTTTCCTTTTACAAATATCCAGGATTATCACACTACACTAATTCCACTGAGTGGCTTATTTGGATTTCCCAAATTACTTTTCTTGAACTCTGGCTTTTCGCAAATTACTCTTGAAGACTTCAGTTCTTTTCTCCACGATCACAAAATATGTCAACCGGAACTCATTGATATGTTCCCTTCCACATTTCGAACTCCGAATCCCAATAGCCATGCGGTTTATCCGAAAAGCACTCCACATAGATCGAGACACCCACCTTACTATAGACCTGCTAGCGGACTCTATGTTCTCGACTTGAACACCTTGCTTTTCACACTCTTTGTATACAATAAATCCAATAATACTTTCTGGGTACATTCTAAATCACCCGAACAAGATCTTACTCTCTAAGCCTGATCCAAACAATTATATTTTTCAGACAAATTCATAAATTCCTCGTCCTTATTGCAAACTAATTACTCAATTTTTACTCCTACGCCTAAGTTCACTTACTGATTTATACATATCTACTACCCTAGAGTACCTTAAATCTATTACAACATAGCACCTGGCATGATAAAGGTTGGTTGACATTTCTATTGACAATATTCTATGACAGTTCTACTTTAATCAACACAACGTCGGAAAAGTGCTGAGATTCTTCGATTTTTTAGCTAAAATTTGATTATTCATTCATTTATTAATTATTATTAGATTAATTTTTTGACGCGGGTGAAGCAACCCATTGACGTGGTTCTTATAGTTCAAATTCTTGAGTGGTTTACAAAGCTTAAGATATGTTTACTCTCCGAGGGATATTATCGATGTTTAAAAAACATTTATTGCTGAATATTCACAGAAATTCCTTACCAAGGATGCACACTGTGCATTTATGATTCAGGGACAGGTGTTATTATGCACTGACTGGTCTTGACTACAGAGCTTGTATCTATAAAAGTGTGTTCATAACACATTTCCTGAACATCTCATAAGTAGGCAAAAGGAACTCAGTTTAAAACTTGATTAGTCAGATGTGGGGCTATCTCACTTTGTATCTACCCTAGGTCGCATCCTAGTTCTTATAGTTCGTGATTTTCATTTTTTATTTTCTTTATTTTATATCAAACTAATTTATTTCCATTTTCTTTTCAGTAACCACTTCATTTACGTATATTTATTTACATTCTCTCTAATTATTGGTTTATACTGTAAGCATGCGCCTATGTGAGCATGGAGATTTCTTGGAGTGTTAAAACAGACAACTTCTTAGATCTCCCTGCGTATGTGGACCGTGCTTGGCAACTATTTATTATTACTTCTTTCTAGTCGTGACGCAACTTCTATTTATGAAATACATTCTAATCTCGTTGTGTTTTAGGGGCTATTACTTACATGGATACGTAGGACGATACGGGCCGTTATATGGTAAGCTAGCACCTCGACTAAGTGCAAAGAGTATGGAGTGGGTTAACTAAAAGGGACCTGTGCTCCCATGTGCCATTAACAAAAAAAAAATCGTGCCAAATTGACCAAAAGAAAACCGAATGCCCACCCGTCCTGAAGGGACCTCCCTTGTCCTCACCTCATCAGATCTTACGATCCTATGTGTCTTTCCCCCGCCTCCCGATGACACTGCTGGCACTTGTATACAATGTCCCTATCGTCGTTAATTCTGGCGAGAAGGGAGGTTAGTCACCCTCATCGAGAAGGTCCCAGGAAGAAGGAGGAAGAAAGGAAAAACTAAAAGGGCCATGTCTACCTTTGGCATCATATCTTGAAGCATCTCAAAAAATTACGGGGTAATTCAACCCGCTGATCCAAAACTTAGTTTCTGTGCTAACGCTAAGCCAAAGTTTATCCTTTATTCATTCACTAAGCTTCTGGACTAAAATAAATTGTTACCGCATTCCCTGATTGGGACACTATTCTTTCAAAAGAAGGTTTATGGTAAAGTGATTGAAGTAGGGAATCTAGTATCCTAAAGTAAATAGTGACCGTATGTCCTAACTGGTATTACAATTCTGTCAAAATCAACGCTAAAACTAAATTAATTTTATTTAAATTGTTTCTTTTCTTTTTATTTAACGAGGTAATACATTCACCGACTTCCAGTGTATCGTAACGCTATTCTCTTTCGGGAGCACTATTCTTAAACAAAAAACTTTGTGATGAGAGTATCACGTAGTGTCTTAAAGTATATTGCTGCGTACTAGGTTCGCAGACCTAATGTAAGTTATCACATTGATCCCAATTCGGGATTAGCTCACAAAAATTGTATATAAAAAAATTAACCAAGTATGACGTCTTTCCCAATTCAGGATCACCATTCTTTAAAAAAAAATTGTATTAAAATTCAACCAACTATTAAATTTATTAACCTACAATACGTTGTGACGTCTTTCCCAATTCGGGATTATCATAAAAAAAAAAAAATCAATTAAGTACTAAAGTTCTTAGCTAGAAGCAATAGGTTAAGATGCTAAAGTATTTTCTATTCAGTGCCAGTCCGTTTCTATTCTTACCAGTTATTTGGACGAGCAAATGTGTAAAAATTTAATAATGATAAAACGACACTTATGTGAATTCTGTCGTGTTGCTCGACCGCAGAGGCACCTCCGTGATGTGCTGCAATTCTATAAAATTCTATGCCTAATAATAGTTTCTTACTTTCTAGATAGTACGTTGTAGATTTTCGACTGTTTCTTCGAGGTGCTTTGCTGAAGGCAAAGTTGTAGATTAGGCGTCATAACCTTTGCTGGAATGAAATTTATGGCTGCCGCTGGCATGCCGTATTGAATTCTCGGACTTTCCCTTTTTTAATGTTGGAGCAGATAATCTGTGCTGAAATTAGTTGGACTCCATCCCGGTACTGATATACGGCGATGGCTTTTCTTGCGATTGGGCGAAAGAAAGATGTCTCTGAGCCGCTCCGAGCGTGTTCGTTGGTCACAACTTATACTCCGAGTTACTTCGAGTATCTCTATATTTACGAATTCTATGATTGCTTATGCGCAATTATAAATGCAGAATTAAAAGGTTCTGCAAAGTTATAGGTTTCCCTTTTTTCCTTTTCTCGTTGTTTGTATAGGTCGCAGAATATAAGGCTCGTATATAGCCTGTTAAGACTTCTTCTCGGCTCATTGAGCAATTTTCTGACTTTTCTTTTTCAACTAGTCTATTTTCGCCAAAAAGATTTGTTATTTCCCGACGTCGGTTCACTCGCGGACTATTTTTTGGTTTCAATCAAATAATTTATAGTGTGATTAATCAACTAGGATGTGATTTAATTCACCACTTCTGATCCATTTGCTTCGAGCCTGTCACGATCAAGAAGAACCTTCTCGTCTTTTTGTCTTCCTCTTCTTGGCCCGTTTTTCTCCGTATTTTGAGTGGTACATTTCGGTTCACTGACAGTTATGGCTATCGAAGTATAGATGTCAGTGGGATAACTAGATCGGTCAGGGCTGCCATAATGCGACCATAACAGTGGTCTGAAGTCTATTCCAAAAATGCATTCATCCATTATGTTTGTAATCAGGAAAGTAGTTCGCATAGTTGAACATCTAAAGTTAAGTTATTTGTCACTTGCTCTTCTGGTAATTGACCTCGAAGATCCAGTGTCGATAGTGACCTTTGCAGTCATTTTGTCTGCACTTCCATAGACTGCTATTATTTCTCTGCAACCTACCTGCATTATGACTTCGATGCTGTCGACTATATCACAAAACCTCTAGAGTTTTCCTTAATTTTTCTTTTAATAAAATTTTGAAAACATTACATTTCTATATAAATTTTAAAATTTTCAAGGTACACAAGAAAGCAAAGTCTAGTCAGTTGAAATTTTAACACTACATTGAATAACAATTTCCTAAAATGGAAATTTTTATCAAAATAATACATTAATTACAGTTTTCTGTCCAGACTTTGCTTTCTTTGTGTACAGGGTTCCCAATACTGTGTCTACAATACTGAAACAGGTGTAGTGGTAGAGGTGATTTTCAGTCGAAAATCCTATTTACAATTTTTATACCCTAATTGAAATCTATAGGGTATACTAAGTTTGTCATTCCGTTTGTAACACCTCGGAATAATGATGGGAGAGCTGTTATGCAAGTATGTTGAGAGTGATTGGTTAGGACGTGAAGTCCAAACTGTCAGCATGAGCTGACAGATCACTCGATGACAGCAATAGCACAGGGCGGCATGCTAGCACCTCGGCTAAGGGTGGCGGAGAGTGTGGGGAGGTTCCCGAAAATACCTGCCGCTGTCACCACCCATAATCAAAAAAAAATTCTTCATGCCTACATAAACGAGCCAGCACACACTCGGTCATGAAGGGACCCTTACGTCACTTACCTATGTTCCATTGAAGGCGCAGATGGCATGCCTTCTTGCCAAGCCCCATCCTCCCATCGACTTTGGGTGGCACAATCGTCCAAAGTCCCTTGTTGACCTGTAATGAGAGAGAGAGACTAGGCGAACCTAAACGACCTTTATCCCAATCGCGAGGGCTCCGGGATTGTGAAAGGAAAAATATAAGCTCAGCCAATCATGTTCACGTTATAATTGAAACTATTCGACGGTATAACATTTTTGTGTTTTAAGAAATAATCTCGAAGGAAAATATGCGTAATCATATACTTATTCTAAGCAAATAAATGTTAAATTAAAGTTAATTTAAATGAAACTCTTATGAATTGCATGCATATTTCAATGATGAAAGAAAATCTTAATAGTATGTTCTAAATAAGGAGATTCACCAAAAAAATGAATGGTAAACAAAAGGAAAAATCCCTAAGGCGGAGATATACTAGATAATTCACTTGGTAAGAAAAGTAATTTGCATACCTATAAGCACTGAGATAATTCTTTAAACACTCTATGTTTGACTTACTAGGATGATGCAATTTTATAATCAAGACAAATGCAAAATTAAATATTAAACTAGGTGCTATTTTAATAAAAAAGCTCGATGAAACATTATTGAAACGTACTAAGCCGTCTATCTCTTAGCTAGAACTACGGAATATATCGATATATCGCACAGCTCAATTTATTACTAAAATGCTAATGTACCTTGTTCACACGTGAACAATTATTTTTTATCGTCATATGCTTAAGCTTTCAAAATACTTCAACATATTTCTATTTTTTCAACATATTTTGTTTAATTAGCATAAGCATTTCTTTCTGCATGCAATTGACTCATAACATGAAAAGAAATTTAATTCGATTATGTTTTGCAACAATTTCTGCGTCACAATTTGCTGACACAGCAAGTGCGCAATAAATATTATGGGTCAATTGCATTAAGCAATGTAAACAATCAAACCAATTTAATTTCTTTCGTAAACAATTAATTCAATCAATTATTCACCTAACCCAGCAAATTTTTATGTATATAAATAAGTGCACGAAATAAAGTTTTTCAGACTTAAAAAAAAAAACGGAGTGTTAATTTAATACTACACTGAGAGAAAAACACTAGTTAAATCAACAAAAACACTGTTCCGATCAAACATTTTCACATTTGAAAATGCGCCAAACGTGAAAGTTTTTGAATTTAAACGCGCACAGTTTTCAGTTTGAATGTATTCTGTTTTAAATGCCTCTGCAGTCATATTGAACGTATTACCATTTGATTTAAACAGAAAATGTATTTGAATATCAAATAACATTATCGTTTGATCCAATTGCTCTTGACTTTGGAAATGAAATGAAAGACTTTCATCCCAATAATAAAATACAGTTAAAACAAAATGATTGTGACATTTGAAATGAACGACGTACATTTTTGTGTTGAATTTGTTTAGTGGTTGATTTAAATAACTTTTGGATTTCAATTAAACGCTTTGAATGTTCAAAACTTAAACGCAATTTTATTCACTCTAACTTAGTGGTTTGAGTTTCTTCTAGTCAAATCTTGTATTATTTGATTTGAGATTTCAGAATGCCATAAGCTTAAAGTGTTTTTTGCATTACTCAGAATTGTCTTATGAAAAAAACTAGGAGATGGTTATTTTTTAAAAAATTTATTAATATTATTATAATATATTTTACATAATGTTCTTTAGTACCTAATATATACTATGTAGTATATGTGTGTGCAGAGACTTAGCTTAAATTTTTTTATTTCTTATGAAGGTTTTCCCGTTTATTAAGGTATATAAATGCATCGGAGTACTTGTAAAATAACTTATATGAAAAATTAATAATTTGTTTTCATTTTGTGTGACTTCATAACTTTGATAGTGCTCATCAAACCCTTTCAGATTTATTTCAGTACATATAATAAAGAATTCATTATTCTTACACACAACCAGATCTACGATCTTGTATAAACTTAACTTACTTAAATTTAATTTGGTCAAGTACAAATGTTTTCGAAACTCCGTTCCCTTATATGTAACAGTTTCTGGCATATAGACTGAGGAAAAGTTACACGATTCAATTGGTTCCATATTGAAATATACAGGTATTGAGTGTAGATTTACAGATGGCACTTTATTGTATTTTATTTCTGAAGGAAATCCGGAATTTTCTCTAATAAAAGCTGTAAAATTCAATGACGATTTAAAAGCTAAAGAATATGCTATATTCTTCCTTGATGTAATCACATTTGCATACTTCTTCAAATTTTTATGTTTCGCTTCGAAACGGAAGCTCCATAGATATTTCGGTGGACCACTTTTTAAAATAGTGGTAGGGTAATGAACTAAAAAATGATGTTTTGGTTTTAGAGGTCCGAATAATTCTAAATAAAGTTCATGATGCATGTGGATGGCTTCTCGTAAAACGTCAACATCAGGCAGTAAGAAGCTACTGGACAAAATCATATCAATTATGGTAATTAACATGCAAATTAACCGCCAGTATTTATTATCCGATGGTATCAGATCTCCTATTATGAGCGGCAGAAAATGTATAAAATTCCAAGTCTCTCGAGCTGACATTTTCAAATTATTATTTTTAAGCCGATGCATTTGAAGAGGAACTGATAAATTTCCTTGTTCAGTTATTCCGTATGGAAACATTTGTTTCCTATAATTCAAAGTATCCAGAGAAAAAAAGTCACTCTCAATCAATTTAAATAAAACTTGACATACTTCATACTGACATAGTCCTTCAAATAAATCGTGCATTGCGTCTACTGCGAAATTATCTACCACATGAAAAGACGGAATCTTATTAAATATACTGTTCTCTTTCACTCCAGTTAATTTGAAGTCATTTTTAACCAGATCGTCATTGTATTGGTTTTCAGTCCTCAAAAAGTCTTCATGTTCTATTGTATCTACCCTTAAATTACATTTACTACGAGTACAAAGGCGACAATACTTATTGGAATTAAAGGATTTTCCAAAACCTAACGCAGATTTCATGCCTAGATTATCCCCCAGTACCAATCCTAAAATAAAGAACACCTTAAATGTTTTGTTAAAAATACGAATTTCAATGCCATCTCTCTCTAAGGATTTTATTTGTTCAATAAGAAAATAAAGAGATGAATTATTTCCATATTCTGATAAATATTTGCTTCTTATAAGGCCTGCAACAAAAATGTAGTCCAAACTAGATAAATAATGAACTGGTATTGTAGGAAATGCGTAGTAAAGAGCACAGAGAGAATCTTGAACAGAATGACTACCTAAAGGGTTGTTGACCTCGAAGTCATCTGTATAAATAAAGTAAGGAATAATTATGTTTTCAGGATCGATACTGGTCTTACGTTTGATAAAATTTTCTCCGTCAATGAAATTACAGATTCCGTCACTTTCTCTTATTTTTTCCATGTTGCTCATGGTTGCTTCGAATACTCCAGGTAGTTCGAAAAATTTTTTGAACTGAAATTTTAGTGGCAAAAAATAACCTTTTGAAGCAACTGTATCCAAAGTAGGTACACCATGAATTCTAACCTCTTGAATTTCGTTGTTAATTGTATGACTCATAGGAAAAGCAAATAAGTCTCTCTTGAGCATAAACTGAATATACCGATATTCAGTTCTTATATCTTTGAAAGGATCGGAACAAGCGTCCAGGATTTCTTGGCTATTTGACTGTCCATTTGAAAAATTATTATCTTTTAATGTTTCTATTAAACATTTGGTAATATCTGTAATTCTATTTTGAATATTAATTGCATCTTTCCTGCAAATATTGTACTTAGAGTACAACTCAGCTGCAAAGCTTATAGATACATTTTTTAACTGTTCTAAAGATTTGTCTATACTACGTGATGTTTGCGGATAATCGTTAAATATACCTTCTTCTGCCAAAGGCGACGAATGCACGGAATCATCTGGTTGATCCGGAATATTTAATTTATCATTATGGGTCTTTAAATAATTTATTGGTTTATTGTTATAATCTATGGCTTCTTTTCTAATAACCTTATGTGTTTTTAGTAAGTGTTTTTTGAAAGCCTTCCGGTTAGAAAATTTCTGAAAACATTTGTCTTGACCACATGTATAGGTACCAAAAGTTCCTAATTCATGTACATCTTTCAAATGGTTGATGAGAATAGATACTTCCTTGAATACTGATTCGCAAACTAAACATACATACATTGTGGAAGTAAAATATATAACGATTTTTTTTTTAATAACGAACAACTGGCAATATTATTAAATGCTATTTTCTAAGTATGAAATTAGGCCAGATACTTGTGGAAAAGATTTTTCACTTTCAAGGAAGATCTTGAAAAGAAATCTCTGAAAAAACAACCACACTCCAGCACAGTAATCGGGATACTTCAAATTGAAAACTTGAAAAACCTTAAAGCAAGTATCTAGACTTGAAAGGAAAGACGAAAACTTAAATTTAACTCCGTCGAAGTACACATAAAACTCTTGTAAGTTTTCCAAATTCTGACCCACCACTATAATCAGTGGTTGGATGGTAACTTTTACCTGATAAAATCGCTCTCTCAAGGTATTAAGTGCTGGCTCAAAGTCTGTCAAATCTTTTACATGAAGTATGAGAGAATCCTTTGCTTCTTTTATAGTTGTCTTCCTCCTTTTTTGTTGGCTTTTATCACTTTGTTTTGCTAGCCTGTTCGATGGAATTATTACTGCGTTTAGTAATAAAGCTATTATGCAATCTTTGGAATCTGCAGAAGTTAAATCATGAAAAAAAATATATATATATATATATATAAATATATAAATTTACCATCTCCTATGTTTTTTTCCAAAACGGAGAGTAAATCTAAGGAATCCTTCTCACGCACTCTCTCATGAAGATAAGGAATGATTTTTTTCACGAATTCGTCCCAGTTTTCAAAAATAGAATTGGCCTTTGATGGATAGATATATTCGAAATCTTCGTTTATCTGAAATCCCAAAAATTTTGTTAATACAATATAATACATGCATATGATGGCTTTTATTAACTGTATGTATACTTACAAGTTTTGGACCAAGTGTGCCATGTTTGTATAGTTGCCAATCTTGAATAACAGTCGCCACTACTTCTCCTGATTTAATTATTGATCCTCTCCGATAACTACAGCTTTGACGCCATTTATGCATAACATCTTCCGCGGGAATATCATTATATTTAAGCCAGGATTTCAAACCTTTATTTATTATTTCGTCCGTTTCACTACTGTCCGCAATTGATGGGTTGCTTCGAGAACTAAATGCTTCATCAATACTAGTCTTCTTACGTACTTTATTTCTCACGTTGAAGTAACGATCATGAAGTTTTCCACTAGGCCGTTTAGTTATACGACTCCGCGGTATATAATATGTATTCTAACAAAAATAGGATAAGTATTCAAGTAACTATGCATTTTACAAAAATTACTTACAGAGTTTTCTCCAGGAAACGTCTTAACGATTTTTTCGCTGATACATTTGAAATCACTTGTTGTCAGTTTTCTTTGCTTTGCAGTGAGGGCGTCTATAATACAGTTAGTCAAGTCCTGTTGATGAGCTGGTGTTAGACTCTTTTTTGTTTTGAAGCTCTCCAGTACTGCACTACCCTTGATTGTGTGCTCTAAAATATCTTCCACGTTTATCTTTTGAAGAAATGTTCAATAAGCGCTGATTTATTAAATTATAAAAATTTTCATACGTCAAGAAAAGCGGAATCTCTGCTTTCAGAGGAAAAAGAAGTTGGTGTGTTTGGTAAGCCTTTTACCCAATCAAGAACTTCAGATCCAATTGATTTTGTATCGTCATTTGCCAAAGCTCTCTAGAAATATTTAATTAACTCTTGACTATAGTTAGAGAATTTTAAGTACGTTTAAAGGAATTTCGCTCAATGAATGTACTGTTTACAGAAATTAAAGTTTGATTTTAAAGAAAACAAAGGGCAAATTACGACCACTAAATTTTCATATCAATATGTTAAGTTAAATATTCAGTAATATCGTGCGCCACTGCACATTGCTATCAGACACGACCATGTATTTATTTACAAGAGATGAGCATATACGTTACAGGTAGTTATAAAAAAAACTACGTAGCAGAACCAGTTTTGACTTGCATTTTTAATGCGAAATCTATTTAAGCGCAAGTGCATATATATACAGTAAAAGATCGAAAATAAATAGATTTCGCATTAAAATGTAAGTCAAAACTGATTTTGCTACGTAGTTTTCTTCTGTGAATGCTTCGTGGAAATTTATTTATTTATTTATATTCATGTAGCCCTGTCTATGTCATTCTTTACTTCGATTAAAGCTGACTCAATATATGAAAGCTAGCACTTTTATTTTTCAAAAATATTTGTAATTAATTAGTAATGATTTATAATCTTCAATGCACTTGCAAGGACATGATAGAATAACAATTTGGTCAAAATGAAATTACATGACATGGTATCAAAATAGCTATGCGACAATATGTACATAAACATCATGTATTCTCACCTTTTCTTGTCGCCAGGCTTCTAATTTTGCGCGGAATTTTGCTTTAACACCAATCAGTTGAAATGAAGGAAAAATTTGTTGTATATCGCCCTCAGTTATATATTGAAGCTCTTGAAGTCCCACACCAGCTTCTATATTTAACAAAAATTCAATTGCATACCACTTACACAACTCGGATAAAAACCTTTTAACTGAAAAAACGCCTCTTCCACTTTCCACGATTTCAATAGCTGAAGTAATTCGGCATCCTTTTCACTGTTACTGTTTATAGAACTTTCAACGTAAATCACTTTTAATGAGTTCAAACCTTCTTGTTGATTCTCATTAGCTTCCATTTCACAATCACTTCTATATTAACTAACAAATAGAAATTACTTTGAATAGCACTCGAATTACACGTTGCAATATTGCAACAGCCGACCAACCTGTTACAGACCATACTTAAAAATGAGGTTCTTCACTATTCAGATAAGTTCATGCTAAAAGTTACACACAGATACATGCTTGATCTATATGTTAATACATTTTAATTCCCAAAATTGCTTTGCTTAAATGCTTGGTATTGCGCGATCAAACAATTGTGAATTTGCATCAAACGCACCAACATTCAAATTGAATGTACAAATGTTCGACGTTGATATAATCAAACGTGTTAACATTCGAATTGAATGCGTTTTCATTTGATTTAAACGGTTTTCCTATTTGATTGAAAAACGGTTACAATTCTTAAAAGTTGAAGCTTTTGCTTCAATGGAATGGTATTTGGATCAAAAGTGCGAAATTTTTGATTTTTTAAATGTGTTTTTCAAATGAAGTGTTGTTCAAGTTTGAATTCAATCCAATCGAGTTTTCATTTGATTGAAGTAAAAAAAATTTGAATCAAACGCTAAATCTAAAAACGTAGAGTCAAATGTCCTGTAAATTTGTTTTGAAAGCAAATATTTCTCTCAGTGTACGCGATCTCTAACATACAATTTCTCTTCGAGGCGTCATACACTTACCTTAATAGAATTAACTTAAGGTTGATTCTGGTAATTATTCATTCTGCTAAACAAGAGAATTGTAGAGAATTGTTAGAGGAATTTTATTGGTTTCTGTTTTATTTTCATTTCCATTATTATTCTATTGAGAAGATGTAGGTGGGTTATCAGCAGTTTTAAGCCTTTTAGCTTTTAGATAAGGTAAGGCTATTTTTATAGCGCCTATGATTATAGGGATCTTTATCGTTATATATAGATAATGGAATAATGGTGAATATCGTAAGGTGTCACGTTACTAAATTTTTTATTTGCTGCATTTTCTAGGGTCTTTATATCTCGGCTGAGTTCAAATAGAGCCTGGTGTTCACAATTTTTGATAATGATTGTATTTTATCTTATGATATTCGAGGGTGATACTCGTCCCCTTCATTTAATCCTGCTGAATTACCACGTAAATCATAGAGGGTCTTCATCCGATCGATATTTACTGCTAATTTGGCTCTCAATTTCTCGTGCACATCAGCTAATTGTTGTCTAAGCTCCGATATGTAGTCATCTGTCCGGACGTGTTGTGAACAGCTGATCGATAAGCCATTAGGAACACAGGAATATGTCGATCCCAATCGCATTGATGATAGTCGACTACTTTCTTTAGATACTCCACCAATGTTCTGTTGAAGCGCAATATCATGCCATGAGATTGTGAATGCAGAGGAGTTGTTCTGGTTTTTCTTATTTCCAGCATTTGACACATCTCTTGGAAGGTTCGTGATTCGAAGTTCCGTCCTTGGTCCGAATGAAGTTCCTGAGCTACACCAAATCTACTGACCCAATTCATTATTGCTTGTTCCGTAACTGTGGTTGCCTCCTAATTAGGGATTGCATAAGTTTCAGGCCATTTACTAAACTAGTCAATAGCAACTAATATGTAACGGTTACCGTTATCTGTTTCTGGAAAACGTCCAGTGATGTCTACGGCTATCCTCCTAAATTATAAGTACTTACGCATTTCTCGTCTGCTTCTGTGTGGCGCTTCTTTGAAAGGAGCACAGATAGTACATCTGCGGCCAACATCCTCTCGCATATTTAACCAATAAAACTTTTCTTGTATTTCGGGAATTGTTTTCTTCACCCCCAAATGCCCTCCAGATGATCCACATTGCATTTCTTCTAGAATATCTTTAACCTGGGATGCTGGCACGACTATCTGCATTCGACTTGCCGTTAGTTCCTTCCCACTTGGGTTTTAATACAGGGTGTTTCCCCTTAGGAGGTCCATAGAGCGGGAGGTGATAGTACTCACCTAGACGAACCAAAAATTGTATGGCAGGGGTGGGGGGCAATATCAACCATTTAGGAGTTACAGGGTGATTCATAAAAAAAGCTCGGTTTTCACAAAACACCCTGTATCTCAAAAACTACACGGCGCATGGTCACAGTTAAGGGCTCACTGTATGCAGAACTGACATACTAGGACAATAAATTACTACATTGACTTGAATAGGTTAAGAGCTAATAACTCTTTAACGGATACAGATAGCACATAGGGTATAATAGGTCAAATTAAAGAGAAGCCTCCACAGCTTACACTTTTTATAAAAAAAAGTTCTGTTAACTACCTTTTTGCAAAAATAATAGAGGTCAAAGTAAAAAAAAAGGAAAGAAAATCCGAAATTTTTAGTCTAGACCTTCATAACTTCTGAGGGGAGAGGGGTGCGGGGCTGGTTGAGCTGTCGTTGGAAAGGCCATGAAGTTCTGCAGTCAGCCCTTAACTGTGACCATACGCGCTGTAGTTTTTAAGATATTTTTTATGAATCAGCCTGTAACTCCTACATGGTTGATATTGCCCCCCCCCTGCCTTACAATTTTTGGTTCGTCTAGGTGAGTACTATCACCTCCCGCTCTATGGACCTCCTAAGGAGAAACACCCTGTATACATACCACATTCAACGTGAAGAGAATTGCATTCAGCCCAGTAGATCTTCAGTTTCTCATTCCTCTCCGAAATATCCTTCCATTGCAGGCTTTCCATGCTTCTTTCCAAGCAATAAAAGGTGATATGTGTGGGTCTTCTCATTGTGCTATTCGCAAGCTCTCGCTGTCCCAGCCTGTCGATGTTCCCACTGTTATCAGCTGTATATTTGCCTTTGTTTCTTTTTCTTTCACCCGAACGCAATGTTTGCATTCAAGTTTGCATGGACGTCGTGAAAGGGCGTCTGAATAGCTGGTTGGCGCAGCAGAATTTAATCGTCGAACGCGGATAACAGGTGCACTTAAAATTAGGATGTATAATACAATTTTTTGTAATTTTTTTAAACTTTTATTAGGTAGTTGCTAAATTTTAATAAAAATTTCAAATATTAAGAAAAATAAATGTTTTTATTTGATTTTATCTATTTTATTGTGAATACTATCCCATCAGTTTTTATTTCAAAGTAGTCTCAGCTTTTATTTCAAATTATTTCACGGATTTAACAAGCAACCGCCTCATCACATATACTTTATGAAGCCGGTCGCAAAGATGAGCACAACATGCTAATTATTTTCATTTTTTAATCAGCGTGATCGACATGTATAAACAAAATTTCGATACGGGAAGTACAAGTTTGAATAAAAGAATGGTTTGATTATCAACAAAATTTTATTGCTAGCATGGCACCCAACATAAGTTATCAAGAAAGCCTTAAATTTCATACATTGGTTGTAGCTTTGTTTTAGCCACATTGATGGTTTTTAACCCCAAAAGAATCTTTATAAAACGAGAGCAGTATGCGTTTATTTTTAGTTTTTACAATTAATGCCATTTTTAATCTGCCCCTTGTTTAAATGCCGGCAATGTGATTCAGCTTCTTTTTTTTCATTTTTCATACAAATTGCTTTTGTTTGCATTCACACCTTCCTACCATTCTTTTCATATAATTAAATATCATTGATCTCCCATTCCTACACACGCTCACAATACCAAAGTGGTCACAATTTTGTGATGTTATGTAAATTTAATTGAGTGAACGAAGTGGTTCTAAATGTGCTGTAGCTGGAGCATATAATCTAAACGTGATCATAAAGATGTGGCGTTCAAAGGATCGGTAAATTCAATGAAATTAATATGGCCCACCTTTCGCTTTCATCTCACAGTTCAAGTTTACTAAATTGTCAAACTGTTTACATACCGGCAATTTTTTTTTTTTTTTTCATACAAACCGCTTTTGTTTGCATTCACATCTTCCTACCATATCATTGATCTCCCAGTCCTACACACGCTAACAATACCAAAGCGGTCGCAATTTTGTGATATTATGCAAATTTATTTGTGTGAAGTAGCAGTTGCAGCGAACGATGTGACATTCTGTTCTTGTTATACGCTAAATCAGGTCTAATAAAATCTGCAGCTACTTACTGAAGCAGCGAGAGTGAATAACGTTTTGTTTTGATAGCTTTTGCATATTGTGCAGTGTTATCAACATTTTAAGACGAGTCATAAGCAAAGCCTAGTGGAAACGTCTGAGGGGCCGGGGGCCGGGGGCCGGGGGCGCTAGCCTAGCAACCATGCAACCCAACCATAGAGCAGTGTGCGGTGTTATTAACCTTTTGATACAAGTCCTAAGAAAAGCCTCGGAGAAACAGCTGAGGGTGCCAGGGGCACTAACCTAGCAACCAAAATCTAGAGCTTTCAAGACGTCATCACCCACAACTATGCTCGTCCACGTCTACGAAGAGTTTTTATACACACTTTTGAGAATTTAGACCCCCCTTTAAAAATACACAGGAAATTGCGCTAGAGCCCGCATAGCTATACTACTCTCCTTCTTTCTGTCAAATATGAATTAAATAGAAATTATTTCAGAATCATGTTACAACCTTTTGTTTTTCTTTTTAATATTATCGTAAAGTATTATTCGCGTGTGTTTAACATATATAGTATGAGGAAGCAAGCTGTGGGACGATGTTCTTGTTGTGTCATTCTTGTAAATAACATATATATTTACCGCTAACTTACAAACGTCTAACTGGGTAAGGTGTGCGGAATATGGATTACTTCACCTTAAGGATAGTATTTGTTGTTGAATTATTGCCTCGTTTATTAATCTTTAGTTCTTTTATACTTTAATGTTCTTTTAATTGTGTTACTGAATGGAACTTCATGATCGTATGCGCCTATGTGAGCATGGGAGCTTTTTAAGGAGTTTACATAACCAGCTTCTTAGGTGCCCATGTTTGCGTGGACCGTGCTTGACGTCTTAACATTTTTCATATAAATTCATAGTCTACGAATGTATTCCAGTTTTTTCTTACACCACTTCAATTTCTTTTAGGGATGCTGTAATTGCACTGTTGCACAGTTTGACCAGCAAATCAGTTGAGTACACACCACGTTACTGTAACTGATTAGCCTGCATTATTCGATTTGTGCTTTCACTGAAACCACAACAGAAAAAATGACCAAAACGATTAGTTATATCGATCAACTATAGCTCCTGAACCTTTACATGTGATAGCGCTTAGGGTTTTGAATGCTGATGTTACTACTTGCAGACTGTGGCATACTTTAAAATT
The DNA here is from genome assembly GCA_963924295.1 of Dioctria rufipes. NCBI lineage: Eukaryota > Metazoa > Arthropoda > Insecta > Diptera > Asilidae > Dioctria > Dioctria rufipes. The sequence continues at coordinate 111,589,990 of OZ002742.1, read as the reverse complement.
ATCCCTTTAGCGGTCTCTCTTGACCGGGTAATAAAATTCAGGTGATTTATTTCAGGATATAAGACAGATTAACCTTTTAATTGAATATTTTACATTAATTCATAACCGGTAAAACTTCGTTTCCAATAAATAAGACGATATTATTGGTATGACATTTTGAGCGTTTTGCACAAATTTTTGTGCCCACTTTAACTAATCTTCTCCAGTTTGACGTGATAAGCTTAGAGGCAATGGAGCTAATCAGATGGCTTTATACCTGTAGGCCTGTGGCGAATGGTAGGACTTTAAGTAACATTTAATAAAATCTACGCTCTCAAAGCCGTGTGCCGGCCTGAATCATTTGGAAGCCTTAATCACAGAGCTTCGAGACTTATCGCAACATACGTTCCAACTGAATTCTGAGAATCTAGGTAGTACGCTTCGAAATATGAAGAAAGTTGAAAGAATTCTTGCCCCGTACGAATAGAGTTAGCCTTGCCCAGCACCTTTTAATGTGGCAAGCGTCTCTGCGGGCTGCTATGAAATTGTATAATGATACGGCTTCCTTTTGTAACGACAAGGTTTGTTACAAGTTGCGTTTTGCTTAGAACCTTATACTCCGTATACTTCTTCCCTCCCGTAGAAACGAGATTAGAAAGTTTAGTAGGTGTATACGAAGGGCACACAGACTCATTCGAAATTCTTCTAAGAAGTGGAGCTCTTTTGATTTCGTCGACAGACGCACGTAGCCCAACAATGCCAAGTGATCCAAGTAATCCTGCCAATGAAGCAGTACAACTTCGTATATCAATAGCCTATGATAGGGAATTAATCCCCACATTCAGTGGAGATAAAAGCGACCTACATCATTTCATTTCATGTTGCGACGGTCTCTTTTACACGGCCAAAGAAGACCGTGACAAAACGCTTTTTTCAACGTATTGAAAACGAAAGTATCTGGTGCAGCTTATGACATCATACATTATGGTGGAGCTAACAATTGATCGGAATTAAAGGCCTGCCTACTAAAACGCTATAAACTATCGCGGTCGGCAGCTCGTGAATATCCCAAAAGAATAAGACAATGGCCAAAAAGTCGACGAGTGAATATTCCTTGAGAGTAATGCGAACACTTGGGGAACTAAACAAAGCCACTTCAGGTAATATCACAAACGAAGCAGCCAAGAAAAAAATTTTGGAAGAAAATGAGCGTGAAGCAATACTTGCATTTGAAAATGGGCTAAGAAATGAACACCTGCAAATGCCTTCGCGGGTCTGGAATGCTACTGAACTGTCTACCCTTATCAACTACCTGCTTGAGCGTAGCGGACTCATAGAGGATAAAGAAAGAAACTCTAAGAATTCAGGTGGAAGTTTCCCCAGGCACGTGACCACATGTGAAATTTGCAACAAAAGAGGACATTCTAAGGAAACGTGTTACAAAAACAAAATGATTCCAACATTCAGTGGGCAACAAATAAAAAGGGAAGTTCACAAATTGTATTGTACTTACTGCAACGGATCTAACCACGACATAAGTGAGTGTAGGACAAAACGTTTTAACGAAAATTAGGGAATAAATAATCAAAGGCATCGACATTTAGAGCAACAAGGGTACTATAACCAATTAAAAGGAAGTAAACAGTTCGAGCAGAGATCATACCCAAGTCAATCAAACGAAGTTAGGCAACAGGAACGAAGCCGACCTAATACTAATAGTTATCAAGCAAGGCATGCAATACCTACATACCAAGGATCAAATTACGGACCATCAAGAAATCTAAGACAAGTCCGATTTATTAATCAAGATGCCGAATATGACTCGCGAAACGAGATCATGCGGGAAGGAATTTTCGGCCACCCAACTCGCATCCTAGAAGCTCAGGCCGAAGTCCATCAGCAAGACTAGAGATTAAAGCGAAAATTCCAATAAATATAACTGCACGCGGTATCACGGTGATCCTTCCTTTCTCGATGTCCGCTAAAGGTCAGTCTACGTTTCTCATAGATACAGGTGCTGAGGTCAGTTTGCATAAACTGATATCTACTTCCGGCGATAGCCTAGTCGACATTAATCAGACGTGTTTGATCACCACCCTATCGGGCGATTATGTCACTTCAGGGGGCCTATCGTATGGAACCCTAGATGTAGGAAGCAGCTGCAACAGCGTAAAAATTGGCCATCCATTTCATTTGGTGAGAGGCAATAGTATACTCCCTTGCGACGAACTGTTAGGGAATGATTTTTTAAGGGAATACCATGGTATCGTGAATTATCCAGAAAGTTTATTGGAAGTAGTCTTAACAGATGATGACAAAGATAGCTTTAATTTTGCTGTAAAGGTGTTGTGGTTATTTTGAGCGACTGCTCAATGTAACTACCACAACACTGGAGAATGTTCTCTTACACTTTGATCACCAAAAAACAAAACCACTTGACTTATTTTTTATGTCATTTATTAATACAATTACTACATAACTGGTCACAGATGAGTAATAAGGTTGTTATCAGTGATTTACCGAAAGACAAGTAATTTGACACTTCTGTACGCGCGAGTGGTCAGAATAAAACTCTCTTCTACTACTCGCCTACCTCTGCCTCGTCGCTTCTTTTCTTCATTTTTATTTTTGTTTTTATTCTACTTAAAACAATGAATTAATGTACTACCGGGCCATTGAGTAATATTTTTTACTCACTGACCACAGGTGTACAATTTCAAAACAGTGCCGCTTAAATTCGTGGTCACTGTGATTACATATATTTACTTTCGTTCCGCAAATGCATTGCGATTACCTCATAGCTACCTACACAATTCATAGCGGCGCTTAATGGGTCATCATGAAATTGTGCAGCTGATGAGTGTCATCACATTGCATTGCGTTCGATCTACAAATATTATTTTCACAACATTCCTCCCCCTTGCGAAGACGCCGTCGTCGTGACAGAGGCGTTCGAGAAGCTCTGGACCATTATAATTTTATTTTGCTTAACATGCATATTACTTATTACATATTATTATATGTTTTTTTTTTTTTACCCTAATATCTAATTCGACATAGTCTCTATTATTTAGTTCTTAATTATGTATACATATATTTGTAAAAAAAATCATTATTACATGAAATTGAACTTTTAAAATGCTATACACATATATGAAATCATTATTACTAACAAACTTCTTGTTTTTTTTTTCTTTTGCATTGGCGGTCAAATTTCTTACCTACGTCAAAAATTTCCGTCTTTGTTTTGTTTTTTTTTAACTTGACATTGTACATACTGAGTGTTATTATTACATATGTATATACGAGTACATATAAACATTTTTTTTTTTTAATTTTGTTGACTAATCTTGTCGGCTTTTAATTCTTTCAATTTGATGGTCGTAAAAAAAAATAAAAATAATTTAAAGTTGGTAAAAAAAAATGAAGTAATAAAACAAATTTCTCATAGGCAGTGATAATTTTTTCAAACCTTGTAAAGGTATGATTCGCTTGGGTTGTTTGATGAATCCGAATTTTCAATACTAGGATGGGGTGTTATTATTTGATTAATGTTTGGGTTTGGCTCGTCCGTTTCTGGGATTTGATTAGAGACGGTGTGAATTTCATGTATGGGTGGCTGTTTCCCATTTTGACTTTTGACTGGGGGTTTCTTTTTGTCCAGGTTATGTGTGTCAACTCTACTCATAGTGAAGGTTTGCCTGCGTTGGATTTGTATGTTGGGGGCTTGGACAGATGCTTTATTCTGACCTTTGTTTTTAATATATCTTATAATTAGAAAAAGAATTAGAGCAATAGAAAATGTTACCATAATTCCAGTGTTAGTATATGTTTGTATACTGAGTTTTTCATGTTCCCTTTTTTACAGTTTTCCGCAATTCTTGTTGTAGTTCTTCAAGATCTTTACTCGTCTTCAAGAGCCCTTTATTGTGATTTCCGGAGGTATTTATTTTTAGACCTGTTTTATTTCCGAATTTTACTTGTGGGGTTTCCCTAAACATCTCTTCTGTTTTGGGGAAATTTTGCAGCTCAGGTTGGTGTATGGGTATGTGATAGCTGACACTACTCTCATAGGGTATCTCGTGTTCATTTAGTGTAAATATGCATGGTTGGGTTAGTGAGAGTATTCCAGAACCCTTTAGGGTCATGTGGTTGAAGTGATTACTACAATTACAGGAAAGTGTTTCTTCCTGTGTGGCTACAAATAGCCAAGGGTTCGGTCTAACCATTTTTGTAAGTAAATTCATATTATTTTCCATAATTCTATGGGTACAAGGAGCGGGTCTCGGAGAGGGATTATTGAACAAACCCATGAGACAGTTAGACTTACTGAAACTTATTCCCTTAGGTACGGTTTGGAAACAAATGTGTATCTTACCACTAGCAGATGTTGTCTTTTTGCAGTGTTCCCAGTAATCTGCACTGGATAGCTCTACATATCTCTGTGCTTTTGTATTATTTAAAAAATAATTTGCTTCGATATCTAAGATAGCTGATTTCGCCAGTGAGATCGGTGTGGGTAGCAAGTAGACTTTGTTTATTGTGAAAATAGTGTCTTCTGGTAGAGGTAGTGTAATTCTGATAAAGTAATCTTTTCCCTTCTGGACGCTATCTACTTGAACTATATGACTTACCAGTTTAAAATCTAGAAGAATATTTCCCATACCCTGCGCACTGATTTCTTTATAAATTTGGACTAAATCGTTTGCGGATAAAATTAAAGGATGTAATGAGTGTTGGTGTAGAGCATTTATTACCATATATTCGTCTGTTAGACGTTGATGTATCTCCTGGAGTTGGTGTAGAATATATATAAGAAGTCCATTTGTGTCGGCTTTAATGTGGACTGATTTGAGTTCTGTCTTGATTTCATTGGTGGAGTTCTGTACTTGGTCTATGAAGTCCTTAAAACGTTCATCTAGGCTGTTTTGGTAATGCTTTATGTCTTGGAAAGTTTGGTCAATGGCATTAAATTTTGCCTTCACTATGCTGACTTGTTTTTCCATTAAATGTATGTTCTCTGAATTTTGGCTGTCAAGGTCTTTTAGTTTTTTGTAAATGGTTTGAGCATCCCTATCATCCATAGTACCAAATAAGAAATTTGAAAACCTGCCTACTATATTTGTTAATGACCGCCTACTTCGATTTAATAAATAAAAATTTGTATCTCTTAACCTATTCTTAATCTTGTCTACTTTCCGATCTAAGTCTATTTTCCACGTATAACACGAGTCTCTTTCCTCGGTGCTTCTTTGTACGTGACAGAGACGTTCCACTGTGTCTTCGCAGCGGTTAATAAATTCCAACGCCTCCGTTTCTTCAGTGATTTGAATTTTGGTATAAACAACCCAGGTCTTCGTGTATAAGTACGTCGGATTGAGTGGTTCAAATAATACGCCTGTGGGGGTGAGAGTCTCTATAGCAGCTTGTGAGTTCGCTAGATGTATGGCCGCCCACAGCCATATTAATGTTCCCTGTGGGTAATAAGGAAGTAACAATTAAATTATGCTAATCCCCAAAATCGTAAATATAACTTATTTTTAACTAAAATAATTTTAACCTATTATTATGCACCCTTCGTAACTTCCGACCAATTTGGATCGTGCAGTTTACATCATTATTAACCTGTTTTACTATGTACGGCCCAGTCCAAACTGCTGATAATTTATTCTTTTTAACTGCATTTTTTAGTAAGACTTGGTCTCCTACATGCAGTACAATGCTACGGGTATTTTTATCGTATTATTCCTTAGACTTTAGCTTGCTTTTAAGAAGCTCCTCCCTAACACGCTTGTGCAGTATTTGCATTCTTCTTCTACGAATGCTTACAAAATCGTCATAGTTATAGATGGGTTCAGGCTGTCGTTTTCGATTGTTTGGTGGCGGGTCGTAAAATCCCCATAGAGCCTCCATCGGTGTATGTTTTCCACCAACATGAGTTGAATGGTTGCGAATATGGAATGCTTCCTCGAGCCACTGGTCCCATTCGGCTACATTTTCGTCCACCAAACTTCTCAAATACTCAACCAGGGGTCCGTGTGCTCTTTCAAGAGCGCCATTTGCCTGTGGATGGTAGGCTGTGGTCTGCAACTTTCTCACTTTGAATAGCTTCCAAAGTCGTTTAAACAAATTACTGGTGAAATTTGCTCCCCGATCAGTGACGACAGCTTTGGGTATCTTATACTTCATCATTAATTTATAAAATCCTTCGGCTACCGTGATGGCTTCTCCATTAGTCAACGGTATGTAATCGAAAACTCTAGTTGTATCATCCAGTAGGGTAAGTATGTACTTATTTCCCTTAGTGGTTTCTGGTAGCGGGCCCACTATGTCGAGATAAACCTTATCGAATGGCCTCGCTGCAATGGAACTTATTACCATCGGCATCTTGGTGATTCTACTATGCTTATTTTTTCTACACTTAATGCAATTTTTGATATGCTTGTGAATGTCTTTGAGCATTCCTTTCCATTTAAAGTTTCTTATGATACGTTTATAAGTTTTATAGACTCCCAGATGACCTCCCAAAGGTGCGTTATGGTAATCCCGAAGAATGGTCTCGATCTCATTCCGGTTACCAAGTATTTGCACACTTTCGTCAATCTTGGACTCTTGGGAACTAACTGAATTAGTTTCTGAGTCCTCTCCAATACAACTAGACTTATTTTTGGGCGAGTCATCTTGTCTTTCAGAAAAACTTGTGTGGTCTCCTTTAACTCTGCTTTGCGCTCTGGTAATGGCCATGCATGCGGGATTGGGTTTATATTCCTTATATTCCTTATCATCTGTAACTCTTTGCTGGTGGACTTGTGCTTTAGTTATCATTGTCTGCGGAGCTTCGTTCTTATTGCACTCCATCTCACTAGAACTCTGGATTCTGCTTAATGCGTCAGCGTTACGATTGAGCCTACCTGGTTTATACTCTATGATATAATCATACTCAGAGAGTTTATGGCGAAATCTTAGTAATCGCGAGCCAGGATCTTTGGTACTGTAGATTCCCTTAAGTGGCTTGTGATCAGTGTAAATAGTAAATTTTCTACCATACAAATAACACCGAAAATTTCTTGTAGCCCAGACTATTGCCAGAATTTCTTTTTCTGTGGCGGAATAATTTCTCTCGGCTTTATTCAAACTCCTGCTTGCGTAAGCAATGGGCCGATCGTTCCCCACATCTCCTTGGGATAACACTGCACCCAAAGCTCTCCGCTAGCATCCGTAGTTAAGGTGAATGGTTTATCGAAATCGGGGTAAACTAAAATAGGGGGTGAGATTAGCTTGTTCTTAAGGTTTTTAAAAGAATTTTCACATTGATCCGTCCATTTGAATTTTACATTTTTTCGTAGGAGTTTATTGAGGGGTTCTGCTATTTTAGAGAACTCTGGAATAAATTTCCTATAATAATTAGCCAACCCAAGGAAGGATTGTACCTGCCTTACTGTCTTGGGCTGGGGGCAGCTTTGAACGCAGCTTACCTTTGAGGGATCTGGCAAGGCTCCTTCTCTGGAACACTTATGTCCCAGATAGATTACTTCCTTTCTCAAGAACTGACATTTTTCTATTTTTAGTATTTAGTTATTTAGCTGAAGTCTTTTGAGTACCTCCCTAAGTTTAGCGTTATGATCCGACAAGTTTTTCCCGTAAATTAAAATGTCGTCTAAATATACGAAGCACTTAAAACCCTGCAAACCAGTTAGCACATGGTTCATTAATCGTTGAAATGTAGCAGGTGCGCTTTTCAACCCAAAAGGCATCCTTTTAAATTCAAAATGCCCGTGTGGAGTACTGAAAGCGGTTTTAGGTTGGTCTTTCTCCTCCACTAGCACTTGATGATAACCACTGGCCAGGTCAAGCGTGGTAAAGTACCTTGAATGCCCCAATTGATCGAAGATATCTTCAATTCTGGGTAAAGGGAAAGCATCTCCAATCGTGATTTCATTTAGCCTTCTGAAATCTACCACAACACGCCATTGTTTTTCTCCATTTATTCCAGCCTTTTTCGGAACAACTAAGAGTGGCGAATTCCATGGACTAGTGCTAGGTACTACTATATCATTTTCAAGCATTTCTTCAACTTGTTCATGGATGATATTTCTTTGCTTCTCCGGTAGTCTATACATTTTCTGATTGAGAGGTGGACAATCTTGCTTAATTGGAATCTCGTGTTTTATTGAGCCCGTATAACTCAATTTATCTCCTGGTAGAAGAAAGATATTGTTATATTCATAACATATTTCGAGGACAACATTTTTTTCTTCCTGATTGGCATCTGTATCCATATTGATTTGCTCTTTCAGAATTTCGATTCGTTTCCTGTCTCGATTGTTAATAAACGCATGTTTTCTGCTTCCAAAGGTCTTACTCTCTTCGGTTTTTATTTTGGGTTTTTCCCAGTTCATTTCGTTTAATGTTAGAATATGATAATTTTCTATTGGGTGAAGATCAATTTCCATGTTATCTAATATAAGATCAGTATTATTGACGTTAATAATAGGCAACACAACTCTACCTTTCCATGGTCTTGTTAAACAATTTCCTGAAAAAACACCTTCACTCACTTCTTTTGATAAACAAACAAATTCGCCGTTGTCTCTAATAGGAATTGGCACTAATTTTTCTGAGCGTGCTGGAACTAGAATCTTCGTTCCAACCTTAAGTCCCTTTGCTTGCTTCCGTTCAGATTGTTCACCTTTATGCGGAATGGACCACTTTCTCTCGGAGATCTGAGTGGTGTTTTCCATTTCCGTAGGTTGCGGCTTTCCAGGCTTTTCCTTTTGGGCTTGGACCGTAGACCTGCTAATAGGTGAATTTAGTGTCGTTTTTAAGTCCTTAGAGTCGCGAAATTTGCAGTTCATATTAAGTGGCACTGAAAATGTTGCCAAATATGTAGGTGTCGCTGGAAATTCTAATATTCCATCTGGACCCTTTATATTACATTTATTTAATAGAAAATTATTTCCAAGTATTCCATCATATGGAACATTTTCACTATCTTTAATTACGTGAAATTTACATGTTTGAGGAGTTTCTAGCTGAAATTTTCCTGTACATTTTCCAATTGTCTGTCCCTTTCCAAAAATACTGCTCAGTTGCGTTTTTTCCTGAGTATTTATTATTTTCTCTCCTTGTAACATGGATTTTTTTAATAGGCTCACGTCAGCTCCCGTGTCGACTAATAGTTCTACCGAGGACTTAGCTGCTATATCCAAGGGTAATTTAACTGAACATTTAGGAACTTGGGAGGGCTGACACCGATTTTCTTTACTAACGTTTGGACTTCCGCGGTGTCCTCGCAAGTCCTTATTTAGTTTTCCGAAAACTGGTGGTTATTTTGAGTCGACCTACTTTCCCAGTCTTGCTTTGCTCGGCACTGGTTTGTAGTGTGACCTCTTCTTTGACAAAAATCACATTTTATTGCGCCAATTGTGTTTTTTGGGCCACCTTCAGCAGACCTGCTATTTTGTACTAGGTTTATCTGCCGATTTTGAGCATTACTATCCCTGTTATTGTTTCGAGAAGCGTACGCAGAATTCTGATAACCATTACCAGAAGTCGCATTCTTTCTTTTGGTAGCACTCCGAAAACGTATGATTGTTTTTATTACAATAAGTACATTTAATTCGGGGGTGATAGCTTTTGGTATTATCATACTGATTCCTTGCACTGGGGGCGAAATTATTATAATGCCTATTTTGAGGTGGGTTTTGCATTGGTGGATCTCTGATAGGCATCAAAGTAGTATTGACTGGATAACTATCAATTACTGGTTGGGCCAATGATATACCTAAAGGATTTTGTAAAATCGACAGTGTTTGTCTTTCGGCTTCTTCTAGCTTTTCAGCATTTTCGACTACTGATGCTAAACTCTCACCAGAGTCCTGTAAGAGAAACATTCTGTGGTTTGGGTTGATTATACCTGTCTTAAATACATATATGGCTGTTTCCTCTAAATCCCTTTTTACTGCCTCTGCTGCTGCGCCAGAGTGTCGATCAGGGATTTTAGAAACGCAGCTTTTAAATAATGTTTTTATCCTTTGAGCATAGCTTGTCAAAGTTTCTGCTGGTAATTGAAACAACACCCTAAGTTCATTTACAAGAGCCACGTAGCTCTTTGTATTTACTAATTTATTTTGGATCTGGGTCTCCAATTGCTGGTAGTTATTGAAACCTGTACCTTCCAGAACACTTGCCGCCCTGCCTCTGAAGCGCGTTGGAAGCAATTTAAGGAATACTGGAATTTCACTTTCGGCTAGACAATTAATAACATGCTTACAACAATTGATAAATATATTTATTTCTGAAACTAAGTTGGGACCAATTTCGCCCATTAAAATTGGTACACTATTAAATATTAATTGATTAATTTTAATTATATCCACTGGTGGCTCCATTTCTAAAATTGAGTTTTCCGATGAGTTCTTTTACTGGTTAACTCGTCTAGCTGCACAGAACTATTCGAAGATTGACTATGTTGCTGTTGTTGTTGCTCTTCACTGATATTGTCTTCTGGCTGTTCCAAAGATTGACTCCGTAGTTCTTCTTCTTCTTCTTGGATTGATGGTAGTGCGTGCAAGGATTGTCGATACCTCCCTCCGGATCTTAAGGACATCAATTCCGTTATTGTATCCTGGTCTGAGTTTCCACATCCACTTTCTCAATAATGGGCCTTCTATCCTCAGTAGTTTCCGTAATGATACACTTCTCCTCTATTGGTTTGGGGATAACTGGTTTATTCTCGTCCAGTTCTGGCACAATTAACTTATCCTCTGCTGTTTCCGAAGTTCCACAATCAGCTCTTGAACTAGTGTCCTCTGTACTAACAGACGGGCTGGTGTTCTCGAAGGAAAAAGAGTTGATTTTCTTCCAGAATTTCTTTTGAGCAGATCTCAATACACAGAACGGATACTCGCTCTGATCTCTCGTCACTGGTGTGGAATGGCTTTTTGGTGAACTGCTAAAAGTCGCGTTGGGTGATCTTGGGTCATCTGATGTTTCTTGCGACATTAAATGTCTTACCTGGAATCGATTTTGGTCTCACACTGCATTTTTTTTTTCTATCACTAACACAATTTTACACAATATCACACGCAACGCTACTAAATTTTGACATTAACCGGAGAAATACTCGAACGAGACCAACAACCGAAACGGAAATCAAACAAAATGATTTCAACACGTACTTTGCGAATGGATAAAACAAATATCACACTTAAAGTGAAAAATCTACCATTTTCCGGATTAAATAAATTTCAATGAAACATTTATTTGTGAACCGTATGTATGTATGTAATTCACTGTTACTTCGTTTGAAAATGGACTTTTAGACAGGATTCTGAATTACATCAATTTTTTTTTTTTTCGCAATTAGTGGAAGTGCGGCTAACCATTTACAAGTGAGATATCGGACCGCCACGATCTAGTATTCGCATTTGAATTTTAAAAAAAATCAACGGGAAGTTGACAACTGACTAGTGTCACATTTAAAGTGGCTAACTTGATCTATAGTCATCAAGGTGAATTACACAAAAAAAATTTTTTTTTTTTAATTATCACGCCTAATATCACTTCTTGCCGTTCTTAATTAAATATCTCTCTTAAAACCGATCAAATTGAAAGAATTTTCACTCATAAAAATCATAAATCTATACAAATTGTTTTTCTTAAATTTTTTTCTTTTAAATAATAATATTCTAATACTTTTCTTGAGGAGAAAAAACTTATAATTTAATAGTATATACTTCTATATACGTGTAATAAAGCTTAATCTAAGTATATCTTTTCAAAATAGATTTAACTAAAGAATGAAGTGAATTTTTACCTTAATTAACTTAGAGCATTTATTGTTGCCCATCTCCTCGTAGTGATGACTTTCCTGTTTCTTTATTGTCCAATTTACTGTAATACTTTCGTCTGCTGTTGTATCGCTGCCGGGGGGCCCTAGGCCTTCTTAAATTCCCCTGGATCTGCTGAAAGGGGGGCTTAAAGCCGTCTTCGTTTTCCCTTTCAACACAGGAACGAAGTTTTTCTGCTACTGATGAGTTTGTTGCTGCTGATGAGATCGAGTTTGAGGTGACGTTGACTTCTTCTGGCTATGATGTGTTGTGCCAGAATTCCTTGTTGCCTTCTTATCTAACAGGGGTGAACGCTTGCCCGCCTGGAGCAGAGGCGCCTAAAGATGCTATCTACCCCGAGCGTTGGGGGTGACTTGGCCGTTTTATATGGCTCTTTGTCACAGGTACCCCTTTTGTTCGTATAGGATCAAGGCTTTTAAAGCGTTTACGGTTGTTTATTTAACCAAGCTTCCTTGATCCTACCGGCTGCGCCAATTTATGTTGTGGTTAATTTGAGCGACTGCTCAATGTAACTACCACAACACTGGAGAATGTTCTCTTGCACTTTGATCACCAAAAAACAAAACCACTTGACTTATTTTTTATGTCATTTATTAATACAATGACTACATAACTGTTCACAGATGAGTAATAAGGTTGTTATCAGTGTACCGAAAGACAAGTAATTTGACACTTCTGTACGCGCGAGTGGTCAGAACAAAACTCTCCTCTACTACTCGCCTACCTCTGCCTCGTCGCTTCTTTTCTTCATTTTTATTTTTGTTTTTATTCTACTTAAAACAATGAATTAATGTACTACCGGGCCATTGAGTAATATTTTTTACTCACTGACCACAGGTGTACAATTTCAAAACAGTGCCGCTTAAATTCGTGGTCACTGTGATTACATATATTTACTTTCGTTCCGCAAATGCATTGCGATTACCTCATAGCTACCTACACAATTCATAGCGGCGCTTAATGGGTCATCATGAAATTGTGCAGCTGATGAGTGTCATCACATTGCATTGCGTTCGATCTACAAATATTATTTTCACAACAAAGGCCCAAGAAGGTAACGGCCCAGAGTCAGAAAACACCGTAATATTTAACAACAATTTAAAAACAAAAACAGGGGAATTTAACGACAACGGAAGTAAGAAAAAGAGAACAATAGAAGTAAGTTGTAATACAATGAAGAACAAATTATGCACACAATTTCAAAATACAAATGACAAAGTTGAAATAAAACAAAATAAAAGTAGCAGTCAAGGTAATTTCACAGAAAAAGAATTTAAAAACAATAATGGTGAATGTGGTGAAACCAATAAAAATTAAGGAAATAAAGGAAATAAAAAAGGAAAGCAAAATAACAGGAAATATGGAACAGAAACTAGATAAATGTGGCAAAGCAGTGCACAAAGATTTAAGCCTAATCAGTAACTGTTCAGCCAGCTAGCAATCATCCAGCTAAATGGAAAACTTATGTTGCCGAGCGAGTAGTGGAAATTCAGGATACAGTGAACCCAGACCATTGGCGGCACGTGTCAACAAACCACAATCCAGCTGATATTGCCTCAAGAGGAGTTTCTGCCAATGAATCGATAACCAACAAAGTGTGGTGGCATGGTATTGAGGGGCTTATTCAAGAAGAGGAGCATTGGCCAAAATCCAATACAATTAGAAGCAAAAAGGCAGTCTCCAGTGGCATTTTACATTCAATCTAACTCAGACATTTTGGTACGATATTCTTCTATCGTGAAATTAATTCGAGTAGTTGCAACAATAAAACGATTTAAGAATAACTGCCGCATAAATACGCTGAAAAGAATTGGTACACTATTGTCAGGGGAGCTGGAAGCTGCACGTATCACAATATTAAAATTAGTCCAAATAACTACATTTTCTAAGGAATATATCTCTTTGAAGGCAGTTAAAACTGTGTAAAAAAAATTCAGCTATTATCACTCAACCCATTTCTGGATGATCACGAATTAATAAGAGCGGGAGGTCGACTCGAACATGCCAACATAGCCTACTACAGGAAGCATCCGATCATCCTTCCGAAGAATAATCACATCACAGATATAATCATAAATCAGTTACATAGTGATACATTCACGGAGGGGTGGCATTAACATTGAACACGAGTCGTCACATGTACTGGATTCTGGATGCAAAAGGAGCGATTGCACGTAGAATAAACCAATGTAAAACATGTGTGAGGTATCGCCAAAAAGTGAGATGACAATTAATGGGAAATCTCCCTGCTCCGCGAGTTAACATTTCGAAGCCATTCTCACACGTAGGCGTTGACTATGCCGGCCCTGTTGATTTAAAGACATCTCCTCACAGAGCTGCAAGTATATATAAAGGATATTTTTGTGTGTATGTTTGTATGGCTACGAAGGCCATACAGCTGGAGTTAGTATCCGATTTGACGGCAGCCGCATTTGTTGCTGCATTCAAAAGATTTGTGACCAGACGTGGATTATGTACTGATATTTATTCTGATTGCAGCACAAATTTCAAGGGTGCAGAAAACATCATGAACAAAGAGATTGCACGAGCCATCAAGGAAGCCACACAAGAAGTGGTACAGCATTTGAATTCTAAAAACATTAGGTGGCATTTCAATCCACCAGAATCGCCCCATTTTGGTGGCCTCTGGGAGGCAGGTGTTAAAGCTTTGAAATACCATTTGCGTCTAATAGACGGAAAATCAATATACACTTATGAAGAGTATTCAACTTTGCTCACTCAAATTGAAGCTTGTATTAATTCCCGCCCAATTTTTTCAACTGGAAATAGCCTTGAAGATCTTACAGTATTAACACCAGGGCACTTCCTGATTGTACATGCACTCAATGCTGTGCCTGAACCTGAACTCAGCAATAAACAAGTGACCCCAACGCAACGATAGAGGCATGTTCAGTTTCTGATGCAATAATTCTGGGACAAATGGTCAAAGGACTACTTAAATAGATTACAACAGCGGCCTAAATGGTGTGAAACGCAGCCAAATCTAAAGATTGGGGATCTAGTGATAATCAAGGATGAAAGGTCTCCACCAACTTGTTGGCCACTAAGTATAATTGAAGAAGTTTATCTAGGTGTGGTTGGCTTGGTACGAGTAGTGCAGGTGCGAACAAAGACGAATAGCTTCCAAATACCTATCACCAAGATATGTCAACTGCCAATGAAAGCTACAAATACCAATGAAAACTAGCAACGGTCAAACGCTGACCATAGATCTGTGTGTTGTCCTTGTGCTCGTTGCCCATATTATGTGTGTCTTATAAGTATTATCTAATTCCCGTTTAATTGCAGATCACTATGCAATTTGAAGAAGATAACGTCCTTTGTTTAGATGAGGAGATCTACTTTTCGACACCCAACAGCCCGATGCGGAGACTTCTTTTAGAACCAGGCATTGACATACTGACCGGACTGCCAAAGAAACCCGAGAAGACCCAACCACCACCATCTGATGAAGGAGAGCCGAAGACAAATACAAAAACAACAGCCATACTAAGTCAACCTCAACAATCAACATCGACAACAGTCAAGAAGCCTCGAGATCTTGACCACACTGCAAATATTAATGGAGCGTATGTTAGTAAATGGAGTCTGTTGCGCTCATCGGACACTATAAAAGAGATTCAAATGCGAATGCATAATGACATTCAGAAATTTATCACTCGTGAAAGAGAAGACATTTATTTGCCAAAGAAAGTACTACGCCGTATAGACTTCGAAAAAATTCAACATTCCAGAAGCAAGGAATTCAAGGTGAACTTACCTGACAGATATGAAGTAAAAGTTCACGTGTACAGTGATGGCAGGGTTTCCATCACTATCAAAAAACGAAAAAGCGAACATAATTTAATGTGAAATAAAAGTCATACAATTTAACTTTTATAAAACAATTTGTTTATATTCAGTATTAGAAATGAATTCAAAGTATTAACTAAGACTGAAGAAAAAGTTGAATAGTTAATAAGCAAATGAACTAACAAATTGACGGAGAGATCATAAGGTAGTCAACTAAGACTTTAGACATAAGTTGAATAGTTGCCAAAAGGAGTGGAATAATATTGTATTGAAGTTAACATGAATTAAAGGTATTAAAAATATTTATTAAGTAAAGTATTTCATTTTCTTACAAAAAAAAAAACTTTGTTTTTAAATAAACACATAATTGTTTAGCCAACTAGCCTGTATAC
The DNA here is from genome assembly GCA_963924295.1 of Dioctria rufipes. NCBI lineage: Eukaryota > Metazoa > Arthropoda > Insecta > Diptera > Asilidae > Dioctria > Dioctria rufipes. The sequence goes on along the minus strand of OZ002742.1, from coordinate 111,573,954 downwards.
CAATGCACCTAAAATGACACAAATAATCACAAATTAATCAAAATTTATGTACTAAAAAATTACATACCATCCTACTGCGATATCCGACAGCTGATGGTTTCCCTTCTTGAACTGGATGACTGGAACACAGGAATGAACCTATAATAAACAAAAAAGAGAGATAAATTAATTAAATTAATTAAATTAGTTAAATAATTAGAATATGTTAAAAGAAAGATGCAATTATACAAATTAAAAGCGTTTTACATGAAATTTATGCTACAACAAAACGTAAACAGACCAACAACAACAATACGTAGTAAAAAAGGAGGAATGGATTAAAAAAAGTAATTACTATATTTCATAATAAATTTATGCTAAAAAATACATTAATAAGACTAAACGAATATAAAAAACCAACGTTGCAATAGTTTTATACATTTAAAAAAAGCACAAATTAACAAAATATACCTGTAATGAAAGATAATTTGGGACTTACGTTTTATGCAAATTGGTGCTGGAAATTCACCGGCATCCACGATCTGAAGAAACAGATATCCTCGGGAGGGTATCCCACGATGATTAATTATGATGAACCTGAAAAGTAACACTAATAAACTCGCCAAAACTCAGGTAATATTCACCTGTCACGCACTCGAATAAAATCGCGAATATTATCTGTCATTTTAAATTCCCCGTGACGCAAACCACTCATTTCATTGAATTTAACGCGGCGCATTCGATAAAATTAATCATAGGACAATTAATTTAGCGATTAATTAAATATTTATAAAAAATTAAATTTTAATTTACTCCAATGAGTGGGAATGAGAAGAGAACGTGAAAGCGAGAAAGAGCAAGTTGGAGAAAATTAATGAGAATTTCAAATTCCACACGAAATTAGTGCTACCACACAGGCATAAAGTGCAATTTATGGCAAAATTTCAAAATCAAGTTGTGCACTTAATATTGAATGAATTAATTCTCTGACTTATCGAGATAAACAATAAAATCATAATAAAGGTAAATCAAGCTAATAAAAAACTTTTGCGCGGAGGAAATATCAAATAAATAAGAAAATGAGATTATGGTTATAAATGCCACATTTTTATCAGTCACCTTCTGTGCACAAATTAGCAGCCATGTTCAAAATTTTCCCTACTAAGGGCTATAAAAGGGCCGCGCACAGAGCAATCGCTCTCTTAGTTTTTGACAAGTGGTTAAAGTCATATCTTCTGCAATTTTTTTGTATTTTGGCTCATCAACAGCAACCGGTAAAAATTACTTGTGTGTGGATATTGCGGTAAATTACTCTGTTTGGTGGCAAAATTTACTACTGTTCCTGCACAAGTCTTCGGCGACGTGCAAATAATTTGCTTGTGTTTTCAGATTTTCGGCATTTTGATCATTAGTTTTTTTCTCATTTTTCGTTCAATTTATTTCATGATCCATTTTTTTTTTGTTTTTTTTCCAATTAATTTGCTTTAACCTTTCCATTTCCCAGATCAGATAAGTGCCAAATATTTTTCCGAATTTTTTATATCTTTATTCGCTTCTAAATTTTTTGTAATTTTTGTACAAGACTCCGTTGTTCTACAATAATATTGAATTAGTTAGTATAGTTAATTTAAACATAAGTAAAGGCTGTAAAACTTGAAAACAGTTAATATACTGACAATTTCATATAATTCCTTTTTGTGTTATTATTCACAAAAACCAGCGTTTTTTATCCGCATCTTTCTTATTTCCGAATCTAGGAAGGTGTGAAGATTTGTATACATACCTTCAGTAAATCCTACAATTTACAAAGATTGCCTACATTTTTTGGTTCCTTCGAGCCGGATATATGAAACCCAGTTTTTGTTTTTATTGTTTTTAATTGTGCTGTAATTCAATCAGAACTTTAATTCGAATTTATTACACAATTTGAAAAGTATTTGGCAATTATTTTACCTTGGAAAACTTCCTCGATAATTTCCTTCCACTAAACATAATTAAGTTACTATTTATTTGAAAGTTGGAAAATTATAAAATGGAGCAACTGTTTATAAGGCAAACAGTTCTCGCGGACAAATTGGAGAATTCCATTAAAAATGCGAAGAAAACAAGAATAGAAAAAACAACATTGAGTTTTTATGAAAACCAACTAACAATCTTACCGAAAATCTGGGCAGAATTCGATGCTAGCGATACAAAGCTCAGGGAAGCTATTTTAGCATCAAAAGAAACATGTACACAATGCAATGCATGTACAGCCGGAGATGCAAGAATTGCGAGGGATTACATCATACCTTGCTACACATACCTACAAATTTTAAAGGGAAATTAACAGGACAGCACCACAATACAGAAGGATTCAGCAACGTCAAACAAAGAGCATATCAAGACAATGAAAAGGCAATTGATAATCAAGCATCCAGAAATAACAAATTTCCTTGCAACAGAAGTGCACAATGCACTACTAGCTACAACATTGGTTACCACTAACGATCGAGATGGTAAAGCAATAGTACTACGCTGCCTTGTAGATCCAGGATCGCAGACATCCTTTATTACAAAAACCACCTGCAAGCGACTAGGTTTGAAGGAAAGGCCCACCCACATAGAAATAACAGGGTTAAACAAAAGTCAGACAGCATGGTCAAACCATCAGGTAAACGTGAAATTAACATCTTTCAACTGCGAAGGTAAAAGTTTAGATGTGAATATGCTAGTTATTACCAAGATTACTGGCTTATTACCAACGCTTCCTATTCAAAGGAAGCAATGGGATCATCTTAGGAGTCTTTACTTAGCAGATCCTAATTATTGGAAGCCAAGCCCGATCGATGTACTCCTTGGAGCTCAAGTATACGCCAGTATTCTATAGGAAGGCTTAAAAAGAGGACCCAAGAAGCACCAGTAGCTGCAAATACAATCTTTGGATGGATAATCTTAGGAAATTCACGCGAATCACCAGTACATAAGGTCGAAGCCTTTACAGTGATCAACCAGTCATTGGACAATATAAGCCAACAACTGAAGAGATTTTGGGAGATCGAGGAGGTTGTAACTAAACCCATACTTAAGCCAGACGACGAGGAATGCGAGAGGATCTTTCAAGAAACACACCGTCGACTAGAAAACGGGCAATATGAAGTGAAACTTCTATTTGCTTATAAAGCGAAACCGACCTTTGGTCCCTCCAAAAATTTAGCATTAAAACGATTTCATCATTTAAGGCAAAAATTCAATAGCGATCCAAAATTGGAAAGGGAATATCACACTTGGACACATGGAGAGAATAGACCCCGCAGTCAATGAAGCTGCCGATGCTTACTATACTCCTCATCATTCAGTTTACAAAGAGAGTACAACGACGAAACTCAGAGTAGTGTTCGACGCCTCGGCAAAGAGCTATAGGACCCTCAATTCAACCAAAATTATTCTGGACACTTCTAAAATGGAGGAAATATAAAATAGCAATCACAGCGGACATCGAAAAGGTGTATCGAATTATTTTGGTGCATCCCGAACATCGCCCATTTCAAGCAATCGTTTGGCAGAATCCAGAAACCAAACTCATCGACGATTATCGTTTAAAAACTGTGACATTTGGCACTTCCTCTGCCCCGTATTTAGCAATACGAACATTGCAATTAGGAACCGATGAAAAACACAATTGGCCTTTGGCATCCAAAGCTGTTGTCACAGATTTTTACGTTGATGATTTATTGACAGGAGCAGACAATATCGAAGAAGCTAAAGATCTTCAAGGCCAGTGTATCAATATACTAAGAATGGCTGGTTTCAATTTAGGTAAATGGTTTAGTAATAAAGTAGAACTGTTAGAACAAATTCCAATCGAGCACAGAGAATCCCAGAATATTCTACATTTTGATAAAGATGAGGTCGTCAAAACCTTGGGCATACAGTGCCATCCCGCTCCAGATAATTTTTCATTCGCTGTAACACCCAGGCTTAAGCAAAAAGCAATAACGAAAAGATCAATTCTTTCTGAAGTAGAAATGCTATACGATCCGCTGGGTTGGATTGCACCCGTGATAATTGTGGCAAAATTATTGATCCAAACCTTATGGATAGCTGGATATCCATGGGATACTACAGTAGACGAAAGCATAGCATTACACTTGCAGAATTTTAAGGTCCCATTACAGAACTTAGAAATTTTGAATATACCACTTTGGGTATGTACTATAAACTAAGCCCCGAGCATTCAATTGCATGGATTTTGTGATGCTTCCAACAAAGCATACGCTGCCGTAGTGTATATACGCGTGCAATATAAAAACGGAGCAGTAGTTTCTCATATGCTTACATCCAAGACAAAGGTGGCTCCAATTCGTCCAATTACATTACCCAGATTAGAATTAAATGCAGCAGTAATTCTCGCTCGGCTAATCAAAAGCACAATTGTAGATATGAAATTAGAAGAGGTTCCAATCATAGCTTGGTCAGACTCCATGATAGCACTGCATTTGATCTGCAATCATCCAGCTAAATGGAAAACTTATGTTGCCAAGCGAGTAGTGGAAATTCAGGATACAGTGAACCCAGACCATTGGCGGCACGTATCAACAAACCACGATCCAGCTGATATTGCCTCAAGAGGAGTTTCTGCCAATGAATCGATAACCAACAAAGTGTGGTGGCATGGTATTGAGTGGCTTATTCAAGAAGAGGAGCATTGGCCAAAATCCAATACAATTAGAAGCAAAAAGGCAGTCTCCAGTGGCATTTTACATTCAATCTAACTCAGACATTTTGGTACGATATTCTTCTATCGTGAAATTAATTCGAGTAGTTGCAACAATAAAACGATTTAAGAATAACTGCCGCATAAATACGCTGAAAAGAATTAGTACACTATTGCCAGGGAAGCTGGAAGCTGCATCACAATATTAAAATTAGTCCAAATAACTACATTTTCTAAGGAATATATCTCTTTGAAGGCAGTTAAAACTGTGTAAAAAAAATTCAGCTATTATCACTCAACCCATTTCTGGATGATCACGAATTAATAAGAGCGGGAGGTCGACTCGAACATGCCAACATAGCCTACTACAGGAAGCATCCGATCATCCTTCCGAAGAATAATCACATCACAGATATAATCATAAATCAGTTACATAGTGATACATTCACGGAGGGGTGGCATTAACATTGAACACGAGTCGTCACATGTACTGGATTCTGGATGCAAAAGGAGCGATTGCACGTAGAATAAACCAATGTAAAATATGTGTGACGTATCGCCAAAAAGTGAGATGACAATTAATGGGAAATCTCCCTGCTCCGCGAGTTAACATTTCGAAGCCATTCTCACACGTAGGCGTTGACTATGCCGGCCCTGTTGATTTAAAGACATCTCCTCACAGAGCTGCAAGTATATATAAAGGATATTTTTGTGTGTATGTTTGTATGGCTACGAAGGCCATACAGCTGGAGTTAGCATCCGATTTGACGGCAGCCGTATTTGTTGCTGCATTCAAAAGATTTGTGACCAGACGTGGATTATGTACTGATATTTATTCTGATTGCAGCAAAAATTTCAAGGGTGCAGAAAACATCATGAACAAAGAGATTGCACGAGCCATCAAGGAAGCCACACAAGAAGTGGTACAGCATTTGAATTCTAAAAACATTAGGTGGCATTTCAATCCACCAGAATCGCCCCATTTTGGTGGCCTCTGGGAGGCAGGTGTTAAAGCTTTGAAATACCATTTGCGTATAATAGACGGAAAATCAATATACACTTATGAAGAGTATTCAACTTTGCTCACTCAAATTGAAGCTTGTATTAATTCCCGCCCAATTTTTTCAACTGGAAATAGCCTTGAAGATCTTACAGTATTAACACCAGGGCACTTCCTGATTGTACATGCACTCAATGCTGTGCCTGAACCTGAACTCAGCAATAAACAAGTGACCCCAACGCAACGATAGAGGCATGTTCAGTTTCTGATGCAATAATTCTGGGACAAATGGTCAAAGGACTACTTAAATAGATTACAACAGCGGCCTAAATGGTGTGAAACGCAGCCAAATCTAAAGATTGGGGATCTAGTGATACTCAAGGATGAAAGGTCTCCACCAACCTGTTGGCCACTAAGTATAATTGAAGAAGTTTATCTAGGTATGGTTGGCTTGGTACGAGTAGTGCAGGTGCGAACAAAGACGAATAGCTTCCAAATACCTATCACCAAGATATGTCAACTGCCAATGAAAGCTACAAATACCAATGAAAACTAGCAACGGTCAAACGCTGACCATAGATCTGTGTGTTGGCCTTGTGCTCGTTGCCCATATTATGTGTGTCTTATAAGTATTATCTAATTCCTGTTTAATTGCAGATCACTATGCAATTTGAAGAAGATAACGTCCTTTGTTTAGACGAGGAGATCTACTTTTCGACACCCAACAGCCCGATGCGGAGACTTCTTTTAGAACCAGGCATTGACATACTGACCGGACTGCCAAAGAAACCCGAGAAGACCCAACCACCACCATCTGATGAAGGAGAGCCGAAGACAAATACAAAAACAACAGCCATACTAAGTCAACCTCAACAATCAACATCGACAACAGTCAAGAAGCCTCGAGATCTTGACCACACTGCAAATATTAATGGAGCGTATGTTAGTAAATGGAGTCTGTTGCGCTCATCGGACACTATAAAAGAGATTCAAATGCGAATGCATAATGACATTCAGAAATTTATCACTCGTGAAAGAGAAGACATTTATTTGCCAAAGAAAGTACTACGCCGTATAGACTTCGAAAAAATTCAACATTCCAGAAGCAAGGAATTCAAGGTGAACTTACCTGACAGATATGAAGTAAAAGTTCACGTGTACAGTGATGGCAGGGTTTCCATCACTATCAAAAAACAAAAAAGCGAACATAATTTAATGTGAAATAAAAGTCATACAATTTAACTTTTATAAAACAATTTGTTTATATTCAGTATTAGAAATGAATTCAAAGTATTAACTAAGACTGAAGAAAAAGTTGAATAGTTAATAAGCAAATGAACTAACAAATTGACGGAGAGATCATAAGGTAGTCAACTAAGACTTTAGACATAAGTTGAATAGTTGCCAAAAGGAGTGGAATAATATTGTATTGAAGTTAACATGAATTAAAGGTATTAAAAATATTTATTAAGTAAAGCATTTCATTTTCTTACAAAAAAAAAACTTTGTTTTTAAATAAACACATAATTCATATTGAACGTAATCGTTCAACAGGCGGGAGAATGTTTAGCCAACTAGCCTGTATACCAATGCACCTAAAATGACACAAATAATCACAAATTAATCAAAATTTATGTACTAAAAAATTACATACCATCCTACTGCGATATCCGACAGCTGATGGTTTCCCTTGGTGAACTGGATGACTGGAACACAGGAATGAACCTATAATAAACAAAAAAGAGAGATAAATTAATTAAATTAATTAAATTAGTTAAATAATTAGAATATGTTAAAAGAAAGATGCAATTATACAAATTAAAAGCGTTTTACATGAAATTTATTCTACAAGAAAACGTAAACAGACCAACAACAACAATACGTAGTAAAAAAGGAGGAATGGATTAAAAAAAGTAATTACTATATTTTATAATAAATTTATGCTAAAAAATACATTAATAAGACTAAACGAATATAAAAAACCAACGTTGCAATAGTTTTATACATTAAAAAAAAAAGCACAAATTAACAAAATATACCTGTAATGACAGATGATTTGGGACTTACGTTTTTTGCAAATTAGTGCTGGAAATTCACCGGCATCCACGATCTGAAGAAACAGATATCCTCGGGAGGGTGTCCCACGATGATTAATTATGATGAACCTGAAAAAAAAACACTAATAAACTCGCCAAAACTCAGGTAATATTCACCTGTCACGCACTCGAATAAAATCGCGAATATTATCTGTCATTTTAATTTCCCCGTGACGCAAACCACTCATTTCATAGAATTTAACGCGGCGCATTCGATAAAATTAATCGTACGACAATTAATTGAACGATTAATTAAATATTTAAATAAATTTAAATTTTGATTTACTCCAATGAGTGGGAAAGAGAAGAGAACGTGAAAGCGAGAAAGAACAAGTTGGAGAAAATTAATGAGAATTTCAAATTCCACACGAAATTAGTAATTAATTTAAACATAAGTAAAGGCTGTAAAACTTTAAAACAGTTATTTAACTGACAATTTCATATAATTTCCTTTTGTGTTGTTATTCACAAAAACCAGCTTTTTTTATCCGCATCTTTCTTATTTCCGAATCTAGGAAGGTGTGAAGATTTGTATACATACCTTCAGTAAATCCTACAATTTAAAAAGATTGCCTACAGTAACAGTACAGTAACTGTTAGGAACGAATCTCCGAATTGCATTAAAAATCACACACAGTGCATAGAAAAAAAATTTCTGTCCCAGCGAGATCAGAAACTATTGTGAAAATACCTGTAAAATTCAACAGAGCTTCGGTATGTGAAAACAGCGGTTTATTTGGGAGATTGTATAGCCAGTCCAACAAATGGCTTCGCCAATGTGTTGATCCTTAACACCAACGAAGAGGATATTCAACTTACTACAAGAGACACCCCAAACATGTGGACTGATTTGTATCAATACGACACAGTTCAGGCTGACTATAATAAAGATTTGGTAACAGCTAGACTAAACAAGCTGCAGGAACTAATAAAATTAGATCATAGTAATAATGAAGACCGTGAAAGCATAATCAATATTTACAGGAAATATAACGATTTATTTTATTTAGAGGGAGATTACCTCACCTGTACAGACGCTGTGACACACACTCTCCCTATCTTATCAGATCAATCCCCGATCTATAAGAAGCCATATCGGTTTCCAGAATCGCAGAGATGCGAAATAATTAGACAAATCAATGATATGTTAGAAGACGGGATAATCAGTCCAAGCAGTAGTCCCTGGAACTCTAAAAACAAAATTAATTACCGCACCAGTGTTAGCGTAACCTGAATTCGACAAAGATTTTATAGTAACCACTGATGCAAGTCATATAGCGTTGGGAGCAATCCTTTCACAAGGAGAAATCGGAAACGATAGACCGATATGCACGCAAGCCGAACACTCAACCCTGCTGAAACGAGATATTCTACCATCGAAAAAGAGCTCCTTGCTATAATATATGCTGTAGAATAATTCAGGCCGTACATATATGGAAGAAATTTCACTATAGTTATCGGCCATAAACCGCTCGTTTGGCTGATGAACTGTTGCGTTTTGCCCTCATGCTACTTTCCGTTTTTCTTTCTGTTTTTTTCTTTTCTTCATAAAAAAATTCCTTTTTTTCTTTCTTTCTTCTTCCTTTTCTCTTCTTTTAAAATTTCTTCTTTCATTATTATCCATTTTCGTTTATTTTTATTATTTTTTTTTATTTTCCTGGTTTTTTTTTTTTTTTTTTTGTTTTTTAGAAATCATCAAGCATATAGATCATTCTGGTGACGATTCGAGATATTCTCTGGTATTGAATCAAATTGTATTAAATAGTCTAATATTTAGGCTCATTTTGGGTTAAGGTATAAGAAACTGGCGACGGGGTGAGGTATATATATATACATATTGCACTGCCGTACACAAATTAATTTATGAATTTGCATCAAGTTGGATGGCAGTCAAATTTGTTTGTTTTTTTAGCTCATTTTGGTCATTACGGTTTAGGGTATAAGAAACTGGCGACGGGGTGGGGTACATATGTACATACTGCCGTTTCAATAAAAGTTTCATAATTGTTCGAAAAGGTAGCCCTATGCTACCCTTTCATGCTAAGACCTGAAATGGCTAAAAGAAAAAAAAGTTAAGGTTTCGAAAGCAGCCTTATGCCACCGTCCCATAAGCACAAAACACCTGAAAAGGGGAAACATAATAAAAGAGAAAAACATAAAAAAAATAATAATGTATATCCCGCAAGACCTCAAAAACATAAAATAGATTCCGCTTTGGCAACACAGCAAAATTTGCTCATTCTCCTGAAAAGAGAGAAATTTTTTTTTTATTCCTAAAAAGAAAGATTCTAAATTGTGCAAAACGCGCACAAGTTGCAATCTTTCCTATGAAACGTACCGCTACTCATACAAAAATTCCAGCGAACCAACGGCAATTCACCTAGCAGTATAATATCATGTGATCAACACACACAAAGTATCACCCACGCCAGCCCGAAATTCCGAGAAGATTCTCGCCCAACAGCAGACAATCTGTGGCAACCAGTTTGAATGTAAACTAATATATACCCACCCACACGAATTAGCTAGAGTATGTGAGTGCTGCGAGATCATTTTCTTTAATTAATAGCAAATCTGTGAAACGAAAATCGTTCAGATAAATGATTTTAGTGTAAGAAAATTTAGTTCCTCACCAGTGCTGCGTGAACATTTTCTCTGTTTAATGGCTAATCTGCGAAAAGAAAATTCGTCACTTTAGTGACTTTAGTGAAAGAAGATTTCCTAGCTCACCAGTGATGCGTAATTATTTTTCCGCCTTAAAGCGAATCTATGAAAAGAAAATTTGTCAGATAAATGACTTTAGTGTAAGAAAATTTAGTTCCCCACCAGTTCTGCGTAATCATTTTCTTTAAGTAATGGCAAATCTGTGAAAAGAAAATTTGTCAGATAAATGACTTTATTGTAAGAAAATTGAGTTCCTCACCAGTGCTGCGTGATTATTTTTTTTTGTTTTTGTTTAATGGCAAATCTGCGAAAAGAAACTTTGTCAGATAAATGAATTTAGTGTGAGAAAATTTAGTTCCTTACCTGTGCAATTATTCGTTTAACCTGCCGTAGCAAGGCGGTCTCCTGAAAAGATGCAAAAGAAGGTGTATGGATTTTTGTAGAATATCGTGTAAAATATTGGATTTCAGTGTGTGATATATATATACATATGTTAAGAAATTTTGGAATTTGTTTTCATACCTGCGAAATTATTTGTTTTATCTGCAGTAACATAGCAGTGACGTTTTCTGGAAAGATACAAAAGAAGGTTTATAACTTTTAGTAAAATATCCTGCAATATAATGAAATTCAGTGTGTGATCTATACATATATGAAGAACTCTTGGAAGTTATTTTCTCACCTGTGAAATGACATATTTAACCTGCAGTGGCAGGGACGTTTCCTGGAAAGATATAAGAGAAGGTTCATAAAGTGTAGTCAAATATCACGTTATACTGAATGCCAGTGCGCGACATATTGAGATTTGGTACTATACATATACATATATGTCCTCACGCCTGCGAGTGCCGAACAAAATTTTCTTTGGAAACAGGATTCCCATCCTCGTCGTTGTCAGCTATCTGAAAAGGGAGTCCGCATTAATTTGTGCAGCTTTGGAGATTACAATCACCGAATATACTACTTATCTGTGAGTGACTAGCCAAACCTCCTTTCGAGATAAACGTTTCAATTTTATTTTATTTTATTTCATTCCTACGAACTGTGGAGAAAGGGGAAACGGAAAGAACGAAACCAGTAAATGAAAGGGGTATAACGACATCATCTGAATCAGGCGATAACGCAACTAGAAGATCGTAAGTAACACGGAAGAATTGGGGCCCAGGTTGGAGGTAACACGTCCACTATATATCCATGTATGTTCAGGATTAGCGTAAGTCATTAACCTTACTAATTAAATAGCTATAAGATTGATTTCTTCTATATTGAATAATCGCTTGACTGTCTAAGAACTAGGTGAATTATTTTGATTCTTTTCTTTTATGTTAAAAAAAAAAACTTGCGTGATAGAATATAATGACTTTTGGTAGTATCAAATCGTTAACAGAGGCGCCTCAAGTAGGTAGGATAGTGTGTAGATTAAGCAGTTTGTAATCCTTTCTGGAGATCCGGCTTTCCGTCGTCGACATAGCAATCACTTGTATTAATTGGAAAAGGAAAAGCCAAATATTTATACATGCATTTTAGGAATAAAAATTGGTTGAATATAGTCGTCATCGCTGTTTTATTTATCGCAATAAAGAAAAGAAAAATCCTTTTCTCAATTAAGTATTTTTATAATTTCATTTTATTTTATTTTTTTTTTTTGATTGCACCATTTTTCCTTCCGCTTCTCCCTCCACGGGAATCAGAATTTTCTTTTGGGTTTTTTTTTCTCTCTTCACTGGCTACTGCTTCTAGTACTAGTAGTACTAGTAGCCATTGAACAATCGATCATCTGCTCCTGATTTGGTTTGGCTCACTTCCTCGGTAAATTGATGAGCTAAGTTCATCTTTACGACACCGGTCTTTGCTCGGGCAGAGGAGTCTTCGCTAACTAATTCCACGTTTGTGACCAGCCCAGGGGTTGGACAAAGAGAGTTGGAGAGAGAGATTGAGAACGATTTGTTTCGTTCCAGTTCGCAGAACTGGATTGTTGAAATGTTGTTGTGTGTGTGTGTCCGGATGGACCGCTGCATGGCCAAACCACCTCCTTCGTATGACTTAGCATTTTGAATATTAGTGCGCGCAAATTTATAAAACTTCCTTTTTTTTGTGTTTTTTTTCGATTTATAATAAGCCATCATTTAGGATTCTTCCTTTCGAAGACCTATACACTTATATATGCACCAGCATAATACACGCACAAATTATAGAAATAGCTACAAATATCTTTTTTTGATTTATAATAAAGTAATATTATTGAACTTTCATTTGAATTTACATAGTTATATACGCACGAATCTAGTACAAGTAAATTTCTAGATCTTCCTCTTTGGATGTACAATAGAGTTTGAATATATTATTTATATATGCACAAATTCAGTACGAGTAAATTTCTAGATCTTTCTCTAAATAAATAAGATATTTATATTGAATAAAGGTACCAATTTTGAGGTTTCTTTCGAACGTATGGATATATATTTATATATGAAAATAATATACCCGCACAAGAATAGTTGTTTCTTCCTTAGATCTATAATAAATTTATTATTTTGAATTTTCACTGAGCTGAGATAATAATAGAACGCACAAGTTACAGATCTTCGTCTTTAGATCTATTATAAAGGTAGTACCTTGGATTTTCTTCCAAGTTTACGCAAGTATTGCGCGTTAAGTCTGCAGAGAACTCTGGTCTATCGCATATTCGTCATTTTGTACACCTTCTGGGTACAGAACACCTAACCTCCGAACGGGTTCCACATACGAGCCATATACATCTTCCCTATTTCCGGGATATTGGTACAATTGTCAACCTAAATTTCTATTACCAGTGGTCACCTTCCACTGACCGAATGTGTCACCAGACGAGTTGGCGGTCGAGTATATCGTACGCAAGATCTATTCATCTCACGAGGACAATTGAGAGCAGCTTCTGAAGGATTTTTGAAGCCGAGCACTTACATCCTAGCAGAGGAGCGCAAAGATCACATGCTCACAAAAATCCCTCACGGGAGGTCGACTATATCAGCAGCCGAGTGGAGACTTTGAGGTATGACCCCCCTACGGACTCTATTCGAACAGATGGGGATCGCGCTCGCTATCGTAGTCAGATCATCCACGTTGTTCACAGAGCTCGACGGTTGCACAATACCTCTCCGTCTGTGCGCTCAGAAGTCCAAGAACACCTCTCGACATTGGAAGGTATCTTGAGTGCAATCGAGATAGCCCAGTTTCCATTGCAGGGGCGGGAATTGGATGGGGAAGGCGCTCGTTACCTGGAAATCCCATCCGTTAGCGTAACCGATGGCGAGCTTGGAAGGATATCCTCAACGGGCGTTACTTCCAAAGCTTTAACTCGATCAATCTACTCGACTGTGAGTACTCCCAAGGTTAGTACAGGGAGTCCCCGCTTCAACCCAGGTTCACCGGGTCACAACTTTCCATTTCCAGGTGGGAGGAATGCCCAACAGAATCCTACCAGAAATCACACTGCGCAGCGGCCGCAGACAGCCTTCCTTGAAGGAAGACCACGCTTCCGTTCGGTGAACGAACGTTTAGAGGCCTTGCACACGGGACCAAACCGCGGTGCAGGAGCAGATCCCCCATCCAGTCATGATAATTTCGATGCACGACCACCCAGGCCACCAGGGCCAGGAGTCTCACCGCTGAATGTCAGCATATCATCGGCAGAGTACGGCCAGAGACCGTAGTACAAATAATCCCGGCTTTAGATGGAAACTATACCTCGATAGTACCTCAGGCCTAGACGTAACTGAATTTATTTTTCGGGTGGAGTCACTAGCCCGGCTAGAACAAAAGCCATATCCCGAGCTCTGCACGGGTTTTCATTCACTTGTCACTGGAATAGCCGCGAATTGGTACTGGCTGTACCTGCAAGACCACCGTTCCCATTCTTGGACGGAGCTACGCGCGGCACTTCTTCGGGAGTTCAGGGGTCAGGAGACGGACTACGAAATACGTAAACTAGTAGAGGATCGAACGCAAGGTTCCCGAGAATCTTTCAGCGACTATCGCTTGGCGGTTCATGCACTCGTGTCAAAAATGTCTCGCCCGATTCCCAAGGAGGAGCTCGCGGAGATACTAAGGAGGAATATGAAACCGGCTTTGCAAGAGGGATTGCTGCTGCACCACACAGCGAATGTTCTCGACCTGACAGACTTGTGCTGCAAATTCGAAAAACTTTCGTCCAGAGCAAGCTACAGTCTCGAGACTTACCGCCACGGCGATTAGTTCACGAGTCAATATCTGTCAGATCACCCGGAAGTTGAAACACATGATGTGGTAGCAGCTATGCCACAGAGGGATTATCAACCACCACCCAGATTGAGACTCGTCTGCTGGAACTGTGCTGCGGAGGGACACACTCACCACGCCTTTCAGCTGCGACCACGGCGAATCTTCTGCTAAGGGTGCGGCTCAGCAGGTGTTATAAAAAGCAAGTGTCCAACTTGCTTTCCGGGAAACCTGAGGCGGAGTCAAAATTCATTGGGAACTCCGCGTATTCTGACTCCAGCCCAGATTTCCAGACGTTCCACCAGCGAAGCGGCAAGCAACACCGAACCAGAGCGCTTCCGCTAGGTCGGCTGCGTGGGGGTGATGGGTGTGCCCCACCCAAGGCCAGCCAAATAGAATTCCATGATTCACCTGAGCAGAACCTGCTTTCAGTATTAATCCCAGATCTTACTAAACCTGATCAGTCATCTACGGCACCAACAACCACATGCGATATGGGTGTCCAAACCATTCAGACTCTACCAATGGAGGAACCATGGGACTCAGAGTCCTGCAGTTGTACATCCTCTGAAAGTACACCATCAGATTTCGTCACCGATTCCAGTGAAGAACCGTTTTCCCTTATCAGTACAAACGTGTGTCCGCTCAGGACCGTATCACGAACTTGCCACTACCACAGCCTGCGCAGAAATATAAAGGTGGCCGTCGCTGAAACAACGCTACCAGGTAGTACAGACCTCCGGCCCTACGCTGAAGTCTTCATCCAAGGCCAGCGAATAACGGGATTACTAGACAGTGGCGCCAGCGTAAGCGTGCTAGGCTTCGGGGGCACACAATTTTTGGAAAGGGCAGGGATACGTATTTATTCAATGCCATCCTCGATCTCAACTACAGACGGTCAACAACAACAAGTGTTGGGCCATATCCGCGTTCTGGTGAAATACGGCGAAAAGACACGCATGATGCGGCTCCACATCGCTCCCACTCTACAACAGTCGTTATACCTGGAGATTGACTTCTGGACAGCTTTCGGCCTAGCTCCAGTCATGGTTAGCGAGCTATATTTTCTATCTAAGCCTGCACCCATGTGCTCTCAGCAGCATCACCTCTCCGATGAAGAGAACCAGACCTTGCAGACAGAGGTTGAAACCTTTCCATCCTTTCCATTGATCACTCGCCAAGATCTCTCAAAAAAAAAAAAAAAAAAAAAAAAAACCCGGGGACTGTCTGCTTCTCCTACCAAAGCGCTTTAATTTTACAGAAAATTACCCGTATTTTGGGATTTCCGGCCCCTATTTCCAATAGCTTTCAGAATTGGGACAGCGGTTTTCAATCGGTGGAAAAAGTTTTAATATTAATTTTTTTTTTCTTTATTTTCCAAAATGTTCTTTATGATTTATATTTTCTTTTGTATTTATCTACAAATTTGAATTTCGACTCCAGAGTGTGAAAAATGTGCATTTAATTTTTCGTTTGACAGGAGTTTCAAATTGTTTAGGTTTTTTCCTTTTTTTTTTCTTTTCCCGCGGGGTCACATATTTTCTGAATTTTAGCTTTGGGTTACAGCCAGTCCAATTCATTTCCTTTTGTTCTTCTTGAAATGATGAACAGTAGGAAGAATGGACTTTTCCCCGTCGGTGTTTAGGTTAAGATGTTTTTTTTTTTTTTTTTTGTAGGTGAATCGAGGAGAAAACTGATCTAGGTAAATATACTTTTTGTTTTTAATAATTAAATTTTGTATAACTTTATATAAATACTGCATTTCTACCTCAGGTAATTTAGTAAAGAGTTCACGATTCGTGTGATTCCCTGCCCGCTTACATCATCTTCGCAATGTAAGTAATTTTCTTAATTCTAAACAATGTTTAGCCCATTGAGTATTCTTTTCATTATAATTCATTTAATTTACTTGCAGGTATATACATATTTCGCTCCACGGATAATAGTGTGCTGATATTTGAAGTTATTTCATCTTCCAGGTATCAAGAATAAACGCCGTTGGAATGTCTTTATGGGATCCTAGTATAGGCTCAACAATACGATGCCCTCATGAACAAACCGGGGTCATACATATATGTATTTTGAGTCGCAGATGATGTCCTCAGGAACAAGCCGGGACTAGCAGAAATAGCCAGCTTCGTATGATCCGTAAGTATACGTCAATTCTACCATTTATGACTGATCATCTGAAAAATAAATTACTTTGCAGAATTATTTCTATGGATTACTGAGGTATGAAGACATCTACAACAGGTAAAAAGTATAAGTATACGGAGGACGTTTTCTTGATACGTTCTCTTTCATTTTCAGGTCACCACGTCTCTTTAACTCATCTTGGACTTTTATTTGTAACGAACCTCCTCTTCCTCCGGGAGGTTTCGTAGAAATCTCAGGGAAGTACTTGAACACAAATAAAAGTACTCTATGCTTCTAAAAATAACCCAAAAGGCCACGCCTCCACTTAGTTTTCATATTTGGGATAAGCAAGATAAATTAATCAGTCTGAGGGTTACTTTTACTATCTTTAGAAATCCCGAAATGTAAACTAACTAAAATGATACTATTGCTTCACTACGATACAATACCCAGGACTAACCTCGCCTAATCTTGATCGTCGTCCAATCCGTGGTATGTTTGAATCACTGGACTTCGTACTGCGCACGATCCCAACACCATGAACCAAACGTAATCAGCTCCTATCCCTTTATGGCCTACTTCAACAGAACAATCAGTTGCAAACTGGAATAGTTAGTATGCTATCGTATACTAACGACACCATGTACTTTGAAATTCTATAGCAATAATCCAAATAGAGTATCGACCGCAGTCAACTTAAGCGGCGTATAGGTACTCGATAGTTATCCAGAGAAGCTGGATGGATGCCTTATTGGGGCTACCAAAAAAAAAAAAAAAGGAAGATATGCTAGTCATCAATATCTTGATTTGAATGGTATACTTTAAGGTCTTTAGCATGCCAAGTACCCGCACTTTTGCCTTTGCTATCCTCTAACGAATACGTCCAAGGAGATACGATCTTGGCCACTTTAAATGGCCCTATAAATTTTGGAGCGAGTTTGGCATTGAAATATTTGGATGCCTCTGAAAGAACATAGTTCTTACGCCAAACCAAATCATTTATCAGAAACTTTTGGTCCCTTCTACGTAGGTTATACGTTTGTCTAGAGGCTTCCGTTGCTTTTACTAGTCTCTTCCTAACATCTTCCATTACTTCCTTCAGAGCTAACGAATGTGATTCAGGATCTAAGAAATCATTTTTATTTAATGGTCCATGTAACTTACCATATGTTACCATCTCGCGGCCGAAGTTAATAAAGTAGGGTGTCAATCTTGTCGTTTTTTGCGTCGATGTACGGATAGCACAAGCAATCTTTGCCAGGTGCAGATCCCAAACTCGGTGGTTTTCCGACACATACGCGCGAAGCATGGATTTAATTATCTGATTTACCCTCTCAGCTGGGTTTGCCTGTGGATGATATAACGCGGTGTATCTTATCTCTACTCCGTAATTATCACACAGTTTCTTGAATTCGCGACTTCTGAATTGTGCACCGTTATCACTCACGATGACTCTTGGTACACCGAAAATTAGGAAAACTTGATCCTCTAAACACTGAATTACAGAGTGAGCAGTCGCCGATCGTAAAGGGAAAAGAACAGGAAATTTACTAAACTGGTCGACGATTGTGAGAATATAAGCGAACCCTCGATTCGACCTAGGAAGTAGACCTATCAAATCTATACTTAAGTACTCCCACGGCTTATGCGCTATTCTTCGGGGTGCCATGAGTCCCGCTGGTTTCTTCCTCTCCGAATTAGTTGCCTGACAGGTTACACACCTTTTTACATAGGCTGTAACATCCGATTTCATCTTGGGCCAGTAATAATTGTTCGAAAGACGATCGTGTGTTCTCTGTATGCCACAGTGTCCTGAAATTGGAATATCGTGAGCTTTAAACATCACCTCTCTTCTCTGGTCTTTGGGAACTACTTGTTTCCAAAAATCTGCCTCCATAGCTAAAGACGGATATCTAGGATGACAATGCTTCCAGAGCGTTGAATTTTCAACTTTCCAATCGGGATATTTAGACGGTTCCCTCTCTACATTATCCAGCATTTTAATGTACCATTTATCATCGGTCTTCGGAGGTGCATTGATGGAATCCAGAACAGGTACTGAGCGAGATAACCAATCTGGTAAGAGGTGTTCTTTGCCCTTCCGATGTATAATATCGAAATCGTGTTGTTGAAGCCTCATCGCCCACCTAGCTAATATACCAGTGGGGTCCTTCAAGTTATGTAGCCACACTAAGGACGCATGATCAGTGATGATGGTGAATTTTGATCCCTCAATATATGGTCGTAATTTTTCTACAGCCCACAAAACCGCTAGGCATTCCCTTTCTGTCGTCGAATAGTTTCTCTCGCACCTATTTAATGAACGGCTGAGGTATGCGATAACTTTGTCCTGCCCGTCAATGCTTTGTGTCAAAACTGCGCCCACTCCAAATCCTGAAGCATCAGTGTGGATAATAAAAGGGTGGTTGAAATCGGTGCACGTAAGGATCGGAGAACTTACCAATCGTTCTTTTATCTCCCGAAAAGCAGTGTCACATTCCGATGTCCATATGAATCTTTTCTTTTTCTTCAGCAATTCAGTGATTGGAGCTATTATTGACGAGAAATATGGGAAAAATCTGCGATACCACGCTATTGTGCCGATAAATCTACGGACTTCCGAGACTATTTTCGGATGAGGGATGTCCAATATACATTTGACCTTCTCAGGGTCTACCTGAAGGCCTTGCTCTCCTACTACATATCCCAGGTATTTAAGTTCCGAACGACAAAATTCGCACTTCTCATAATTTATTACTAGCCCGGCGTTATATAACCTTTCTAGTACTTCCTGTAGCACTACCTTATGCTCTTCAAATGTTTGTGTAACGATGATTACGTCATCCAGATATACAAAAACATTGGTTTCTAAACTCCCCGAGAGGACTTTATCTATTAGACGTTGCCATGTGGCAGGTGAGTTGCTTAACCCGAAAGGCATCCTCCGAAATTGGAATAGCCCACGATTGGGTACTCTAAAGGCCGTATATTGTTTTGAATTCGCTCCCATCGGAACCTGCCAAAAAGCGGATTTTATATCGAGTGAGGACATATATCTCGCATCTCTCCAGTGTAGCCGAAACATAGGGAAGAGGGTATGCGTCCTTTTTTGTGACTTTATTTAGTCGACAAAAAATCGATAAGTGCCATCTTTTTTTTTAATCATTACAACAGGCGAGGACCAAGCACTATTCGAATGCTCTACGACTCCATCCGCTAACATCTTATCCAACTCTTCGTTAATAATTTTTTGGATTGCTGGTGAGACGGGATAGTACCGCTGTTTAATCGGAGAAGAGTCAGTAACGATGACATGCTCGACTTGGTTAGTGCAGCCTAACCCTTTCCCCATTTTCACTTCTGCTTTATTAGTAAGCTCACTAAGCTCGATCTGCTGCTCAGGTGTTAGCTTGGAGTGACTTTTGAGGGCTCCAATATGGTAAGTAGTTTCGTTTTCTCCAGCTTTAGTCCTAATTTCTGTAATAATTCCCAACTCAGTTTCCCAACAATGGTTCTAGAAACTCCAGAGTCAAATAAACCAACAACCTTAACTCCAAAAATTGATACAACCAGATGTGGACGCACATCACCCTGTATTTCTGAGAATACATAATCCACTAATGTGTTGAGCATGTGATCATCCCTTCTGGCTACTTTACTTCTAAAGCAATAGCACGGACTTATAACCTGGGCTCTTTGGGAGTTACTTGAGCTCGACCCGCCCGTTATTGTCGAGCTCCCCTCGCGTTTCCCGAGGCTTGTCTTTGTTGACGCTGGCTTGGGTTGTTCTGGGGTTGACGTACGCCGTTACTAGTTCCCACTTGTTGTGATTCGCCGGTTCTGTTTGTGTTACCTATTTGTCGTACTGGATTTCGCGTGTTGTCCTTGCAATGAGTACACGTGGAGCGTTTGATGCCTGGGGCTCCACAACCATAACATCTAAGACTAATCCGACAGAAGCGACCTAGGTGTCCTATTCTACCACATTGAAAACATTTGGGAGCTGAATTTGGGGTTGAGTGAGAAGTTGAAAGTTGATTTGCTACCACCGAGACAGTAGGCCATTCCGTACCGACATAAGTTAAGTCCGGTTCGAGGAGCTGGTTACTTCTTTTCGAAGGTGGAGGTGCATAAGCCTCGACCGAAGTGCGAACAGATTCTAGACGTCGACCCAACTCGATAAGTTCTTGAACGGTATGAACTTCAGTAAGCCCCAACTGGGTCTGATAAAATGGATTGATATTACGCTTTAAAATCCTCAACTGCTGAGCTTCAGTTAAGGGATCAGATAACCTACTAAACATATTTGTCATAACCGCTACGTATATCCCAATTGTTTCGTCTCTACCTTGCGTTCGCTTTTTGATTTCTTTGAGCAATCTGTCATCATAGCCGTAAGGTAGGAATTCCTTTTTTAATTCTTGTATTAGCTCCGCCCAACAACGAAATTTCGACTTATTAGCCCTGAACCATATAAGTGCTTTTCCTGCAAAGAGATCTAAAGCTGACTGAAATAATTGCCTTTTGTTTATTCCCCGAGCTCCAGCCAGCTCATTCACTCTTTCCAAAAATGAGTTCAAGGACTGACCTTGATCTCCCGAAAATTTGATGTCCCATTTGTATATGGCAGCTCGAGGCCTTGAGCTAGTCATAACCGCGGTAGGTAACGATAGGTCTTCATCTGCATCCGAGAACTCATCTTCGTCCTCTTCCGCCTTAAGTTTTAGTGACCCCAAGCATAAAATTAACTCAGCTCGAACCCTAGCCTTCTCATTCTTTTGCTCATCACCTTCGGGCGTAGTCCTACTGAGCCTTCCGAAAGCCCATTCTATTTTGGTGATTATTTTTTTATAATCGCTACAATCAACTTCCCCTTCGAAACCCT
This sequence comes from Dioctria rufipes, assembly GCA_963924295.1. Classification (NCBI taxonomy): domain Eukaryota; kingdom Metazoa; phylum Arthropoda; class Insecta; order Diptera; family Asilidae; genus Dioctria; species Dioctria rufipes. The sequence goes on along the minus strand of OZ002742.1, from coordinate 111,552,262 downwards.
CTACAAGACCTTGAACCTCCTCTAGTTTCTTGGTTAAAGCTTGAATATCCTCTTCGAATTTAATGGGGTAGGGATTTACTATTGTAGACCTGCCATCCTTCTCGGCCTTTAAAATGGCACGTAAGCTAATGCGCATATCATCTACCTTCCCGGTAGGTAAACCCCTCACGAGTAATTCATAAGATAACTCTTCTTGATTTAACCGGTTTATCTCCATCTTCAAGTCAAAATAGATGGGAGTTAGTTAGATCCGACGAGAAATTCAAAAATGATGTTATGCTTCTGACAGATTTACCATAAATAAGGAAGGAAAAGGAAAGAAATATCCAACCAAAAAAAAAAAAACTTTTAACGCGGAAAATTTAGGATTGATTGTGCAATCTACCTAGTTAATAGGTCTAGGATAACTCTGGCTTTCAATTTAACTACCGGTTAACCTGCGAAGTGAAATAATAATAATAATTTTTTTTTTTTTTATTTATATATGCTCTTTATTTTTGGCTCTTTTTGTGGCTCTTTTAAATATTCCTTAAAACTAGTTGGCAAAAGGCACAAAATTGTAAAAATACACTAGCTAAACTAACTTATAAATAGTCAAAAGGGACAATTAAAAACAACTAGAACAATTAATACAACAAAAATGACACAAACAAGAAAAAATTCTCAAAAGAGACTGTATAAACGGATACTAGAATTTTGAAAAGGATCTAAAAGTTGTACAAAAAATTTACTAGTCCCAATTTTGACAATTGGGTAAGTGGCAGTTCCAAGAAGTTCCAATTTCCAAAATAATCTAATAAAAATAATAACCTAAACGAACGAATTTTCAAAATAAAATTTTGAAATTTAGCACCGAAACCGAAACCGAATTAAAAACATAATAGCCGAACGAACGAAAAAATTTACGCGATACCGTAATAGAGTCCCGCGAGAGCAGCCTGTAGTATCATAGACCTCTACAAACTGCCCTCATCATCCCTCCAGCTGAGCATCTCTAACGAAGCGCTTACCCTTCCCACAGCACTTGCAACAGTTCCAAAGCGAGGAGAAGCCCCGTGGACTAGAGTTGCAAATGCTGTGGCCTGAAATCACCAGTGAAAGACAAGAGCGCCGTCCTGCACTGACGATAGTGGCTGCCATGTGCAGTTGAATGTGTCTGCGTTCGTTGCCAGATATTCAAGACGTAAACGTCTCTTCAATCTGTCAACGAAGTGGCGCTTAAGTGCTTGTGCGTGGTGTTGTGGGTCAGTGTTCTGATTCCCATCTCCGGCTCTCATGTAGTACAAGTGAATTGTAGATTTGGCCAGTGTCGACACAAAGCTAATCAAACAATTCACCCGACTACAAACCTTTGGTCCCCATAGAAACGATGTCCTAGTAATGCTGAAATTCGGGTGGATCAACTGACACATATCGCGCACCAGTTCCATCAGACTCTGCAAAGCTGGACAAGTGAAGAACCTGTGAAACAAGGTGCCTTCACAAGAACAAACTGTGCAGATCCTCTGAACCCGCCGGTCGATATGTGACAACTGATTAGGATGCATAAGACTGTGATGCAGCAATTTGAATGCTACATCAGCATCTTTGTAACTAGAAGGATAACTGTAGACTACTCTGCAAGTTATCCCTCCCATCACGCCCATATTCACCCCGAGGTGTGTTCGCCATCTGTTGTATCCTGTATACTCCGGAGGTCTTATTGACATAAGCACGTCACGGAGGACACGTGTTGTAAGTGTGCTGAAAGGTGTGTGGGGCGGTCTGTCCAGAACGAAAGCATCTTCCAACTTAGTGCCAGGGTCACTGGTCCCAAGTTGGCGAAATCTCTCCCGCGCAGAAGCCGCCAGGTCGTGTAGTTGTGGAGTGTTCGTGTTTATTCGACAGTTTCCAGAGATATCAATAATATCTCCGAGAACTGTCAGTGTATGCGTGTCAGCTTCAAAACCTCGAGCATTACTGAACACTGAATCTATTAATTCAGGATTAAACCTGATTGGAATCGACGCGAATTGCGTGTACCGCAGAGCATTCCACTTAAGGTGAAATGCTGGCCTGATTCTGCCCCAGGTCTGAATCGTTGAAATTAGATCCTGCGGCCAGTCACGAGGATAGGGTGGTCGAACAGAGAGCAGGTAGTAATACTCCCCTATGCCGATCCCTCCCAGTACATTCACCCACAGTTGAGAAATTAAGGTGTCTCTCTGGCAGAACACTCGTTGGAATGCACGCACTTGGAGACACCTTGATTTCACAACCAAGTTAGTGAGACCTAATCCACCTATCTTGACTGGCAGACAGAGCGTGCTTTCAGCAACCCATCGTCTTCCGCACCAAAAGGCGTCTATCGCTTTTGCTTGAAGAAGACCTACGAAGCCCTCATCAAACGTCTCAGACTTTAGCAGATGAACGATGGACGAGGTAATCAAATAGTTTATAACGACTGACCTTCCCATTAGGGATAGTGGAAACAGTCGACTACGCCATGAGTTAACAGCTCTAGAGAGTTTCTCAAGAGCGATGCGGCTATTATTTGATTTACTCTCGCGTCCGATATACACACCTAAATACTTCAGGCAAGTATTAGTCCATTGGATGTTCAGTGGAGTATCTGTACGATCTCTCCACCTTCCACACCACAAGCCTTGACTCTTGCTAAGGTTGATTTTAGCGCCCGCTATACGTTCGTACTGTTCGAAAACAGCACGAGCGACCGGAAAAGCTTCATCTCTTGTCACGAAAATAGAAAGGTCATCCGCATATGCCAACATAAGAGGCCTCACATTGGTATATGGTAGATGCACTGAATATTGTCCGAGCATTCGACGAAGATTCACCAGTAGCGGCTCCAACGAAAGATCATAAAGCATACCTGACAATGGACAGCCCTGTCTGATACCTCGATGAAACGAGATAGGAGCCAGAACCTGTCCTTGATGCTTAATCAAAATCGCTGAATCTCTATACAGTTTCCCGATGATATCGAGCCAACTGGGCGGGAACCCAAATGCCTCGAGAGCAGTCAGGAGATACTCGTGCGAGACGCTATCAAAAGCCTTTTGCTGGTCAAGAGAAATCATGGCCATTTGTGTACCTGTCTGTTCATGGTAGGCAAACAAATGTTTGGCTACCGCGATGTTGTCGTAGATACTACGACCAGGAACACAATAGGACTGTTCCGGGTGTATTACCGAAGCAATCACTGAGCGGAGTATCGCCCCTAATGCTTTGCAGACGATTTGCATAGGGTTACTGGCCTCCAGTTCCCCATCCTCTGCAAATCTCCTTTCTTTGGAATCAATCGCATAACAGACCTCCTCCAACTAGAAGGAAAGTCTGAATGTGTCTCAACCGCCGAATTGAAGACTTCCAAAAGGTCAGGAATTAATAAATCCCTGAAACGTATGAAGAATTCTGGAGTCAAGCCGTCATAACCAGGTGAAGTGTGTCGCCTTAGATCCTTTGTCGCAACGATCATATCCTCCAATGAGATTACTGTATCCAGGATCTCCTTGCTGTCTTCAGAGAAAATGGGAATATTCTCAAGAAATTCATGAGTGGTCGAGGATGTTGTCGACGTCGATTCAGAGTAGAGACTACTGTAATAGTCTCGAATAAATTCTGATAGCTGTTGTCCGTTGAGGACTTGTCCAGATTCATCAACTATCGATTCGACTTCACAAGAAGCAGTACGTCGTCTAGTTGCCTGAAAGAAGTACTCGGTTGGAGAATCGCCTTCCCTCAGCCAGCGTGATTGGCTGCGCAGCACAAACTCCAAGCTGTGCTTGTAAGTTTGTGTTGCCAAGCGTTCCTTTATTCTGTTAAAATAAAGAATCAACTCCGGCTGAGTTGGGAGAAGAGCTGCCACCCGAGATACTTCGGCCGACAAGCTAGAAGGTTGATACCCACTTCGATTGAAATTCGCCTCGATAAAAGATCGAATTTGGAGCTTTCCAACATCCCACCATTGACTAAGAAGAGGAAAGTCACCTTTCCTCTCTTGCCAATCGTGCCAGAATTCAGTGAATTCATTGATGAACTGCTCGGAATTCAACAAATAGTTGTTGAATATCCAGTATGCAGTTCTTCTTTCAACTAGAGTGCTGGTTGCCACTACAAGAAGGTGATCGCTAACGGAACACACTTCATGAGTGACACCAACGAAATGTTCTAGTATTCCAGGTGAGACGTAAAGTCTATCGATTCTGGAGCCTGCGAGACTTCCATGGATATTTCGCGAGACCCTCGTGTATGATCTAGTCGTAGGATGCATCCAACGATAGATATCCACGAGTCTGAAAACACGAACAAAATTCCTCAGCCGAGTAGCATTGACAGAGTTGAACTCGACTCCGGAATGCCGATCCATTGAGGGATTTAGCGTGCAGTTGAAATCACCTCCGAGGATAGTTTCGCCACTAAAATTCACCAGACAGGATTGAACACTATCAAGAACTTGTCTTGTAATGTCCTGGTCATGAGGAAGGTACACGTTTACTACCTTGATGTGTTTGTCTTGAACGACAAAGTCCAAGGAAGAAGCGAAGCCTGGAAAGATATCTGTATATACAGGAGACGATAGTGTGAATTTGTTGGATACAATGATTGCCACCCCTGAGCCTCGACGAGGCGCAGGTGTGGCAAACATTGCATAGCCAGTGTGCAAATAAGCATAACGCTCAAGTTGTGTATATGTGTCTTGTGTAAAATTCGTCTCCTGTAGAAGGGCGATGTCTATATCGAACATTTTGACATGTTCGATAGTGCTGTGTAACCTTGTATGTGCACTTAAACCCCCGGCGTTGATAGAAGCTATCTTGCACATTCAAAGAGATGAAAAGCTGAAACGATGATGGTACGACGTCTATTGACTAGGAGAATCAACCAAGCGATGCTCCTGTATCAACTCCTGCACCCTCCTATGGAGTCGATCTAACCGGGATATACCGTTGTACTTCCCCTTCTTCTTGCACTCCTCTTGTAGGAGTAGAAGTTGGGGAAGTAGCAATTCCGGCTTCCCCAGCTCCTCCACAAGAATACTCCAGATTTTGCCTGAATTCTTCTTGTACAGGAGCCGGGAAAGAATCCTCGAGATCTTCTCCCTAGGAAGGGTTTCCAAACCCTCCGAGACTTCAAATTGGCTACCAATCGACATGGTGCTACCACACGATTCGTAGCCACTGAAGCTGGAGAGACCAGTCTCATCAAAACCGGTCATATCCCAGTCCGAAAGCTGCTCGAGAGACACTTCCGTGTCTCTCACAACAACCTTCGAGCCGCAAGCACCACTATCGTCCTCCTCCGAGTGGGGCCGTTTTGATGCGACTGGCTTTGCTGGCTCTGGAGGAGGCAGCATCGCCCGGTCCACCTTCGTCTTCCTCCTCGTCCTCCTTTTTTTACCTACTTGGCTATTCGACTCCTCGTCGGAAGTAGCCATGCCTTCGCGTGCCGACGTGGCACCGTTTATAGCCGGAATTTTTTTTGCCTCTAAGACAACTTCAGGCACTTTAGCCACTGGCTGCTCCAAGACAGCAGGCTGAGTGCTGGCAGAAAGTTCCTTCTCCGGAGCCACTACTGTAGCAGTGGTTTCCTTCGAAGGAGCCTTCTGTTCAGCCTTCTTTCCGCTTCTCTTGGGGCAGTCAGCAATAAAATGCCCTACCAAATGGCAAGCATGGCATTTCGCTTCGGTGCCCACGTCTATCCAGTATCTCGAACCGGATATGCTCAGGTAGAAGCCTGACGGAAGCGTACATCCCTTATTTAAAGTGATGGACGCTTCCCGGCTGGTACCGAAGATACCCCGCCCGAGACCCTCGTCCACAATTTTGATGGGAATGGCGCGAACCTTTCCATGAACCTTCCCGAATCTCCCAAGGAAATTCGCGAGGTCTTCATGTTGGGCTCGCATAGGGACCCGTGAAAACACGACCTTCGTGGGCTTTTCCCTGAGTGGGAACGACACAAGGTGTCTACCATCCACCTCGATGCCCTCAAGCAAAAGCTTAGTAGCGCTTTCGAGGGTTGTGGTATACACCTCAACCATTCCCCCAGCTATTCTCCCCATGGAGAATAGCTGCTCACAGGAGATGACGCGGAAGATTGCCTTCAGGTATGCAGTCTGAGGACATCCTCTGATGTGCTCCAACTGCATCCCGTAGCTCTCGTCCTGCCACCTCCCGTCGAAGAAGCCCTGGAGGCCCGCACTGGTCTTGGGTCGAGGCGTACCCGCGTCCAATGGGGCTGGACGAGGAGTGATGCCTTTACTCACAATTTCGATTGTGGAAGCCTGCTTGGAACTGCCACTTACCTGCTGTGCATAGGATATCCCTGCGACTAACGCTGGGGTACGTGGTGCTGCTGCTTGTCCTGCTGGAACTGTTGGCTGCTTTTTAGTGACGCTTGAAGAAAGCGGTGGTCTCATTATCAAGCCAGTAGGCTTTGGCGCTGACGCTGAAGCCGTGTTGACAACTTCCTTCAACGTAGGATGTTGTCCTGGCCTCGAAGACGTCGATGGGACATTACCTAAAGCTGGTGTCTTTGGAGTCAATTCTCCAGCTTCTTCTTGCATAGCTACGGCTTTCCCCGCAATAGTTTTCTTCAAGGAAGATGGCTCTACTGGCTTACTGCTGCTGGCCTTTTCACTTGGGCCCTTAATGGCCTTTTCTATGGGCTCTTTTATTGTTTTTTTCTGCGAAGAAGAAAAATTCAAACTCTTCTTCTTTCTTCCACGTGATCTGAAGGGATCTTCAGTCCCCCCAGAATCGCTGCTGCTGCACGTACTCATATGAGTGCGGCAGTATTTTTTTTACATTTTTTCAATAGAAAATTTTATTAATATTATTTTGATAAACTTTCTCACTCCAAACTATAAATTTTACTGTTCAAACTAAAAATTTTTAAAATTTTGACGTTGCCATGGCAACGACCAAAATTAAATTAAATGCTAGAGCTGTCACACAATTTTTAATTTTGCCCTTTTTTCAATATTTTTTAGATTAGTTTTTTCACTAAACTTTTCACAAAATAACTTTTTGAAACACACACTCACTAACTGTTCCTGTCAATTCTAGCTTTTTCACTATTATTACCCGGGATATCTTAAAATCTTACGGAGTTCAAATCGACACGTCCGCTCTCTAGAATAATAATAATAATAATAATTTATTTACTGCCCAAGTACAAAGATTGCAATCTTATTATGTACTTCTAATTTGGTACATTAAATCAGGAAAACTTAAAATTATGCCTGGATACTTAGATACATTAAAAAGATTAACCAAATAATTAAGAAACTTGAATAAAACAATAATGAAGAAATAAATCATTGTAAGATAAAAAGAGAGGGAAAAAATACTAATGCTAAAATAAATATAAATGTGGGTATAAATAAATATATATGTAAGTATGAATAAAAACAAAAAGTTAATTAATTAATAAATAAAAATACAAAAAATAAAAATATGAAAAATAAAATAAAAATATAAAAAAAAACAAAAAAAAAAGTAAAGGATTAAGTATACAAAAAATTTAGATTAACAAAAATCAAAGAGAAGAAAACACATTAAAAGAAAAAAAAATTAAAAAAGAGAAATATGAATTAGTTAAAGAGAAAAAAGAAAAAGTAATAGCAAAATATCCAAGTTAGATATGTATATATATAAAGTTTAATTAAAAGCAATAAATTGATTAATTACTATATAGTTTGCACCATTCATAACTAAAGGCTAGGTAAGTCCTTAATCATTTTAGAAAAGGCTCTGCCAGAACTCGCACGCTGAGCACCACCGGGAAGAGAGTTCCACCTTCGAATTGCTTGAACAAGGTAAGAGCGGTCGCCAAATCGGGAAGAACATCTAGGAGCAAGAAGTTTAAGATGTCGTGTTGAGTTTAGAAATTGCAGTTTTTCATAAAGATATTCAGGTGTTTTCTTATAAATCAACGCATGCAAGAATGTTAATTCGCGACGTGCTCGGAAAGTTTCGAAGGAAATACCAAGGAACGAACTTGCATACGGCGACACATGTGAATGCCTACGCAATTTATAAACATAACGAATTACGTCGTTAAATGCTACAGTTAATTTTCTCTGACACTGTGAGTCAAGTTTGGCAAATGCAAGGCTGCCATATATAAAGTGAGGGAGAACAAGTGCTTTTGCTAATCTGGATCTTAAGCCTATCGGCAAACAGCTCGTGGTAATCCAGAGTTGTCGAAGACTTCCGTACACTTTACTGAGTAATGCAGACATATAGTCACAACAGGTGAATTTGGAATTCAGTGTGACACCTAGATTTTTTACATAGTCTACATATGCCAATGGCGTATTGTTCATTGTTACAGATGGTAAGTCAATATTTTCAGTATTATTCCTGTACACAGCTAGGCACTTAGACTTTGAAGGGTTAATTGAGAGGATATTAGTTAGTGACCATTCATATATGTAGTGTAGATCCTCATTGATACGTTGCACACAGTCTTCAAGTAGACCAATTGGTCGACTTAAATAAATCTGAACATCATCAGCATATAGATGTATGGATGTATTCTTCACAACGCTTGTCAAATCATTGATATACATGCTGAATAGTAAAGGACCAAGGATAGAACCTTGAAGAACCCCTTGATAAAGGAGCTTTACATTAGAAAATGCATTATTCACTTTAACGACTTGATTTCGCATCGACAGGAAATTACTGATTAATCTTAAAGCTGATGAGGAGAAAGAAAACTTATTCTTAAGTTTAAAAAGTAAAATAGAGTGATTGACACTATCGAATGCTTTACTGAAATCAAGAAGAACAAGTATTGTTAGAAGATCATTATCAAGAGCTTCATGAATATCAGTTGTAACTTTTGAAAGAGCAGTTTCACAGCTATGTTTTGCTCTGAATCCAGATTGCCACTTTGACAGTAGATTATTAGATTCGATATACTCAGTTGATTGATTATACATTATTTTCTCTAACCCCTTAGCAAGAAAATTTAATAAATTAATTGGCCTAAAATCGCTAGGACCATTAGGGCGAGCTTTCTTAGGAATGGGAACAACAAGTGCACACTTCCACTTAGTGGGGAATTGTGATGTCATTAGCCACTGATTATAAATGTGCGTTAACGGGCTTATAATAAATGGAGTAATTAATTTCACGAAATTCGGAGAGAGTGTATCCGGCCCGGAGGCATTTGATTGGATAGAATATATTACATTAATAATGTCAACTCCAGTAACACACTTAAACGAGAATCCATCCATTTGAGGGCTGCTCATGCTAAAATCAGGATTGGGTTGATTAGAAATCTCATTGATGACATTATTGGTGGAAGGTAGAAAGGTACTAGAAGTTGTAAAAAAATCATTCAGTTCATTACGATCAGCAACGATTTGAGTCTGATCGTCTCCATAAATACCCAGATTGCGAATATTCTTCCAAAGCTTCTTGGCAGGTTGATTTGGGTCCAGTTTCAATGAGAGATACGCACGTTTAGAAGATCGAATCAGGCTTGTTACTCTATTACGGGAAATCCTGTATCTATTGAGATCTATCTCATTATGATTTCTTTTGTATTTTTTTAGTAAGAAATCACGTTCAGCCATTGTTTGTCGGATTTCATCAGTGATCCAGGGACAACGCTGGGGACGAATATTACATGTTCTGAGTGGGGCATATTTATCATATAAATACAAAATAGCACTATTCAGAATTTCTATTTTATCATCGAGAATACTACAGTTGTAAAGATTGTCCCAATGAATATTATTGCATTCCGATGCTAGTAAATCCTTATCAATTCTATTAAAATCCCTATATGTGAACGATGTCATGGTTGGTAATGAATCTATTCTCATTTTGTACGTCAAGTATAAAAAGTCGTGGTCAAAGTTGCTCGGTGGGGAGATCTGATTGTGAAAAAGGACATTGACCAAATTAGTAGTTAAAATATAGTCCAACTGAGATGGTGATGAAGTATTGTGATATGTGGGCAGATTGTTCACAACTGTTAGGTCCAGCCTCTGAAGTAGATATAATAGACTATCAAGTGACGGGCTAGACCTGAGAGCATTAACATTCAAATCCCCGAAGGCAACCACATTCTGGTATACCGCGATAGTTGAAGAGATAGCGTCTTCCAGTTCGGAGGTATTTTCAGAATTATAATTATTTGGGGGGCAGTAAATTCCAAAAAGAGCACATTTTTCGAAACGCGAACTAATCTCAACCCCAATAAACTCAATATTTGCTCCACAAGAGGACTCCTTGAGAACTGAGACATTTAGAGACTCATGGACATAAATGGCAACTCCCCCTCCTGTGCGCTCTTCTCGGTCAACTCTGAAAATCTTATAATGTGGAAGAGATACAAATGATGAGTTAACATTCTTGTCCAGCCACGTCTCAGATATAACTAATGCGTGGACATTGGATCCATTGAACAGGTCACTGAGAAGGTCAGATTTATTTCTTAAACTCCTTGCATTTAGGTATATGACATTAAGACCCGAAACAAAAGAGGAAAAAATTTTACACATGACTCTTACCCTGTCCAATGGCGAAAAGCTATCCCCAGCCAACACCAAGCACCGAGCCCAAGCAGAAGCCTGTAAATAGGTGAGTTTCTGACCCACACAAGAAAGTCAATGTATAAATGATGCAAACATTTTTAACATTCATTTCAGTAGAATTAGAAAATATACAGAAGAAAGAACAGAGTAAGAACATAAAGGGATACTAAAACTTAAGATTAGTTAATAATTTTGTAATGACAATAATAACAACTAATGATAATCCTATTTAAACTCTATACTAAAAGAAAAAGATAACAACAAAACAAGACTAACTATAGGCACAATCGAAATACGTAAGTAATTATGCATTCTGAGCTCCAACAATGTTTTGCTTAGGTAATAATGCTTGCACGTCCCCATCACCGTCGAGATTATTTGCATCAGTAATAACTTGGGTAAGAACATCAATACTAGACGCTTCAACTGGAGTATGGCCTTCTCTTATCCGAACAAATACAATCCCATTGCGAGAGAACGTGGAATGTAGTAGTTTGGTACGTTTATATTCGAAAGCTTTTCGCAAGATTCTCTGATTATTACGGGTTAAACTTTCAAAAACATTAATTTTGCTGCCGGAGACAAAAGTAGGGGAAATTGATTTTAAATTCACCACACCGTGCTGCTTAAATTTGTGGAGAAATATGCGTTGTTCGTTACATGAAGAGAACTTACAGATGATCGGTGAATTTTTGCTAGCCCGCTGATTACCAAATGTTTTGGATCGAAAAGCAGTTGCATATGGCGATAAAGTATGCCTGATAGTGGAAGAGATGCTCCGTAATATTTCTAGCGCATTTTCATGGTCAGTGTATGGTACACCAGTAATTACTGCATCCGTCAGCCTATTGCGTCTGCGCATATCTTCCAGTTCTTTACGAGTTTCAGAGAACTCACACTTAACGTTGTTCAATTCTTCATGCAACTGCGAAATGTTCGAAGTAAGAACCGAAGTCACATCATCTATTTTTTGACTTAGCATCTCCTCAAATTCAGAAAATTTTTCAGATATAATCTGGGCCAGGCTTTTCGTTAATTTTCTTTCAAGCAACTCAAAGGAATCAGTACTGATTATAGAGTTCGATCGACTAGGTGTAAAAGAGATACCACTGCCTCCATCACTTACTTGCTGATTTTTAGAGTTGCTCCTAGTTTGTCTATTAGACGTAACAGGTGTGACTGTGGTGGAACCTTTTGAGTTGGTAGTTGACTTCGCGATTCTGCTCATCTTTGGAACTCGAACAAAGAAATCTTTCAAATCAGAAATAGCAAAACGATTAAATTCGAATCAAACTTTATAGGCTTGATAAAAGTTGTTTGTTATAGAACACTTTTAGCAAATATTTTGAGGTCGGATAAAGTCAATACGTGGAAAAAACAGCAAAAACTTAGGAGCTCACTTAAAACACAACTTAACTGAATCGCATACTCACTACTATGAAATGATGCACAACAAAAAAAAAAAAATAAAAATAAAAATTCGATCTCAAAGCTGATCTACTCTTTGTAATATCCAAATTCAATATCCAGGAAACTTTAGCAAATTCAAAACCCGAATTTAACATGAATACTAGAAAATAGCAAATAAAGTTTAATAGAGTGACAATCAATAAGGGTGCTAACACAAAGCGTACGTATTGTCTCCAGACACAACTCCTTTAATAATTAATGAAAAGATGTTGGCATATTTTCAACACCTGGACTGTAATATTTTGCATTCATAGCTACATAGGACATAGAATCATAGCATAATTTATTCTTATTAGACCCTCGATCCTACGCTTAAAGCAATAATACCGCTTAAATGTTAAGATGAATCCGATATATCCCCGGAGAAAGAGACACGTAAGTTCAGTGATAAACACAACTCAATCCACAGCAGCATCACTTCTTATACCGGAGCGTTCAAATTCCCTGCATGTCTTTCCCCACTTTGTATTTAAAAAAAAAAAAAAAACTTAAAACTCAATTTCTAGCACAGTGAACCGAAGAGAATTCATTCGTTCGAAACTAGGTCAGCTGTTGATCTAGGTCAAGTATTGAATTGCCGGCTAAAGCAAGCAATTGCAACAGTTCAATTCTCTAGTAACTCGTCATCACAAATTGTCTCTTGAGATGAATGCTATTATCGACCCATCTCTTTATCACCTAACAAACTGAACGAAATTGGAATAATCTAACTACTGGGCAGTGCTAGTGATCGCCACGCCGGTACTTTAGTGCAAACGTGTGGGCAAGTCATTAAACTTGTTAAGACCAAATTATTTCTGATTTTAGTGTTTTAGTGAGATTATCCATAAACTATTATCATCTTTTGTGGCTATTAATTAAAAAAAAAAAAAAGGATAAGTGAAAACAAAAATTAAAATTATCAAAACAAAAATAGTGTTAGGTTATTTATCTCTAATTGTACACTCGAAGTGCATACATGAGAGAACGTGGTGTACCTGTTTGGAATATGCTATGGATAACCACTCAAACAAAATCATGAACGTATGAACGGCGGAATGTATATATGGTAAGCTTATTCTTAAGATTTTATAATAAAATATATTTCAAAAGTAATAATTAGTATTTTGCAAGTAATTCCATTTCCTTAAAACTTATCATATAATTATATATGCTCGTGTTTCGTAAACGACGTGCCTTGCTACTTTCCAAGTAAACAACCTATTCTAATGCGATTTGATTTCCATTTCCCCTTGCAACATTTCCTTGTGTACTGTACCAATCTCGTATGAAAACCTAGATTAATCTTTTCTTTTTGTAAACACTTTCTTTTCTTATTTGTAAACACTCCCTTTTGATTAATTTGATGAGTAATGTGTGGAATTATATCAATTTTCTTTGAAATTTTATAGTATATGAAGAGAAGAAAACAACTGGTAGTGGTGTGCAATTACAATACAATTTTAGTTAACTCGATAATCGCCATCTCCACCTTTACTTAGTTGATAATATTGAAATTAATGTCGTTATGTTAACATTGTTGCGGATACATTGCAGTTGGCAACATGTTTGCGGAATGAAGTTTAAACAATTTTCAGCTTATTGTTGAAATAACATTTTTTTTCTAAAATATAATTAGGTGTTTTAGGCCCCACGTTGGGCGCCAAATTTGTTACACAGCCCTTGTCGTGCGTTGTAATTCCCCAGTTAACAATGGAGAAGGGGTGGATTTGCACAATTCTTTTCACCTTCACTAAGTGTGACCAAAACACCTGTTGGGCGCCACGTGGTTTCTGAGTCCACGAACTCGAGGGAAAACACGAAAAATTCAAAACGTTATAATTTTAATAATAAAAAAATAAATTCTAACAATACAAATGCACTATGGTTAATTCCACTTAATTTAAAAACTCTTTTATATATGAGGTCGTAAACTTGGCGTAGCAAGGTCACACACGAACAGCTCAAAGTCAAAAGGTCACCAATTCACATAAAATCCAAAATGCAATACTTAGCTCTTATTTTCTTGTTATTTTCCTCTTTTAAATCCTCCTTTTTTTTGTTTTGTTCCCAAAATACAAATTTTTCCTCGTTTCACCTTCTTTTGCTTTTTTTTTGTGTTAATTTATTTAATATCAAAACTCGCGTTGTCGGTGCTCTATCCTACCGCCTTGATCACTCGCCAAGATCTCTCAAAAAAAAAAAAAAAAAAAAAAACCCGGGGACTGTCTGCTTCTCCTACCAAAGTGCTTTAATTTTACAGAAAATTACCCGTATTTTGCGATTTCCGGCCCCTATTTCCAATAGCTTTCAGAATTGGGACAGCGGTTTTCAATCGGTGGAAAAAGTTTTAATATTAATTTTTTTTTTCTTTATTTTCCAAAATGTTCTTTATGATTTATATTTTCTTTTGTATTTATCTACAAATTTGAACTTCGACTCCAGAGTGTGAAAAATTTGCATTTAATTTTTCGTTTGACAGGAGTTTCAAATTGTTTAGGTCTTTTCCTTTTTTTTTCTTTTCCCGCGGGGTTACATATTTTCTGAATTTTAGCTTTGGGTTACAGCCAGTCCAATTCATTTCCTTTTGTTCTTCTTGAAATGATGAACAGTAGGAAAAATGGACTTTTCCCCGTCGGTGTTTAGGTTAAGTTGTTTTTTTTTTGTTTTTTAGGTGAATCGAGGAGAAAACTGATCTAGGTAAATATACTTTTTTTTTTTTAATAATTAAATTTTGTATAACTTTATATAAATACTGCATTTCTACCTCAGGTAATTTAGTAAAGAGTTCACGATTCATGTGATTCCTTGCCCGCTTACATCATCTTCGCAATGTAAGTAATTTTCTTAATTCTAAACAATGTTTAGTCCATTTAGTATTCTTTTCATTATAATTCATTTAATTTACTTGCAGGTATATACATATTTCGCTCCACGGATAATAGTGTGCTGATATTTGAAGTTATTTCATCTTCCAGGTATCAAGAATAAACGCCGTTGGAATGTCTTTATGGGATCCTAGTATAGGCTCAACAATACGATGCCCTCATGAACAAACCGGGGTCATACATATATGTATTTTGAGTCGCAGATGATGTCCTCAGGAACAAGCCGGGACTAGCAGAAATAGCCAGCTTCGTATGATCCGTAAGTATACGTTAATTCTACCATTTATGACTGATCATCTGAAAAATAAATTACTTTGCAGAATTATTTCTATGGATTACTGAGGTATGAAGACATCTACAACAGGTAAAAGGTATAAGTATACGGAGGACGTTTTCTTCATACGTTCTCTTTCATTTTCAGGTCACCACGTCTCTTTAACTCATCTTGGACTTTTATTTGTAACAGGGGTCTGTGGCTGGTACCGGCGTTTCATTCCGCAGTTCGCGACAATCGCTACTCCTCTCACGGATATTTTAAGAAAGAGCGATCTGCTGTCGGAGCTGAACACCCCATCGCGTTTATGTCGCAGAAGTTGAATGCTGCACAAAGGAACTAAACCATCACCGAGCCAGAGTGTCTGGCGGCAGTACTGAGTGTCAAGCGCTTCCGACCATATGTTGATGGCCTGGAGTTTACGATTATCACCGATCATGCTAGTCTTAAATGGCTCATGGACCAGAGGGATCTATGTGGCAGGCTAGCACGGTGGAGTCTTAAGCTCCAAGCCTTCACCTTCAACAGCGAATATCGGAAAGGCATGGAAAACGGAGTGGCTGACGCTCTGTCTCGCTGCTTCGCAGAGGAGTTGGAAAGATCCCGCCATCGAATCAATCGTTCGAGACTCACCGACATATCTTGAAACTTCTTACGTGGAGCGAGCTGAGAGAATAACCTCTAACCCAAACGCTTTTGGTAACCTCCGAGTCACAAACAGCAGGGTGTACATATCATTTGCGTCTCCCAAGAACAACGTGGGAGCAAGTCAAGTCTCATGGAAGCTCTGGGTTACCGAGGGGCTCACCACCAAACTAATTGACGAGGAACACTGCTCACCAACATCCGAGCATTTTGGAATTGCCAAGACCCTCGAAAAGCCGCGTCGTCACTACTATTTGCCGTCAATGGGGCTCGACGTACAGAGATTTATCAACCAGTGCGAGGTTTGTAAAAGCGTGAAACCTTGCAACTACTCTCTTAGACCCCCTTTAGGAAACATGCGTCACATAGAACTTCCGTGGCAGCGCGTGTTTTGTGACTTCTTAGGTCCCTACCCACGAAGCAAGAAAGGGAACAGGTACAATTTTATTATCCTAGACCACCTCACCAAATTTGTGCTGCTGAAAGCAATGCCAGCAGCGAGGGTCGTAAGATACCTAGAGCAAGAAGTCTACCATGTGTTCGGGGTCCCAGAATTCCTTCATTCGGACAACGGAAGCCAGTTCACTTCCAACCTATTTATCCGATGGCTATAGAAGTATGGAGTCGAGCACTGTCTCTCCCCATCCTATTCTCCTCAGTCTAACGCATCCGAGCGAGTTAATCAATCAGTACTCGCCGCGATCCGCGCTTATATCGGAGACGATCATCGGAACTGGGATGAACACCTGAGTGAGACAGCGTTCGCTCTCCGAAATGTAGTGCATGATTCCACCAAGTACTCCCCGTACTTCGTGACGTTCGGAAGACACCCCGTAGCACATCGGAGCTCCTACAAATTATTGCGAGATCTGACCTCGGACACAGACGGTACCCCTGAAATAATTCCAGTAAATCAAAGAGTGCACTCAGTGCAGAACCAGGTTTGTGACGTATGCCCTGCTTGAGACTCTGGTGGGTCGTCCCCACGTTGGGTGCTGCTGCGAATGTTTTCACCTACTCCCCCAGCTAGTTCCAGAATTTTGGGTTTTGTTTGGTCCGGCTTGAGACTCTTCTCGGTGGGTCGTCCCCACGCCGTAGCGTTCTGCCCTCACGCTACATTCCGTTTTTCTTTCTGTTTTTTCCTCTTCATCATGAAAAAATTCCTTTTTTTCTTTTTTTTCTTCCTCTTCTATTCTTTTAAAATTTCTTCCTTCATTATTATCCATTATCTTTTATTTTTATTATTTTTATTTTATTTTCCTGGGTACCTGAAAAGGGGCAAAAGTTTCACAATTATTCGAAAAGGCAGCCCTATGCTACCCTTTCATGCTAAGACCTAAAATGCCTAAAAGAAAAAAAAGTTATGGTTTCGAAAGCAGCCCTATGGCACCGTCCCATAAGCACAAAACACATGAAAAGGGGAAACATAATAAAAGGAAAAAAAAAAAATAATGTATATCCCGCAAGATCTGAAAAAACATTAAATAGATTCTGCTTTGGCAGCACAGCAAAATTCACCCATTCTCCTGAAAAGAAAGAAAATTTTTTTTTATTCCTAAAAAGAAAGATTCTAAATTGTGCAAAACGCGCACAATTTACAATCTTTCCTGTGAAACGTAGCGCTACTCATACAAAAATTCCAACGAACCAACGGCAATTCGCCTAGCAGTACAATATCATGTGAACAACACACACAAAGTATCATCCAAGCCAGCCCGAAATTCCGAGAAGATTCTTGCCCGACAGCAGACAATCTATGGCAACCAGTTTGAATGTAAACTAATACACACCCACATGAATTAGTCAGAGTCAAAACCCTCGAGAATACTTCACAAGCCATGAAACAGCTCCCTCCCTACCACATGCGAGGCCTAACGGAGTCCTTACATTCTAAAATATTTGCAGTGTTCTTATGTAAAACAGACAAAAGTTTGATTTGAATAGCTCCTCCGCCATAAACTACTATTCATACAGAAAAATGGTGTTCTGATAATCTTAAGCTTGCTTTCTTATCTCCTGAACCGAAAAAAAATTTTCATACCTTTCCTAACAAAATTATTTAAAAAAATTTATCTTAACCAAATGACTACGATTTCTCAAACAAAAATTCTAAGCTAAGTAATCATTGTAATGTCGCTGTGCCGTCATGGCATGCCGTGGGCTGATGATATCGAATGTAGCTGCCTACAGATTCGGACTACGGCTGCACATACACACATGCAATTATCACTGAGCTGAGAGGTATTGAGCGTTAAATGGTAAGGTTACTTTGTAATCAAAACTATTTTATTATTTTGTTAAGTAAGGTATATAGGAAGTGTAGCCTTTGGGAAGATAAGGAATCAAGCTGTAAATTACTAGAAGACTATTTTCCTGTATGGATAGTAGTTTAGGCTCTGTGGCATACATAAAGCCAATGTTTAGCACTTTTCCATAAGTATCAATATAGAACATTTTAGAAAACGGACTCCGAACGTACACATATAGATTTCTGTTTCATGGCTTGGGAAGTATTCTCGAGGGTTTTGCCAGAGTACAATCGCCGGCAAGCAGTGAGACTACAAGCTGTATTGTAACGATGAAAGAGATGCTCGCCTGCCGGTGGCTGGAAGCGTGGAACGGCTGGTGGTAGTCAAACGGCGCGGAATCGAAGAGTTTGATTCGAGATTCGTTGGTGTGAAGTACAAAATCGGAAAGGCCTAGGCGGTTGTAATTAGTGCATTGACAGAAAAATTGTATTAAGTTTTTTTTTACATCGTGTAGTTTTAAAACTTGAGTATTATAAAGTCACCGTGCGTAAAAAGAAAAGTTTTTTTTTCTGTAGGTTTTCGCGTACATGACTTTCGAGGAATATTCGGCGTGGCGTGATGATAAGTGATTGGATTAAATCGGTTCCTGCGAACAAAAGGAAAATATGCTGAATCTTTGCGCGCATGGTTCATCCCACGTTTACGGCACGTGTGTACAGACGATTAGTGATTATTTTTCCGCCTTAAATACGAATCTATGAAAAGAAAATGTGTCAGATAAATGACGTTATTGTAAGAAAATTTAGTTCTTCACCAGTGCTACGTGATCATTTTCTCTGTTTAATGGCCAATCTGCGAAAAGAAAATTCGTCAGTTTAGTGACTTTAGTGAAAGAAGATTTCTTTGATTTCTTTGCACACCAGTGCTGCGTGATTATTTTTCCACCTTAAAGTCGAATCTATGAAAAGAAAATTTGGCAGATAAATGGCTTTAGTGTAAGAAAATTTAGTTCCTCTCCAGTGCTGTGTGATCATTTTCTTTAATTATTGGCAAATCTCTGAAAAGAAAATTTGTCAGATAAATGACTTTATTGTAAGAAAATTCAGTTCCTCACCAGTGCTGCGTAATTATTTTTCCGTCTTAAAGGCGAATCTGTGAAAAGAAAATCTGTCAGATAAACGACTTTAGTGTAAGAAAATTTAGTTCCTCACCAGTGCTGCGTGATCATTTTCCTTAATTAATGGAAAATCTGTGAAAAGAAAATCTGTCAGATAAATGACTTAAGTGTGATAAAATTTAGTTCCTTACCTGTGCAATTATTCGTTTAACCTGCCATAGCAAGGTGTATGGATTTTTGTAGAATATCGTGCAAAATATCGGATTTCAGTATGTGATATATATATATATATATTAAGAAATTTTGGAATTTATTTTCTTACCTGCGAAATTATTTGTTTTATCTGCAGTAGCAGTGACGTTTTCTGGAAAGATACAAAAGAAGGTTTATAACTTTTAGTAAAATATCCCGCAATATAATGAAATTCAGTGTGTGATCTATACATATATGAAGAACTCTTGGAAGTTATTTTCTCACCTGTGAAATAACATGTTTAACCTGCAGTAGCAGGGACGTTTCTTGGAAAGATATAAGAGAAGGTTCATAAAGTGTAGTCAAATATCAAGTGTTATACTGAATGCCAGTGCGCGACATATTGAGATTTGGTACTATACATATACATATATGTCCTCACGCCTGCGAGTGCCGAACAAAATTTTCTTTGGAAACGGGACTCCTATCCTCGTCGTTGCCAGCTATCTGAAAAGGGAAGTCGTCATAAATTTGTGCAGCTTTGGAGATTACAATCACCGAATATACTACTTATCTGTGAGTGACTAGCCAAACCTCGGTTCGAGATAAACATTCCAATTTTATTTTATTTTATTTTATTCCTGCGAACTGTGGAGAAAGGGGAAACGGAAAGAACGAAACCAGTAAATGAAAGGGGTATAACGACATCATTTGAATCAGGCGATAACGCAACTAGAAGATCGTAAGGGACACGGAAGAATTGGAGCCCAGGCTGGAGGTAACACGTCCACTATATATCCATGTATGTTCAGGATTAGCGTAAGTCATTAACCTTACTAATTACTAATCAAATAGCTATAAGATTGATTTTTTCTATTTTGAATTATCGTTTGACTGTCTAAGAACTAGGTGAATTATTTTGAATCCTTTTTTTTTTTTTTTGTTGAAAAAAAAAAACTTGCGTGATAGAATATAATGACTTCCGTCGTCGACATAGCAATCACTTGTATTAATTGGAAAAGGAAAAGCCAAATATTTATACATGCATTTTAGGAATAAAAATTGGTTGAATATAGTCGTCATCGCTCTTTTATTTATCGCAATAAAGAAAAGAAAAGATCCTTTTCTCAATTAAGTATTTTTATAATTTCATTTTTTTTTTTTTTTATTATTGCACCATTTTTCCTTCCGCTTCTCCCTCCACAGGAATCAGAATTTTCTTTTGGGTTTTTTTTCTCTCTCTTCACTGGCAGGATATCATGCAGGGCTAGACTGAAAACGTCGATGGAGGTGGTGGGCTAGGCAGTTTCGCCCGTAAACACACGTAACCAAATGGTGCTAAGAAACTCACACTGACTGCGACGTCTTAGCCAGGGTGGATGGGGGCGATGGGCCCAATCTAAGTCCAGTCAGGACTCCACCTCCATCAGGACTCCACGTTCTCTCTCTCTCTCTCTCTTGCTCTCGGCGTTGAACTCTCTCCGGTTGGATAAACGTTTGTACGGCGTTGATCTTTCATTTTGGTTTGTTTCAGCACATCGCATCGCTGGTAATATTTAAATTGAATCACTTTCAGGTCTTTTCTTTCAGGTTACACCAGTGGAGGTGAAGCATCTTGACACATGTAAATTTTGTTTTGTTTTCGTCCGTCCGTCCGTCTGAAGTCTAGTAAAGACGAGTCAGTTTTTTTTTTGTTTACGCACAGCTCTGAAGCACTGAGGGGACGTGGGTGGCAAGAACCATCCAAAGCCGGCTGACGGCAATATTCTGTGCCGCCACCACATATGTCCCTAAGGTGATTTTTGCAGCTGGAGCCGTCTGTTGCAGCACCTATCTATGCTCATGGTATGATGGATGTGGGTAGGGCTGACAACGGGCGCACTCTTCGCTACAGAACTTAAAGGACTGCTCAAGCCGACTATCTAGATGGAGAATGAGATTTGAAGAATACGGTTATAGGATCAAATACAAGGCTGGACGGTTACATGCTAATGCGGATGCCCTTATTCGAATACAACCCGACGACGCCAATAGCAACGTAGAGGAAAAAGAAGAAGAATACGGTTATAGGATCAAATACAAGGCTGGACGGTTACATGCTAATGCGGATGCCCTTATTCGAATACAACCCGACGACGCCAATAGCAACGTAGAGGAAAAAAGCATCAATGTTATTATAAGAAACCAAGGCAAAAGTCTTAAAGGAAATCAAGATAATGGCAAATCACGATAATGTAGTTATCAAGGAAACAAGTCTAGCTCTACTTCACAAAAGGGGCATCACTAACAAATTCTTTCTTCTACACTTAACAAGAAACGAAACCGAAAAGTATCTCCGTGAAGTACTAAGAGACCTACCTATGGATCTCGAAGTAGGTAAAATATACCAATCAAAGATGAGCAGTTGTAATTATGTGTGATATAGTATGGCAATTGCCAACGAGTTACAATGGCAACAATACTTGCATTTGTAGAAAATATGATTTGCAAGCACGGAATTCCACAGTCTCTACTCACAGATCAAGGATCCAATTTTCTAAGTGCTATGTTCAAAGAAGTAACAAAATTGCTTCATATAAGACAGTTACACACCACCCCCTACCATCCCCAAACAAATGGTGCTGTAGAAAGGAGCCACCGAACATTAGCGGAGTAACTTAGGCTCTACGTGAATAGGGACGTGGTGACATGGGATGCATGGATCCCATACGCAATGATTGTGTACAATACTACACCCCATTCAATTACCAACTATTCACCCTACGAACGTTTGTATGGATTCTCTGCAGAAATCCCTTCTAGCTTAAGAACTAACCTCTCATCAGTATATAATTACGATGATTACGCGTACGAATTAAAAGCAAGACTACAGCACGGATATAAAATCGCAAAAGAAACAATAAATATACGAAAAAAAAAATCAAAAGAATATTACGACAGAAAAACCGGGCTCAAAAGCTTCAATCTTGGTGACAAAGTCCTACTTAGAAGTAATGCTAGAAAAAACAAACTTTCACCCTTATGGGAAGGTCCCTACTAGGTAGTGTGTCTAGATTCGGTAGAAAATACAACCATCAGAGTAGGGAACAAGAATAAAACGCTACACAATAACAACTTAAAACTCTTTACAGAAGATACCGATTCTTAACATCCCCAACAGGTTATTGCTATTTCTATGTTTCTTCTGCCTGCCAATCACATCAGGGAATGAAGCATTCAACGTAACTATGCTCCTAACTAATCCGGGATTTACTTTGAGGAGATCGGAAAAGTAGTGGCGCGTCATAATATACTATGACTTAGGTAATTTTAAGTATGAATTAAAAAGGTTAGAAGAATGTGAAACGCAAATAGAATTTATCTGTCGAGCCGTTCACGCGTACGATGAAACCCAAAATCTATGTTATTCAATAGCGCAACAATTCCAAATCATCATGAGCGAAATAAACGAAAAATCTAGTCTCCTTTATGTAGAAACCGCACGAGAAAGGCGAAGTCTATTTAACGCAATAGGCACTCTGAGTAAAACCCTATTCGGTACACTAGTTTATGACGATGCAAAGAAATACGACGAACATATAGAAAACATCAAAAACGATCAGAGTCATCTACTTGCCCTAATAAAAAATCAAACTCTAATAATCGAAACAACTGCGAACATACATATTCAATAAAACACGCTCCGCTATCAAAGAGCAATTTACTCACATCGAGAGCAAATTCCAAAAAATAGACAGAACCATTAATTCCATGTACTCAGATATATCCCACGTAAATGTGACCATAGAACTAGAATCATTAATTTCTCTGACAACCCTTATTACCATGCGCTATCAAATAGCACTTAACATCGAAACGTTTCATTAGATTTCACATAAAGTAAACAAATTTTCACATTTTCCTGTATGCATTCATGTAAACAATCTCATTTGCAAATTCGACCAGCAGAATAAAGTAATCAAATTAATTTGAGTGATTTTTTTATCGTATCATCTCAGCCTGTAAGCAAATTCGTTGGAATTCATCCTATGCAATGATTATTGTAGCAGCAGGATCATTCATGTTTACAAACCGGTGCCATAAAAGCGTAAGCAACCTCTTGAGGAGCACCAGTCAATCTAAGTGATTCTAAGTGATTCTAAGTGTTAGTGTTGAATAAAAAAAATTAAAAATGTCTATCACTGTAGTAAATGAAAGTATTTCATTAATTAAGAAATAGCGAGAAGATGTGTTGAAGTGTTTAGGTGATGCAAATTTTGTGAATAAAAGCAATATTATTAAAGAGTGCAACAGAACCATTCGTAAATATCAAGCAGCATTTGGGAAGTGTAATAAGAATGCTAGAAAACGACATTTGGACAGATGTATTGCTCAAATTAAAATGTTGAGAGTGTTAATCAAAGCTCCCCATCGAGGTGGAGGAATTAATCAACGACTAATAAGAAGTGATTTTGTTAAGTGGGAAGAAATAAAAACAGCATTCGTAGGTAGAATTAGGGCAGGTGTTATCGTGAATATAAGCCACCTAGATCCTAGGCTATTTATGCAAGATGCTTCCAAATTACTTGCCCGCCGCATTGAATACATTAAAACAACAATATCATATTAAAGTTACTACAACGTTTTGCGGTGAGTTTATTAAAGAAACTGGTAATAATGAAGTTATTAAAGACATTAAGTATTTCCAAGCAAGAACTGCCCCAATCAGTGTGGGGGATAATTTGAATGAGTGGTATAAATTAAATATATATGACTCAATACTTACTCAGCTAGAAGCGTTTCAAGAGAAAGATAGTGGTTGAGCTCTGCATTCTGTATTACATTTAGTGGTGCATACCAACAGGTTTGAACCAAATCGGGGATCATTTTATATACCTCTGCCGAAGGAGATTGCATCAAAGAAAGCTTCCATCAATGTGCAAAATAATGATGAAACATGCGCCGCGTGGGCCGTAATCTCAGCGCTATATCCTGCAGCAGCAAATGTTAACTCCGCTAGGACCTCATCATATCCACATTATTCTACTGTGCTAAATTTAACTGGAATTAAATTTCCCATAACTCTTAAGCAAATTACACAATTTGAGGACCAGAACGATTTATCAATAAACGCATTCATCCTAGAGAAAGAGCGTTCCTTCACCACAGTTCCAGTTAGACTTACGAAACACAGGATGGAGCGGCATGTAAATCTCTTAATGATTCAAGATGACTATGATCAGGATGATGATGATGATGATGATGATGAAGATCATATGGATGATGATGATGATGACGATGATGATGACGATGATGATGCCGACAGATATCATTTCTGTTGGATTAAACCCACACAGCACAAATGTCTCAGTGGTATGTTACCGGGAAATCCTGTAAGGATATATCGATTGTCCGTGGGAAATCCCGTCCGGTCCCAGTTAACAACTTAGGATATGCCTGGGATTGCCGAATGTCCGCGCTTCGGATGTCCCTGGGAGATCCCATCCGCTTCCCACAGGATTTCCTGAGGGTGTACTCAGGCACATCCGACAGAGCACAAATATATCCGTGGTATGTTAATGGGTAATCCCATTAGGATATATATATTATCCGTGTGAAATCCCGTCCGGTCCCAATTAAGAACTTAGGACATCCCTAGGAGTACCGAATGTCCGCGGCTCGGATCTGCCTGGTAGATCCCATCCGCTTCCCACAGGCTTTCCTGTGGTTGCACTTAGGCACAATTGAGAAATTCAATTCACGTTGCAAGCGTATACGTGCCCATAGGTGCATAAAGGTACTTGGACTTATTTCCCATTACAATCTGTAAATAAAATTAAAATTCCTTGCAGAATTAATCAAATTGCCAACTGTTGGACATCACGGGACAACACATCAAGGTACATAACATTTGATTCCACAAAAAAAAAAATATTTTTAATATTTTTTTTTCAGGTCACCACACGCTCATTTTCCTTTATCGTGATCTCGACATATACCAACTTGATGAAGAAAAGCCTTGCAGATAACATAACTGTAAGCCCCTGCGCCTACTGATAATATCTTTTTGCTTCGAGTTGGAGGAGAACCGAACAACAATAGTGTATCATACCCAGGGTCACCAGTTTGTGCTCTACCAGTACTGCGGGTGTTAATGTTACTTCCCTCCTGTGCGTCATAGGTCGTTAGAGCTTTTAATTTTTTCCAGTTTTTCGGCATAGTATAGGAGTCTCTAAATTATCTCTTTAAAGAGTCCCACTAAAACAAAGACACCGTCAAATCACTAAGCAAATGCCAATCACAGGTTTAGGATAGCACATAGGTAGGACGTTTTAAGGATCTACGAGTATATTTTTTAGATGTGCGGGGAAATATCTTAGGATATTGTAAGTTATTTTCTGGTATTATGGATTATTTTATTTGTAGGCAAAGAAAAACTCAGTTATGTAAACTTCAAAAACCATTTACTTCAACATTATACACCTTATTTACTATCTTAGTAACTATATTATATTTTCATTTTCTTTTTCTTCTTCTTTCTCTTTTTCTTCTCTTTGCCTGAAATATATTTGAGATTTTAAGAATACAATTTTTTTACAAAGGAAACTAAATTTACAAAAGGAAAACAACATATATAAATGGTTGCAATAATTGTTACTAAATTAAAAACTCACTTCTTGTTATGCCGGGCTAATCTTTCTGCGGCGTGCCTTATCCAGGTTTTAATGGGATCTTCTATCTCCCCATTCGTTATTTGGTTCATTCTAGGGTCCGCTCGAATCGCATCTGGATTAAATTAATGCTGATAAATAATGAATATAAATATACCTACATTTTAAATATTAGCTCCGGTTTTTACGAACATTAAGGTTTTATCAAAATATAGAGCTGCTTATCTAAGATATAACTTACCTTTAATTAAGTTACAAATGGAGAGGGTTGAAAATCCACGCTTGTTTCACTTTCCGTAAAATGTGAATTGCTCACCTAAGAAAATAGTTAATGCTTTTATATGCCACCGCACTATTTTTGGACAGTCGGCTCATTAGAAGAATTCTGCTGAAAATTGTGAATAAATTACTAAGAAAAGGCTTGTTTAACGAGTCGAATAAATATTTGTAGTGGCCCAGACACAATACAACGGTTATTTTCGGATACCAATTTTGCTTAATATTTTCAAGTAAATTTCCAAGAAAGAATGAATGGCTGGCTAAGTGAACAAACGGTTTTATTAGGCCAGACACCAAATAATCCAACTCGTCTAGACTGTTTGCCACAAATTCGATTAGCAAAAGAATTCTGCAGAAAAATGTGTGAATATATTCTTAAGAAAAAATTTATGCTTCACTATGCTCTGTTGATTTTGGAATATTGTATGCCGGCCAGCAATAGTGCAGAAAAGTTGTAGAATATATTTCTACGAAAAAAATTAATGTTTGTCTGATAGACATTCATAAATATTTCTAGTGACCAGACCAAGGCAGCGAAGCGGAATCAATACAAGTCTTGAAATGTTCGAGCACCAAGTTTATAAAAATTCCATTGAAAAATGTTCAAGTAAATTTTTAGAAAAAACCTGGTCCGGGGGAATGTCCCAGTATAAAAAGACTTTAATGCGAGATGCGTATCCAATCCAATTAGAACTACTTCAGGGCATTTAATTTCAAACAGCATTCAGAAAAGAGAAAGCTGGCTTATGTGCGGCTACGCGTTACGGCTTCTCCACATTGCACAGAAGTGCGGGTGGCTTAACGACTGGAGACGAAGAACAGAAGAATATTCTCTCACTCTCAGATTATGCTTTATTGTTTTTTCCCGTCTGTGACGTCTTCAATTATTAACTAGATTGAACAATTTGATAGCCCAGAAGATCTTTCTTGAGGTATTGTTGGTAAATTTTTTGATAAAGCACCAACGATTTGGCCTTAAAAGCAAATTATAGAATATCGTTCCGATCTACCTGGGCTTTCAGCTATGAACAACAATCTTCCCCCAATCAGCCGACGTGACTATATGTAAAAAGATCTTCCACATAATAATGAATTTTATAAGAGATTCTTTACTCGTACTCAAACTGCAAACTATTCCGTCAATAGTAGGCTTTCCAACAGCGTCTGTGTAATTTCCGTAGTTGGTCAAGGTGTCGCCGGCGTCTTCTATTTCTTATTGCTTAACAACGTTTCAGGGAATCACCTGAGAAGACTCAACAACAAGAAGCATGACATAAAATAAGAATTGCAAAAAAAATATATTTTTCCCAGATAGAATCCGCGGAATAAACTAAAGCAGCCATAAAGCCTAAGGAAAGCCTATTTCACCATTAAAACTACCACGAAACTTCTTTAGAAATTCAATGATACTGTTTAAATAAACTTATAATATGCCTAAAGTAATGAATGGACTTTCTACACAAGGAGTCTACATATAAGTTGTACTATTTGTCAGTTGAATACTTTTTAGGTTTGTTATATTATCAAAGAATTGCACATACCAGTTTCTGATAAAATATTTGATCGCTTCGTAAGCGCAGTTCAACTTTATTTAAATCCTCCAAGTTTTTTACCAAGGGAAAGCAGATCGGCAGTACTGAAGCCATATTAAGCTTTGACTAAACCAATCTAAGGGAAGTATTGCACCCTAGTTACTAACAAAATTTATTGATTTATTACTGATTTTCAGCATCCCACTGGGAGTTTTATGACCCCAACAAAATCTATATGAGCAGGTCGTTGACGCTCATTCTGACCAACCCCATCTGTCATTAAATAGATTAATAAAAACCTCCCTTTCTATTTTTACAGACTAAGGAGTAAACCACGTCAGGGGAAACCACACCAAAAAAATTAAACATTGAATTAAAATTAGATTTGTAAGTACGTGAATTATTTGTAGAATTAGTGAATTGAATTAAAATCAAAGTACCTGAATTTTCTAGTTTATAAGACTTATTTTGTGATAAATAAAAAGTGAATTTTTCTATTTTGAACTCAACCTGTCTTATCAATTATCAAACCGGCACCTGCCCCTTTTTTATGATTAAGCCCATATTGGGACTTAACAGCGTCCTCCTCATTTGTATTGAGGATTAGGACTTTTGCCATACCGTTGACTGGTTCGACTATCGAATTTCCAAGAAATGAACCTGGCTTTATTTCCTTCTTGAAACAGACCGATTGATTTTGAATAGAAGGAGTTGGAATTTCAATAATATATTCTGATCGAGCCGGAATTTTAATTTTATTTAATTTATCCGATTCTTTCGGATTTTTAATTGGAAGGAGATATGATTCCAACTTTTGTGGAATTTGGAAGGAGTTATTCGATAATTCCGACTCGATAGAATTAGAAGGAGTTAAAAATTCATTGAAATTCTTTGATCTTTTTTTTATATTTACTCATAGACCTCACCTTTTGTGAATCTATTGTTGAAGGAGATTGAATTTTATTTAGTTTAGCCTTTCGTGAGGGTATTGATGGAGATATGTTTTCATTATTTTTGGTCTTCACTTTTGATGAAGTATTGGATAGAGATCGATTGTTATTGCTTTGTAAAGCAATTGATGGAGATGGGGTTGTATTAATATTTTTATTGGAGAATGTTATCTCCGTATATAATAAAGTTTTAGTTCGAGACCTCTTTTCTGGGTTTTCGCTTTTCAAATAAACATAAGGGTAATTTGAATAATATTGTTCATATGGATAAGATGAATCAGATTCTTTAACTTCCAGAGAAATGAATTTATTTTTATAGTCGATACTCGCATTGTATCGAGATAAAAAATCATGACCAAGCAGTCCATCGTATGAGAGGATGGAGTTATTTCCCACAATTTGAAATGGGTGTTCTAGGATGGAGTTATTATTATTCGAAGATTCTAAATTCAATTTAGCAAAGATGAGCCCTTCCGTAGAAGTGGACTCTGTGAATAATGTGTTTATATTGCAGACAGCATCTCTGTAGCAGATGCTATCTGGCTTTAAAGGATGGAGTTTAATTAAGCTGATCTCTGCTCCAGTATCAATTAAAAATGTAAGTTTTGGAGCAGAGCAGATGTCGACAGGCAAGGAAAGCATTAGTGAATTTTTATTAATTTGGACAGGGATACGGATTAATTTCTTGCTGCCTACTTTTCCGTTGATATTGTCTCGGGATTCCTGTGGACTTGTGCTGTAGTTTGTATGTGCGAGGGGTTGCCGAAATTGAAATTGAAATTGCTGTCCTTCCTATTTGGAGACTGTGATCTAGCTGAGATATTTGCGTTTTTATATCTCGGAGGAGTTTGATTCTCTTGGAATACTGGCTGCTGCCAGTTCCTGTTTTGTGGCTGTCTATCAGCCGTGCTTGTTTGAGGAGCTGTGTTTACTTTTTGGAAATTATTCCGGTTTCCTTAATTGTCGTTAAATCGGGAATTATTTGCAGCTCTTGTCCCGCATTCTTCAATAGAATGGCCTATCCGATGGCAATATCGACAACTAGGGACCTGTGACGGAGATGTAGCATTTTTTAAATCTGGAGGACGTTGTAATTGTGCATGTGTTCTTTGGATGGTGTTAAAATTTTCCATAGATCGTTGTATGACTGAGCATTTTGAAGCAGCATGCCCTAGTCTATTACATTTGAAGCAGCGAAGACTTGAATTTATTTCTTGCGCAAATGGAGTTTGATTTACCTTGCTATTTGGTTGAAAATTTTGTTGCTTTTGCTCTATACGTGATGAATGATCTAGAATATTTAACCTTAATGAAGCGAAAGATTTATCAGGATAGACTTTAGCTAAAGTCTGTAGTTGTGGATTGGATAATCCGTCTTCAATTGCTCTTACGGCCTGACTCTCATTGTCTTTTAGTAAGGATTTTAGGAGCACTTTATCCATTGTGTAAATGTGTGTTGCCTCATTTAATTGAGACAGAATTGTATTCAGACTTTGGAGAAAGTCTTTTACACTTTCTTCTCTTTTTTGTCTCGAATTGGTTAGCTGAGACTGCATGGTAGATCTAGGGATTTTGACTTCAAACGTTTGAGTCAAAAACGATTTTAATTCGGGCCAATCTGAAATTTGATTGTACCTATATACATCATACGCTTCTGCAGATAATTTACTCCTTATTAAACTAAGGAGGGAGTGGTTTTCGCTTGTCGTCGTTGCTGTTGTGTATGAATCATCACAGCTTGAAATGAATTTGTGGAGATCTTTCGGATTTCCATTGAAATAGGGAATTAATGTTCTCGCGTCAGATAGGAAAAAATTTGATTAATCTCCGAAAGAGACATTGTGGTGATGCTCTGTTAAATCATTTGCAGTATTTGATAACCCTTGAAATCGCGAATCTAGCTGTTCCTGAATTGCGATTATAGTATCTGAATATGATGTTTCCATTTTTATATAAATATCTTCCGTGAAGTATTCGCTGCCTTTATCTTCGGGGCCAGCATTTGAAATTATTTCAATATGAGTTGTTTTGAAATCATCCTAATACCCATGCAGCGAAAGTAGTTTTTGAGTTAAATATGCCTGGCTTGCAGTTGGTAGTGAATTAAGATTGATAGACTGGATAATATGTGTTATAGATTTTTGTCTATCTTCTTGCAGTCTAAATCGTATTGCATTAGACTGATCCTGGTCTCCACATTCATTATTGGTACTCTTTTGTGAAATTTTGGGAGCAGGGAAATAAAATCGGTTGTTTTCGTTATCCGCATGGCTAGAAATTGATTTCAATCTATCAGACAGTGTTGCTTTGATTAGGTTGTACCAATCCTCTGTCTTATCAGGGCATGATTGTTTAAAATATTCATGAAATTCATCGAAATGTTTATGTTTTTGGATAATGGGCTCTGTTTTTTCAAAGTCTGTCCAGTACTCTTCTAATTTTTTGATCTTTTCGGAAACTAATTCTGCAGTTCTATATTTTTTGTTCGTACTGTGGTATTCCTTTAATATTTTTCTGATTTCTTTGTTTTTCTCTACTTGTGATAAACAAAGCTCGTCAAAAGATATGTTTTCTTCAGTCATGTTTAGTTATGAGTTATTTTGAGGGACGTAAAAATTGTGATGAAAATAAAATTCTGATACACAAAAACAAGAGGAAAAAACACTTGATTTCGCTTATATATAAGAGAAAAAAAAATTTTATTTTGCTGTATTGTATGTATGTATGTATTTTTTTTTTTATATATATAATTATGTCAAATGAGATACAGGATAAAAATGGGTTACGCAACGAAGTAAATTTTAATTTAGTTTATAAGGAGATAATACAGAGGAGTAAAAGGAAGTCAATAATCACTCTTTCCGATCTAAATCTATCTCCTGATCGATAGGCTCACGAAGTCCTACCGCAGGGGACCGATTATCGATTTTAGTCGAAGTCCTCTGGCCAGCAAGCTCACGAAGTCTTACCGCAGAGGTCGCTTCTAGGAAGAGAGGATTTCACTTTTAATGTGTAGAATCGAAACTTTCTTTAAAATTGGAAGAAAAGTGAAGAATATAGAAAGAATTCTTTTTCACTCTTTGTAAATGAAAATATATAGATAATTCGAAAAACGTATATGTAAATATGCGAATAGTCGGGAAAAATGTAATTAATTAGAAGGTAGAAAATATTTAATTGTGCAGATAAGTTGCAATTGTTTAGAAAACCAGAAAATATGCAAATATGTTTGTTAGTTTGTATTGTGGGAATATAAATTGGGATGGGTAAAAAAACACGAAGACATTTCAGTAACAGTTAGGAAAAAGGCGATGAAAGTGAATAAAAACCACAAAAAAAAGTAAGTTTAGCCGGAAAATTTTGCACTGTTCCTCGGGAAAAAAGAGAACGGAATATTTCTGTACCTTGAGAATATCTTTTTCACTAAGTGATTCTTATATTTTTATGTTGACAATAAAGATAATATTTAATTATGTATATTATATAAATTTTAAAATTCGAAGAAGAATAAAAAACAGCTTTTCACGCTACCTTTAATTTTATCCAATATGTTATTTATTCCGGGATGATGAATGTGTCGGTGTGGTTATTTGTTGTATGTTTGCTGCGTCGGGCGTCTTGGCTGTTGTGGATGTTGTTGCTAAGGGATGTGGAAGATGAGGATGTTGATACGTCGCGCGTCCTGGGCGACGATTTCTAGATGTCTTCCTTCTGTGATAGTTCGTCTCAATTCAGGAATTGATGAAGCCTCTCTAAATTCCTTCGTTGGAGCACTCTGGCTCTTACAATTTTAAATTCCTCTAAGTACCCTGTATGAAGGGTACCCGGGCTTTTTTTTTTCTTTTTTTTTTATATTTTTTTATTATTACTTCTTTTATTTATTATTATTATTTATTTTTTTTTTTTTTAGGAAAATTGTATTATTATAATTTTTATGGTTTTTTTTTTAAACACTGATTTTAAAGAAAATACCGCTGCCACCAAAATGTTATAGTCTGAGTGCCGTGCTCGGGGCGGAGAGCACTCGACCTTTTAAGTTTTTATGGAGTTGTCGTTTAATCCCAAAACGAACCTTTTGGCTTAATATATTTATTAGGTTTTTTATTCAATTAACGTTTAATTTTATATGATAATTTCCAAAGATTTCCACAATTTTAATATTCACAATAAAAAAAGAACTTTTGTCTTAATATTTATTAGGTTTTTTATTCAATTAACGTTTAATTTTATATGATAATTTCCAAAGATTTCCACAATTTTGATATTCACAATTAAAAAAAGAACTTTTGTCTGAATATTTATTAGGTTTTTTTATTCAATTAACGTTTTTAATTCAATATGATAATTTCCAAAGATTTCCACAATTTTAATATTCACAATTAAAAAACAAGAGCTCCCGATTTTTCTTAACTCCTCTTCGCTCGGCGGTTGAAAATACGACTCCTCGAGGTTTGGGCGAATTGCACCCAGGTACCCACGATAGCTTCACAAAAAGCTTTTTTGTTATTTTATTGTTTTCTCACGACGTTGAAAAAACGTACGTAAGAGAATGAAAAAGTTTTTTGATGCGAGCTATATGCATCAATGCAAAACTGTAATCCGATATGCACTTGTGCGCCCGTCTTGAAATATTAATTTTAAGAGGGCGCGAATAATTGTGATAATTGTATGTACGTATGTACATACAATTAGATTGGATTACGTAAGGTACGTATGCACAGCGAACATACGGAAAAAAAGTAAGAAGACACTGTATGTAGGTAAGTGTGCATACCGTGTGAGTGGAATGTGTGTGTGAGAGCTAGTCTCGTTCGTGGGAGGGAGTGCCGGTTTTTAATGGACAACTCAGTTTTTATAAAATTCAAATATAAAATCTTTTATTCAAAATAAAATTCATTTGCTTAACCTAATATCACAAAATTCATTGACTAAAATTCAGAACTACAAACTAACCTACAAACTATTATAAAATTCAATTCAATTCAAAACAACTTAAAAATCTAGTGAAAATCCAAAGATTCGCGTAGTCCGCCTCGTAGGAAAAAGAAGAAGAAGAATTAATCGTCTATGCGAAAAGTATTCTTATATAAATTTAAGAGTGCTATTTTTGGCAGTAAATGCTACAATAAAAAAGAAGAAGATTGCAGATTATTCTCTGCGGCAGAATTATTCTTCTGCTTATACGTGAGCAACAAGATGCTAGTAAAAAGAAGAAGATTGCAGATTATTCTCTGCGGCAGAATTATTCTTCTGCTTATACGTGAGCAACAAGATGCTAGTAAAAAGAAGAAGATTGCAGATTATTCTCTGCGGCAGAATTATTCTTCTGCTTAGGTGTGGGCAGGAGATTGCAGATTATTCTCTGCGGCAGAATTATTCTTCTGCTTAGGTGTGGGACGGAAATTGGAAATGATAGGAATTTCAGATTATTCTCTGAAGTATAGAATTATTCTTCTATTTTGGAGGTTGGGAATAATATTCTTGTTAATCGGATTATTCTCCGAATCAGATGAGCTCTGAACCAAGAATGATTTTCTGCTGCGGCTCGTCGGCTTTATATAGCCGCAGCATCCAGTTATGAGATGTCGCCTTTCGGTGTTGCCCTAGCAACGATTGATGCGATGTCTGAACGTACCTCATACAGCTGATTGACGTAATGTCAATTGCTGTCATCAACAAATGTAGGAGGAATGTTTGTTTAAGGTAAGTTTATAATGTTTTTACATATTAATGTTAAAATTAATAAACCATTTGTATTTTTTTTTTTAGATAATATTCGTGATTGGGGAAATACTGGAACGCTGCTGGACTAAAGAGAGGAATTGCCTGGATTTTAGATAAGTATTCCTGTTTATAATATTTTTAAGATTTAAATACTTTGTGTATTCCTTTTCTTTCTTTTCTAGGAATTAATAGTTCGTCGAGGGATTTGAACTACGTCTGTGGACTGAACATCCTCCCGCCTCAAAAAAAAAAATGGAAAAAAAACTATAAATAATAAACTTACATTTTGTCTGGTGGAATATGTACATCCTTTCTCCTTTCTTTGTCAGCTTTAGCGTTACGTCTCCAGGAAGACTCCATTTAAAAAAACTCTTTGCGTTCCTGATTCTGTCCCAGGGTGCCTTTGTAGTTTCGAGTAACTTTGTGACAATCGGCGTTGCAACAATTTTCCCAATTAGGTCATTTGGAATTCCTCGATTTTGGTCATCTGGTTTTCCAATATTAGATGCGACATCTTGGAACTGCCTTGGGGGAGTAATCGGTGAACTTAAAACTTGTGCTGGTAGAGTAGTTGGGGAATCCATGCATTGACTTGTTGGATTAATCATTGTCGCCTGAGATGATAGGTTGGTGTTGCGTGTTGTGCTGATC
This sequence comes from Dioctria rufipes, assembly GCA_963924295.1. NCBI lineage: Eukaryota > Metazoa > Arthropoda > Insecta > Diptera > Asilidae > Dioctria > Dioctria rufipes. The sequence goes on along the minus strand of OZ002742.1, from coordinate 111,517,101 downwards.
ACCGGTTCTGGCACTGTAGTGCTCTGTGCGGGCACAGGTGGTGTATTTATGGCGACTGGTACTGTTTCCGTGATCATGCTTAAATCTGGCATACTTGTCATTGGTTCATTTGAGTCCCTTTGTTTGGCAATTTGTGGCTTTGTTGGAATGTGAATTTCTGGGCAACGTTTATTCGGCCGCGATGTAGCCCTTGGTTTGTTGTCTACTTTAGCATCCAGCTTTGGCATGCTCAATGGCTTGGAGCGTGATGCTGTAGGAAGCCTTGGCTGAGTTGGTACCCGAGCTTCTGGCCGGTACTCTCTTGACCTCGGTTTAAATTTGAGGCTATCATTGTTTTCAGATTTCTTATGTAAGAACCTTTTGATTTCAGGCGATGCCAGCCTTGCCTCAAATGGCCTTGCCTTCCTCTTAATGGGCGAGGAATGTACCGCGGGTGGTGGTCGCACGATAGCTGATCGGGGTCTGCGTGCCTTTTCGGGTGTTGGTGGCAGTGGGCTGATAGGCCTGATTGGCTTATGAGGTGCCAATAGCTCCGGAGGTGTAGGTGCGAGGCCTACATCCACTGAGTCTAAAGACTCTGAATTAAAAATTTCTAGTAGTTCTTCCATAATAGAAATAATAATAAAAAATAAAAAAAATAATAAAAAATAAAAACGAACTCAAAAACCACTGCGCGCACTTGTCAACGTTCACAACTGAAGTGATTTCTGGCGGGTTTTGGAATCGTTTATATTCAAACGTAACGGGTGTTTTTTTTAGTTTTGTACTGCCAGAGAGTACTAGATTTTGGTGGGGATAATCGATGATTGTCCTGAGATGAGTTGGTGAAGGGGAGAGGACAATATGTTTTTTTTTTAGAATGGACTGGTGAGAATATTTAATTTATTTCTATTATAGAATGAGGAGGAAAAAGTTCTGAAGTATTTTGCTTCAGTTCGTATTACTGGGGGAATACTATTCTCTTCCATTACTGATGCAGAATGAGAGATAATTTTTGGATGATCGTGATGCCATCTATTGGTGAGAGGCTTAGTTTCTCTGTGATCTAGTTCAGTTTTTATTTTATTATATTGTAAAGTTGCTGACACTGAACGAGATGGCGACACTCTTGTTTCATTTTTCCATTTTGTGTTGATAGTGGAAAGAGTTGTTAACGTATAGTGCTTCTTTGCTTCATTTGGTGTATTTCTCCAGTTTTTTCTCTGAGCAATGTGGTGTAGAGGTGTATTATGATTCTTGGTGGACACATATCCATATTTTGCGGGGGGTAGGAGTTTTCTTGTATGAGCTTGATGTTTTAGTGAACACATTGGCGTGGTGGAATATTCCCGAACTCTCTTTAGTTTCTTATCCGACTTGGGGTTTGTCGTAGTATAGGTGGATAGCACAGTCGTCGTCGTGCTTTTTACTTCTGGTACTCCTCCGACCAGAATCCAGCCCAGTTCGGTGTTTTGGGCTGTAGGTGTATTGCTAGATCCTCTTCTAATTCCATTTTTAATGATGGCGGCATAGATGTTTGCTCCGAGAAGAACATCGATTTCTCCTGGAACTGAGAACGTAGGATCTGCAAGCGGGAGATTGTTTATGTGTTTCCAATTTGACACTTCGATTGTCTGTGTTGGAAGCAGATCGGTGATTTTTCGGATTATGAGCATGTTGCTCGCTATTTTAAAATTGTTTTGTAGAGAATTAATTGTGACTGTGATTTGCTGTACAGCTGTATTGGTTGGAGTTGAACCAAGTCCAATTAATTCTTGGGTGGTTGGAGAACCTTTAAGCTGTAAGAGTTTACAGGCCTTTTCGGTCATAATAGACACTTGAGATCCAGAGTCTATTAATGCTCGGAATGTCATTGTGATTCCGGATGGTGAGGTGACATTTATCAGAGCTGTAGAGAGGAGAGCTCTTTTCATATTGGCGGTTAGAAAATTTTGAACTTGTTGTTCGTCATTTCTACAAGCTAAGGGTGTGCTTGGTTCAGTTTCTATACTAGAATTTTGGGTGGATTGATTAGGTGATTCTGTCACCGAATCATTTTGCTCATAGTGGAGCAATGTGTTGTGACTTTTGTTACAATGGTAACACCTTTTATTGCTTGTGCAATTTAAGGTTAGGTGGTTGGGAGATAAGCAATTCTTGCATAAATGCTTATTTGTGACGACTTCATGTCGTTGTCGGGTGTTCATATTTCTAAAGGTTTGACAATGAAATATGATATGGTCACCCTTGCAATAGCTGCAAGAGGACTTTTTTGTAGGTGGGTGCTTTGGTGTTGAACTTTGGCTTCTATTCAAGAATCCATAAGTTGGTTTTGGTGAGAATGGTTTTCTCTGTGTCATGTTCGAAGACGTATTTCTATTTCCTATCATTTCCAAGGTTCTGAAGCGAGCCTCTAGGAATTTAGTTAATATTTTTAATTTGGGTAATTCTGTGCTATTGTGTAGGCTCTGCTCCCATAACTGGTGTGTGTCTGGGTGTAACTTTTGTACAGTCAAGTATATAATTATAGGATCCCAATTGTTTGTTTCTACACCTAAATTTTGTAATGCTAATAGCGCCTCTGTTATATTGTCTAGTAGCCTTTTGATACTTTCGGCAGTATCATGATTTGTGGTTGGGAGAGACAATAATTTTTTTAATTGCACGTTGACTAGAATTCGCTTATTTGAATAGCGTTCCTTGAGGAGTTGCCAAGCTGGTTTATAGTTTGCGTCGCATATTTCATAATGCCTGAGCAATTTTTCAGCTTCTCCTACTAGATTTGTTTTTAAGAAATACAATTTGTCAACGTCTCTTAAATTATTGTTGTTGTGTATTACTGAGTTAAATAAATCATGAAATGAGATCCATGTAGAATATTCACCATTGAATGTCGGCAGCTTGATTCTAGGAAGTCTTTCGCTATTGCATGACATTGTGCTAGTGGAATTTGTCTGTGTGTAAGGTGGATTGCTGACAGATGGTGTTGGTGTTAATCTGTCTATGTCTTCTTCCATGCTTGCTGCTTTCTCAATGTAATATTCCTGTACTTCGCTAAATATCTCTTTGGTGAAATATTCTAGTTGGAGATCTTGTGTTGTCACTCTCCTTTGTATAGACCTATGTCGAGTTTGGAATTCTTTCCAATACTCGGTGAACGTTTGTAGGCGTTTTTCTGTCGATTTGACAGTTTTCTTTTTTCCTTCTCTTTAGTGCCTTTTAAATAATTGTTCCATTAAATCTTTGACTTCTTTTTGGGACTGTACCAACTCTGACACAGAGTCAATGGTTTCGTCACCAACGTCAGATGAAATGGATTCGCCATTTTTCGGCATTTCTAATCGAGAAGCTTGAATTATGTGATATCAAGCAATATTTCAATTTTATATTTGACTGACTGAGTTATCCGGACTTGAAGGACCAATGTGAGAGCTAGTCTCGTTCGTGGGAGGGAGTGCCGGTTTTTAATGGACAACTCAGTTTTTATAAAATTCAAATATAAAATCTTTTATTCAAAATAAAATTCATTTGCTTAACCTAATATCACAAAATTCATTGACTAAAATTCAGAACTACAAACTAACCTACAAACTATTATAAAATTCAATTCAATTCAAAACAACTTAAAAATCTAGTGAAAATCCAAAGATTCGCGTAGTCCGCCTCCTAGGAAAAAGAAGAAGAAGAATTAATCGTCTATGCGAAAAGTATTCTTATATAAATTTAAGAGTGCTATTTTTGGCAGTAAATGCTACAATAAAAAAGAAGAAGATTGCAGATTATTCTCTGCGGCAGAATTATTCTTCTGCTTATACGTGAGCAACAAGATGCTAGTAAAAAGAAGAAGATTGCAGATTATTCTCTGCGGCAGAATTATTCTTCTGCTTATACGTGAGCAACAAGATGCTAGTAAAAAGAAGAAGATTGCAGATTATTCTCTGCGGCAGAATTATTCTTCTGCTTATACGTGAGCAACAAGATGCTAGTAAAAAGAAGAAGATTGCAGATTATTCTCTGCGGCAGAATTATTCTTCTGCTTAGGTGTGGGCAGGAGATTGCAGATTATTCTCTGCGGCAGAATTATTCTTCTGCTTAGGTGTGGGACGGAAATTGGAAATGATAGGAATTTCAGATTATTCTCTGAAGTATAGAATTATTCTTCTATTTTGGAGGTTGGGAATAATATTCTTGTTAATCGGATTATTCTCCGAATCAGATGAGCTCTGAACCAAGAATGATTTTCTGCTGCGGCTCGTCGGCTTTATATAGCCGCCGCATCCAGTTATGAGATGTCGCCTTTCGGTGTTGCCCTAGCAACGATTGATGCGATGTCTGAACGTACCTCATACAGCTGATTGACGTAATGTCAATTGCTGTCATCAACAAATGTAGGAGGAATGTTTGTTTAAGGTAAGTTTATAATGTTTTTACATATTAATGTTAAAATTAATAAACCATTTGTATTTTTTTTTTTAGATAATATTCGTGATTGGGGAAATACTGGAACGCTGCTGGACTAAAGAGAGGAATTGCCTGGATTTTAGATAAGTATTCCTGTTTATAATATTTTTAAGATTTAAATACTTTGTGTATTCCTTTTCTTTCTTTTCTAGGAATTAATAGTTCGTCGAGGGATTTGAACTACGTCTGTGGACTGAACAGTGTGTCTGGTAACAAAATGCAATTTATGCTAAATTGCATTTTGTTATAATATGGGAATGCATTTCTAAATGCATTTTAAATTTTGAATGAGATTTAAAAATGAAATAATTTTTTATTTTCAGGGTCAATTAATGATACATCAATATATCGTATTGGACGATATATTAATGTATCGGTATTATGGTTGTGATTCGGGGCATTGGGCACCTGAGTCACAACATTAGTATTAACATAGATTCCTCTAAATTCCATTGCCAATCAATATTAGGCAAATTAAATTCACCACAAAAACATAAAAAATTCTCATCATCATACTTCTCAAATAGTGACAACACATTATTTACATGACCTTTATACAGTTCGATTGAAGAAGAAGGTGGGATATAACTTACACAAATATCCACGGAGATAGAATTATTATGACATAACACTCGAATAATTGATCGATTTCCGCGGAGTCATTATGCAGATGAATCTTCTTGCTCACAAAGGAGGTACGAACGGCAACTAGAACCCCTCCTCCAATTGATAAAGGACACCGATCTTTACGATAAACAATATAATGACTCTCATCGAAAAGTTCTCCACTAAAGATATGCTCATTGATCCAAGTTTCAGTGAGCACAATAATATCATAGTCATTTTCCATAGCAGCAAGAGAAAAATCCTGAAGTTTCGTTCTCAAACCTCGCACATTTTGATAATAAATGTTCAGCATTTTATAGTTTAATTTTGAATTAATCTTTAAGATTGAACTTGAATTTGGGCATGAGGTTGAGATTGTGGTTGAACTTGAGTGTGATCCAGAGACTGGGCCACATTCGTTGATATTACATCGTTTTTTGAAATGTTGGAGAATTTTCGAACATAAACCCCTGCTGGCCAAATGTCGGCGATCAACAATCTTGATAATAAATACTCCGGAACACCCAATTTAAACGTCTTAAATCGAAGAGAAGACAAGTCAGCATCCTTTTTCCAAAGAGGAAAACAAATGAACAAATCAGATAAAACCCCTGTCTTCACGGAAACGAAAGATATAATTTTATCAGGAGTGGTGTCCGGATGTAAACGTGACAGATGCAAGAACTTAAATTTGCTTACAGCTGAGAGGTCACCGGCAGCGATATTACTTCCAATGATTTTTTATTTAGATTTTTCTTTCGTTGAACAGTAATGGAGCGTTTGTCATTATCAACAAATGACGCTGCATTCGATTGAATAGGGTCACTGACCATATGCAAAGCGGCAGAATCCACTACATTATTAGCATCATCATTCACTTGAGAGCAATTAATAATTAGAGCAGAGCATTTCGCTGCATGGCTTTGAATGTGTTGAGTTATTGAATTCATTACGCCGTCGTCAACCGTTACTGAATTTCGAGCACGAAGTACGTTGTTAGCATGCAGAGATAACCGTTGCGGTATTGAAATGTTATCGTTAATTTGGGAAGAAACCTTACGTAAAGTTGGATTAGCATCTTTGACATTATTATTCTCCTCAAATTGAGGAGAATCACAATTTTTATTTTCAGAAATCATATTTTTAATCAAATCAAATTCACGAGAGAACTCATTTTTTAAAGACTCTAACTCATTCGATAACGTTAAGAATCGAGTCATAAATTCACCAAGAGATAAGTTGATGCATACAGGGCACTTCCAAAAAATAGACGAATGCTGCTCTAAACATTTTAACAAACCGTCAGAAGCACTAGAACATCTTTTATGATAATAATTGTAACAAATACCGTACTGCACACTTTTCATATCGGAAAGAAGATCATCGCATTTTGTACATCGATTAATATTAGCCATTATCAAAGATGTTATGTACGTAAATACCCTGGAAAAGTATAAAAAGGGAATAATTTTACATGCATACATACATGTTGGAACATGATTAGCTTACCTTCAAAAACATTTGAAGAAAGCGAATCAGTTCCTAAAATTCCTAAAAACCCTAAAATTTATAAAACATTAAAAATTCCAAAAATCACTAAAATTCACATAAGCTAACCATGCCTAAAACATGGTTAGCTTATCTATTCAATCAGTGAAGAAAATTGCATCAGCAATTTTCTTCACATTCCATGAATTTAAATAAAATTATTCCCATGGCAAATTTTGCCTTCAGCAAAATTTGCCAGTAGAAATATTTACTTTTAAAAAAACAAAGCAAAAGACAAATCGTACCTTCAGTACGATTTGTCGTGAAAATTACAATATGTATGTACGAATGTACATACATATCACAAAAAAGCTTTCGCGATAAGAAGAGCGCGCCACGAAAATACATTGTATGTATACGCGCGCGGCAATTTTAATCGTCGTGACGGTGGCTGATGTTTATAAAAGCATCAAATGTCAAGCCACCGTCCAACGAAAAATATTCTGGACTTGTTTAATCAAGTCCAGAATAAATGAAAATTTTCTCAGGGTGAAAATGCAACTATGCATTTTCTACCCTGAACGAAGGCTCTTGATCGCGACAAAAGTGATCAAGAGCCGAGTTGAATTTTAAATTTTAAAGAGCCGAGTTGGATTTTTAACTGGAGTAACGGCGGTTGCAAAAGTAGAGTTGATTTTTTTTTTTGGATTTTCGGTTCGGCGCGGTCTCGGTAAAGTGTAATAGGAAAAGTACATAGAATTAGTTTTACCGAATGAAAATAGTGAACTTGGAAAAAGAAATCAATATTGTTATATTAGATAAAAGAAAAATTGTGAATAAAAAAAAGGAAAACAATATTGTTAGATAAAAGAAAAATTGTGAATAAAAAAAAAGGGGAATCAAGATTGTTAGATAAAAGAAGAATTGTGAATGTGAAAAAAGAAGGCGAAATTTTCAGATAAAATAAAAGAATGAAATCAGAGAAAAGTGTGTTTTGTGTCTAAAGGAAAAGCCAAAGTGCTTTTAGTTTCGCAGCACTAAGGTGTGAGGGAGCACTGGATACGGCTCCTGCTTGCCCCACAAAAAGGTATTTAACAAAATTGGTGAAATTTGAAAAATATAACAATTGGCGCAGCCGGTAGGATAGAGGAAGCCTACTTTGAAAAACAAAAAAAAGTATAAGCGCTCGAAAACCCTCTATCCTACGAATCTAAAAGGAGTTTAGGACGAGATCGAATACTGGGCAAGACACCCTACCCTCCGCCTGAAGTTGAGTCTGGCTTCAGGAGTATTTCGATCTTGTCGGCTCCCAACGCTCGGGGTCGGACAGCTTTAACTGCCTCTGTTTGCAAAACACGCAGCCACCCCCTCATCAAAGCACAAAGTGCCAACGTGGGACAATAGCGGGCTTCATCCCAGCCCAGGATAAAAAAGTCCACAACCCAAAATTTCGAAATTTACACTTGAAGGAAGGAAGTTTGGAAACCATCCGCTATCTGCGATCCGGAGCTGAAAGGGACTTCGAAGTAGGCAACGCGCCCCCCTGTCAGCTTTTATCCAGGGGAATTTAAGTAGGCCACGGGCCCCCCCGGCAGCAAAAGAACTTCAAGAAACCGAACCAACGATCCTGAATTGAGAGGGACCTCGAAGAAGGCAATAAGCCCCCCTCTCAATTTGAACCAAGGGAATTAAGACGGCAGAAGCCCCCCTAGCTGCAAATTTCACACACGGTGGTCCATGAGCGAGGAAAGCTCCCACCAAGAAATACCGCCGGAAATCCAACTTCCATCAACTCCTCAACAATCTTCCTCGCCGGGCGACGCACAGGAAGATCCGTCCCGGTACGAAGGAGGCAACGCGGGAGCAACATCCGCAACAGAGGGTGCTAATCAAACACCCCCAACAAATTCAACAAAAAAAGGGGTAACACTCAGGAGTGGGACAATCCTTACAGGTCCCCAACAAGTAAGACCTTCTACTTTAAATTTAGAAAATTATTTAAAATATCTAGAGGGGAAAGTGCGAGACTCCTCCGAACTTTCTGTTATACAGTGCGATTCTATCGATAAACAGCTCAAAAAGTCCCGTGAACGGCGGCTTGAGCAAATCGCGCAATTCAAAGAAAGTACGGAAAAATTTAAAGAAAGCTTAAAGCAGTTTGGAGAACTCTCGCACTCTCTCGAAACAGAAATTACAAATAATAGTGTAGAATTAAGAGAAGGTGCCATTGAAGACAGTGTCAGTGATTCCACCGTGAGTGAAATCATATTGAATTGGCTGGGCGACTCCCTTTTGGAAACCAGCGTAGAAGAAACTAGCTCCCCAAAAGTGTCAAAATTTAGCTTCAGAATCCCCAATATAAACATGGCAGATTACGCTAAAATCGCCAAACTGACTGCCCAGCTCGTCCTCCTATTCTCGGGAGAGCAGCACCCAAAATTGAGCCTTGAGCTCCAAACGTTCCTAGGATGCTGCAGGCAGGTAATCCAGTGCATTTCGGTGGATGAACTAACAGCATTTTTGCAAATCTTCCCCACCAGACTTCGAGGCGAAGCTTATCAGCTTTTTGCCTCAAATATGCCCACTACTTTCAAAGAAGTAGAAGAACGGCTAAATCGCACATACCTGCCTAGAGAAACTTACCAGGAACTGGTAAATAAATTAATCACTACAAGGCAGTATCCCTTGGAAAACCTCACAGCCTTCACGGCACGAGTGAAACAAATGCTGGCACTCTGCAATGAAGCAGCAGAATTCAAATACGGAGCCACAGCAGCACCAGCTGTTAAAACGCAGTTGGAAGATTTCGCGAAAAACGCACTGAAAACAGGCGTAAATAACCCATATATGTGCCAATACCTTCTGACCATGACAGACGGCACGGTAGATGACCTCGTACAAAGAGCACTTGACATGGAACGTCTCCAGCAAAGTGCTCTATTCCTGCAACCTCCAGGACAATTCCAAACAAATATGATGCAGAATACATTACCAAATTCTGCCTGTACCAGTGTACCAAATAACACACATTTAACTCCAAACAGTACCCTAGTAAATCAAAGCGTATACAATCCTGGCATCATATCCTACTCACAAGATCCCCGGCAACACAATATAACCACCAACCCAAGCAGTCACATACCAACGTCACAGTTCGCACAGGATGGCCCAGCATATATTAAACAGGAACCAAGGTCGCCAGATAAAAATTATAATGTAAAAAATAAAAATACCTATTTAAATAAAGTGACTTGTAGTTTTTGTAATTTAAGAGGCCACACATATGCCGATTGCCTCAAAAGGAAAAATACGCCTTATTGTGTGAACTGCAAAATGTATAATCATGACGTGCGTGACTGCAGAAGGAACAACAATAGTTTTCAAAGACCCCAAAACAGAGAAGCACCAATCCAACGTCCTAGAGAGCCTCAAAACCCCAATAACAACTCAAGAGTATATAATGTGCGAAAAAAGTGCGAATTTTGTGGTCGTTCTGGACATGCAGTAAATAACTGCCAACAAAAACGTAAATGGGAAGCCCGGAGTCAGGGAAACGACGTACAGTCGACCCAAAACTCCCCGGCTCGACTATAAATCTCCCATCTAATAAATTAGGGTCTCCTCAGCAGCCCGATTCCAGTGTCGCTACAGTAAAACTTCCTTTAGACATAGGCCTGAACGGCCAAACTAAACTAATAGTAGACACAGGCGCTGAGGTGAGTATAATAAAGAAAGGGTCATTAAAAGACCTCAAAGAAATTAACCACAATGAGGCATGTACACTTCAGACCCCATTTGGTACGGGAAAGATGCTGGGAAATTGCCAGGGAAACTTCGTTTACAAAAACAAAATTCCCTGCAAGTTTCAAGTCGTAAAGAACTTGCCTGGCCTTTCCGATGATGGACTTCTAGGAAATGATTTCCTAGCAAAAAACTGCAACGTTGAGGGTCCTAATAAGGCACTAAGGTTTCCTCGCACGGAAACTAATCCAGACGAATTTGCTTTGCCATTAGAGTTTGACACGGACAAGCTACATTCTGAAAAAGCAGTCGAAGTAAGAACACTTGCAGAAGAGGTAGAGTCTAAACAGGCTGAACTATCCACCTGCAGTGTCTTCAAGGCTTCTCAAACGAGAAAAGCTGGCTGCCAAGCTCCAAAAGGGCCCAAGGAATGTGAAAAAAGCTGTCTGGGCGAGCAAGAGACCGATGATGGCAGGCAGCAATTGGTTACCTTTAAGGAACCAATCTGCATACCTGCGCGCTCTCAAATTGTGGCCCCAGTGCCGTTACAAACTCAAGAAGAAATGCCTGTTTATCCCAAGAGATAAGCGATGGAGTCTTCTTGGCAAACAGTTTGCTGTCATCTGGAGAAGAATTAGTGCTGGTTAGTATTCTCAACGCTAACAGTCATCAAGTAGTCATACATAGCTTAAAGTTACAGCTATATCCAATAAACGACTACACCATAGTCCCATTAACGCACTCAAAAGATCACAAAAGAACACACATTCCACTACCAAATATGGAGGCAATATCAAACAACACAAGAGACGGAACCGAGTGTCTAAAGCCTGCCAAAAAGGTGCATATAGCTCTTCCGTCCAAAATCCCGAGGCATAAATCACTGTTAAACAAACAACGGCCATACAAGAACGGTAGCGAGTCGCTAAAGCCTATACTAAAGGTGCATATTACTCCACCGTCTTCTAGCATAAAAAATCCTACATGGCCAAAAAATACTAGCATCGGCGCGCATGAGTATTCCACACAACCTAAGGCAAAGACCGCACAGGTGTATCAAACTCAGCCGTCAACAAAGCAGGAAGCAAGTACCCTGTTACATGCTAAATACAACAAAATAAAGCCTCATAAGGAATTAACTAAATTCAATCCAACTTCAGGACACAAATTTACAAGGAATAGGAAGTCAAACCAAGGTTCAGCCGACAAGACGGCGATATTACAACATATACGATATCTATACCCGGATAATGAGACTCCGGACGATCCAAAACAATACCCGCGTATTTCTAGGCTAGAGCAAGAACTCAGCCTAGACCCTAATTTAACCGCGGAAGAAAAAATGTCGATATCAGAACTCTGCGAAGAGTATAACGATATCTTCTTCCTCAAAGGTGACAAACTCACCTATACAAATGCGATAACGCATAATATTCCATTGGTGCAAGATCAAGCACCAATCAATCAAAAAATGTACCGCTTACCTGAAACACAGCGGAAAGTTATTAACGAGCAGCTAAAAGAAATGCTAGACAGCGGGATAGTCCAGTCTAGTAAAAGCCCTTGGAATTCACCTCTACTAGTTGTCCCCAAGAAAGCGGGACCTGACGGTGAAAAAAGGTGGCGCGTCGTTGTCGATTTTCGTAAATTAAACGAAAAGACAATTGGAGACGCATTCCCGCTACCCCGAATCGAGGATATTCTCGACCAGCTAGGTCACGCAAGGTATTTCACCACACTCGATTTGGCCAACGGCTATCACCAAGTTCTTGTCGACAAAAAGATCGACATAAAACTGCTTTCAGCACAAGTTATGGGCACTACGAGTTCAAGCGTATGCCATTCGGGCTCAAAGGAGCCCCCGCCACATTTCAACGCCTAATGAATTTCGTCTTAACAGGCCTACAAGGCCTCGAATGTTTTGTCTACCTAGATGACATTGTCATCTATGGAAAAAATTTAAATGACCACAACGAAAAGTTGAGGAAAGTCTTCAATAAGTTGAGAGAGAACAACTTGAAACTGCAGCCAGAGAAGTGCCAGTTTCTACGAAGAGAAGTTGTTTACCTAGGACATAAATGTTCTAGCGAAGGAGCCCTACCAAACCCAAGTAAGACGGCTTGCGTCCAAACATTTCCTGTTCCAAAAACAGTAAGGCAAGTTCAGTCATTTTTAGGACTTGCCAATTACTACAGGAAATTCATTCCAGACTTCTCCAAAATTGTACGCCCAATTACGAATTTACTCCGAAAGGATGTAAAATTCACTTGGACAGAGAAATGCCAAGAAGCATTTCAGAGCATAAAAAGTGCTTTAATTTCTCCACCACTTTTAATTTACCCTGATTTTACAAAATCATTTAATCTTACTACTGACGCAAGTAACGAGGCTCTAGGAGCTGTTCTTTCTCAAGGAGAAGTCGGAAAGGACCAGCCCATTGCCTATGCAAGCCGCACATTAAACAAAGCCGAAAGAAATTACTCTACTATAGAGAAAGAGTTATTGGCTATTGTTTGGGCTACCAAGAATTTCAGGTGCTATCTCCAAGGCCGGAAATTCACGGTCTACACTGACCATAAACCTCTCAAAGGTGTCTTCAATGTGAAAGACCCTACTTCCCGTTTGGTGAGATTTCACCACAAATTATCTGAATTCGATTACAACATCGAATATAAACCAGGGAGGTACAACACTAATGCAGATGCACTAAGTCGCATCCCTCAAGCATCAAAGGAAGACAGTTTAGGCAATACCTTAACGGTAGAAGCCCTAGTCCACCACACGATGGACTCAGATGTGGAGGAAGACAACCCCACAAATAACAAAAAGAAAAAGAAATCCGCTCATTGTTTCGTCGTGACTCGAGCTCAGAAGCAGAAGGCTCAAGAGACAATAAATAGCTCCAGTGTGGAGACAGAAGAGCACACGAAAGCTGACCAAAACGAAATTCAACACACGGAGGCGGAAAAACTAAACCCAGCATCGCTTGAGCAAAAAGTAAGTACTGGCAAGACACCCGAAGTTATCACGAGCCCTACGGAAATCCGAACAATCTTAAAAGATTATCACGATTCTCCATTTGGTGGCCATCAAGGTATCTTAAAAACTTACAAACGTATAAGACGCAAGTATTGGTGGAGACACATGCTTAGCGACATCAAGAAATACAGAAAAAAATGCCGAAAGTGCCAGACGATGAAAGCTTCTCCACAATATAAAATGCCAATGGTTATCACGGACATCGCAGAACAACCGTTCGACAAAGTCTACCTCGATATTGTAGGTCCATTAGAAGAGACCACGTCAGGTAACAAATATATCTTGACCTTCCAAGATAATCTAACAAAATTTGTCGACTGGTATGCAATACCTAATGCCGAAGCAGTCACAGTAGCGCAAGTTTTCTTTGAGGAAATCGTTACGCGCTATCGCATACCCAAAAGAATACTCACCGATCAGGGAACGAATTTCCTGAGTGAATTATTCAAAAGAGTATGTAAGCTTCTAAAGGTAAAGAAGTTACAGACTTCAGCATACCACCCGCAGTCTAACGGAGCACTAGAGCGTGCCCACAGACCCCTGATTGAACACCTGCGAACAATCGTAGACGAAAATCCCAAAACATGGGACCAATTCCTACGAACCGCTGCATTCGTGTATAATAATAGTGTACACGAGGGTACTAAACTTACCCCAATGGACTGCCTATACGGCTTCACAGCGGATGTCCCATCAAATTTAAAACGGGATCCCGAACCCGTTTACAATCATGAGAGCTATTATCATATACTGAAGTATAAGCTCCAAAAATCATATGCCACGGCAAGAAAGAACTTATTGGCAAGTAAACAGCGCTCAAAGGGGTACTACGATAAGACAGTACGGCCCCTAACTTTCCATGTAGGAGACAAGGTCCTCATCAAGAACGAAAGCAGAAAACATAAGCTTTCTCAAATCTGGGTAGGACCTTATCAGGTAATAGCAATCCCAAGTGATGTGAATACCACAATCAAAATTGGTAAGCGAATGGTGACGGTACATAATAATCGTTTAAAACCATATTTCGAATAAAAGCATGTTGTACAAAAATGAACCAGGTTGACTTAAAATTCCTACTTCAATGTCCATTAAACGTCATTTCAATACCTCCCCAGAAACATTTGCGGTGGAGTCACTCCACTGCCCAGTTTAAAACGGCACAATGCAAGTACAAATATACTTAAAGAATTGTTTTCTTCCTCCGAATTGTCCACAGAAATGGCGCTAAAATTCATCGTATTTGCCCTCCTCATCCAATACACAGCAGGAGAGATCGCTGACAAACCCTATATAAGGACCCAACTAAATGGCTCGGGCATATTTTTCGAGGACCTAGGAAGCCTCATGGTATATCATGACACCTGGAATGTCCTCACCGAAATAGATTTGGATGAATTAGATGCCCAGATAAAGCTAGCAGAATATGCGGAGCACTTAGTGCATAAACTCTGCATAAATGTAACCAACCCAGAAGACCTGTGTAACGTGCAGCAACTACACATACACGCTATAATAGACAGCGTACGAAAGCGCACGGAAACTATAAAGGAACTAGCACCAGCAAAACGCAAGGCCAGATCGCTATTTGATGGAATAGGCAATGCCATGCACTATTTGTTTGGCACTATGGACAGCAATAACGAAAAAGAAATTTACAGCAGGTTAGAAGAACTTGAATCGAATACACAAGCCCTAGCCGAGCTAGAGAAACAACAAATCAGTGTTGTTAAAACAACCTTGGAAAAGATTCAAAAACCGCTGGCCATGTTAATAGACAGACAACAAAAAATAGCACACCAGATAAACGATCTCCACCATGTGGCCGATGATTTAACTAAAAGGCAGCTAAGACAAGAGATTATATCAAGCTTATTGCTCCAAATCATCGAAGTTGCATATCGACAACAAGCCCTCCTGGATATAATAATGGCTAGTAAAACCAATCATATTCATCCACTCCTAATGTCCCCCAAAAATCTGTTAGAAATATACCGTAAGACGGCCTCGAATTGCCCGAATGACCAAAATTGTCTATCTGTTCTATACCAAACAGCAGGAGCTCAGTCACACCTTATGCAGAGTAAATTGGTGGTGAGAATTACTCTCCCAATTTTTAATCTGCCAAAAATGAGGCTACAACAGATTCAATGCTATCCTGTACCCAAGTCAGCAACTTACTCATTAATTCCAGACCCTGGTTATTCATACATAGCCAATAGCGAAAAAACTCAGGAATTTCTCTTATTAAAAGGCGAGGACATGAAAATTTTCAAGAAAATAACAAGTAATTTGGAAGAAAACACGTATGTAGGCCGGCTGAACACGCCTATAATCAAAGCGGCAACGTCCAACGAATGTGCCATTAAATTACTATATAACCCTTTAAATGAAGTGCCCAAATGCAGCACCAGAGTACAAGCTCCCCAAAAGGACATGTTAATTAAACTAAACAAGCCAAATGCGTGGCTATTTTCATTTCTCACCTCCACGGTGCTACACTTCACATGTCCCGATCACTTTGTGATCTCGAAACTGGAAGGGCAAGGGATATTAGAGATAACGCAACCATGTCAAGTTCAAATAAGTGACAAAGTGCTCAAATATGAAGGTCAAAGTAGACGCCCGCTGAAATTAACTCAACCCAAACAATTTCCACAATTTAATCATTCCTTATTTAATTTGAGTCTGGCTGACATTTTACCAGAATCTCAAAACCAAACGCAAGTCTCAATGGAAATTTTAACTGGAGACGATACTCACAAATCAGTCTACCAGGACACGCATTCACTAGAGGAAATTAGAGGCAAAATTATTAAATACCAGGAAAAGGTATCGACCAGAAACTCCCATATCCTGTCCACAACTTCTCTATCATTTACGAGCCTACTAGTTCTGGCCATAATGATCGCTGTGGCTGTAAAATACCTTAACCCTGTTGTCATCAAGATGAGACAACAGAGAAATCAACCACAAGGTAACCCCGAAGTTTCATCAGAGGGAATCCCTTTAGAAGAGCAAATTCCGGCTCCCCAACCCAGTTTAAGGCGAGCCCGAAGCCTCCCCAAAACAAAATCAGTCCAAATCGTTTAAAAAAGGGAACACTGATACTGTCAACATGGATCACAAAATCAATGTCAAATTTAAACAAAATGAGTAGCCCTGGTACACTATATAGAAAAAGACTATAGAATTAAAAATAATTAGATTAATAATACTAAAGAAAACTTTGTTAGAATTAATATTACATAAACATACATACATACATAGCATACCGTACCTACTCGAACAGTAACAGGTAATCGGAAAAGAAAAATAATTTAAAATCAGGTACATAAAAAAGGCATTAAATTTAATTATTAAATAGTCGGTAAGCTAATAGCTTTAAAAGAAATTAGTTAAACATAAATAAATAAATAAATATGAAAATAAATAGAAAAAAAAATAACACAAAATTATATTAAAACTAAATAATAAATAATTAACAAACTAAATTGTAGTAGAAAAAAAAGATGAAGCAAACCAAACTAACAATGGTTAAATAAACAAAAAAAAAAACAATGTATAAAAAGCATGCAGGACAGGCAGTAAGGCCGAAATAGGTTATGTATTACATGAGTATCCATACGTACATGAAAACGAAGTGACGTTAGAATTAAAGATTTATAAAAATAGATAAAATATTCCTTAAAAGTAGAAATAAAGAATAAATAAACAATTAGATTATAACCTACCAGGCTACCATTAGAAAAATAAATAAGCCGTAAATAGGTTAGAAAAAGAAAATTTTAAAAATTAGCATTAACAAGAACATGCTATAACAAAGATAAAGGCAAGAACCTTTCAAAATAAAAACAAAACAAAAACAAAGTGTAAAGCCTAGCCGAACCGACCGCCGAATCCGAGCCGCCAAAATAGCACCCACAATAACAATAATAAAGAAAGTAGTAGAAATAAAATAATAAATAAAACAGTAAGAAAATAATAATTGTTGTTCCTTTAGAGATAAAAAGCGAGATTGCAAAAACTTCCGATAGAGGTTCCCGAGGCATTGAAAGACAACATATACAAGATTATTCTATAGAATATCATTTTTCAAAATATATATATCATTTTTGGTGCAAACACCTGCCCGCGGGTTGAATCGGCGGCTGAAAATTTTAGGAAATATCACTTTTTTCCTAATATTTGAATATTGGCAAATAAACGAAGTGATTGACTTTGGTAAATATATCTCTCGTATAGACAAAAACGACGTCAGAATTCAATATTTGAAAATTTTGGTTATTTTTATTTTTCAGTTGCCGATTTTGGCTACTGGATGGTGTTTGCGTCGGGAATTACTTACATATTGTTACAAATTTGTTTTTTTTTCTGACTTTCGTAGCACCGACATATGTGTATGTAGATTCCTACCACAGCAAAAATTATATGTGTACCATAAATAAATGAAGTCGTGCAAGCGGGCGATCCCAACAAACAGTATACGATTATAAATATATTGAGGAGGAAATGACTCGCTCAATCGCAGTTTGATTTCAATCTCTAAGTTATTCTCCACTCGATTTCGAGCCAAAAACGAAACAAAAAGATCACTAATTCGTACCGAAATGGCGGCTCAATATCGACTTTTCAAAGATTTCTCGTTTATTGTTACTATACGTCATATGTATTCGCGATTTCTCCGTGATTTCGAATTAGATAAAAGAATAAACTACGATTTGTGAAAGTACTCCATCTCCAATTGAAACTAAACAAGTAAACTATGAGGAACATTTAACATTTCTCAAATGCAAATTTTATTTTCACAGCACTCATTTCAGTTTATACATTAGTTTTTTTTTTCGGCCGAATACTTGAAAAATAAAGACACTAACACGCATCCTTTGTCATGTCATCTGAAAAAATCATGTATCTACCGGGCTTTAGCCCCTAAGTAAACCTAAAACAGAAAACCAACCTAACCAGATCTAAAAGCAAAACAAATTCGAGAAAAAAAATAAAATAATAAAATTAAAGTAGCACTAATGATCTATAAGGTACTACACCGGTAACGTAAAATATACTAAATAAATTCGGAAATAATAAAACTCAAATCAAAAGTAATTAGCATATAACAAAAAAAAAGAGAATAAAATAATACAAATTAGTTCAACGACAACTTCCCCTGAGAATTATTCCTCTTCAAAGAATAATTCTCTTTTTCTCAGGGGGAAGGATTGTTATGTACGTAAATACCCTGGAAAAGTATAAAAAGGGAATAATTTTACATGCATACATACATGTTGGAACATGATTAGCTTACCTTCAAAAACATTTGAAGAAAGCGAATCAGTTCCTAAAATTCCTAAAAACCCTAAAATTTATAAAACATTAAAAATTCCAAAAATCACTAAAATTCACATAAGCTAACCATGCCTAAAACATGGTTAGCTTATCTATTCAATCAGTGAAGAAAATTGCATCAGCAATTTTCTTCACATTCCATGAATTTAAATAAAATTATTCCCATGGCAAATTTTGCCTTCAGCAAAATTTGCCAGTAGAAATATTTACTTTTAAAAAAACAAAGCAAAAGACAAATCGTACCTTCAGTACGATTTGTCGTGAAAATTACAATATGTATGTACGAATGTACATACATATCACAAAAAAGCTTTCGCGATAAGAAGAGCGCGCCGCGAAAATACATTGTATGTATACGCGCGCGGCAATTTTAATCGTCGTGACGGTGGCTGATGTTTATAAAAGCATCAAATGTCAAGCCACCGTCCAACGAAAAATATTCTGGACTTGTTTAATCAAGTCCAGAATAAATGAAAATTTTCTCAGGGTGAAAATGCAACTATGCATTTTCTACCCTGAACGAAGGCTCTTGATCGCGACAAAAGTGATCAAGAGCCGAGTTGAATTTTAAATTTTAAAGAGCCGAGTTGGATTTTTAACTGGAGTAACGGCGGTTGCAAAAGTAGAGTTGATTTTTTTTTTTGGATTTTCGGTTCGGCGCGGTCTCGGTAAAGTGTAATAGGAAAAGTACATAGAATTAGTTTTACCGAATGAAAATAGTGAACTTGGAAAAAGAAATCAATATTGTTATATTAGATAAAAGAAAAATTGTGAATAAAAAAAAGGAAAACAATATTGTTAGATAAAAGAAAAATTGTGAATAAAAAAAAAGGGGAATCAAGATTGTTAGATAAAAGAAGAATTGTGAATGTGAAAAAAGAAGGCGAAATTTTCAGATAAAATAAAAGAATGAAATCAGAGAAAAGTGTGTTTTGTGTCTAAAGGAAAAGCCCAAGTGCTTTTAGTTTCGCAGCACTAAGGTGTGAGGGAGCACTGGATACGGCTCCTGCTTGCCCCACAAAAAGGTATTTAACAAAATTGGTGAAATTTGAAAAATATAACAAAGAAGACGTCCGCACTCCACGACTGCTCATCTCAGATCTTATATAGACATTGGTCAGTTACGTTATATAGACATTGGTCTAGGTAATCTTTATATTGTACGGTATGTAATAAAGTATTTTGTTGTATTTACAAATCGGCCGCGTATTACTTGCCATCCAATTCCCCTCATTTTATAAAAATTGGCGACGAGGACGAAAAAGATATTTTAAGATAAAAAATATCATGGTAACAACCACGGAAAGCACAGCAACTACAAACACACATAGTATAACAACAGCATCTTCTTCTGGGGGCTCCATCACTACATCGACAATGTCAATTCAAGCTTCATTTGTTATTGATAAATTCGAGCCAAGATCCACGAAATGGAATCGTTGCGTTCAAAGATTCGAAGGAGCCATCGAAATATTCAATATTCCGGCAGATAAAAGAATAAGCTACCTATTACATTTCATGGGGCAAGAAGCCTATGAGTTAGTATGTGATAAAGTGGCACCAGAACTTCCTCATACAAAAAGTTACAAGGAAGTAGTCGATATCCTAGCAGAGCATTTCGATCCGACACCATTAGAAATTATGGAAAATTTTCGATTCCATATACGTAAACAAAAGGAGGGAGAGAGCATTCAGGAATTTTTAGCAGCTTTGCGACACCTTGCTATTCATTGTGGTTTTGATACATACCTACAAACAGCGCTACGAAATCAATTTGTCTTTGGGCAACACAGCGGACGTATACAGTCGCGCCTGCACGAGGCACGGGATCTGACACTTACCAAAGCAACGCAGCTGACTACGGCTATGGAATTATCAATGCGAGATGCAGCATAAATGCATGAAAATGACGCAACAGCGGCAGTACATTCGGTAGCAAACAAAAATACGGCAGGTGGAAAAAGTGGCAAGACGGCTAAGAAGCAGAATCAAAATAAAAGCGACAACTGGAGGGCAGGCAAGCCATGTTTTCGTTGTGGTTCAACCTCACACTGGGCGAATAAATGTAAGCACATCAAAAGTACCTGTCATCACTGTAAGAAAAGAGGACATCTGAAGGCGGTTTGCAGTAAATTGAATGATTTTAGTCAAGGAAAAGGTTCTAATTTAATAGAATTAGATGAGGTAACTGTAGATACGTTTAATATTCATGTTGTAAGTAATTCTATAAATTCTAATGCAAAATTTTGGCTTTCAGTGCCTATGAATTCGGTCCCTATCAAGTTTGAGGTGGATATAGGGTCAACAGTTTCAATCATAAGCCTCAAGGACAAGCAGAAATTCTTTCCGAAAGAGAAAATTCTCAAGACAAACGTCGAGTTGGTTTCCTACTGTCGCACCAAATTAAAGACTATTGGTTTTATCATCGTTAGGGTGTCAGTGCAAAATAGCGTTAAGGATCTGAGACTTTACGTCGTAGATAGTAACAGGCATGCACTCTTTGGCCGCGAGTGGATGAAAAGCATTCCAATTAACTGGAATACAATAATGTCAACAAGGGACATAAATCAAATTATGGATAGCCAAGTAAATGTAAATGTTAGAAATGTAGAGAATAGGCTAAAACAAATTCGCGAAAAATATTCGAGTGTTTTTAGTAAAGAAATGGGGTGCATTAAATGGAAATTCTAACTTTAAATACGCATCGAGGACTATATGCACCTACTCGTCTTATGTATGGCATTGCTTCTTCACCTGCAATTTGGCAGCGTGTAATTGAGGGGGTCTTAAAGGGCATTGATGGTATATCCGTGTTTCTGGATGACATTAAGATCACCGGGCCAGATACAAATACACATTTAGAACGGTTACAGAAGGTGTTGAGCAGACTAGAGCACCACAATATGAAGGTGAATATGGATAAGTGCAGTTTTTTTCAAAATAGTATTGAATATTGTGGGTACATTATAGATAAGCACGGTATACACAAAGTGCGTGGAAAGGTAGATGCGATTCAAAATATGTAACGACCAAAAAATAATGACGAAGTTCGCGCGTCCTTAGGTATGGTAAGCTATTACGGCAGATTCTTAAAAAATTTGAGCACCATTGCCCAACCGATAAAAAACCTTTTCAAGAAAAATGTACATTTTTTATGGAACTCACAATGCGAAAATGCTTAAATTAAATGTGAAATGCAATCGGACGAATTTTTGGTTCATTTCGATCAGAAGTTACCATTAGTCCTTGCAACTAACGCATCCCCATATGGGGGGGGGGGGGGGGTGATGAGCCATTTATACCCTGATGGCTCTGAACGGCCAATACAGTACGCTTCACAGTCATTGTCGAGTACTCAAAGGAAGTACACACAATTAGACAAAGAAGCTTACGCTATAATGTTTGGTGTTAGAGTAGTATAGCTATGACAGCACGAGACCACTTTTTCCATACAAAAAGTGCAAGGTAGATTCCAACTATTTTGATGGATCACTGAGGGCTGTGGGTAGGGGGAAGGGAGGGGAAGGGGGCTGAGGTCGCTTTTGTACTGAAATTTTGACATTATCTAGAAGTTTTCTTTTAGGAAGATACAACAACAACCAATGTAGGTATGTTGACTTGTCCGATAATCAAATTCCGAATAATGTAAACAAAATCGCAGCCCAGTAAAGTAAACAAATTGAGCGATATTTACACACACACACACACACCAGGGGCCAGGTGGCTGGTAATTTGATATCGCCTCTTCGCACATGTCTACATCACAGGGCGAATTCCTTTCCTACCGTCTGACTGATCAGGGTATGACGTCATCTGGTTGGCTGATCCCGTCAGCTGATTAAGCTCTGTCATAGCTGATTTTTTAAATAAAATAATGTTGGATTTTGCTGGAATCGAACCGAGAACGCTTGGTTTTGTAAAATCCGATGCGCTCTACCATGAGACCATGAAGGTGTTGTATGAATATTCTTTAAAGTTGCTATATATGGGTAGAGTTCTATACCAGAGGTGGGGGATTAACCGGTACTACCGGGATGTGTCATTTGGTCTTGACTGCACCCTAGTAAGTATAGGGTCAGTTTGGCCAGACAGATGTGACGTCACCGACCCTGAGGTCATTGACCTTTGACCCTTGACCTTTTACCCTTGACCTTTGACCTTTGACCCTTGACCCTTGACCCTGACCCCGATGTCATTGACCTTCACACACACACACACACACACACACACACACATGCACACGATACAATTTGAGGTATTACGTCACAACTCACAAGTCCTTGCTCATGACATTGGCGTCTCAAGCTCTATCTTCGCTGAAATAAAAAATTGGCTTTGTGTTGGAATCGAACCGAGAACGCCTGGTGTGAAAATCAACAAAAAAAGAAACCCCAAGACTTATATCATTGAAAAAATTGTGCTAATGGATTCTAGATTCAGGGAAACGATCAAAATACACAGCGAATCCAGGAACATGAAGTTCACAGCATAGGATTCTGCTTGATTATACACTTATATATAATACACTTCCGGATGAAGGTCAAGGGTCAGACGCCCTTCCGGTTTCAAAGGTGATGCCGGGGGTCAAGGTCGAGCCCACGTGTAAATGTTTTTTTCTCAAGCCATCCTAACATTCTGGGTAAAACGCTCAACCGCCCGATTAGGAGCTCGCTGTAGTGGGCAAATATTATTCGGGAGCTCTGGACTTAGTAGGGAAATTGAATAAAAAGAATACCATATATAAAATATCATTATTGATTTATTATTAATTGAAAAATATTAACATTTAATTCGTAGTGTATCATTCAATTGCTTTAATCGGTTTCCTTATAACTGTAATAACACTTTCTTTATTTTACAATAATGTATATCTTATACTATAATACCTACAATTAAAACAAACTATTTCATTAAATGGTATTTTAGCTATAATACAATTTTTGTTTACAATACATATCTTAGACTAGCCTTAGATTATATATTTTCTGCGTCTGCTCCTTGCTGTTCTGATTGAATAGAGTAATGTCCCCATGGTAGAGTATCCGTTGTCCCACTCATAATATACCGCTTGTTATCATATGGACTCAATGCAATCTTCTTTTGGTTGATCGTGTAGACATTATGGTTATGTGATCGTATGGACCTCTGATTAGCAGTTAATACTCGCTTGTTATTCAAACATTCGACGTAGTCTTCGAAATTGATATGCCTCTGGACTACATTAGTCTTTACTCCTTTTGCTTTCTTTACAGTTTTACCATCGTTTATACGCAGACTGTACATTTTCGAGCGCAAGCCTACAAATTCGCTCATGATTTTCCCATTAAGCTCATCCTTCATTAGACCAGGAATCTTTTTATTCATGAGCGGTAAATCGAACTGGTTATCTTCTGGGTAATCACTTGTATCAAATTTGTTTATATTTTCAGCCATGAACTCATATGCATTTTTCTCTTCAAGTTCATATATTAGAGAATCTGTATCTGTATACATGACTTTACATTTATCTCCAAATTGACGCTGCATAAAACTGTAATGGAAATCGTAGAGGCATATCTTTGAAATTTCCATAATTGCCATTCCAATATAGAGAGGCTTATTGAATAAGATTTTGAGTCGCCTTAATTCCACAGCAACTAAATTCTCATCAAACATCGTTGCACTGTGGAAGTTGGGTGCCGCAATCCGAGCTTTTGCACCATAGCGACCTTCTCACTTTACGCAAAGCTTGATATCGCTATACTTGCGCACATTTTCCATGGTCTTACCAAAAGATGCATTATTCATCTTCTTATAGCTGTCCTTCTCATGATCGCTTGTAGCCTGCATCCGTTTGGTGGTATTTAAGTCAATACATGGTTTAAGCCAAGGCGATTGATCGAATTGAAGTACCCGGTGCACTTTTTTCAGGATGAGTCCATGTGATAAGCATTCCTTCAAGTTTCGGTAGTGTATAACATATTTAATTTTTGAATGTAATGTTGTCAGAAGCTTTTCTAATTTTGCTCCAGGTGGTGCTGCATGCTCAGAGCAAAACGGTAAGTCCTTATGTTTATCATGTAGATGTTGAGGATAATCCAAGTCGACTTCGAATATGTATCCAGTTGGAGAATCATCAGGAGTTTCGGAAACGTCAATATTGGGAACATCAACCCATTTGAATCCTCCGGTTGGTAAATGTTGTGACATGGCCCATCCATAAAGGTTATTCACATCATAATACATCAAGTATTTCTCTTTCTCCTCAGGCTTAAAATCACCCATATATTTGTTATTTGCTTTACTATATCTGTTCGAACATTGACTTATACCACCTCGAATGCCTCTCTCTATGAATAGCAGTATATCTACGTCGGTTATCAGCTCTAATTTGACATTAGTGTATTTTAGCATAGCATCCCATGTTAAGCCTGGCATGGTGTAATAATGTGCTGGATCTAAATTGTATGTCTTCATGCACACTTCTCGAAAGTTCTCAAACACATCGGCCAATAGTAGAACATCAGTCTTAAGGTATAGATCTGAATATTCACCAAGTGTTTGTATTTCAAATTTTTGCCAGACCTTTTCAGCATGATTGTAGTCCTCAGGAGATATAGCACTGTTAGTCAGTTTATTGTAGAACGCTTCTTGTGTCGGCAAGTTCCGGAAATCCAATTTATCCCAATCATCAATAAAATCATATGGGAAGACACCTTTGCGTGTAAGAAGTTTGATAGTGTCATCATTCAATCCCCGCCATACTGATCTTGTAGTGTTCAATTTATCCATTGGCAGCAATGATGAAAGCTTATCTAAAGATTCAGCCATAAAACGGAAGGAATCGATGAATCTGAATTTTATGTGGCTGCCGTCCATGTGCTTGGTGAACGAAATATATCTTTCCTTGTTTATTGGCAAGAGATCAACATTTCCTGGGAAAGATGTAGCTATATCCTTAATAATGAAGTGAGCATCATATCCGGATAAATTGTGAAAAATGACTGGAACTATGGAGCAATCTTGATACATCAGATTGCATGCATTGTGCGCTGGCCCTCGATATTTTCCTGTTAAGTGGCAATGGTCCCGGACTCGTTCCTCATCGGCTGCAAACGTTTTTTCACATATATGGCAGCAAGTATTTTCCATATGTGAACGCCGTTCCTCTTTAGTCAAGGGCTACATTGGCCTGATGTTCAGCTTCTCCTGTACAGCTATGGAGGCAATTTTTTGCAATTCTAATGCAAACCATTGTTGACAGCCCTTGCCTCGATATGCTCTGTAATATGAGAGCTTAGCATCATGTTTGCAGTGGAAATAGAATCCTATGCTGTGAACTTCATGCTCCTGGATTCGCTGTGTATTTTGATCGTTTTCCTGAATCGGCTTCAATATTGATTCAAGATCAGCATACACACAAAACGGGACTGGATTCTTATGGTTATAATTCTTATATTCCAGCCATTTCTTTTCCTCTGAGGGAAACATAATTCTGCAATCATTTTGCTTCTCGCATTCGGGAGTATGTGATGCTAATTTTTCTTCAGAGTAAAAGTAGAGCAAACATCTGTCGCATATATACTTTCTACCATCATGTTTCGAAGTTTGCTTCGATATGAGTCGGGAAAGATCTTTAATCCAGCAAAAATGATATCTGCCAGCATCATCATCGTCATCATCATCATCCATATGATCTTCATCTTCATCATCATCATCCTGGTCATAGTCATCTTGCAGCATTAAGAGATTTACATGTCGCTCCATCCTGTGTTTCGTAAGTCTAACTGGAACTGTGGTGAAGAAACTCTCTTTCTCTAGGATGAATACGTTTATTAATAAATCGTCCTGGCCTTCAAATTGCGTTATTTGCTTAAGTGTCTTGGGAAATGTTATTCCAGTTAAATTTAGCACAGTAGAATAATGTGGATATGATGAGGTCCTATCGGAGTGAACATTTGCAGGATATAGCGCTGATGTTACGGCCCACGCGAAGCATGCTTCATCATTATTCTTTACATTAACGCAAGCTTGCTTTAAAGCAATCTCCTTTGGTAGAGGTATATACGAAGATCTTCGGAGCTGTTTAAACTTGTTGATGTGTACTGCTAGATGTATTATAGAGTGCAGTGCCCAGCCACTGTCTTTTTCCTGGAATTCTTCTAGCTGAGTGTTTATTGGATCCAAAATGTTTGATTTAAACCACTCCTCTAAATTATCATCTGCACTGATTGGAGCAGTTCTCGCTTGGAAATATTTAATGTCTTTTATAATTTCATTGTCACCAGTCTCTTTAACAAATTCACCGCAAAACGTTGTAGAAACTTTAATATTAAAATAATGTTTTAAGGTATTTTTAACACGATGCGTAAATAATTTGGCAGCGTCTTGCATAAATAGCTTCGGATCGATATGCTTTAAATTTGCAATAACACCTTGTCGTATTCTCTCTGCGAACGCTGTCTTTATTTCCTCCCACTTTACAAAATCACTTCTTCTTATGCGAGTAATTCCTCCACCGCGACGGGGAGTTCTCAATAGTGCTCTCAATGCTTTAATTTGCTCGAGACAGCTCTCGAAATGTCGTTTCCTAGCACTCTTATTGCACTTCCGTAATGCAACTTGAAATTTATGCATGTTTCTATTACACTTTTGAACAATATAGTCTTTATTCGCTGAATTTTTTAAACACTCCATCACATCTTTTCGCAAGTTTTCAATTACTGAAAAACTTTTATTTACTATCGCGGTTGTCATTTTTATTTTATTTTTATGTACTATCACGGAGACTCACTAAAACTGACTGGTGCTCCTCAAGAGTTTCCTTGCGCTTTTATAGCAACGGTTTGTAAACATGAATGATCCTGCTGCTAAAATTGCACAGGATGAATTCCAACGAATTTGCTTACAGGCTGAGATGATATCGAATTACACGATAAAAAAATCATTCAAATTAATTTGATTACTTTATTCTGCTGGTCGAATTTGCAAATGAGATTGTTTACATACAAGAAAATGTAAAAATTTGTTTACATTCCAATGAAACGTTTCGATTGGTAAAATTCTTGGAACAATAAAATTTTTTTGGCTGCCTACAGGAAGTGTGGTATCAAATTACATGAAAAGAATAAATGTGCTGATATTGCTTAAATTTGTTTACAGCAGGATGTGAAAATTTGTTTACGAATTCCAATGAAACGTGTCGATCAGTAAAATTCTTGGAATTGGGCGGCTTACAGGAAGTGTGGTATCAAATTACATGATAAGAATAAATGTGCTTAAATTTGTTTACAACAGGATGTGAAAATTTGTTTACGAATCTTGTGATGATCGATATCTGCAACTTCCGTTCAGCAAAACCAAGGTGAAACAACAAAAACCGAGGTGATGATGCCATGTTGCGAAATTCGTTATCTGCTCAGCTAAGAAAACTTCAAGCATGACAAACCCCTTAGCTAATTGTTTGTCTCGAAAACCAGAGCCCGTAGAGGATTTGTGATGAAAATTTCGTTCCGCCTCCCACCCCACACCGGCAAGAATTCATTTCCATGAGCATTGAATTATTAATACGCTAATATCTCGAAAACCAGAGCCCGTAGAGGATTTCTGATGAAAATTTCATTACCCCCCCCCCCCCTCCCTATCTTTATTATCCCCCTCCACATACCCACCATCTAGAATCCATTGGCACAATTTTTTCAATGATATAAGTCTTGTGGTGGTTTCTTTTTTTGTTGATTTTCACACCAGGCGTTCTCGGTTCGATTCCAACACAAAGCCAATTTTTTATTTCAGCGAAGATAGAGCTTGAGACGCCAATGTCATGAGCAAGGACTTGTGAGTTGTGACGTAATACCTCAAATTGTATCGTGTGCATGTGTGTGTGTGTGTGAAGGTCAATGACATCGGGGTCAGGGTCAAGGGTCAAAGGTCAAAGGTCAAAGGTCAAGGGTCAAAGGTCAAGGGTCAAAGGTCAATGACTTCAGGGTCGGTGACGTCACATCTGTCTGGCCAAACTGACCCTATACTTACTAGGGTGCAGTCAAGACCAAATGACACATCCCGGTAGTACCGGTTAATCCCCCACCTCTGGTATAGAACTCTACCCATATATAGCAACTTTAAAGAATATTCATACAACACCTCCATGGTCTCATGGTAGAGCGCATCGGATTTT
The DNA here is from genome assembly GCA_963924295.1 of Dioctria rufipes. Taxonomy (NCBI): domain Eukaryota; kingdom Metazoa; phylum Arthropoda; class Insecta; order Diptera; family Asilidae; genus Dioctria; species Dioctria rufipes. The sequence goes on along the minus strand of OZ002742.1, from coordinate 111,488,288 downwards.
ACAAAACCAAGCGTTCTCGGTTCGATTCCAGCAAAATCCAACATTATTTTATTTAAAAAATCAGCTATGACAGAGCTTAATCAGCTGACGGGATCAGCCAACCAGATGACGTCATACCCTGATTAGTCAGACGGTAGGAAAGGAATTCGCCCTGTGATGTAGACCTGTGCGAAGAGGCGATATCAAATTACCAGCCCCTGGTGTGTGTGTGTGTGTGTGTAAATATTGCTCAATTTGTTTACTTTACTGGGCTGCGATTTTGTTTACATTATTCGGAATTTGATTATCGGACAAGTCAACATACCTACATTGGTTGTTGTTGTATCTTCCTAAAAGAAAACTTCTAGATAATGTCAAAATTTCAGTACAAAAGCGACCTCAGCCCCCTTCCCCGCCCCTCCCCCTACCCAGAGCCCTCAGTGATCCATCAAAATAGTTGGAATCTACCTTGCACTTTTTGTATGGAAAAAGTGGTCTCGTGCTGTCATAGCTATACTACTTGTTAGGAAATTTGCGCAGTACCTACTAAAAGTTTAAGTTGTTAGTGGATAATAAGCCACTTATGCACATTTTAACCCCAAAAAAGGGACTTCCCGCTTTCACAGCCATGAGAATGCAGAACTACGCAGTTTTCTTAGGGGCATTCACATATGATATAAATTCACGGTACTGAAGAGCACGGAAATGCAGATGGGCTTTCACTCTTACCCATTCAGAGCGCAGTCTCAGACAAATTAATTGAAGAAAGCGATGTTCTTGAAATTGCATTAATAGAAACCCTTCCTTTAACGGTGAAAGAGTTGGCTAAAGCAACCGAAAATGATCATTCTCTCGATAAATTAATTCAAGGATTAAGGAAAGGACATGAGGTACCAGGTCAAAATAGATTCGGGGTAAACCCAACAGAGTTCGGTCTTCAGCAGGGCTGTCTAATGAGAAGCTCAAGGATTTTTATACCTAAATTACTGCGAGGGAGAGTATTGCGTGAATTACATTCGACACATTTTGGCGCAAGTAGGATGAAGTCGTTAGCTCGTAGTTATTGCTGGTGGGAAACCTTAGACAGGGACATACAGGAAACCATTCAGGATTATTTTCAGTGCCAAGCTACTTAACCAAATCCCTCTAAAGCACCTATTCACTGCTGGGAAAGTCCAACTCAACCATTTCATAGAGTGCATATAGATTTTGCTGGACCATGGAGAGGTCTCAATTTTCTTATTTTAATCGATGCATTCTCGAAGTGGCCTGAGGTTTATGTCTTAAAGGAAGTAACGACACGAACTACAATCGATGTTTGTAGAGATATTTTTTCCAGGTTTGGTATGCCTGTAGTGCTCGTTAGCGACAATAGTACGCAATTTACTTCACATGAATTTCAAAGATTTTTGCGTGAAAACGGAATTAACTCATAAAAGAAGTGCACCGTTTCACCCAGCTACGAATGGTCAGGTTGAGAGATATGTACGTACTTGAAAAGAGAAATTGAAGGCCATGACTTGCACAAAAGGCAACGTTAAGGAGTTATTAAGTAATTTTCTAATATTATACCGAAAGACAATCCACCCTGCAACTGATCAATCGCCGGCAATGATGTTAATGAACCGGGACATAAGATGTCGATTGGACACTATGTTACCTCAAGATAGGCAAGTAGGGGAATACAACGAAAGCGGAAAGGGAGTAAGATATTTCGAGGTAGGGGAGAGAGTATCAGTAAGGAATTATACTCGAGACAACAAATGGGAGTTTGGGAAAGTATTAAGAAAGTTGAGAGCCTTACACTATCTAGTTAGTCTGGATGATGGACGGGTATGGAAGCGACATATATACCAAATTCGGAAAATAGGTATGAACACGCGTCACCCTAACCCTGATTTACTTACGTCTCCAATATGCGACAACGGTTACCAAACAACAAGCGATAATATAAACAATAACTAAATATCGAATCAAAAGGTTAACAATGAGACAGTGCACGAAGCTGTTGCCCTACGAGAATCGACCATACAGACAGGAACGGGACCGACTTCCGACAGCGAAAGTATACCATACAGGCGATCTTCTAGAGTGATTAAGGCTCCTGATAGATTAACTTATGAGAGGAAGTGATATGTAATACAGCTTAAGGTACAGAAAGATCATTTCAAAATTGCTGAACTATGAAGTTTATTCTTATAATATTATATTATGATAGTCTTATATATATTTTTATATGTTATGTTCTACTATTGCTATACTCTTATATCTTTATGAATTACTACTTTTGATTATGAATTACGTCATTGAGTTATAAATTGCAATAAGTAGATTCAACTGATGGTTAAGCCGTCTGTGTTATTGTTCCAACGAAAAGGATATATACTAATGTAAGGTTCTTAAAGGGGGAAAAGTGTTGAGGACAAAGTAGTAAGTAAAAGTAGCGACACTAGATGGTTATTTTAATACACATTAAGTTACGTGAGCGACTTCAGGTAGAAGGTTGGATGTGGCTTTAACTTCACTTAGATACAGTGACAGTTGTCACTAGTCATTCTTCTGCTCTTTCTACTTCGTTGTCACTTGAAGTGACAGATAGCATCAGGGCATGCGTCAGGGTATGAATTACAATTGTAGACAAAAGTGAGGTTTTCTTATTTCGTGGTATTGTTGTTATTTTTGAAAGTGTTTAAAAGAAAAACAAATCATAAACGCGATGTATTTTAGCACTTTAGCTATAAAAGTATGCTTCACCTATCATGACATCTGTAGAGCATACCTACATACCACAATAATAAAGGCATATGCACGTACCTCAACAACAAATAATAATAAAAAATAAAAATAAACGAAACAAACATAACAAGCAAAAGTAAATAACAACAAAATAAGAAATATGATCGGAATAGCCATGCGCCATTCTACGATACATTCATATATTTACGCTAAGTGAAAGAAAGTTGTAAAAATGCAATATGATCACCACTGGTCACCGTTGCACCGTGATGATGCATACAATGCATTACTCAGTGAACTTAAAAAAGTAATTGCTCAATGCAGCAATCGATAACTGCGTCATATCTACTTAGCATTTGTTCAATAAGAAAAATATTGCAAATTAAGCATCTAAGCAATACTATGCTTGTTCATGTAGGGGTTAATGTATATGCATTTATCGATAATATATATTTTTGATCGATATTGCTAATATGAGCAAGGTAAGCAATTTTGTAATACTCTTTGTAATATAGAATAATTCTCATGAGAAACAATATTTCGTATTAAGGTTTTAACGATGTAAGCAATTTTCAAAAAGTATAAACTAAGTGCAATATGAAATAAAAATTCAGAGCTTCTCCTGCAACTCTCGGTGTTTAATTCAATTGCCAGATATTGAGCTCTTTAGCTCCAACATGGCTGATATCAAAGGTAATGAGCTTTTCAGCTCTCATTGAAGATATCCATATTCAAACACCAGATACTGAGCCTTTGGCTCTAACTTGGTGCTCATTTAAAAGATTTAGCTCTTTAGCTCTGATATTAAAAGTCATTTAATTAACAGATCGAATTGAAGAAGGCAAGTGGAATCTAGGAAAGGAAGCAACTTATTTACACATCAAATTGTTTTTTTGTAAGTTTTATCCTAAATATGTAAAAAAAAATTAATTTAATTTATAAAAACTATTAAATTTTATGTTTTAATGAACAACTTAAAAGCCGTCATAAAATTTATATTTTTCCGATTGCATTTTCCTTTTCCTTGCACACATCTAACATCTGTCACATACAAAAACCAAGTGAGTGAAATTGTCACTTAATAATCACTTACATCGACATTTGTCTACTTAATACGCCACTTGAAACGACAATTAACCAGTTTTGTGTCGTAACGCAATTTCTCACTCAATTTCTCACTTAAAGTGACAACGATAATAAAGATGAATATTTTCCACTATTGACCTCCAACGTGCGTACCACCAGATTCCTCAACCCGATATTAAAAAACTGCCAAGGCATTTTCACACCAAACACAAGCATCGAAAAGATGTAAACCACAAACTCAATTTATTCGATTTTGAAACAAGATTTTGCTCCAATGATTAATAAAATCATGGGAAATAGGATAAACTAATAATTATACTAATAAAAAAGTATATTTATCTTAGATTTTTAAGAAAAACACAACTTTTATGATTTATCGGTCGAATTTTTCCACCGAAAAAGTTTTTCGGCCGATAAAACGTAGTGTTTTTCTTCAAAATTTGAAATAAATATAACTATTTTCTCAGTATTTCCCTGGATTGTATTAATAATTGGAACAAAAATCTTCTTTTAAAGTGGAATAAATTGAGTTTTAGGTTTACATTTTTCTGTTCTTGTTTTTGATGTCAAAGTGCGTTTATTACAACTTCATTTGGACTCTTTGAACTCTGCTTTATGCAAATTGGACTGCGTAATGCAGCACAAACATTTCAACGCTTCACGCACAAAGCTCTGCGAGACTTGCATTTTGCATACCCTTACATCGATAATGTAATCATCGCATCTACATCTATCCAGGAGCATGACAAACATCTCCGAACTGTGTTTCAAAGGTTTCAGGAGTAAGGTCTCGTCATCAGCGGTGCAAAATGCGATTTCACTAAAACCTAGTATCAAATTTTTAGGCCATGAAGTGAGTGCTAAGGACATTCGCCCATTACAAAACAAAGTCGAGTCAATCAATTTTCCTCTACCAACCTTAGCCAAGTATCTACGTAAGTTCATCGGGATGATTAATTTTTACCGCAGATTTTTACCAAATGCCGTAGAAATTCAGTCCAAACTTCATTGTCTTATATACGGTAACAAAAAGAGCGACAAGACGCCGCTGAAATCGCTTATCCACATCAAAATGCTTCCTTGATATTACAAGTAGATGCATCAGACAGAGCTGTCGGAGCCTCATTTCATCAGATAGTCGATAATGAACTACAACTACAAAGTTTCTCGGATGCGCATATTAACTATTGCACTTACGATCGGGAGCTTTTGGCTGCATATCAGAGCATCAAATATTTTGGTCACATGCTCGAGGGTCGACCATTCACCATTTTGACGGATCACAAACCTCTTACGTACGCTTTTCAACAAAAATCCGGTAAGACATCTCCGCGCATTTCCCGACATTTAGATTTTATCGGCCAATTTACTACCGATATCTGTTACATCAAAGGCACGGATAATATAATCGCAGATTTGTTATCACGAACAATTATCAACCATGGATTAATCGAAATCGAAACAATCGATAACAATACAATCGACATTAATTCTGACGCCATTGCAGATCAACAAGCTAATTCCGAACTTAGCCAACTGAAGCACAACAAGTCCAATCCAAATAAAGCAATTACAATTACCTGGATCATCAAAAAATGTGTACTGCGAAATACCCACCGGTCGTGTTAGGCCATATGTTCCAACAGCTCTTCGGAAAAATGTGATCAGATAACCACAGCTTGGTCCATCAAGGCGCTCGACCAACCATTAGAATTATAACCGAACGATTTTTCTGGCCGTCCATGAAAAAGGACTGCAGGAGAATGGTTCGAGAATGTTTACCATGCCAGAGTTCAAAAATCAACCACCACAACAAAGCAGCATTACAGAAATATATTTTGCCCTCTGGACGATTAGAACATATAAACATCGATTTAATTCCTCCGCTACCATATTCAAAGGGATTCTCATATTATTCAACAATCATCGACCGTTTCACAAGATAACCAGAGGCTTTCATAATCGCTGATCAAACAGCACAAACTTTCTCGGTGGTTTGCGAAATTTAGTTTAGCATCCAAAATCTCCAGCGATCAAGGTCGTCAATTTGAATCATCACTTTTCAACGAGTTGTCACGAGTGCTTGGTTGTCATCATTGGCGAACAATAAGTTATCACCCTCAGTCGAACGGTTTAATTGAGAGATGGCATCGTGCATTAAAAACAGCAATCAAGTGTGATCAATCACCAGATTGGCTCGACACTTTACTAATTGTTCTACGAGGACTTCGAACATCATTCAAAAAAGATATCAAAGATATTCTGCTGGTGATGCAGAACTTGTATACGGGCAAACATTTCGCCTTCCTGGTAAATTTTTCAACGAATTTTTAACACGACCAAATAGTGAATTCATTGCAATACTGCGGGGTAATATTCAAACATTAAGGCCAAAACAAACCACACACCATAGCGTGGAAACAACTTTCATCCAAAAGGAGCTCAGAAAGTGCACCCATGTCTTCGTCCGCAACGACGCAGTACGAAAGCCTCTGTGGCATCCATATGACTGGCCTTACCAAGTCATAAATAAATTTTAATGCCAGAGGAAATATTAATTATTAGATACATAAGTGTGTAACCAACGAGACAAGAGCAACTAGCCAGCAGCCATTTTCCAAATAAAATTATATTTTGTGATTGAATTAATTGGGATTTTTATTTCGTTTGAAGTAGAACACGCACCCATATCCCAAATATCTTGTTAAATGCAATTAAAATGACATTCAGTTTCTACAGAATAAATTTACTCTAAAGAAAAATTTGAAAACTTGTGTTGTGAATATCTCCATACAGAACAAGAATCATATATCCTGTCTTAAAGATAATTCCAATTTTACTGTGACTTCCTAATGGATATCCTCTGAACGCTTTGAATTATATTCGATATAATCGAACTATGAGCTACGCAGGTAAAGCTATAAGCTTCTTGGGATGAACACTATACCCCACATTCCTCAACAAGGCTTAACCGAAAATATTCCCGGTAGGTATAACTTAATACCCCGGTTAACAGATTCCTCTTACATACGGCTATACTATAAACCTAATGTAACCAAAAAAAGTTTTATTAAACGCTGATTACCATGATAATTCTACTATTTAGTCTGCACATGAGTTCTTTTCGGGGATTAAATGAATTGTTATGGTCGTAGCGTATTGCATGTAGCAATATGCTACACTGAGCTAGGTACACGTCTAGGCCACCCGTAGCAGCATGAGGTGTGTGCGGACTGTGTCCTATATGGATGGAGAGCCATACGCGCTGAACGCACTCGAAAAAGAAAAAGAAGAAGAATGTCAACATCTGTATTGTTGTTCAAGTGAACCATGCGATTAAATCCTACAGTGAAAAATAATCGGAATTTTTTTGTAACATCGGCAGCGGAATTATAATTCCTCATGATAGTTTCGATAATATACAAAGATATTAAAGAATTACCCTACTAATTGTTGGAATACTCAAGCAATATAGGGGATCCGAAATTTAATTTGGATTCAACTTGAAACGGCAGCTGACATCTATCAATGTTTTAAGCACCTAAATGCACTGCATTTTCGCATCACCAAGCGTCGTCGCAATATATAGATATATCGAGAAAGGATTATAATCATACATTAAAACCAGGTATCGTACTTTTAGAAGTTTCATAGATTGTTCGGGAACGGAAGGACTTCGCAAACACTACGCGCTGACAAATTCTTATAGTCTGCAAAATGGGTCAAGTAGGAATGGAGAAAACTACATAAATTAAAACGAATGGGACATCCAGTGCGGTTTTGCGACATTACCAGAATTACTAGAAATTTGCACATCTGGTGTACTTTACACAGTGATAATGCTAGTCTGTCACGCTATGGCCTGTCCAGGGGAGTAGGGAGCATGTGTAGTATGTACATGTTCCAGATACGATTGAGACGGTCCAGACAATTTGCTAGGAACTGCACCTGTATATACGTCAAATTAATTTAATGAAACCTACCGTAACGAAACTATCACCGAACAAGGTAAAAGAAGTTAGTAATCTCCGGCAAGTACTATTACGTTTGTCACCGAGGCCTGTTGTAACTATAAGAAGTTTTCCCAGTGTTCCAAAGAGACTTAGTAAGACCGCCAGCTCAGCGAATTTAGATCTAAGAAAAGGACTATTTGTGAGTTTTAGTTTTCTTAAGTCACTACTAAGTTTGTATTTTGTCAATGGATTTTTGGCAATATAACTGCAGAAAGAGATCATTATATTACATATCTAAAGTTTTTCAAAATTAATATCCGAAAGGAAAGATATCATATTAGAGTACCCATATATTTTTTGCTAAATTGATTGCTAAAACAAATAATTTTTATTTATATACTTATACAGGGTGTCCCGCAAGTCGACGACAAGCCGAACCGGGTGATAGACCAAATCGTAACAGTTACCAGAAAAATATAAAAAAAAATCTAAGTCAGGTATTTTTCAAATTATAGGAATTTCCTTTGTTTTCGAGAAAATGTACACCTTGTGATGGTTTTTCAGCTTCTGTTGCTACAAATATTTACTTTTTTAAAATTTTATTTTTCTTATGTAATCCCGAATAGTGCTTATGTAACCTGTTGCTTTAAGTTCTAAGCCAACTGCTCCAGCTTGGAAGAAAATGTCAAATTTGCCGAACCAACATTATAAAATTAATAATTCGTTGAACTTTAACTGACTGTACTGAAAGAAAAATGTACTACGCCAGTCTGGCAAGTAACTTTAAAAGTTGACGCATTTAATAAGAATTCTAAAATGGTACAACACTTGCTACATTATTTCTTAGATTATGGAAACAACAATTTTTTCTTCAAGAAACCCAGTTTCGAAAAATTTCTTTTCACCTATTAAAATTGATTCTAGTGTAGGGTAGACCGTGGTCGAAAGTAATAGGGGGCGAAAGTAACAACCTAAATATTTACAAATATATAATAGATACAAACGCGTGTGTTATATATAGGATAACGTTAGACGTTTGACAAATACATCAGAGTTCACCGGTAGACGAGTAACGTAGTAGACGTGTGCAGAAACAAAAGTATATATTCAGTGCGGCAAAGTAATTTTTTTAACGTGTTAAAATTCCAATATAAATATTTCCGTTGCAAGTAAGTATACCTTTTCTTTTTTTTTTATATTTGAGTATAGTTAGAGTATTTTAATGATTGCTGCTTAATCTTTTTTGGCATTTTGTCTTTAAAAATTTTAATTCGAAACTCTAAAACGTGGTCGGGGACAATTGTATCAGCATAATCCGGGGTCGAATGTAACGTTACAACCTACCCCGCGTGCAATTTCTTTTTTTCTGGGTCATAATTAAACTTCTTTTATTCTAGAATGCCCCGTAATAAGATCAGAAAGACGAACAGGGGTACAAAAGATGTATCATTACATATATGAGCAAGCATGCGGTGACATAAATGATTGAAAGCTGCAAAGAATTATGGGCTGTGTCACATATCTTTGGCAAGATATATGAAGAAGAGGCAAATAGCTTTGACAGAGAGTGGGAACTCTTCAGTTAGGATGGGCTATAAAGCTTGGAACAAAGTTTTTAGTGAGGATCTAGAGAAGATAATGGCAGATTATATAATTACAGCAGCAGAAATATACTACAGTTTTTGTCTCAAAGAAGTCAGAAGGTTTGCATTTGAAATGGCACAGAAATATAAACTGTCAATGCCACTTCAGTGGGAAGAGAACAAAATGGCTAGTGCAGATTGGTTTACCAATTTCATGAAAAGGCAGCCACAATTGTCTATAAGATGTGCACAACCCACCAGTATGTCTCGGGCTACTAGTTTTAATAAGAATAATAATAAATACAAGTTTGAAGCAAAGGACGAAACAGGCATCACAACTGTGCAAAAACCAGATAGAGTGGTTACCAAAAGAGGAACCCAACAAGTTGGTGCATTAACATCTGCCGAAAGAGGAAACTTGGTCACAGTTACTTGCGCAGTCAATGCCATCGGTAATATTATACCTCCGATGTTAGTAGTAGAGCTATGGGAGTTCTGGATCACTTTTTCCATACAAAAAGTGCAAGGTAGAAACCAACTATTTTGGTGGCTCTGGACGGGGGTCTGGGCCACTGAGGGGGATTCTGTCTAGTGGTATACGTCACAGGGCATGCCTGGGGAATTCCTTTCCTATCGTCTGGCTGACCTGGTGATGACGTCATCTGGTTGCCGATCCCCATCAGCTGATCAAGCTCTGTCATAGCTGATTTGAAAATTCAAACTGTTATAGTCTACGCCTGCCTGAGGGAATTCCTTTCCTATCGTCTGGCTGACCAGGTGATGACGTCATCTGGTTGCCGATCCCCATCAGCTGATCAAGCTCTGTCATAGCTGATTTGAAAATTCAAACTGTTTTAGTCTACGCCTGCCTGAGGGAATTCCTTTCCTATCGTCTGGCTGACCAGGGGGATGACGTCATCTGGTTGGCTGATTCCCATAAGTTGTTCAAGCTCTTGTCTTAGCTGATTTTTAATAAAATAATGCTGGCTTTTGCTGGAATCGAACCGAGAACGCTTGGTTTTGTAAATTCCAAGGCGCTCTACCATCAGGCCATGGAGGTGCTGTGTGAATGTTCTTTAAACTTGCTATATACGCTTAGAGTTGTGGGAACAGAGACATCGGGACACTTGTGCGGGGCTGGACACACACACACACACACACCCATGCACCCCATACACACACACACACACACACACACTACGTCATACCAAAAGGTTTTCTGCCAGGTGATATTCAGTACCATGTTATTAAATTAGCAACAACAACAAATAACGTAGGTAGGTATGTTGGCTTAGATAAGAAATTACCTAATTTTTAATCTTCAGGTGCAATGCTTCTAATTTGATTCATTGCATAAACAATTCGTACAGCCGAATAAATCGCAGTCGAATAATGTAAACAAAATTCGCACAGAGCCGAGTAAAGTAAACAAATTGAACGATTCCCGATTTCTTTAGCTGAAAAAAATAACAACTGATAAGTTGTCTTAGATTAGTAGTGGAAGTTATAATTGAAAATTTCTTTTGTAGATAAAAAATCAACAACAACTATAGCGTAAGTTGTTGTCTGTATGTATCTTTTATAAACAAAAGTGATCATGATATTCGATATCTAAAAAGAGATCACGGCTGCTTGGGATGGTAAGAATGGAAATTAAAGCCTAGAAAATTTTCGCTGTAGGGGTGTGCGTGTACTGAAAAGTCTTATCAGAAATCATCTACGGGCTATGGATATTAGCGATCATACCTTTTATGATGTAATTCATATTACTTATAATTCAAGTCTAGGCTATTTTTTTTTTTTTGTAAGCATTAAGTTGAGAATTGGTTAAATTAAAATCTTTGTGAGCTATAATATTAATGTAGGATGATGTGGCGACTTAGATGAGTAATGAAAATTGTATAGCTGCAGCCTTGTTAGAAAATTTTTAGTCTTCAAGTGTAATGAGATGACTGGTAATTTTATATCAAACAAACTCGCACAGCCGAGAAAAGTAAACAAGTTGAGCGATTTTTTTTTTGTGTCTATTGGAAAGTCTTTCGCTCAGTAAAAATCTTATACATAATTCTAGTAGGATATGGAAGCTTTGGTGAAGACCGGGGCGATGGTCGAGAGTGGTTAGTGTTATTTACTTATTTTTAAATCTTGTCATGAAAGCATTAGGTTGGTTAGGGTGGATTAAATAAGTTTCGATGAAAGAAGGTGGCATGATTATATTAATTTTGTTTTGGATGAGTAGTGGAGTGCTGTAATATGCCTCGCTCCAACACATTAGGAAGCTTAGTGAATACCGTACCTTGAAACCTTTCTTTCTCTCTCTAGCACACATGTTTGAGGTGGACTTGATTATATACATGCCAGCTTGGAGCTTGCTTGTCTGCTTTGTATACTATGAGTATAGTATGGTTGCCTGGAATTATCAGGCTTGTTGGTAATTCGATATCATCTCAGCCTGTAAGCAAATTCGTTGGAATTCATCCTGTGCAATTTTAGCAGCAGGATCATTCATGTTTACAAACCGTTGCTATAAAAGCGCAAGGAAACTCTTGAGGAGCACCAGTCAGTTTTAGTGAGTCTCCGTGATAGTACATAAAAATAAAATAAAAATGACAACCGCGCTAGTAAATAAAAGTTTTTCAGTAATTGAAAACTTGCGAAAAGATGTGATGGAGTGTTTAAAAAATTCAGTGAATAAAGACTATATTGTTCAAAAGTGTAATAGAAACATGCATAAATTTCAAGTTGCATTACGGAAGTGCAATAAGAGTGCTAGGAAACGACATTTCGAGAGCTGTCTCGAGCAAATTAAAGCATTGAGAGCACTATTGAGAACTCCCCGTCGAGGTGGAGGAATTACTCGCATAAGAAGAAGTGATTTTGTAAAGTGGGAGGAAATAAAGACAGCGTTCGCAGAGAGAATTCGACAAGGTGTTATTGCAAATTTAAAGCATATCGATCCGAAGCTATTTATGCAAGACGCTGCCAAATTATTTACGCGTCGTGTTAAAAATACCTTAAAACATTATTTTAATATTAAAGTTTCTACAACGTTTTGCGGTGAATTTGTTAAAGAAACTGGTGACAATGAAATGATAAAAGACGTTAAATATTTCCAATCGAGAACTGCTCCAATTAGTGCAGATGACAATTTAAAGGAGTGGTTTAAATCAAACATTTCGGATCCAATACACACTCAGCTGGAAGATTTCCAGGAAAAAGACAGTGGCTGGGCACTGCACTCAATAATACATCTAGCAGTACACATCAACAAGTTTGAGCAGCTTCGAGAAACTTCGTATATACCCCTACCAAAGGAAATTGCATCAAAGAAAGCTTGCATCAATGTGCAAAATAATGATGAAGCATGCTTCGCATGGGCCGTAACATCAGCGCTATATCCTGCAAATATTAACACCAATAGGATCTCATCGTATCCACATTACTCTACAGTACTTAATTTAACTGGGATAACATATCCCATGACACTTAAGCAAATTACACAATTTGAGGACCAGAACGATTTATCAATAAACATGTTCATCCTGGAGAAAGAGCATTTCCTCACCACAGTTCCAGTCAGACTTACGAAACACAGAATGGAGCGACATGTAAATCTCTTAATGCTACAAAATGACTATGACCAGGCTGATGATCATATGGATGATGATGATGACGACAGCAGATATCATTTCTGCTGGATTAAAGATCTTTCGCGCCTCATATCGAAACAAACTTCGAAGCGTAATGGTAGAAGGCATATTTGTGACAGATGTTTGCTCTACTTTTACTCTGAAGAAAAATTAACATCACACACTCCCGAATGCGAGAAGCAAAACGACTGCAGAATTATGTTTCCCTCAGAGGAAAAGAAATGGTTGGAATATAAGAATTATAACCATAAGAATCCAGTCCCGTTTTGTGTGTATGCTGATCTTGAATCAATATTGAAGCCGATTCAGGGAAACGATCAAAATACACAGCGAATCCAGGAACATGAAGTTCACAGCATAGGATTCTATTTCCACTGCAAACATGATGCTAAGCTCTCATATTACAGAGCATATCGAGGCAAGGACTGTCAACAATGGTTTGCATTAGAATTGCAAAAAATTGCATCCATAGCTGTACAGGAGAAGCTGAACATCAGGCCAATGCAACCACTGACTAAAGAGGAACGGCGATCACATATGGAAAATACTTGGTGTCATATATGTGAAAAAACGTTTGCAGCCGATGAGGAACGAGTCCGGGACTATTGCCATTTAACAGGAAAATACCGAGGGCCAGCCCACAATGCGTGCAATCTGATGTATCAAGATTGCTCCATAGTTCCAGTCATTTTTCACAATTTATCCGGATATGATGCTCACTTCATTATTAAGGATATAGCTACATCTTTCCCAGGAAATGTTGATCTCTTGCCAATAAACAAGGAAAGATATATTTCGTTCACCAAGCACATGGACGGCAGCCACATAAAATTCAGATTCATCGATTCCTTCCGTTTTATGTCAGAATCTTTAGATAAGCTATCATCATTGTTGCCGATGGATAAAGTAAACACTACAAGATCGGTAGGGCAGGGATTGGATGATGACACTATCAAACTTTTTACACGCAAGGGTGTCTTCCCATATGATGACTGGGATAAATTGGATTTCCGAAACTTGCCAACACAGGAAGCGTTCTACAATAAACTGACTGACAGTGCTATATCTTCTGAGGACTACAATCATGCTGAAAAGGTCTGGCAAAAATTTGAAATACAAACACTTGGTGAATATTCAGATCTATACCTTAAAACTGATGTTCTCCTATTGGCTGATGTGTTTGAGAACTTTCGAGAAGTGTGCATGAAGACATACAATTTAGATCCAGCACATTATTACACCATGCCAGGCTTAACATGGTATGCTATGCTAAAATACACTAATGTCAAATTAGAGCTGATAACCGACGTGGATATACTGCAATTCATAGAGAGAGGCATTCGAGGTGATATAAGTCAATGTTCGAACAGATATAGTAAAGCCAATAATAAATATATGGATGATTTTAAGCCTGAGGAGAAAGAGAAATACTTGATGTATTATGATGTGAATAACCTTTATGGATGGGCCATGTCACAGCATTTACCAACCGGAGGATTCAAATGGGTTGATGTTCCCAATATGGTCGTTTCCGAAATTCCTGATGATTCTCCAACTGGATACATATTCGAAGTCGACTTGGATTATCCTCAACATCTACATGATAAGCATAAGGACTTACCGTTTTGTTCTGAGCATGCAGCACCACCTGGAGCAAAATTATAAAAGCTTTTCACAACATTACATCCAAAAACTAAATATATTATACACTACCGAAATTTGAAGCAATGCTTATCACATGGACTCATCTTGAAAAAAGTGCACCGGGTTCTTCAATTCGACCAATCAGCTTGGCTTAAACCATATATTGACTTAAATACTACTGTTTTGAAATTATGCAAAGAGAACAAACAAAAACTTTAATTCACTATATGTCAATTCCTGTAATTGACATATAATGATTTACGTTTACAAATTCACAAATTTCGTTGATTCCGATAAGCAACATAGACATTTGTGGTGTTCTGAAAATTTCAAAATGGTGGGTAATTGGTGTAGCGATAAAAAATATATCATTGGTTGTCATTCATTTTTTTTAATCATCAAATTCATCAACTTTAACAAATTTACTAATTTTACGCTTAAAATTAAATTTAGCACAATTCAAAATTTCAATTTCCTTAATGAAGTAAACTAAACAAAAATCTACTCAAATATTTTTAATAACTGACACACATATGCAATTTTTAATTCATTCTTTATTCATGTAATTGTTTAAAAAAATTCACTCTTAACTTAAATTAATTTCAATAATTTATTCTAGCTATATTTTATCGTTTAGACATGTCTTGCTAAAGATACCATATAGGCATATTTTTAACAAAATGTCACCACAATAAATTATAATTTAATACACCTAATAAATGCTGAAAGGAAAAATTTATTAGTTAAATTTCAATTTGTTTGGTTAATCTATGACCAGTAATTGTACCCTTATGGCATGCGATTACTTTCGTCCCTTAACCTCAAATTGTTTAGAAAATGAATAAAATAATTACCAATAAATTCTTTATAGAACACCAATTTATTGAATCCCTTTGTCGATTCGTACAATACACAAATTACAATGGCTACAAAATTTAGAGCCAGAATTTTCACTCAAATTCTTCCGTAGAACTGATGAAAAAATTTTATGAAAAAAACTCTAAGTTCAAAAAATGACTGAAGCACTATTAATCAAAAAAAAAAAAACACTTGCATATAAAGTAAATTATGACCAACTTGGCATATTTTAACTAAATGACAACTCGAAAGAAAAGAGATCGAATGAAGGAATGACACGCCTTTTATAGACAAATTTGTTTCAATTTCACTATCCATAATGTGAAATTATCAAAATATTGCCCTTTTGTATATAAATTAAGACCTTTGATTATTATTGGTATATGCCAAAATGGATTTTACATTTTTTGGCATGTTTACCATAAAGATTTAATCTTAATTTTCTTGATTTTCATTAATTTTTACGAATTTCTGGTCTACTTTATCGACGCGCCATTTTTAGTTCATTCCAAATAATTCCTCTCATGACTTTTGCTGTTTTGTCTTGTTCGCACGGTACTTCTCTTTCGCACTCGTTAGTGTGAATAGTAAATATAAAAATCGCGAATTACGCGAATCCCGCGAAAAATACCGCGAAATGAACGCGGCCATTAGAATCGCGCGAAGATTCTACCCCGGTTTAACACGTCAAATGTCATGGGAACATGAAGTTTCGCCGTGTTTATAAATCGAGAAACGTCAAACGCGCGCGATTTGTTTCTTGTTAATTTTATTAATTTAAAAGTGTTTTGTGTGATGTGTGCTGATTTTTTCATCGCTGGATACCATAATCTGCAGGTAATGTACAACATTTATTAAATTTATTTGGTTTTTTAAATGTTTTTAAGATTGGTGGACACCTGTGCAGGTGAGCTTGTTTTGGGTGTTTTCTCACCTGAAATGTCCACCTATCTTCTACATGTACTTTTGTTTACATAGTTGATTGTACCTTTTTATGTTTAATTAGATATGTGCATGTTACGGCATGGAAATTACACATAATTTCCTGCCTTCTATGTTGTTTGTTTTGATTGTTTGCATGTACAAAAAAACGCCTTTATTGTTATATAGCTAATTTTTTTATTGTTAAGTTCAGTGTTGTATATTCATTTTATTCAAACTTCATTAATTCATTTTTTTCTTTCTTTCTATGTCGTCGAGGGACTTTTACACCTGTGGCACACTCCAGGTGCAGGTAAGATTTCTTGGTTTATCTTTATTTTGTATGTGGTAATTTTTTCTTCTCTTTCAGGTTCGTCGAACAACTACCAAACGGATGCAGGCTACAAGCAATCATGAGAAGGACAGCTATAAAAAGATGAATAATGCAGCTTTTGGTAAGACCATGGAAAATGTGCGCAAGTATAGCGATATCAAGCTTTGCGTCAAGTGGGAAGGTCGCTATGGTGCAAAAGCTCGGATTGCGGCACCCAACTTCCACAGTGCAACGATATTTGATGAGAATTTAGTTGCTGTGGAATTAAGGCGACTCAAAATCTTATTCAATAAGCCTCTCTATATTGGAATGGCAATTATGGAAATTTCAAAGATATGCCTCTACGATTTCCATTACAGTTTTATGCAGCGTCAATTTGGAGATAAATGTAAAGTCATGTATACAGATACAGATTCTCTAATATATGAACTTGAAGAGAAAAATGCATATGAGTTCATGGCTGAAAATATAAACAAATTTGATACAAGTGATTACCCAGAAGATAACCAGTTCGATTTACCGCTCATGAATAAAAAGATTCCTGGTCTAATGAAGGATGAGCTTAATGGGAAAATCATGAGCGAATTTGTAGGCTTGCGCTCGAAAATGTACAGTCTGCGTATAAACGATGGTAAAACTGTAAAGAAAGCAAAAGGAGTAAAGACTAATGTAGTCCAGAGGCATATCAATTTCGAAGACTACGTCGAATGTTTGAATAACCAGCGAGTATTAACTGCTAATCAGAGCTCCTACGATCACATAACCATAATGTCTACACGATCAACCAAAATAAGATTGCATTGAGTCCATATGATAACAAGCGGTATATTATGAGTGGGACAATGGATACTCTACCATGGGGACATTACTCTATTCAAACAGAACAGCAAGGAGCAGACGCAGAAAGCATATAATCTAAGGCTAGTCTAAGATATGTATTGTAAACAAAAATTGTATTATAGCTAAAATACCATTTAATGAAATAGTTTGTTTTAATTGTATGTATTATAGTATAAGATATACATTATTGTAAAATAAAGAAAGTGTTATTACAGTTATAAGGAAACCGATTAAAGCAATTGAATGATACACTACGAATTAAATGTTAATATTTTTCAATTAATAATAAATCAATAATGATATTTTATATATGGTATTCTTTTTATTCAATTTCCCTACTAAGTCCAGAGCTCCCGAATAATATTTGCCCACTACAGCGAGCTCCTAATCGGGCGGTTGAGCGTTTTACCCAGAATGTTAGGACGGCTTGAGAAAAAAAACATTTACACGTGGGCTCGACCTTGACCCCCGGCACCACCTTTGAAACCGGAAGGGCGTCTGACCCTTGACCTTCATCCGGAAGTGTATTAAAGTGTATAAACAAGCACATCACAGAGAACTCCGATTTGGCTGATGATGAGGATTCCGTCTGTCGATCAGACCAGTTTGTTATCTGGCCTATTAAAAAGCTGTTAAGCTGTTATCAGAGCTGTTTGAAAAGCTGTTAAGCTGTTATTTAACCTGTTTAAAAGCTGTTAAGCTGTTATCAGACCTGTTCGAAAAGCTGTTAAGCTGTTATCAGACCTGTTTAAAAGCTGTTAAGCTGTTATCAGACCTGTTCGAAAAGCTGTTAAGCTGTTATCAGACCTGTTCGAAAAGCTGTTAAGCTGTTATCAGACCTGTTCGAAAAGCTGGTAAGCTGTTATCAGACCTGTTCGAAAAGCTGTTTAGCTGTTATCAGACCTGTTTAAAAGCTGTTAAGCTGTTATCAGAGCTGTTTGAAAAGCTGTTAAGCTGTTATTTAACCTGTTTAAAAGCTGTTAAGCTGTTATCAGACCTGTTCGAAAAGCTGTTAAGCTGTTATCAGACCTGTTTAAAAGCTGTTAAGCTGTTATCAGAGCTGTTTGAAAAGCTGTTAAGCTGTTATTTAACCTGTTTAAAAGCTGTTAAGCTGTTATCAGACCTGTTCGAAAAGCTGTTAAGCTGTTATCGGACCTGTTTAAAAAGCTGTTCCGGATGAAGGTCAAGGACTTGATGCCCTTCGTGTAATTATGGACTATTTTGAGGGATACCAATGCATATAAAAGTGACTATGCTGAAGATGGACAAATGAAAGGTACTAGAACGGGTAAGTATAAAGCTATAATCAGTAAACTTATACAGCATAAAGGCATGGGACTATCTTGAGAGATACCAATGAATATAAACGTGGCTATGCTTAAGATGGACAAATAAAAGGTAATAGAGCGGCTTTAAATCTATAATCAGTAAACTCATACAGCATAAAGGCATGGACCTAGTGCATTGGTATTTCTCAAAATAGATCCATAATTACAGGAAGGGCATCAAGTCCTTGACATTCATCCGGAACAGCTTTTTAAACAGTTCGGATAACAGCTTAACAGCTTTTCGAACAGGTCTGATAACAGCTTAACAGCTTTTAAACAGGTTAAATAACAGCTTAACAGCTTTTCAAACAGCTCTGATAACAGCTTAACAGCTTTTAAACAGGTCTGATAACAGCTTAACAGCTTTTCGAACAGGTCTGATAACAGCTTAACAGCTTTTAAACAGGTTAAATAACAGCTTAACAGCTTTTCAAACAGTTCTGATAACAGCTTAACAGCTTTTAAACAGGTCTGATAACAGCTAAACAGCTTTTCGAACAGGTCTGATAACAGCTTAACAGCTTTTCGAACAGGTCTGATAACAGCTTAACAGCTTTTCGAACAGGTCTGATAACAGCTTAACAGCTTTTCGAACAGGTCTGATAACAGCTTAACAGCTTTTAAACAGGTTAAATAACAGCTTAACAGCTTTTCAAACAGCTCTGATAACAGCTTAACAGCTTTTTAATAGGCCAGATAACAAACTGGTCTGATCGACAGACGGAATCCTCATCATCAGCCAAATCGGAGTTCTCTGTGATGTGCTTGTTTATACACTTTAATACACTTCCGGATGAAGGTGGTGCCGGGGGTCAAGGTCGAGCCCACGTGTAAATGTTTTTTTCTCAAGCCGTCCTAACATTCTGGGTAAAACGCTCAACCGCCCGATTAGGAGCTCGCTGTAGTGGGCAAATATTATTCGGGAGCTCTGGACTTAGTAGGGAAATTGAATAAAAAGAATACCATATATAAAATATCATTATTGATTTATTATTAATTGAAAAATATTAACATTTAATTCGTAGTGTATCATTCAATTGCTTTAATCGGTTTCCTTATAACTGTAATAACACTTTCTTTATTTTACAATAATGTATATCTTATACTATAATACATACAATTAAAACAAACTATTTCATTAAGTGGTATTTTAGCTATAATACAATTTTTGTTTACAATACATATCTTAGACTAGCCTTAGATTATATGCTTTCTGCGTCTGCTCCTTGCTGTTCTGTTTGAATAGAGTAATGTCCCCATGGTAGAGTATCCGTTGTCCCACTCATAATATACCGCTTGTTATCATATGGACTCAATACAATCTTCTTTTGGTTGATCGTGTAGACATTATGGTTATGTGATCGTATGGAGCTCTGATTAGCAGTTAATACTCGCTGGTTATTCAAACATTCGACGTAGTCTTCGAAATTGATATGCCTCTGGACTACATTAGTCTTTACTCCTTTTGCTTTCTTTACAGTTTTACCATCGTTTATACGCAGACTGTACATTTTCGAGCGCAAGCCTACAAATTCGCTCATGATTTTCCCATTAAGCTCATCCTTCATTAGACCAGGAATCTTTTTATTCATGAGCGGTAAATCGAACTGGTTATCTTCTGGGTAATCACTTGTATCAAATTTGTTTATATTTTCAGCCATGAACTCATATGCATTTTTCTCTTCAAGTTCATATATTAGAGAATCTGTATCTGTATACATGACTTTACATTTATCTCCAAATTGACGCTGCATAAAACTGTAATGGAAATCGTAGAGGCATATCTTTGAAATTTCCATAATTGCCATTCCAATATAGAGAGGCTTATTGAATAAGATTTTGAGTCACCTTAATTCCACAGCAACTAAATTCTCATCAAATATCGTTGCACTGTGGAAGTTGGGTGCCGCAATCCGAGCTTTTGCACCATAGCGACCTTCCCACTTGACGCAAAGCTTGATATCGCTATACTTGCGCACATTTTCTATGGTCTTACCAAAAGCTGCATTATTCATCTTTTTATAGCTGTCCTTCTCATGATTGCTTGTAGCCTGCATCCGTTTGGTAGTATTTAAGTCAATATATGGTTTAAGCCAAGCTGATTGGTCGAATTGAAGAACCCGGTGCACTTTTTTCAAGATGAGTCCATGTGATAAGCATTGCTTCAAATTTCGGTAGTGTATAATATATTTAGTTTTTGGATGTAATGTTGTCAAAAGCTTTTCTAATTTTGCTCCAGGTGGTGCTGCATGCTCAGAACAAAACGGTAAGTCCTTATGCTTATCATGTAGATGTTGAGGATAATCCAAGTCGACTTCGAATATGTATCCAGTTGGAGAATCATCAGGAATTTCGGAAACGACAATATTGGGAACATCAACCCATTTGAATCCTCCGGTTGGTAAATGCTGTGACATGGCCCATCCATAAAGGTTATTCACATCGTAATACATCAAGTATTTCTCTTTCTCCTCAGGCTTAAAATCATCCATATATTTATTATTGGCTTTACTATATCTGTTCGAACATTGACTTATACCACCTCGAATGCCTCTCTCTATGAATAGCAGTATATCCACGTCGGTTATCAGCTCTAATTTGACATTAGTGTATTTTAGCATAGCATCCCATGTTAAGCCTGGCATGGTGTAATAATGTGCTGGATCTAAATTGTATGTCTTCATGCACACTTCTCGAAAGTTCTCAAACACATCGGCCAATAGTAGAACATCAGTCTTAAGGTATAGATCTGAATATTCACCAAGTGTTTGTATTTCAAATTTTTGCCAGACCTTTTCAGCATGATTGTAGTCCTCAGAAGATATAGCACTGTCAGTCAGTTTATTGTAGAACGCTTCCTGTGTTGGCAAGTTTCGGAAATCCAATTTATCCCAGTCATCATATGGGAAGACACCCTTGCGTGTAAAAAGTTTGATAGTGTCATCATCCAATCCCTGCCATACCGATCTTGTAGTGTTTACTTTATCCATCGGCAACAATGATGATAGCTTATCTAAAGATTCTGACATAAAACGGAAGGAATCGATGAATCTGAATTTTATGTGGCTGCCGTCCATGTGCTTGGTGAACGAAATATATCTTTCCTTGTTTATTGGCAAGAGATCAACATTTCCTGGGAAAGATATAGCTATATCCTTAATAATGAAGTGAGCATCATATCCGGATAAATTGTGAAAAATGACTGGAACTATGGAGCAATCTTGATACATCAGATTGCACGCATTGTGGGCTGGCCCTCGGTATTTTCCTGTTAAATGGCAATGGTCCCGGACTCGTTCCTCATCGGCTGCAAACGTTTTTTCACATATATGACACCAAGTATTTTCCATATGTGATCGCCGTTCCTCTTTAGTCAGTGGTTGCATTGGCCTGATGTTCAGCTTCTCCTGTACAGCTATGGATGCAATTTTTTGCAATTCTAATGCAAACCATTGTTGACAGTCCTTGCCTCGATATGCTCTGTAATATGAGAGCTTAGCATCATGTTTGCAGTGGAAATAGAATCCTATGCTGTGAACTTCATGTTCCTGGATTCGCTGTGTATTTTGATCGTTTCCCTGAATCGGCTTCAATATTGATTCAAGATCAGCATACACACAAAACGGGACTGGATTCTTATGGTTATAATTCTTATATTCCAACCATTTCTTTTCCTCTGAGGGAAACATAATTCTGCAGTCGTTTTGCTTCTCGCATTCGGGAGTGTGTGATGTTAATTTTTCTTCAGAGTAAAAGTAGAGCAAACATCTGTCACAAATATGCCTTCTACCATTACGCTTCGAAGTTTGTTTCGATATGAGGCGCGAAAGATCTTTAATCCAGCAGAAATGATATCTGCTGTCGTCATCATCATCATCCATATGATCATCAGCCTGGTCATAGTCATTTTGTAGCATTAAGAGATTTACATGTCGCTCCATTCTGTGTTTCGTAAGTCTGACTGGAACTGTGGTGAGGAAATGCTCTTTCTCCAGGATGAACATGTTTATTGATAAATCGTTCTGGTCCTCAAATTGTGTAATTGCTTAAGTGTCATGGGAAATGTTATCCCAGTTAAATTAAGTACTGTAGAGTAATGTGGATACGATGAGATCCTATTGGTGTTAATATTTGCAGGATATAGCGCTGATGTTACGGCCCATGCGAAGCATGCTTCATCATTATTTTGCACATTGATGCAAGCTTTCTTTGATGCAATTTCCTTTGGTAGGGGTATATACGAAGATCCTCGAAGCTGCTCAAACTTGTTGATGTGTACTGCTAGATGTATTATTGAGTGCAGTGCCCAGCCACTGTCTTTTTCCTGGAAATCTTCCAGCTGAGTGTGTATTGGATCCGAAATGTTTGATTTAAACCACTCCTTTAAATTGTCATCTGCACTAATTGGAGCAGTTCTCGATTGGAAATATTTAACGTCTTTTATCATTTCATTGTCACCAGTTTCTTTAACAAATTCACCGCAAAACGTTGTAGAAACTTTAATATTAAAATAATGTTTTAAGGTATTTTTAACACGACGCGTAAATAATTTGGCAGCGTCTTGCATAAATAGCTTCGGATCGATATGCTTTAAATTTGCAATAACACCTTGTCGAATTCTCTCTGCGAACGCTGTCTTTATTTCCTCCCACTTTACAAAATCACTTCTTCTTATGCGAGTAATTCCTCCACCTCGACGGGGAGTTCTCAATAGTGCTCTCAATGCTTTAATTTGCTCGAGACAGCTCTCGAAATGTCGTTTCCTAGCACTCTTATTGCACTTCCGTAATGCAACTTGAAATTTATGCATGTTTCTATTACACTTTTGAACAATATAGTCTTTATTCACTGAATTTTTTAAACACTCCATCACATCTTTTCGCAAGTTTTCAATTACTGAAAAACTTTTATTTACTAGCGCGGTTGTCATTTTTATTTTATTTTTATGTACTATCACGGAGACTCACTAAAACTGACTGGTGCTCCTCAAGAGTTTCCTTGCGCTTTTATAGCAACGGTTTGTAAACATGAATGATCCTGCTGCTAAAATTGCACAGGATGAATTCCAACGAATTTGCTTACAGGCTGAGATGATATCGAATTACCAACAAGCCTGATAATTCCAGGCAACCATACTATACTCATAGTATACAAAGCAGACAAGCAAGCTCCAAGCTGGCATGTATATAATCAAGTCCACCTCAAACATGTGTGCTAGAGAGAGAAAGATGTTTTGAGAGAGCGAGATGGTTTCAAGGTACGGTATTCACTAAAGCTTCCTAATGTGTTGGAGCGAGGCATATTACAGCACTCCACTACTCATCCAAAACAAAATTAATATAATCATGCCACCTTCTTTCATCAAAACTTATTTAATCCACCCTAACCAACCTAATGCTTTCATGACAAGATTTAAAAATAAGTAAATAACACTAACCACTCTCGACCATCGCCCCGGTCTTCACCAAAGCTTCCATATCCTACTAGAATTATGTATAAGATTTTTACTGAGCGAAAGACTTTCCAATAGACACAAAAAAAAATCGCTCAACTTGTTTACTTTTCTCGGCTGTGCGAGTTTGTTTGATATAAAATTACCAATCATCCCATTACACTTGAAGACTAAAAATTTTCTAACAAGGCTGCAGCTATACAATTTTCATTACTCATCTAAGTCGCCACATCATCCTACATTAATATTATAGCTCACAAAGATTTTAATTTAACCAATTCTCAACTTAATGCTTACAAAAAAAAAATAGCCTAGACTTGAATTATAAGTAATATGAATTACATCATAAAAGGTATGATCGCTAATATCCATAGCCCGTAGATGATTTCTGATAAGACTTTTCAGTACACGCACACCCCTACAGCGAAAATTTTCTAGGCTTTAATTTCCATTCTTACCATCCCAAGCAGCCGTGATCTCTTTTTAGATATCGAATATCATGATCACTTTTGTTTATAAAAGATACATACAGACAACAACTTACGCTATAGTTGTTGTTGATTTTTTATCTACAAAAGAAATTTTCAATTATAACTTCCACTACTCATCTAAGACAACTTATCAGTTGTTATTTTTTTCAGCTAAAGAAATCGGGAATCGTTCAATTTGTTTACTTTACTCGGCTCTGTGCGAATTTTGTTTACATTATTCGACTGCGATTTATTCGGCTGTACGAATTGTTTATGCAATGAATCAAATTAGAAGCATTGCACCTGAAGATTAAAAATTAGGTAATTTCTTATCTAAGCCAACATACCTACCTACGTTATTTGTTGTTGTTGCTAATTTAATAACATGGTACTGAATATCACCTGGCAGAAAACCTTTTGGTATGACGTAGTGTGTGTGTGTGTGTGTGTGTGTATGGGGTGCATGGGTTTGTGTGTGTGTGTCCAGCCTCGCACAAGTGTCCCGATGTCTCTGTTCCCACAACTCTAAGCGTATATAGCAAGTTTAAAGAACATTCACACAGCACCTCCATGGCCTGGTGGTAGAGCGCCTTGGAATTTACAAAACCAAGCGTTCTCGGTTCGATTCCAGCAAAAGCCAACATTATTTTATTAAAAATCAGCTAAGACAAGAGCTTGAACAACTTATGGGAATCAGCCAACCAGATGACGTCATCCCCCTGGTCAGCCAGACGATAGGAAAGGAATTCCCTCAGGCAGGCGTAGACTAAAACAGTTTGAATTTTCAAATCAGCTATGACAGAGCTTGATCAGCTGATGGGGATCGGCAACCAGATGACGTCATCACCTGGTCAGCCAGACGATAGGAAAGGAATTCCCTCAGGCAGGCGTAGACTATAACAGTTTGAACTTTCAAATCAGCTATGACAGAGCTTGATCAGCTGATGGGGATCGGCAACCAGATGACGTCATCACCAGGTCAGCCAGACGATAGGAAAGGAATTCCCCAGGCATGCCCTGTGACGTATACCACTAGACGGAATTCCCCCTCAGTGGCCCAGACCCCCGTCCAGAGCCACCAAAATAGTTGGTTTCTACCTTGCACTTTTTGTATGGAAAAAGTGATCCAGAACTCCCATAGCTCTACTACTGATGTTTATATTCCCCAGGCTCCGATACCAAGAGCATTTTATTAGAGACGGCTCAACTAGAAGCATTGGTGCCGGAAATGCAAGCGGGTGGATGGAAGAGAATGAGTTCCTTATATTCTTAAAGCATTTCCAAAAATATACGTCTGCAACAGCACGAAACAAAGTTCTTCTGCTATTGGATAACCATTCGTCTCACATATCTATACAAGCTCTTGATTATTGCTGTGAAAATGGTATAGTAGAGCTGTCTTTTACTCCCCACTGCAGTCATAAACTACAGCCACTAGATCGCTCAGTATATGGGTCACTAAAAAAAGGTGTAAGCACCAGTTGCGATGCTTGGATGCGCAATAACCCGGGGAAAACAATGACAAGTTATAACATCCCCTATATAGTAAAAACGGCTCTTTCTATGGTTCTAACTTCAACCAACATTCAAGCAGGCTTCAGGTGCACGGGCATATTTCCCTACAACAGAAATATATTTACAGCTGTTGATTATGCTCCATCTTATGTCACAGATAGGCCAGAACCCTTATTGGAGATTTCTAATATGAACGAATTAAGCACAACCGCACCGAGCGACAAGAATAATGAGCCTATTCCATCAACATCTCGCCCTGTGCCGTGTGAACCGTTCTCGCCAGAAACAGTTAGACCGCTCCCTAAAGCACTACCTAGGAAAGAAGGAACTAGAGGTAAAAAGAAAGGTAAAACTGCAATATATACTGATAGCGCTGAAAAGGAAAAGTTTAGAGCAGAGAACGAAGAAAGGAAGAAGAGGAATGCGAAGAAAATATTTGTGAATCAAAACCAAAGAAATCTTATAAAAAAAATGAATGATAAAGAAGATGAAGAGCATTACTGTCTTGTATGCGTAGAGTCATATAGTGGAAATCGCCCAGGCGAGAAATGGGTGCAATGCATAGAGTGTAAGAGTTGATCACATGAAGAATGTACCCAACAAAATGACTTATATATTTTTCATAATTGCTGTTCAGAGTGATTTACATGTATTTGTACCTTCTATTAGTTTTTAAAGAACTGTGTTCCTATTACTTTAGCTGAAATGTAAGAAAAGATGAATATTTTATTTTGTTTGTGTTAATTGGAGAGACATTATTATATTTTTATTGAATAAATACTTTTGAATTTGATTAATTAAAACTGTGTTACTATCGACCCCATACAGTGTTACTAACGCCCCGGTGTCGGGAGCAGTTGTAACATTTTCCCTCGTTTTCATTTTTTATTGACTATTCTGATTTTACTATCCAGAAGGCTTAAATGCTAAGATTTTTATAATATGAAATAAATTTATATGCTTGGGGTATTAATATTTTTCTAATAACTGAAATAGTTCATCCACAACCGAGCTCCAAAGTTAAATTGTTACCTTCGACCCCGGTCTACCCTACCCAAAACTTGCCTTAAGAGCGTAACTTTAAGATTCAAGCTTGAGTGAGACGGAGACTCATTCCATGAAGTGTGAGTGAGACAGATAGTGACTTATAGTGCTTATGTAACCTGTTGCTTTAAATTCTAAGCCAACTGCTCCAGCTTTAAAGAAAATGTCACATTTTGATTGTACTGAAATAAAAATGTACTACGCCAGTTTGGCAAGTAACTTTAAAAGTATTCCGTATTCGTTTGTGTTATTTCGTACTTTCGACTTTTTGCTTCGTTTATTGGACTTGTTTGCTTGTAATTGGATTTGGACAGTTTCGATCTCTTTACGACAAGCTTTGATTTTTTCTGGACTATGTGTGATTGAGTAGTGCCACCATGTCTTTATACACCACACAGGAATATGCCGACATGCACTTCTTGTATGGAGAATGCAGAGGCAATGCTAATGCTGCGGCTAAACTGTTTCGCGAGAGATACCCAAATGCTGATCGTTCTCCAGATCATAGAGTTTTTACAAATGTGCACCGTCTACTCTCCACAGAGGACCGACTGCCAAACCAAGTACATGGTGAAGGAAGAGGTTCCTTATCTTACGAGAACGTAATACTTCAAACAGTTGAAGAAGATCCAGGTTGTTAGGTACGTGCAATCCAGGAATGCACACGAGTGCCCAAAAGTATAGCTCACCGAATATTACAAAAACATGAGCTCCACCCATACCATGTACAGCGAGTACAAGCCCTGCTACCTCGGGTTGCGTTTTGCCAAACGATGCTACAAAGACAACGGGAAAATCCGCGATTCTTCGAGAAAATGTTGTGCTCGGATGAATCGACATTTCAAAAAGACCTACACAACTTACACGAGTGGCATGTAGAGAATCCGAATTTAATGAGACAAAATAGATCTCAATATCGTTTTAAAATAAATATGTGGACCGGAATTTTAAACGGAAAAGTCATAGGACCTTTTGAGTTGCCAGAGGTCTTTAATGCTGAAGATTATTTAGATTTTTTGCAAAACCATTTACCTAATTTACTGGAAGACATGCCACTAAGTATTTACAGAGAGATGTGGTATCAGCAAGACGGCTGCCCAGCGCACTATGCTCTTTCAGTTAGAGAATATCTCAATGAAGAATATCCGGACAGATGGATAGGGCGGTCTGGTACGATCTCGTGGCCAGCCCGTTCACCTGATCTAAACCATTAGATTTCTTTTACTGGGGAGCAGTAAAAGAGAAAGTTTATAAGAATTCAATTGAAAATTTACCTGAGCTTCGGCAAAGAATTACGGAAGCAGTTGAATTTGTCAACAACGGAAGAACTACCCGTCTGATAATCCGATCTTTTTTAAGAAGATGTCGAGCTTGTATAGAAGCTGAAGGAAGGCAGTTTCAACATCTTTTGTAAATAATAAATCTTAGCATTCAAATAATTGGTGTTTAATTTTAAAATTAAGGAAAATTTGTCCTAAATTTACCAAAAAGTTAGCATCTCTAACTTGAAAGCGTCACTATCTGTCTCACTCACACTTCATGGAATGACTCTCCGTTTCACTCAAGCAAGAATCTTAAAGTTACGCTCTTAAGGCAAGCTTTGGGTACACTAGAATCAATTTTAGTAGGTGAAAAGAAATTTTTCGAAACTGGGTTTCTTGAAGAAAAAAAAATTTTTTTTTCCGTAATCTAAGAAATAATGTAGCAAGTGTTGTACCTACCATTTTAGAATCCTTATTAAATGCGTCAACTTTTAAAGTTACTTGCCAGACTGGCGTAGTACATTTTTTTTTTTTTTCAGTACAGTCGGTTAAAGTTCAATGAATTATTAGAACTTAAAGCAACAGGTTACATAAGCACTATTCGGGATTACATAAGAAAAATAAAATTGACAAGAAGTAAAGATTTCTAGCAACAGGAGCTAAAAATCCATCACAAAGTGTACATTTTCTCGAAAACAAAAGAAATGCCTATAATTTGAAAAATACATGACTTAGATTTTTTTTATATTTTCCTGGTAACTGTAACGATTTGGTCTATCACCCGGTTCCGGCTTGACGTCGACTTACGGGACACCCTGTATATACTCACTTAAAAATTTAATTCCGAGAAGGATTACACTATACGTTACTGTATATTTATATTTTGCGTAATTCACTCCTGAAGGAGTCGTATTTTCCATGTCCCGATATATTTCACTAATTAAACTTCTGAAGGAAATTATATTACGTCACATGTTTATATTATATTATTGAATTCATACTAGCGTATACATAAAGGAGTAGAATATTAGCAATATTTTAGAGGTTTTGTCAGAAAAAGAAAAAAGTAATGTAAGTTATGTAAAGGAAATCCTGCGTGGACTCTCCGGGGTATACATACTGTTTCTTTTCAATTCATTTCCAGGGACGACGTGATATCCAGAAGGCCTTCATGGAGGAAATCGTTTCATAGAGGTAACTAAAAGTAACCCTGTCGGGGATCTGCATGCGGTATTTTCTTCCTAGGATAATTATGTTGCCTTGTAATAGTAGACATTTAGCCTCATTAACTCTTCTTTTGAATATGTGTTTAAAAATACATCTTAAGGAAAATGAGAAAAGAAAAAGACCATTAAACCTATGTGTTATATAAAGTTGTGATGGATCTCGATTACTTGAGGACAGTGTTCCACGGTAAATAAACATCGTGTTGTATAGCTCATAATGAGGCGATAGTTTCTTTCGATTCCTTTTACTCTCGCGGAGCCGTCTTAGTATGAAGGTCGACCAGGTCAAATACTCTTCTCTTTTCAGGTCAGCACAGGGACTCTGAAAATTATCTGCCCTCAGAGTCAGTTGGGTGGTTGGGGCAAGCAGTGAAGGCCAAAGATCTGCGCCTTCCCAATGGATGTAGGTAAGTGATGTAAGGGTCCCGTCATTCAGGACCGAATGTGTGCGATAGATATACAGGCACGAATTTATTTTGTATATAGCTGGTGGCAGCGGCAGGTTTTCGTGTAACCTCCTCACACTCTCCGCCAATAGCCGGGGCGAGCTAGCGTGCTGCGCTGCAGTCATCGCTGTCCACCGAGTGATCTGTCAGCTCATGCTGGCAGTCTGGACTTCACGTCCAAGTACATCACTCTACATACTATCATAACAAAAATGGCGCCCAACGTGGGGCCACCTCAGTTAGACTTCGGTGGTCTAAGTGTAAATTTTACTGGGGACTGGAACTTTGAGCGATATGATCATCTGGTCTCTGCTAGTTAATTGACCTCAAGTCTCATATCCCGTGGAAGTTATACGTGGACCTGAGTCTAACTGTTTATTATTTGAGATTTTTGGATTTTTAAAGATTTGCTATTTTGTTATTTTCGATTTTGATTAAAGTAAAGTAAAGTGTTTTTGAGAGTTTGTTTTTGAAAGTTTTTCTGTAAGTTCGACTTTAGGTTTGACTTTAGTCAAGCCTCAAGTCTTGGAAGTTTTTGAAATTTTTGAATGATCTTTCCCGCTGGCCTTCTGCTAAGGAAATAGTAGGTGGCCTCACCAAATTTTTTTGGTTGTGTTCTCACGGAGGCATGTCTTTGTTGGCCAACTTGCTGGACAGAGTCATGAGTCTGAGAGACGACTTTTTGGCTTTTAGCTAACTACTTGACCAGACTTATGACTCTGCCCAGCTGGAAAGTTAGCCAGATATCGTGTTATATCAAATGCAATGTGTTCCAATCAGTGTTATATAAAATTGAAGGTGTGTTCCAATACTCCTTTCTATACTTCGCTAGTATATGGTGGGTCCTGTGCCAGAATCTGTAAATAGAATAAAGGTCTGTCTAGGATTAAGTAACGAAAACGCGAATGTTCCCGGTTCCACAAAATTAAGTTTCTATTTATTCTTCAAGTTTCACTCCGGTTTTTACAAAATTTAGTTATCATTTAATCTTAAAATTTCACAATAGATTTACTATTAATTTACAAAATTTAGTTATTATTTGTTATTCGCTAAACTCAAATTATTCTTGCCGAACCGATCGTTGGATGAAGCGCAACTGTCTGCTTTTCTTTTCTTTAATTCGTGGCTAGGTTCAATTTTCTTATCTTTTTGTCGCTGATTCATCAACACCTCCGTCGCTTGACCGTGAACCTCATAACTTACGTAATTTATGCTTGGTCAGCATGTCTTGTCTCAAGTATTTCATGATTTGCTTATGATTTTCTTGTTTATGTTGCGCTTAAGCAGGAAATAATTTAGATACATGTGCAAGTAATACAATTTTAGGGCACACGTATGAAGTGTGATATATGGATAATTACGTTGCACTTAAGCAGGAAATATTTAAGATACATGTGCAAGTAATATAATTTGTATGAAATGCGATATCTGGATAATTTCAGATATCGGAGTAGGTTGGGCTCTAACACACCATCCCCCTTAGAGAAAGTCGAAGTTCTTCCTTTGAAGACTGAGACTTTTAATGAGCAAGATACGTAAATAAACAAAACAAATGTCAGGCGACGGAAACGCAACGAAATGTGGTCCATAGTGACAGCTGAAACCGGCGAGAATTTTGCTAATGAAACATATTACTGATCTTCTGTATTTAAAATTCGAGCCTAGTCCGCCTGCAGATGCTCTTAATCCAACACGATTCGCAACAATGGGTCGCTTTATTGTTAAGATGAGTAAATTTACAAAGAATTCATTTAACATTATTAGAAATATTTCAAAAAAATCTTGATAAAGAAAAAGAACATGCTATTTTTATAGTACTATCCTGCACTGTGCCATGATTTTTGCATCACCATAAATTCAGTACAGAGATATTAATGAATTTCGAACTATTCTATAAACTTAATAAAAAAAATATAAAACTATACCGTAAATTTAGTAAAAAAATATAAAACTATATTATGAATTTAGTACAAAATATATGAGACTATACCATGAATTTAGTATAAAAATACATTTTTTTTTTCAATTTATATTGTTTTTTTTGTTGTTGTTTTTTTTTTTTAATGTGAATAAACCTTATTGCTAAATTTCTTTGCTATTTTTTGCATTATTGCTATTTTTGCTTAGTAGTATTTTACTCTTATTTTCGCATAATTTCCATAAAAGTAATGCACGTCTCACCAAAAGAGGCATATACATATGTTTTGCACAATAATCTGAATAATACAAAAGTCAGTGCAACATTTTGTTGCAAGAGTTCTACTTTAGCAATTTAAATCTTACTTGGTAGTACGACATAATGGTGCTGGTTTAGGCGTTACATTTACATTTTGTATTGTATCTTCGCATTGGACTCGTTTCGAGATATTCGGTATTTCCTTTTTGGCTAGAGGTATTTCTAGACTTGTTTTTATTTTAATCTTGGCTTTTAGCTTCTTTTTACAAATTAGATAAGTTACTGTTATTAAAATTATTGCTATTACAACATAAATGGTAGTATAATGGTGTATATCGTGTTCGGACACAGGGGTCAGATCTTTGCTTTCTTGCTCCTTTAAAACTCTTAGGTCTGCGTACAGTTTTTCTAGACTTTCGTCGTCTAAGTGTTTTAGGAATAATGTTTTAGGGATAATGTTACTTGACTTAGTGAAATGCCCCTTTTTTCTTGAAACTTGGGTTAGGTTGACATTTAGCATGTAAGCCCTATTTAATTTAGTTGTTTTAGAGTCATGTCCCCTAATGATAAATTTGTTACCTCTCAAGGAACATCCGGTTGAGATTATCAATGTTCCGCTACTAACGAGTGTAATCGTTTTTTCCTCCTTTATGGAGTCTTCGCACAATACTTCGACGCTTGTTTCATTTGCTATGGCGAAAATCCATTGATTTGGTTGGGACAACTGTATCCAAAAGTCCATTGAATTAACTTCCCGTATTTCACAAGTACTGGGGATAGTTTTAGGATGGATTAATAAATCGACTTCGCATGGATTGTGCTCAAAGTTTGTATTGAAGACGGGGTGACTTGCTTTTCATAAGTGATCTTCGTAAACATCCAATATACAAGCTTGAAAATCGAGCTTGCCCATGGGGTAGTAATGTTCTTTATTGGGATCCATCAGTACGTATTCATTGCTTGGTTTAATAAATACCATTTTTAAATTTGATGGAGTAGGAATAGGTATTCCCTTGTAGAGGTTATACGACTCTCTAAAAGGAAGAGGGATTTTGAATTCGAACAAAAGTTTGTTGTTTACGTGAGATATATCAACCGCACCGACTCTGTAATAATATTGAATATTGGTTTCACTTAAAGGTGCTGGTAAGGTTAAGGTTTTCGGGATATTATTTTGAATATCCTTTAGTGCTTTCATAAGTTGCTTTGGGGTAAGAATAATCGGATGCAGTCTATTATGTTTGAAATTCTGTAAAAGGTTTAAAATTGTGTTTTGTGTGTTTTGATGCCTAAGTACCAGCAGAGTAACGTAAGATATGAATTTTTCAAACTCTAGTGTTTTGCTAGTGAGAGCTTCTTCTTTATCCACGCGGTTTAAGATTTCCGAATATGTTCTGAAACTCTTCCCTAATTGACACTCTTGTTTTGTGAAACAAATTTATAGTAGTCTCAACCACAGATGTTTGATTTTGAATTAATTTTTGCAAATAGTTCTCGTTTCTATTGAGGATTTGAATCTGGTCGTCGTAGTACTTTGCGTCATTTTCATTTAGAATACCGAAAGCATACTTAGATAGATAACCTACAGCATTAAACAAGGCTCTTTTTGAAATTCTATGTTACGCATTTATTAGTTCGTCGATTTTGTCGATGTCGAGAAGATTTACTTCCAATTGCTTTGTGATTGCGTCACAAATTTCGGTAGTATTTTCTAGCTTTTGCTTTTCCTTATAAATTTCTATACCTTGTGATAACATATGCGTAATATGTTTGTATTCCAAGTTAAAGTTGCTTAAGTCATAGTACACTAATAGTTTCCATTCCCTGTTGACCAAATGAGCTTGTCCTAATAGCTGAAAGTAAATACCTGGTTGCACTTGGAATTGATTGATCTGGATGCGATCGCTGGTAGTTTGTGTACACCAAGTTATGAGACTGAGCGAAATCACTATCCTGAAACACACATTATTTAGTATCATCGTTACAACAACGGGTAATAGAGAGAGTTCCGATTAAATTTAAGAAAAATGTAGATTAGAATTCACGTGGTTATAGATTATCCTACAAAAGACTATGTCGCGAGTTTTAAAATTCATCTAGTAGAGGTCGATCCTGACCGATTTTACCTTGGGACAAAACTGCGCCAATAGCGACATCGCTAGCGTCTGTAGTCACCAGGAATGGTCGATCAAAACACGGATGAGCTAAAACGGGGGCTGAACATGGAATTTCTCGAAGTCGTGTAAACGATTCGGTACAATGGGCATCCCATTTGAATTTTTTGTCCTTTTTCAAAATGTTAGACAAGGGCTTAGATATTTTCGCAAAGTTGTGTATGAATCGACGGTAGTACCCAATAAACCTATAAATGATTGGACTTCTTTCACCGTTCTTGGTGTAGGATAATTTTGTACGACACTTATTTTTTTCGGATCAGGTTTGGTACCACTTTCAGTAACCAGATGACCAAGATACGTAATTTCTTTACGGAGAAAATTACATTTCTCCGGATGCAGTTTTAACTTATGTGAATGCAACCTGTTGAAAACCTTTTCTAGTTTTGTGTTGTGGTCCTTTAGGTTGTACCCATGCACAACGATATCATCTACGTACATGCACAACGATATCATCTACGTACATTCTATACCCTGAAATCCTGAGAGAACGTTATTCATCAGTCTCTGAAACGTTGCGGGAGCTCTCGTAAGCCCGAAAGGCATGCGGTTGTAATGGAGATGACCGTAGGGGGTACTGAATGCGGTTTTAGTCTTATCTTCTTCGTTCAGTTTTATTTGTTGAAAGCCACTAGCAAGGTCCAGGACTGTAAAATACTTCGACCTTTCTAATTGGTCTAGGAAATCTGCTATATTGGGGAGAGGATAGGCGTCTCCCATCGTGATGTCATTCAATCGACGATAGTCGACCACCACTCTCCACTTCTTATTGCCGTTACTATCTGGTTTTTTTGGCACTAATAATAATGGGAAGTTCCAGGAACTGTCACTTGGACTTATTATCCCTTCTTTTAACATTCCTTCCACTTGTCTGTTAATTTCCTTCTTTCGTGTGTCAGGTAAACGGTAAGGCTTTACGTAAATAGGAATTTGATCTAATTCAGTACGGATAAAATGCTTGGTTGAATCGGTACACGTGAGATGGTCACCATCGAGAAAGAACAGTTCGTTGTAGCGGCTACATAATTCGATTACTGATTCCCTTTCCTCTTCATTACAATGATCGAGGAGTATTAGGTTGGTTAAGCATCTGAGACGTTCTTTGGTGGGATCTAATTCGTATCGTGTCTGAAGGACATCAAAATTACGCATAGATTCCCAGTTAGGTTTGAATTCTCGTTCACTAATATCAAAATCAGACTCGTTGATATTAAGAATAGTCACGAAAGCACGGTTATTTATGTTTTTGCTAATGGTATTACCTATAAAGACTCCGGGTCTAATTTCAGAATTACCACACGTGACCTCTCCGTCCAGTTCGACCGGTAGGCTTATCACTGACTTACTTCTTTTAGGAATGGTTATGTGGTGAGCACTAGATTCTACTTTGGTTGAGGGATTCTGCCTGGCGATTTCTGGTACATGTGAATTGTTTTGGCTTGTACATAAGAGTTGAGGTTCAAAAAAAATATGTAAGATTTTACTTTGATAGTCGATTTGTGCATTAAAATTTTTAAAGAAATCGCCGCCCAATATGGCGTCATACTGTATACTGACGTTTTTTCCCATTAGATGGAACGGGTGATTGAATTTATAAGATTCGAATTGCAGGCTGTCGTCCGCTCGACCGCAAGTTTCTACATACTTGCCTAGAATACTTGAGATTTTGGTTCGATCTTGAGTATTTACTGAATGAGGATTCTTTACTAGTTCGGATTTCATTAGGCTGATTTCCGCCCCTGATATTTGTACTTTAGGTCAGGGAAGAATATAACTTAATAGTGATTGAGTTCCCCACAAACTCCAGAGGAATTATTAGTTTTGTATTTCCTGTGGCTTTTCCATAGGTGGGTGTATTTCCGCTTGCACCGTAATGGGGTTTACGCGAGGAGGCTCGTTGTTTCGACCACCTCGCCACATCACGTTTCCCTGATTATTCCTAATCGACTTTGGGTCTTGGGTAGCCTGAGGATTATGTTTAAAATTTTTATGATTTGGCGGTTTTGCTGTTAATTGACCTGTACCAGGTCTATATTCGTCTCGTCCTATTGCGTTTACCTGAGTATGTCTTGGTGCATTGGAGTTACTACTATAATAATTATTTGAATTGAATTCGAATCTCCTGTTTTTAAATTCGCGTTTTCTACATTCGGAAATATGGTGGTTGGGATGTTTGCAATAAGCGCAGTAAATAGAATGTGGCTCCCGTTTTACCACTAGTGATTGTTCTCGTTTATTTGCTAAGGAAGTAGTTCGCTGAAAACTATGTCTCGCGAATAAGCAATTACTTGCAAGATGACCAAATTTTCTGCAAATTGTACAAATGGATCCTCTTGGGGATTGAAAATTTGCCCTTTGTTGGGACGGATGGGGGTATACGGGTTGTTGCGGTAAGCGCTCTGCTTCCTATACGGCATAAGCCAGTAGGCTCTTAAAACTTTTTTCAGCCCTAGCTGCCTTAACCAATGTTTTGAGGAACTGGTCTTTAATTCCGTCCTCAAATG
The DNA here is from genome assembly GCA_963924295.1 of Dioctria rufipes. Taxonomy (NCBI): domain Eukaryota; kingdom Metazoa; phylum Arthropoda; class Insecta; order Diptera; family Asilidae; genus Dioctria; species Dioctria rufipes. The sequence goes on along the minus strand of OZ002742.1, from coordinate 111,451,107 downwards.
CCCTAATAGCCAGTTTTTCATTCTCCTTTTGTCTTTCTTTGCTTACCGCTGAGTTCGTGGTTTGTGTTACTGTATTTAATAGTGCTAATAGTTTCTTGACTCGGTTTCCGTAGTCTTTAATACTTTGTTTATTACTCTGTGTAATGTTGTACGCACTCCGTGCTCCAAGGGAGAGAGCGCGCGTAAGGGTTTATGTAAAAAGAAGAACAAATATAATATTCTCTGTTTAATTGAACTTTATTAAACTCCTTTTTTTCTATTTTTCTTTCGAATGAACTTTTTACACCTTTCTTTAAATATAACAGTTTCCTCAATTTAGAAACAATTTTTCTTAATTTGTTTTTGATTTTTTAAACTTTCACTTATTTTCATTTAATTTTTTATTTTTGAAACTCCTTATTTTATTAACAATAACTTTTGCTCATCTCCAATGAAAACCGTTTCTTTATTTTTTTAAACTCCCGATATACTTTCGTTCTTTATCGCCCGATGGTTGAAAAGCAAACTCCCCGAGGTTTGGGCAAATTGCACCCAGGTACCCACGATCACTTTCAAAAGCTTTTTTATATTTTATTGCTTTCCCACGACATTAAAAATCGTACGTGAGAAAGTGTACAAAAGTTTTGATGCAAGCTATATGCATCTATGCAAAGATGTAATCCGATATGCACTTGTGCGCCCGTCTTGAAATAATAATTTTAAGAGGGCGCGAATAATTCTGATAATTGTATGTATGTATGTACATACAATTAGATTGGAGGAATTAAGTAATGTACGTATGTACATAGTACATACGGAAAAAAGGTAAGAAGACACTGTATGTAGGTAAGTGTGCATACCGTGTGAGTGGAATGTGTGTCTGATAACAAAATGCAATTTATGCTAAATTGCATTTTGTTATAACATGGGAATGCATTTCTAAATGCATTTTAAATTTTGAATGAGTTTTTAATGAAATTTAAATTTAAATTAATTTTCAGGGTCAACTTTTGCAATGCATCAATATGTTGCATAGGGCAATATATTGGTGCATGGACCTTATGGTTGTGATTTAGGCACCTGAGTCCCTCCCCCCTGGGGAAAAGAAAGTTTTATTCTTTATAGAAGAAAACTTTCTTTCTCCAATAGTAATAAATTTTAATTGAGATTCCGGACAGTTATTTTATAAGTAAACCTATCTAAATGCGTAGTTATATATAATTGGAAGGCATACCATATATTGCCTTGTTTTTTTTTCTTTTTCTTTTTTTTTTTTAAAAAAAAATATTTTAGTATATTTAAAGTTGACACAAACGTCTCCATAATTACATTATATTATTATTATAGGTTTTAAGCTAGTATAAAAGTACACCAATAATACTAGAATTTTAATTATACGTATATATATATAATTATTTCCTCCTTCGTATTTAATTTATACTATTTCTATATGTATATATACTCTTCATTTACATAATTTAGCGAAAGGAGGGGAAAAAGAATAAAATATTAACACATATTTACCCTTATTCCTGTTACCCTTCTTTCTTTCTTTATATAATAAAAAATTTTTTTTTTTTTTTTATAATTCCATACCTACTTTTCTTTCATTGTTGTTTTTTTTTTCAATGGGGATGTGGATTATTAGGATGGTGGAAATTAGAAAAAGGTGTCTGTTTGTTAACGTCCGTAGGTTAAACGTGTTCAGTCGTTTTCCTTTTAGGTGCTGGGGTTATTTTGAAATTAAGTTTTCTTGGTGCAGGCCTAGGCACATTTTCTAGTTCATCTAGAGAAAGTATTTTCCGTGATTTACAGATTTTTTGTTTGTATTTCACGTACAAATGCGCACATAGAATTGAGATGACTAATGCAATCGTCATATATGATAATGTATAGTGGTGGATATGATGATTGTTGATTGGATTGAGCGGAGTTAATTCCTGCTCTTTTTGCGAACGAATGGATTCTAGAACTTTTTTTAGATCCGCGTTTGTTGTAATATTTAAGGGATTTGTTTTTATAAACGTTTCCATGGGAGAAGACGTCATATTCCATATTATATTGGAAATGTTTATCGTTGGGATAAAATGGGAATTGAATTTGGACATTTTCACGTTATGTCCGTGCAGGATGAATTCCTTGCTGCGAACATAACAACCGGGATTGATGTGCATTGTTCCTATTCCATGCAGGGTTTGTGAATTAATGTAATCTTCACAAATAATGTCTATGTGGAGGGATCCTTTCAGGGAGAAAAGCCAAGCGTTCTGTTGTGATAATTGTGTCCAATAGTAATCCTGTCTCAAGATCAGAATTTTACATTCTTGTGTAATAGGTTCCTTCTTTAGTAGATTCACTTCACATTGGTTTGTTCTTGAATTAGTGTTTAGGATAGGGGATGAAATTTTGCAGTAGAAATGCATATGGTCCAACGTTGCGCAATTATGAATATCCTGTAGCGTTAATTCAACAAAATGCTCGCGATTGTAGTCTATTAATATGTATTCCTTCGATGGTTCGATATATACGAACGATTCGTTAAGGAGTGTCGGTAACGGAATTGCTTTGAATATTTGGTATGGTTCCTTGAATGGAAGTGGAATTCGGAGCTCAATAATTATTTTATTATTAAAAATATTTGCCGAAATTGTACTTAATTTGTAAATTTGTGATAAAATATTGTCTCTGAAATTTATAGGAAGCATCATTGAATTTGGTAATTCTTGCTTGATCTTTGATAAAAGATCTTCAATATTTTTCGGTGATACAAGTGTGGGATGGAATTTTCCATGCTTGGAATCTGTTAAAAGATCTGTTAATTCCGACTGGGTATTTTGGTACCTGAATACCATTAACGAGACTAGCGAGATTAAGGATTCAAGTTCAATTGATATTTTGTTATCCAACGTTCTGTTTTCCATTGATGATATAGTTATCTGAACTGATATTAACTTTTTATGCATAACCAGAAATTCCTTCTCAATTGCGGTTTTAGTTTTGTTGAAAATATTTGTGGTTGCTTCGATTATCGCAGTTTGGCTTTTCATAAGTGATAGGAGGGAGTTTTGGTGTAAGGTGAGATTACGGATTTGCTCATCATAAATCTTGGCATCATCTTCGTTCAATGTGCCGAAAAGAGCTTTAGAGATTGAACCTATAGCATTGAAAAGTGCTCTGTGTTTTCTATTTTGGGTCACAAGTAACATATTCTTATATTCTATGTTTGCTAATATAAGATTAATTTGTAACAACGTACCGTTACAAGTGTGGCTCAAGGCTGCGTATTTGTCCAGTTTCAGGCAGGTCGCTGTAATTTGTTGGGCTATGAACTGAATGTTGTTGAATTCCGATTTAAAATTCGCCAGGTCGTAGAATGTCACTATCTTCCACTCGTTTGTGTAGAGATTGGCTCTGCCAATCTCTTCGAAGTAAATGCCTGCAGTAGCATTTAGCTGATTGACTTCTATCCCTGAGCCGTAGACGAAAGGGATGCAAATTAAAATGAATGCTGTATGCATCATTTTGGAAACCTGGAAGATGACACTATGTTAATATCTCTGAATGATATTTGAAGACTATGAAGTTTTTATTCTGAGAAAAGTTTTAGGTCATTGTTATGGACTCTTTTGTTTTTATTATTGATATTAATAGTGGAATTTTCGGGGGAATTAATCTCCATTATCTCATACGGACCTGACCATAGTGGTGAGAATTTGTTCTCTCGAACTCTGCTCTTAAGTAGGACTTTATCGCCTACCATAAAAGATTTTTGGACGGAGTTCTTATCGTATTGCAATTTTGACCTTTCTTTGTTTGCCATGGCTATGTCCTTAGCTATTTTGAAGCTATGCTGTAGACGCGCTTTTAACTCGTTTGCAGAATTGTCATAATTATAGCAAACGGCTGGAGATGATTTCAGATTGTTTGGAATTTCGGCTGGGAATCCGTAAAGGAGTTCGCGTGGAGTATAATTAGTACTCGAATGAGGGGTTGTATTGTATACAAACATGGCATAAGGAATCCATGTATCCCAGTCTTGTGGATCTTTTGCTACATAAGATCGGAGATATTCTGCTAAGGTTCTGTGGCTTCTCTCCAATGCACCATTCGTTTGAGGGTGGTATGGAGTAGTTTTGAGCCTTTTAATTCTCAGCAATTTAGATACCTCGGCGAACATGCCACTTATGAGGTTAGAACCTTGATCTGTAAGGATACTTTCTGGAATACCATGTCGACAAACTATTGTTGTCGTGAAGGCTTCCGCTAATGTCTTAGACTCGGTGTCGACTATGGGAATAGCCTCAGAAAATTTTGAAAGGTCATCTTGAAATGTAAGGAGATATTTTTTTCCAGAATGAGAAATTGGGAGAGGTCCTACAACATCTAGGTACACTCTTTCGAAAGGTTTGGAGCTAATGCTCGAGATTTTCATTGGAATTTTAGGGTTTCTGGATACTTTGTTCACCTGACAAAGTTTACATTTCCTTACATATTTGACCACGTCGTCTGACATGCCAGGCCAGTAGAATTGCTTTTTGATTCTTTTAATTGTACGGGAAACGCCTTGATGGCCTCCCGTCGGTAGCGAATGAAAATCTTTTAAAACTTGTTCGATGTCATTAATGTCTGATAAATATTTAATTGAATCCTGATGCAGTTTTATGTTTATTTGCTTATTAGCGAAGATTTTGGTAAAAGCGGTTTTAATAATTATTAGATTCTGAAGATCTAAAATTGGGTAGGAGATATTAATTTGTTTTAACTGATTTGCCTCTGTGTATGAGCAGATCTCAGTTAAAATCTTTTCGAGGTCTGATCTATCTCTTTGCGATCGACAAGGTAAATTAGTTTTTGATATAATTATTGTGGAGTCTTTTTTCTTGAAGAAGTTCAGATCAGTTTCTAAAAGTGGGGATTTATCTGAAAATTTTAATTTCGAATCCAACACTCTTTCAAGTTCTGTATCTTGCATTGGCAAGATGAAAAATTTAGGATTCGCATTTTTAGTCAGTAAAAGAGGAAAATTAGTCTCAGTTATTATGACTGAGGAATTGTTTGATGAAGATGGAGCTGGGTCTGGAGTAATAATACTCGTGTCGGTAATGTTCAGATTTGCCTGAGCTTTAGCTTGATTCCTTGTTACCACATTTATGGAGGTGGTAGGTTTTGCGAAATTTTCGCTATTATCTGGAATAGCTCTACTGAGAGCGTCTGCATTTGTGTTGAGCTTACCTGATTTGTGGACTATCTTGTAGTCATATTCCTCAAGACGTATTCTCCATCTCATCAGTCTTGAGGAGTGATCTTTCAGATTCATGAGCCATACTAATGGTTTATGGTCAGTTATAATTGTAAACTGTCTGCCATAAACGTATGGTCTGAATTGCTCAACTGCGAAAACGATAGCTAAGAGCTCCTTTTCTATTGTTGAGTAACGAGTCTCTGCACCATTGAGAACTCGGCTCACATAGGTGATTGGATGATCTCCTTGATCATCAACTTGTGAAAGAACAGCTCCGATGGCGTAATCACTGGCATCGGAGGTGACGAAAAATTCTTTGCCGAAATCAGGATAAGATAGAATTGGTGCTGAAATTAATTTATTTCTCAATTCGCAAAACGCTTCATCGCAAATTGCGTCGAACTTGAAGGGCGTATCTTTTTTTAAAAGATTTGTAAGTGGTTTAGCTATTTTTGAAAAATTTGGAATGAAGCGGCGATAATAGCCGACGAAACCAAGGAAGGCTTTAATATCTTTCTCCTTCTTGGGTCTGGGATAGGACTGAACTGACTTGATTTTTGCTGGGTCTGGTTTGACTCCATTTTCTGTAATTATGTGCCCTAGATACATAATTTCCTTTCTTAGGAAATGGCACTTGTCGGGTTGAAGTTTGAGGTTGAAATTGCGAAGACGGCTAAATACTGCTGTGAGTCTTGTATTATGGTCTTTGAGATTGTATCCATGGACTACAATATCGTCCATGTATACGAAGCAATAGATGCCTTGAAGGCCAGATAAGACATTATTCATGGCTCGTTGAAAAGTAGCAGGGGCTCCTTTTAAACCAAATGGCATACGATTGTATTCGTAGTGGCCATAGGGTGTGCTAAAGGCAGTTTTCTCCCTGTCCTTCGAGTCCATTTTTATCTGGTGAAATCCACTGGCTAAGTCGAGTGTGGTAAAATATTTCGACTTCCCCAACTGGTCTAATATATCAGTGATATTAGGCAGTGGGTACGCATCGCCAATAGTAATGTCGTTAATACGACGAAAGTCTACCACTACTCGCCACTTTTTGTTTCCATTCTCATCTGGTTTTTTAGGAACCAGGAGAAGTGGAGAGTTCCAGGGACTATGTGAAGGTCTGATGATGTCTGACTCAAGCATTTCTTGTATTTGCCTATTTATCTCAGCTCGGCTTGCTTCAGGAAGTCTATAAGGCTTTGTATAAATGGGCGGTTTGTCTTGGAGTGTCTCGATTTTGTGGGTAATCGCATCTGTATATGAAAGGAAATCCCCTTCTATGAAGAAGAGATCGTTGAATTCCCTACAGATATTGCGAATACTTTCAGATTCCTCTGAATTACAGTGATCCAATTTTATAAGGTTTTGCAGCTTAATTATTCTGCCCTTAATTGGATCTCTTTCAGAGTCTGTGGAGATGACCACAAAGTCGTCCAAGTCCTGGTAAACTGGGTTCACCTCGTAAGGTGCCAGATCGGCGTCCTCCTCATTTGTGTTGAGGATTAGGACTTTTGCCATACCGTTGACTGGTTCGACTATCGAATTTCCAAGAAACAGACCTGGTCTTATTTCCTTCTTGAAACAGACTGATTGATTTTGAATAGAAGGAGTTGGAATTTCAATGATGAATTCTGATCGAGCCGGAATTTTAATTTTATTCAATTTATCCGATTCTTTCGGATGATTAGTAGGAAGGAGATATGATTCCAACTTTTGTGGAATTTGGAAGGAGTTATACGACGATTCCGACTTGATCGAACTTGAAGGAGATAAAACTTTATTGAAATTCTTTGACTTCTTTGATTTTATCTTGGAATTCACTTTTTGTGAATCTATTGATGAAGGAGATAAAATTTTAGTAGATGTAGCCTTTTGTGCGGCTGTAGATGGAGATATACTTTTACGCTCTTGTTTCATATCTTGTGAAGCTTTGGATGGAGATTGATTGTTATTTAATTCAGCCTTTTTTCTGGCTATAGATGGAGATAGATTTTTACCTTTATGCTTCATTTCTTGTGAAGCATTAGCTGGCGATCGATTTGCATTGCTTTTCGAAGCAATTGATGGAGATAGATTTTTATTAGTATTTATATCGGAGAATGTTATCTCCGTATATAAAAGACTTTTTGTTTGAGACCTATTTTCTGGGTCTTCGCTTTTCAAATAAACGTATGGATAGTTATTGTAATATTCTTCATAAGGATAACATTCATTTGAATCATTTATTTCTAAAGAAATATATTTATTTTTATAATTGATACTAGCATTGTATCGAGTTAAAAAGTCATGACCAAGTAGGCCATCGTATGAGAGGATGGAGTTATTTCCCACTATTTGAAATGGGTGCTCTAGGATGGAGTTATTTTGCGCAGATTCCAGAGTTAATTTCGCGAAGATGAGTCCTTCTGTAGAAGTTGACTCTGTAAACAAAGTATTTATATTGCAGACAGCATCTCTGTAGCAGATACTGTCTGGTTTCAGTGGATGGAGTTTTATTAAGCTGATCTCTGCTCCTGTATCAATCAAAAAGGTGAGCTTCGGAGCAGAACAGATGTCGACAGGCAAGGAAAGCGTTAGTGAATTTTTATTTATCTGAACGGGGATTTGAATTAATTTCTTGCTGCCTACTTTTCCGTCGATATTGTCTCGGGATTCCTGTGGACTTGTGCTGTAGTTTGTATGTGCGAGGGGTTGCCGAATGAGACCCCCCGCTGCATCCAGTTTCCCTGCCTGGATGCCGATGGAGTTTTGTTATTCTTTCTGTTCGGAGATGGTGATCTAGCCGAGATATTCGCATTATTATATCTCGGCGGTGGAGTTTGACTCTCTCGGAATACTGGTTGCTGCCAGTTCCTATTTTGAGGCTGTCTGTCAGCCGTGTTTGTTTGTGGAGTATTTTTCACCTTTTGGAAATTATTTTGATTTCCTGGGCTGTCGTTAAAGCGACTATTATTCGCAGTTCTTGTCCTGCATTCCTCGATTGTATGTCCCATCCGATGACAATATCGACATGAAGGAGATTGTGATGGATATTTAATTTTATTAAAATCTGGAGAGCGTTGTAATTGGGGGTTTAGCTTTGGAACTGCATTGAAATTTTGCGTGGTGCGTTGTATGACTGGGCAACTTGATACAGCATGCCCCAGTCTATTGCATTTGAAGCAACGAAGATTGTTATTTATACTTTGAAAGGAATTTTGATTTACCTTGTTATATGTTTGAAAGTTGGGTTGCTTCTGCTCCATACGTAATGAGTGATCTAGAATATGTGATTTTAGTGCAGAGAAGGATTTATCGGAATGTACCTTAGCCAAGGTCTGTAATTGTGGATTGGATAACCCGTCTTCAATTGCTCTCACAGCCTGACACTCATTATCTTTTAACAAAGACCGTAGGAGCACCTTGTCCGTTGTATAGGAATGTGTTGCTTCATTTAGCTTGGACAGTGTTGTATTTAATCTCTGCAAAAAGTCTTTTACACTTTCCTCTCTTCTTTGTCTGGAGTTGGTCAATTGGGATTGTAAGGAAGATCTAGAGATTTTTACTTCGAAGGTTTGAGTCAACAGAGGTTTTAATTCAGACCAATCTGATATTTGGTTGTACCTGAATACATCATATGCTTCGGCGGATAGTTTACTCCTTATTAAACTGAGGAGGGAGTGCTTTTCGTTCGTCGTCGATGCCGTCGCGTATATGTCATCACAACTTGAAATGAATCTGTGAAGATCTTTGGGATTTCCATTAAAGTTGGGAATTAACGATCTAGCTTCTGATAGAAAGATGGTAGATTGGTCTCTAAAGGAGACATTATGATGATGGTCTGTGAAGTTATGTGTATTATTCGATACGTTTTGGATTCGAGAGTCCAATTGCTCTTGAAGGGCAATTATCGTGTCTGTGTATGATGTTTCTAGCTCGGCGTAAACATCATTTTTGAAATAGTCATGCTCCAAATCATTAGGGCCGGTATATGAAATTATTTCACTATGCGTGGCCTCAAAATCATCCCAATATTTGTGTAATGAATTGATCTTTTGCGTCAGATATGTCTGTGTCGCAGTTGATAATAAATTAAAATTGATCGATTGTATAATTCGTGATATAGACTTTTGCCTATGATCCTGCAGTCTGAACCGTACTGTATTTGACTGATCTTTGTCTGTATTGTCTTGGGTGTCAGCTGCAGGTGCTTTTTGCGAAGTCTTGGGGGGTGGAATATAAAATGGGTTATTTGTGCGTTCTGTGTGGATTGATATGGACTTCAGCCTATCAGATAGAGTTACCTTGGTAAGATTATACCAGTCCTCAGTCTTGTCATAGCATGACTGTTTGAAATAGTCATGAGAATCATCAAAATCTTCATGGTCTTGAATCAGGGTTTCAATTTTTTCAAATGAAGCCCACAATTCTTCCAAGTTTTGGAGTTTTTCAGAAGTAAAATCTGCAGTCCTTTTGCCTTTATTGGCTCTATGATAATCGGACAGAATTTGTCTAATTTCTGCCGTTTTTGAGACTTGTGACAAGCAAAGCTCATCGAAAGATTTGTTTTCGTCAGTCATGATTGATTGTATTGCACTGTTGTTTTATAGGGCGTAAAAATTGGGAAGAATCAGAAGAGGTAAAAGGTAATGTTTTGACACAAAATAACTGTACAAATGTACACACACAAAAAAAAAAAAAATATGTGGAATGTAAAGATAAAAATGCTCGATTGCAGTTATAACAAAAATCATTAAAAGAAAACGAAATTGTATATATGTAAGTATGTAGAGTTTTTTTTTTCAAATGTGGGATAAACACAGTAATATGAAGGTGGATAGTTTGTTGAATTTGTCAATAGAGAGGACAAAAAACGTTTTTAACCAAATTTTTTTTTGCGAATTACAGCGAGAGAAGTCATAAAATCTCAATAAGGCAAAACGTATGCTTATTTATCTCTGTTTTTTTTTTTTACTTTTTTTTTTTTATTTTTTTATTTATTATTTAGCTAATAAAAAACAAAAATCGCTCTTTCCAACCAAAATCTTTCTCCTGATCGATAGGTATATGAAGATCTATCGCAGGGGATCGATATTTGATTTTATCAAAGTCCTCTGACCAGCAAGCTCACGGGGTCTTACCGCAGAGGTCGCTTCTAGGAAGAGTGGACTTTATTGTAATTATTGATCACTGAATATGTTTTAGCATTTGTTAATTGTAATGCTTCGTAAATGACTGAGTAATATAATTATATTTGCACAATTTAATATGGAAAAATGAAATTATTATGGAAATATATGTATATGGTTATAAAATAAATAAAGAAAAGGTTCAATCTTATCTACTTCTACCTCAATTTTAGTCCAATTAATCAATTTTTCGTTGTTGTGCAGAACAATGATTGTTGTGTTGGTCGTGTGGCCTGATTATTTTTATGGATGAAGTTGTTGTTGGTGTTGGTACGATTTGCCGAGCGTCTTGGCTGACGTCTTCTTCCAGATTTCAAATTAAAGGTGAACGTGTTGTTGCTGTTCTTTTTGATGATTTCGTTGCGTTGATGCTGAATGTTGTTGAGGATGAAGATAATGATGATACGTCACGCGTCCTGGGTGACGATTTCTGGGAGTCTTCCTTCTGGGAATCGTCTCGTTGAGGCAGGGATGAAGCCTCGCTAAATTCCCTCGTTGGAGCACTATGGCACTCTAAACTTATTTATTTTTCCTCTAAGTACCCTATATAAAGAGTACCCGGGCTTTTTTTTTTTTTTTTAATTTTTATAGGCACTGGATTTATAGGATTTATTATCTTTACACTTTTATAATAAAAGATTTTTATTTATTTATTGGCGCTGTTTAGTTCCAAAAGTTCCGCTGTCAGCAATTGTTATGTGGTAGATTTTTATTATTATTTTAATTTTTCGTTTTCTTTAATTTTTATTTAATTTTATTTGCACTGATTTATTATTTTAAATAACCGCTGCCACCAAATGTAATGTGCATGGCTGATTTTATCACCAATTAGTTAAACTCAAACTAAATCAATTTTTTTTTTTTGCTAAGGCACTGATTTATTGGTATGGAATACCGCTGCCACCAAATGTAATGTTGTACGCACTCCGTGCTCCAAGGGAGAGAGCGCGCGTAAGGGTTTATGTAAAAAGAAGAACAAATATAATATTCTCTGTTTAATTGAACTTTATTAAACTCCTTTTTTTCTATTTTTCTTTCGAATGAACTTTTTACACCTTTCTTTAAATATAACAGTTTCCTCAATTTAGAAACAATTTTTCTTAATTTGTTTTTGATTTTTTAAACTTTCACTTATTTTCATTTAATTTTTTATTTTTGAAACTCCTTATTTTATTAACAATAACTTTTGCTCATCTCCAATGAAAACCGTTTCTTTATTTTTTTAAACTCCCGATATACTTTCGTTCTTTATCGCCCGATGGTTGAAAAGCAAACTCCCCGAGGTTTGGGCAAATTGCACCCAGGTACCCACGATCACTTTCAAAAGCTTTTTTATATTTTATTGCTTTCCCACGACATTAAAAATCGTACGTGAGAAAGTGTACAAAAGTTTTGATGCAAGCTATATGCATCTATGCAAAGATGTAATCCGATATGCACTTGTGCGCCCGTCTTGAAATAATAATTTTAAGAGGGCGCGAATAATTCTGATAATTGTATGTATGTATGTACATACAATTAGATTGGAGGAATTAAGTAATGTACGTATGTACATAGTACATACGGAAAAAAGGTAAGAAGACACTGTATGTAGGTAAGTGTGCATACCGTGTGAGTGGAATGTGTGTCTGATAACAAAATGCAATTTATGCTAAATTGCATTTTGTTATAACATGGGAATGCATTTCTAAATGCATTTTAAATTTTGAATGAGTTTTTAATGAAATTTAAATTTAAATTAATTTTCAGGGTCAACTTTTGCAATGCATCAATATGTTGCATAGGGCAATATATTGGTGCATGGACCTTATGGTTGTGATTTAGGCACCTGAGTCACAACATCTGTTTTACTCGACAGAGTTCTCCTTGTATGTCGACCAAATTTGTGGACTCGAGGATATTTTCTTCCAACTCAGCCTTCAAGGTATCCCAGTTTGCGAGCTCTCCATATTTTACCAGGTCATAGGCCTCGCCGCTGAGTTTGATTTTGACCAGGTTTAGAAAACCCGTTTTTTGGTTAGCATCAGTTATGCTCAGAAACACTATATCACAACACGTGATAAACTTATGGAGATCTGAAGGATTTCCATCGAATTCTGGGATGATTTGCCTAGCATCTGCTATCGTAAATGACATTTTAGGAGAAGTATTTTCTGTGATATTATTTTCAACAATATCCTCTCCAGGAATTTCCTCAGGTATCGTCTCTAGCCCAGCCTCATGTGAAGGGGCTCTGGATCTGGTAGTTGGGGGAATTTTGGACGCGAGTCAGCAATACGCTCGAAGAAAGAAAAGATGTGAATCGAGTAGCTAGTGTTTCTTCGGAAAGTAATTTCTTCGCGAAATAGATTAAAATTTTAAGTGAATAGCTTTAGAAGAGAGAAAAATTTTAATTGTATGCCGTCAACGGGGTATTAAGTTCAGTTTATAAATTTGTATTGATTATAAAAGCGCAAACACAAATTAACAGCACCAATTTGGGACATACAATTAAAAAATTCGAAAGGCTTCTGATAATTCACTTTGTTGTCTTTTTGTTATCGAATTTCCTTCGTGATTTTTATACCTCAAAATGAAGAAATCGCGAAGAATGCAATATTACGTTCAAACTAATGGAAATTAATAAAACAAATCTATGAAAGAACTGGGATGTATAAAAACCACACATACGAATAATCTGTAAAAATTGCAGTGTAAAATAGTTTTAAAAGAGAACATCGCAAATTGTATTGAAGTTTTACATAAATTTATTAAACACAATTGTATTAACGTGTGGAATAAGCGAATTTTTCAAGAAGAAAAGCATCACAGACCGATTAATCATTACGTTGCAAAGAATTCAAATATTCATAACGTTGATATAATAATAATCTACAGATTAAAAATAAAAAATATACGAGTCTTCTCACCAGACTAAAAGACCGTGATTCACAAGAAATACAGTTTTATTGGTCAGACGAAACAACTATTAACGAAAAGACTATAACAACACGGATGTGATTGCAGAAATACCAATAGTCTTAAAAAGAGATGACAGCCCTAGCCAAACATCATTTTGAGGAGGGAGACCATAGTTTTGATTTTGAGAATATTAACATTGTCAATTATGAGAGTGATGAAATGATACACATACAGGTATAACAATATTAATTTTCGGGCAGGTACAGATCCAACATATATGACACTCATGAACTCTTACAAAGCTCAAGCTAATTATTATAATGAAAATTAATTGAAATTTTTTCTTAGACAAAAACACCTTTGTATCATTTTTCTTTTTTAACATATACATATATATATATATATATAATTATCGTAAACGATATAATTGAAGTTAAGGCTTACTTTATTTTATCCATCGCCGAGTTAAAGATTAATGGAGTTGAATGGATGATGAATTTTCTAATAATTTTGTAATTTACAGCTTGATCCAAGAGATTTCTGTCCTTGAGTTGAATGGATGATGAATCTTGTAATAATTTTGTAATTTACAGCTTGGTCCTTGAGTTGCGCCTCATCGAATTATTCAAAGCATCTGGTCAGTGCCTGAATCCTACCGCTGCCACCAGTGTTATATCAAGTGCAATGTATTCCAATCAGTGTTATATCAAATTGAGGGTGTGTTCCAATACTCCTTTCTATACTTCGCTAGTATATGGTGGGTCCTGTGCCAGAATCTGTAAATAGAATAAAGGTCTGTCTAGGACTAAGTAACGAAAACGCGAATGTTCCCGGTTCCACAAAATTAAGTTTCTATTTATTCTTCAAGTTTCACTCCGGTTTTTACAAAATTTGGTTATCATTTAATCTTAAAATTTCACAATAGATTTACTATTAATTTACAAAATTTAGTTATTATTTGTTATTCGCTAAACTCAAATTATTCTTGCCGTACCGATCGTTGGATGAAGCGCAACTGCCTGCTTTTCTTTTCTTTAATTCGTGGCTAGGTTCAATTTTCTTATCTTTTTGTCGCTGATTCAGCTATCAACACCTCCGTCGCTTGACCGTGAACCTCATAACTTACGTAATTTATGCTTGGTCAGCATGTCTTGTCTCAAGTATTTCATGATTTGCTTATGATTTTCTTGTTTATGTTGCGCTTAAGCAGGAAATAATTTAGATACATGTGCAAGTAATACATTTTTAGGGCACATGTATGAAGTGTGATATATGGATAATTACGTTGCACTTAAGCAGGAAATATTTAAGATACATGTGCAAGTAATATAATTTGTATGAAATGCGATATCTGGATAATTTCAGATATCGGAGTAGGTTGGGCTATAACAATCGCAATTAGATGAAGAGGAAGGCAAAAGTTGTTAGAGGATGAAAGTAATGCTGGAGACCTTCAGTGATCAGGAGCCGGCTTATTGTTAACTGCCTGGCTGAAGAATCTCTAGTAACATTTTCAGTCTTTGACATCTCCAACTCTGCTTTTCCCAGATTCCGGTGAGAACTCAAGTTTTTCATGCACACATTTACATCACTTGTCTGTATCATTTTATTTCTGATCTGATTAGAGAGAGTGGGCCCGAGGCATCTTCGTGTTGAGAGTTAGCTCTTGGAGAGTGAAGGAGGAAACCTTTATAAAACCTTTTTTTTTATTTTTGAATATCCCAGCTAGTTCACGAGCCGAAATGTTAGTGTATCTCCATTTGTAACGGCAAGTTATAGTTTAAATCCTTTTTGTTTGTACGAGAGATTTGGAGTTATAGCACATCAACTTTACTATATCTGTCGTGACATTGAATTTTTTGGATTTTGATCGACCTTCTTTTCGTGCGTCATAGCTTAGCATATACAGGTACTAGCTGCTATAATTATACCGATTAGTTGTGTAGCCACACTGGGGTTTTCTAACAAATTTTTTGAGTTATATCAACCGTCAGTTGATGCAAAACCTTTTGGCCCTGGTAATTTGAAGTATTGAGTCGTTTTGGTTTAGCTCTCGATAGTAGATCCCAAATAAGAGACCAAATACACGCATTTCACAAACTCCATTCAGTCGAGCCTCGTCCAATTCAAGACGTTCTTGTAGTCCTATCAGAAGATGGAATATTTCCTACAGCGGAGATAGCTCTCGACTGACTGTAGATGAGTTCGTCTTTCGAGTGGAAGCACTCACATAGTCGGCCTTGGACGTAGACTTTGATCTTCTGGTCCGACATATGACAACCTTGTTTTCTGGTCCAGTTATTGGCTGGTATTGGTCTCTCCTGAGACAAAGCTCCACGCCTCCGTGGGAGTACGTAAAAGTAGCTTTATTAGCTGGATGCGGAGTACCAAAGCAAGACTTCAAGGTCAAGGTTCAGCTGATGATGCGGAAACAGAGAGCAGGGGAGTCATTTGCTATGTACCACCAACACCTGGTACATCTACGGGACCAATTACAAAACCCTTTGCCAGACGTCGAAATTCTGGAAATAGTTAAATCCAACCTAGTGCCGGAGATTCAAAATAAGATCTGTCTGCAGCCCACCAATATTATAGGTCCGCTTAGATCGCTCGTCACTCAGATTCAAGCCACGCAGCTATGAATTGCTACAGCTTGTAGTTGGAACCCTTACCGGAGCCAAAGAGTGAACGAGATTGACGACTGCGAGTATTTAAACCCTGACTTGTCAGCAACAACAGGCCGTAACACCACCTTAGGAGACGTGTCAGCCGTTTCAACTAGACACGCAGAAGTGTGCTGGAATTGTGATCAGCAAGGTCAGTTTTACCAGAACTGTCTGCAAGAGAGACAACAGGTGTTCTGTTATGGATGCGAACGCAAGAACATTTTTAAACCAACCTGCGGACACTATTCACAGAAAAACGAGAGACGGGTCGGAAATCCCAGCACCCTTTCTCGACCAGTTTCAACGTCCTGAACGGCAACTGCTATTACCACTCCAGTTCAAGCTTTGAACAAGGAGGAAGGTCCGCTCCATCAGCAGGTCCCGACAATGAAACATTAACATGTCCGTTGATATCATTCAGTGACTCTGGTGATACCAACCATCCACCTGATCGTCCTACTAATTCACTGATAGAGACAGAGAATCGAATAGACTTCTCCGCAGATCTTCAAGCTCCCCTTTCCACCTCTAGGGAGCCCATGATTCTACTAGACACTTCTTTGGAAGAGTCTTTGGTCTTTGACCTCCCGATTTTGTAACGAAGAGCTTGTCAGCCGACCGATCTACCTACATTCACTTGTACCTGAATGCAGGTACATACCGCATCCGACACCTCTTTGCCACAAAATCATATCCAGGATATGTGTGGGTGGCTGCAGAGCGAGTATGCCGCTAGCGATCAGCCAGCTTGGGGTGGTTCTTGCCACCCACATTCCTTCTATGCTTGTTAAGCTGTGCGCGAAGAGAAAAAAAGGAAAAAAAATGTTTGACCGGACAGACGGACGGACAATAAAAAAAAATGACTTGAGTGTATGACTGCAGACGGACAGACAGACAGAAAAAGAAAGATCTCTGCAGGCTTCCTTCTCCTGGGGGAACCTGAAAGCCTTAAAAGGAGAAAATTTATTTTATTTAAATCCTGCAAAAAGAAGGAGAACAGAAGACCTCAGATTGAGAGAACAGAGAGGAGTCCCAGATGTTGTTGAGACCCCGGCTTTGGGTAATGTTGGGCCCAAACGCCCCCATCCACCCTGGCCAAGCCTCCAAAGCCGTATCGAAATGCTCAGCCCCATTATCGTGTGTCCACTAACGATGACCCATCATGCCTCCATCCTCCCTATCGTGCTGGGCTAGTCCCATAATCTGACCCGTCGTAGGTATCTGCACCTCGAATCTCACGGACTACGAGGCGAACTACCACTTCAGACTTCCAAAGCTCTTGCTGTGGTTATTCACGACGTCACAAGACAACAAAACAAAAGAGGCAAGCAAAAAAAAAATATTGGTCAACTGACATATGTATTGCGGGCATCTACGTTCCCAATGAATGCGGTAACCTCAATCGATACTAGATCACCCTGGCTTTGGCCTCACAGTTTCTGAAAAGAAATGCAAGAAAAAAAAACAAAGAAACAAAACTTACCAATATCAACAAGATAAATATGCGACGTTCAAATGACAAAAAAAAAAACCAAGAGAATGTTTACGAAAATAAAGGAAAAACAAGATAATATATTATGTCATTCTCATAAGACAATGTTTCCTTATTCCTAGTGTTTCTGCAAATCTACTCCAATTACTAGCTTTATTACGGGATGTATTATAAGCATTCATGAAGATCTAACCATTTCTTGCAATTTTGTTATAACAAAGAAAACTAAAATAACCTACTACAGGTACCTGACTGACTTGACCTGACTTACAACTATTCTTACTTGATTTACAATGTCCAGATAAACGGATATTAATTCACGGTCCATTAGCTGCCAAGCGCCATCAGTGATCCAGAATTGCCGAGAGAGATACCCAGTGTGCCAGAGCTACCAGTGCTTCACAGGGTGCTCATTTGTGTGTCGCAAGCTTATTTAGCCTTATTAACCATTTTTTTTTCTTTTCCTCCTTTTTTTTCTTTAAATTCTTCTTTCTCGAACGAACTGACCATGCAGCATAAAAATATTCTGCACTAATAACGCACAGGTAAGTTCTTAATGGAAGATATGTGCACTGATAACATAATTTAATCACTTGTAGTATGGTGGAATCTTTCTTAGACAAGCTGACTATGCACCATAAAAAATAATTTTGCACTAATGATTCACAGGTAAGTTTTTAATAATAATAAAAATAATTAATCACTGCTACCATGATTCAATCGTTTTTTCCAGATGAGCTGTCTACGCAGCGTAAAAATATTCTGCACTAATAACGCGCAGGTAAGTTCTTAATAAAAAATATAATCACTACGAACTTGATTTAATCGCTTTACGATGAGCTGACTACGCAGCCTAAAAAATATTCTGCACCTATAACGCACAGGTAAGTTCTGGATGAAACTATAATCACTACTAACATAATTTTCTTCACTTGTCAGATAAGCTGACTACGCAGCATAAATATGTTCGGCACGAATACGCCCAGGTAAGTTCTTAATAAGAACATCAACACTACTAATTAATTTTCATCACTTTTCAGATAAGCTGTCTCTGCAGCATAAAAAAAAAAAAATCTGTACCTTACTACTAACGCACAGGTAAGTTCTTAATAAGAATATCAACACTACTAATTAATTTTCAACACTTTTCAGATAAGCTGACTCTGCAGCATAAAAATATTCTGTACCTTACTACTAACGCACAGGTAAGTTCTGGATGAAACTATGATCACTACTAACATAATTTTCTTCACTTGTCAGATAAGCTGACTACGCAGCATAAATATGTTCGGCACGAATACGCCCAGGTAAGTTCTTAATAAGAATATAAACACTACTTATTAATTTTCATCACTTTTCAGATAAGCTGTCTCTGCAGCATAAAAATATTCTGTACCTTACTACTAACGCACAGGTAAGTTCTGGATGAAACTATAATCACTACTAACATAATTTTCTTCACTTGTCAGATAAGCTGACTACGCAGCATAAATATGTTCGGCCCGAATACGCCCAGGTAAGAATATCAACACTACTAATTAATTTTCATCACTTTTCAGATAAGCTGTCTCTGCAGCATAAAAATATTCTGTACCTTACTACTAACGCACAGGTAAGTTCTGGATGAAACTATGATCACTACTAACATAATTTTCTTCACTTGTCAGATAAGCTGACTACGCAGCATAAATATGTTCGGCACGAATACGCCCAGGTAAGTTCTTAATAAGAATATAAACACTACTATTTAATTTTCATCACTTTTCAGATAAGCTGTCTCTGCAGCATAAAAATATTCGGCACGAACACGCCCAGGTAAGTTCTTACTAAGAATATAAACACTACTATTTAATTTTCATCACTTTTCAGATAAGGTGTCTCTGCAGCATAAAAATATTCGGCACGAATACGCCCAGGTAAGTTCTTAATAAGAATATAAACACTACTATTTAATTTTCGTCACTTTTCAGATAAGCTATCTCTGCAGCATAAAAAAATGTTCTGTACCTTACTACTAACGCACAGGTAAGTTCTTAATAAAAAATATCAAAGAAAAACTTCACAAAATCTCTAACTTTTCTTCCAGAATTTCTGTCTTTTCCGAACAAATCCCGCGCACGTCCACCTCGAACAAATTACCAAATTCAACTCCTCGAGTTCACGCCGTCTCCCTACATCACAGCCGACCGACGAGCCGTTCGTTGTCGGTTGGAATCCAAAATTTTTACTGGTGGCTATATGCGCGGTTGTGTGTGTATCATTTTCATGCAGAAATCGTTGCCACAGAATATCTACAGTGTAGCAACATTTTTCTGGGAATTTCGGGCGGCTTGCTCTAATGTATTGCATGGTGGTGTCGCGTGATGTTTTACGGCTAGGCGAGTTGCCGTTTGTTTTTGTGGAATTTTAGCTGACTAGCGGTAAGATTTAAACGAGAGATTTTAATTTGTGCGCATTTTGCCCAATTTAGAATTTTTTCGTTTGAAAATAATTTATTACATTTTTTTTTCTTTTTCTCTTTATTTGCAGGATGATAACATATGGAGAAGTAGCATAAGGCTACTTCTCAAAGAAAATGTATGGCTTTTATTTTCAGGGTTTTTTTGTTTCTTTTGTATGGAGAAGTAGCATAGGGCTATTTCTTGAAAATATATAATTGTTAATTTTTCAGGACTTTTCTTTCTAATATGAAGAAGTAGCATAGGGTTACTTCTTGAAAATACATAATTTTTAATTTTTCAGGGCTTTTCTTTCTAACATGAAGAAGTAGCATAGGGCTACTTCTTGAAAATAAATAAATTTTAACTTTTCAGGAATTTTCTAATATGAAGAAGTAGCATAGGGCTACTTCTTGAAAATAAATAAACTTTAACTTTTCAGGAATTTTCTAATATGGAGAAGTAGCATAGGGCTACTTCCTGATAATAGCTAAATTTGATTAAATTATATACTCTGGGAAATCATGAGGTTTGTCTCTACGAACGTAGAGAAGCCCATCAAAAGGAGCGTAAGAGGGTATACGCTACAGCGTGGGGACGACCCACCGAGAATAGAGTCTCATGCCGGGCAAAACGAGGAAGGAAGAGAAAAGAGAGAAAAGAAGAGAAAAAAAAAACAAAAAAGAAAGTCGACTCGAGAGGTGAACTATGACTAGTATCTTTGCAGGCGCGCCCAACGTGGGGACGACCCACAAGAGTCTCAAGCCGGGCATACGCTGGACCCTGGGTTGCTGAGACATACGACCCCATCTGCGGCCACGATCCCAGTTCTTCTTAGACGAGTGAGGACTGATCAACAGATAGACTTCGTCTATCAGCTCACCTTACCCAAAGAGCTGGCCAGGATGAGGGGCAGAGGTCGGTTTCTCATGTATGGGAATGTTCCGCTCGAGGCCACAAATTAGTCGGTGAAACGCACTCCTTAACATTCTGCTGAATCCGGTCACAACACTCCGGAAATCTCCCAGTCCCAAGCGAGGAAATCGCTTCGAAATAAATAGAATTCATCTATCAACTCACTCAGGACGACGGACATCCCCCAAAATACAGCAAGCGGGTTCAAGCTCTAAGGAAATTGAAGAAAGGACAGGAAAGTAAAACCCTTCAGATGAAGGCTAACCCAGAAGGGGTTAGTAGCAAAGACTGAGACCATCTAAACTTGATAGTTTCGAGATAATACACTATATGAAAAAAAAACTGCGCTGAGACTCCATCCACACTCGCTGACGCTGTGACATCCCTTGCTTGGAAAAGATTGAAGAAAGGACAGGAAAGTAAAACCCTTCAGATGAAGGCTAACCCAGAAGGGGTTAGTAGCAAAGACTGGGACCATCTAAACTTGATAGTTTAGAGATACTACACTATATGAAAAAAAAACTGCGCTCGCACTCGCTGACGCTGTGACATCCCTTGATTGGAAAAGATTGAAGAAAGGACAGGAAAGTAAAACCCTTCAGATGAAGGCTAACCCAGAAGGGGTTCGTAGCAAAGACTGGGGCCATCTAAACTTGATAGTTTAGAGATACTACACTATATGAAAAAAAAACTGCGCTGAGACTCCATCCGCACTCGCTGACGCTGTGACATCCCTTGATTGGAAAAGATTGAAGAAAGGACAGGAAAGTAAAACCCTTCAGATGAAGGCTAACCCAGAAGGGGTTGGTAGTAAAGACTGACAGAGGTTTATCACCCACCACTGGGGAAGTAGTAGGAGGGTTTGCGATAACCTGTGGTTCACAAGTAAAGCTTGCCGGATGCCTTCTTAGGGCTACCGCGAGCTAGACAGCTATGATCAAGACTTCATATCCTGAGCATGGAAAATTCCGATTGAGAGACCCTTATTATTCTACCACCGTTGCTTTTATGAACTTAGGTGCCAATTTGGCCTCAAAGCGATCTATCGCGCTACTTTGCACAAAATTTCGGACATACACAGTCTGTCCCGGTACAAAGACTCTTTCTCGAGTTCGTAAGTTGTAACCAGCGGCGTACTTTCGATACGCCTCCGTAAGACGAAACTTTACTTCATCGCGCAGCAGCTGAAGCCTTTGGTTGGCAGGCACACACTCGACGGCCCCGTCGGAGTTGGCCTTTAATTCTCGAAGGAGTTGATATGAGCCCCCGTTTGTTACCGGGTGTCGACCGAAGAGCAAGAAATATGGTGAGCACTTGGACGATGCATGCACGACGTTGCGGATGGCGAAGCCGAACATCTTCGTCCCAATCCCGATGCTCCGTCCCGACATAGGCGCGGATTGCTGCCAGGACCGACTGGTTGACACGCTCTGAGGCATTTGACTGAGGAGAGTAGGCTGGTGAGAAGATGTGTTTCACCCCGTAACGGTCTAACAGTTGAGCGAATACTTTTGCAATGAACTGGCTACCATTGTCTGAATGTACCATTTCCGGAACCCCAAACATTAAGAAGACTTCCTGCTCCAGAAATTTGACGACCCGCGAGGCTGTGGCCTCTGGCATTGCTTTCAACAGTGGTCCAGTACAATGAAGATATACCTATTACCACTTCGGCTGCGCGGGTAAGGACCTATAAAATCGCAGAAGATACGTTGCCAAGGCAGATCGGTAGACCGTATCGTGCCCAGAGGAGGTCTTGAAGGCACATTGGTCGGCTTGACCAGCTTACAAGTTTCACAAGCGTTTATGAACCGACGTACCTCAGATGCCATGCTCGGCCAATAGTACTGACGGCGCAGCTTTTCCAGAGTTTTCGCGAAACCGAAGTGTGCTGCCATGGGAGGACTATGCTCTGACTTGATTAAATCGCCCGTGAGATTATCAGGAACCCATAGCTTCCACTGAACCTGCTCCCCTGAGACGTTGTTATTTGGAAGCGAAAATGAGATAAATACTTTACCACCGCTAATTCGTAAGTTCCGGAAACCGCTGGGATTCGATGAGATGCGCTGGATTCTCTCAACGTACGTTTTTTCTTGGAATGCAGGTGAGCTCAGATCGAGCGAGCTGATATGAGCCGGATGAACTAGCTCGTCAGTGTGGTGTTCTACTGCCTCATCAGCAAATGACCTCGAAAGAGCATCAGCCACCACATTGTCCTTATACGGTATTCAATGTGAAATTTGAAGGCCTGGGTTTGAGGCTCCAACGAGCCAGCCTGCCACATAGATCCCGTTGCTCCATGAGCCATTTGAGGCTAGCGTGGTCAGTAATGACCGTGAACTCCAGTCCTTCCACATACGGCTTGAATCTTTTAATGCTCAATACGGCGGCCAGACACTCTAACTTAGTTATGCTGTAATTGCGCTGCGCCGCGTTCAGCTTCTGCGACATGTAAGCGATGGGATGCTCATCCCCGTCTACAGAACGCTGAAACAAGACGCCTCCAACCCCTGTAGTTCTAGCGTCGCACTGAATGAAAAAAGGCTTGGAGAAGTCCGGGTTCGCGAGCACTGGCGCGGTCATCAGGCACTGTTTTAGCTGTTGGAATGCCAGTTCTGCTTGTTCGTTCCACTCGAACTTGACGTTCTTCTTTAGGAGATCCGTCAGAGGACTAGCGATAGTAGCGAAATGTGGAATGAACCTCCTATACCAGCCGCATACTCCGAGGAAGCTACGTATTTTCTTGACAGTTGTTGGCCTTGACAAGCTGTGAATAGCTGTGACCTTTTCAGGATCAGCCCGCAAGCACCCATCCCCAACTACAAAACCCAGATATCTGACCTCTCTCATACAAAACTTACTTTTCTCCACGTTGATCGTCAGGCCGGCGGCAGCGCGGAGCAACGACGCGACTTCCGCCAAAAGCCTTAGGTGTTCGTCAAACGTGGAGGAAGTAATGAGTAGGTCGTCAAGATACACAGACACTCGGTCATGCAGCTGGTGAGGGATGACCTTGCACATCAGCTTGCACATTGTTTGCGGGGCGTTGCAAAGCCCAAACGGAAGCACCTTGAACTGGTATAAGGGTCTTCCCGGCACTGCGAAAGCCATTTTGTCTCTTGATCCCACAGCGAGAGGAATCTGCCAGAACGCATCCTTTAAATCTATGGCAGAGATGAACTTCGTCTCCTGGAGTATACTGAGGAGTCCGTCTATAAGCGGCAACGGAAAGGCATCGGAGACTGTTACGGAGTTCAATTTTCGGGCGTCCAGACAGAGGCGTACTTTACCGTTAGCCTTCTTAACCAAAGTGACTGGTGACGACCACGAACTTTGGCTCTCCTCGATGACCCCTAGCGACAGCATTCGGTCGAGCTCATCATATAAAGATTTCTGCACTACCGGAGACACTGAGTAGAAACGTTGCTTAATGGGTTTCGCCAGACCAATGTCTATTTCATGTTCTACCAACGTGGTGAGACCCAGGCCTTGCTGACTGAATGACGGAAAGGACGTGATCACCTCCTGTAAACGCTGCGAATCACATTCTGCGAGATCGTGCTGTTGTGTACAAGATGGTGAAGCTTTTGGCAAGGAGTGGAGTTCACTTACCATAACAGGCCTTAACCCAAATGCTTTCCAAAAATCGATTCCCAGATAAAGGTGCTGCTGAAGAGAGGGAACTATGTGCAGCCTCATCATACGTGTCTTCTCCCCATACTTCACGAGGACTCGTATGTGGCCCAGAACTTTTTGCTGCCGCCCATCAGCGGTCGAAATTGATGATGACATCGAGTGGAACGAAATCCCCATCTTTCCCAGGAAACTCTCCGCTCCAGCCCCGAGCACGCTCACATTTGCACCGCTGTCCAATAAGCCTCGTATCTTTTGTCCCTGGATGTAGATGTCGGCGTAAGGCCGGGGATCGCAGGGATCCTCTTCATCACATACTACTGTTTCGGCGATGGCAGCCTTTATGACTCTGCGCAGGCTGAGGTACCTATGTGTGCGTGGGACAGTCCTGGAGGAAAAGGACGCCGAGACCTGTGGGAATCCGCTGGCACAAAATGATGCCTCCTCTATATCGGAAGTGAAGATTGACGAGCTTTCATCCGAGAAGGTGCAACTACAACTTTCTGAAGAACCGGGTTCCGAGTAGGTGGTAAAATTGGATGTGTTCAGCGCGTTGGAATGCTCCGTCTGAGTGGAAGAGTTAGACATGTTTACTTTAAGACTGTTGGCCGAATTAAAATCCAATCTGGTTTCACGAGTTTTGTGTTTTGGGAGCGTCGCGGCATCGCTGACAGCTCTACACAGTGGGGTTTGGCTTGGAGTCAAACGGCGCTGACCACCTAAAAAATTTTGACCCCTGCCTCGGTTTCCCGACAAGCAAGCTCTGCATTGCCTTTTTATCACCCCCACTGCACCGCATCCATAGCAAAAGACCCTCTGTGGACCCAGTGGACAGTTGATGTAGACATGACCTTCGGCCGAACAGTTCCAACATGTCACCTGAGATCTAGCGGGTCTGTGGGTGTCTCTCGGAACATTATTTTGAAAACCTCGCGGTGCAACCTCAATAGCATCTATTTGATTGGACAGAACATGATCTAAATACGGCGTGTCCGAATAAATTTCATGAACTGCTCGTCGCGGTGCGATTGCCCGCGGAGAGCCTATGTCAGACCATAATTTTTCAAATCGGTTACATAGGTCTCTCAAATCTAACACGTTGTCGGTCTGATAGAGAAGCAACGCTTCCTGTAAGGCCGGCTTCATGTTACGACGCAAGATTTCCACCAGCTCGGCTTCTGGAATTGGTCTGCCCATTTTGGACACCAACGCATGAACCGCTAATCGAAAATCACTGAATGACTCGTTAACTCCTTGCCTCCTTGACTCAACTAGCTTACGAATTTCGTAGTCAGTTTCCTGGCTACGGAATTCCCGTAAGAGAGCGGAGCGTAACTCTTCCCACGAGTGCGTGCGCTGATTTCGCAAGTATAGCCAATACCAGTTGGCAGCTTTCCCGGTAACGAGGGTATGAAACCCAGCACATAATTCGGAGGCGGATACTTGTTCTAGTATTGCCAGAGATTCTACCCGGAATATGAACTCTGTCACATCCAAGCCGGATGTGCCATCAAAATTTAGCTTCCAGCGGAAGACGGGACTGTGCGCTACGCTGGCACGGTCCCTCGCTGCCGGCTGTCGGGGGACTCAGTATTGTTATGTCTCGGCAGCGGGGGTACTCCAGTGACTGGACCCCTATTCAAATTTTCTAACCGCTCGTTGATCGACGGGATACGAGACCTTCCCGAAAATGGTTCAGCAAAAGCGTATGATGTGTCTGTGAATGTTGCCTGAGCCCTGTTCCCCTCGGATATCGGCACATCCAAGTTCAGCTCGTCAGAGTTGGCGAAGGTTCCCCAAGCTGGGTCCTGGTAAGCCAAACGCGGCGCTTTCCGTTGTCAAAACTGTTTTCGTCTTAACACCTGCCAGCGTGTTTGACCCTCGACTGTCTGTGTTACTCACAGGAACTGTGAGCGTTACACCTCCAGCACCCTCGGCAATAGGCTATGGTGTTAACTGTGAGAGAGGACTAGATTCGACCCGACTCAAGATATTTTCCAAGGTCTGAACATAAGCCTGTGCGTCAGACTGGACAGAGGCAGACGTATTATACAACCGCCGGGCTCTATGGAGTACGTGCAGCACCTGACTGATATAACGCGTACGATCTTCATTGGTTCGGACGGGATCCGAAATCAAGTCCCGATTCAGAGCGTCAACTCGACTGGTGATGTAGTCTAATTCACGCGCTGGGTTCTTATGAGCGTGCGACCTATAGGGCATTCTGCTGGATTCTGTCTTCTCGGCCTCATACATTTCTATGAGCTTGCGACGAGCGTTAGCGTCATCCGATCTAAGGTTTCGAACAGCGAATTCGACCTCAAGCTCGTCTGGTGATAAAAAGGAGAAGTCCATCTTGGAATGAATCTCCGCGACAAACAAAACCAGAGAAAAAAAACTAGCGAGGAAATGCTCTGATGTTAATATCAAAAGACAATTCGCCCGAGAATTGTACTGAATATGTTGAAAGAAAGGACGCGTCTAAAGTAATGCCAAGAATGGTTCGGAATAAACTTGTGCAAAAAAGCTTAAATGACATTGTCCTGGTGTCACTGTTAATGATGATTCAAACGCTAGTTCTGCCCAGTATGATTAGATAACCCAAAAAAAAGTTGTGTTCATGCCAATGTCGACGATAATTCCATTAAAGGTTGTGCCAAGCAATATTTAGAAGAGAAAAAAAAACCCAAAGTGCGTTTAACAAATATCAAAGATACTGCGGCCGAAAATTGTGCTAAATATCTATATATATGTGAGAGAAAATAATGCCTTTATCATAAGGCCAAAGATGATTTCCACGAAAATTTTGCCAGAAGTATATATATGAGTAAAAAAAAAAGATATAATTGCGCTTATACTAGTGCTGAAGCTACTTCAGCTGCAAATTGTGCCAAGTAAGGCTAATATATAAAAAAAAATTACGTTTACGCTAATGTCAACAATAGTTCAACCGGAAATTGTACCCAAATATGATCAGAAAACAATTATGTGAATATCACAGATAATTCAACCGAAAATTGTGCCAAGTACTTCACAGAAGCAAGAAGAGCTCTGCGTGGACTCAGCACTTTGCACCCAGCCAGGAAACCCACGTCCGGTCACCATGCTGCCAGCAAAAGTAGCATGGGTTCCGCCGACAAGCTAGATTAATTTAAACGAAATCGCTTACGTCAGCTTAGAACACTGAGGCCTACCATTACAGAAAACAACAACAAAAAAAGATCTAATAATGATACCAAAAATGAAGAAATGATTCTTGACCAGAAATAATCATAGAAATAGTAATTGCACTTTAGTCAAGAGGAGCTTGACTAAAGGCCCAAAAAAAACCCTAATTTTGGGCGCCATTTGTAACACAAATGAGCGACCAGAAATACAACAAAGAAAAAAGAAGATTTAAGTCAAAGTTTGACCAGAAATGATTACGACAATAGTAATTACAATTTAGTCAAGAGAAGCTTGACTAAATGCGGACAAAAAAACCAAACCCCTTGGGCGCCATTTGTAACACAAATGGGCGACCAGAAATATCATAAATTAATCTTGAAATAATAAAATCGCGCTTTAGTCAAGAGGAGCTTGACTAAAGCCAAAAGAAAACCATTTGGGCGCCATTTGTAACGAAGAGCTTGTCAGCCGACAGATCTACCTACATTCACTTGTACCTGAATGTAGGTACATACCGCATCCGACACCTCTTTGTCACAAAATCATATCCAGGATATGTGTGGGTGGCTGCACAGCGAGTATGCCGCTAGCGATCAGCCGCCTTGGGGTGGTTCTTGCCACCCACATCCCTTCTATGCTTGTTAAGCTGTGCGCGAAGAGAAAAAAAGGAAAAAAAAATGTTTGACCGGACAGACGGACGGACAATAAAAAAAATGACTTGAGTGTATGACTGCAGACGGACAGACAGACAGAAAAAGAAAGATCTCTGCAGGCTTCCTTCTCCTGGGGGAACCTGAAAGCCTTAAAAGGAGAAAATTTATTTTATTTAAATCCTGCAAAAAGAAGGAGAACAGAAGACCTCAGATTGAGAGAGAGTGAGAGAACAGAGAGGAGTCCCAGATGTTGTTGAGACCCCGGCTTTGGGTAATGTTGGGCCCAAACGCCCCCACCCACCCTGGCCAAGCCTCCAAAGCCATATCGAAATGCTCAGCCCCATTATCGTGTGTCCACTAACGATGACCCATCATGCCTCCATCCTCCCTATCGTGCTGGGCTAGTCCCATAATCTGACCCGTCGTAGGTATCTGCACCTCGAATCTCACGGACTACGAGGCGAACTACCACTTCAGACTTCCAAAGCTCTTGCTTGGGTTATTCACGACGTCACAAGACAACAAAACAAAAGAGGCAAGCAAAAAAAAATATTGGTCAACTGACATATGTATTGCGGGCATCTACGTTCCCAATGAATGCGGTAACCTCAATCGATACTAGATCACCCTGGCTTTGGCCTCACAGTTTCTGAAAAGAATTTGAAAAAAAAAAGCAAAGAAACAAAACTTACCAATATCAACAAGATAAATATGCGACGTTCAAATGACAAAAAAAAAACCAAGAGAATGTTTACGAAAATAAAGGAAAAACAAGATAATATATTATGTCATTCTCATAAGACAATGTTTCCTTATTCCTAGTGTTTCTGCAAATCTACTCCAATTACTAGCTTTATTACGGGATGTATTATAAGCATTCAAGAAGATCTAACCATTTCTTGCAATTTTTTTATAACAAAGAAAACTAACCTATCCTACTACAGGTACCTGACTGACTTGACCTGACTTACAACTATTCTTACTTGATTTACAATGTCCAGATAAACGGATATTAATTCACGGTCCATTAGCTGCCAAGCGCCATCAGTGATCCAGGATTGCCGAGAGAGGTACCCAGTGTGCCAGAGCTACCAGTGCTTCACAGGGTGCTTATTTGTGTGTCGCAAGCTTATTTAGCCTTATTAACCATTTTTTTTCTTTTCCTCCTTTTTTTTTCTTTAAATTCTTCTTTCTCGAACGAACTGACCATGCAGCATAAAAATATTCTGCACTAATAACGCACAGGTAAGTTCTTAATGGAAGATATGTGCACTGATAACATAATTTAATCACTTGTAGTATGATGGAATCTTTCTTAGACAAGCTGACTATGCACCATAAAAAATAATTTTGCACTAATGATGCACAGGTAAGTTTTTAATAATAATAAAAATAATTAATCACTGCTACCATGATTCAATCGTTTTTTCCAGATGAGCTGTCTACGCAGCGTAAAAATATTCTGCACTAATAACGCGCAGGTAAGTTCTTAATAAAAAATATAATCACTACGAACTTGATTTAATCGCTTTACGATGAGCTGACGACGCAGCCTAAAAAATATTCTGCACCTATAACGCACAGGTAAGTTCTGGATGAAACTATAATCACTACTAACATAATTTTCTTCACTTGTCAGATAAGCTGACTACGCAGCATAAATATGTTCGGCACGAATACGCCCAGGTAAGTTCTTAATAAGAACATCAACACTACTAATTAATTTTCATCACTTTTCAGATAAGCTGTCTCTGCAGCATAAAAAAAAATATATTCTGTACCTTACTACTAACGCACAGGTAAGTTCTTAATAAGAATATCAACACTACTAATTAATTTTCAACACTTTTCCGATAAGCTGACTCTGCAGCATAAAAATATTCTGTACCTTACTACTAACGCACAGGTAAGTTCTGGCTGAAACTATAATCACTACTAACATAATTTTCTTCACTTGTCAGATAAGCTGACTACGCAGCATAAATAGGTTCGGCACGAATACGCCCAGGTAAGTTCTTAATAAAACTATAAACACTACTATTTAATTTTCATCACTTTTCATATAAGCTGTCTCTGCAGCATAAAAATATTCGGCACGAATACGCCCAAGGCAAGTTCTTAATAAGAATATCAACACTACTAATTAATTTTCATCACTTTTCAGATAAGCTGTCTCTGCAGCATAAAAATATTCTGTACCTCACTACTAACGCACAGGTAAGTTCTGGCTGAAACTATAATCACTACTAACATAATTTTCTTCACTTGTCAGATAAGCTGACTACGCAGCATAAATATGTTCGGCACGAATACGCCCAGGTAAGTTCTTAATAAGAACATCAACACTACTAATTAATTTTCATCACTTTTCAGATAAGCTGTCTCTGCAGCATAAAAAAAAAATATTCTGTACCTTACTACTAACGCACAGGTAAGTTCTTAATAAGAATATCAACACTACTAATTAATTTTCAACACTTTTCCGATAAGCTGACTCTGCAGCATAAAAATATTCTGTACCTTACTACTAACGCACAGGTAAGTTCTGGATGAAACTATGATCACTACTAACATAATTTTCTTCACTTGTCAGATAAGCTGACTACGCAGCATAAATATGTTCGGCACGAATACGCCCAGGTAAGTTCTTAATAAGAATATCAACACTACTAATTAATTTTCATCACTTTTCACATAAGCTGTCTCTGCAGCATAAAAATATTCTGTACCTTACTACTAACGCACAGGTAAGCTCTGGCTGAAACTATAATCACTACTAACATAATTTTCTTCACTTGTCAGATAAGCTGACTACGCAGCATAAATAGGTTCGGCACGAATACGCCCAGGTAAGTTCTTAATAAAACTATAAACACTACTATTTAATTTTCATCACTTTTCATATAAGCTGTCTCTGCAGCATAAAAATATTCGGCACGAATACGCCCAAGGCAAGTTCTTAATAAGAATATCAACACTACTAATTAATTTTCATCACTTTTCAGATAAGCTGTCTCTGCAGCATAAAAATATTCTGTACCTCACTACTAACGCACAGGTAAGTTCTGGCTGAAACTATAATCACTACTAACATAATTTTCTTCACTTGTCAGATAAGCTGACTACGCAGCATAAATATGTTCGGCACGAATACGCCCAGGTAAGTTCTTAATAAAACTATAAACACTACTAATTAACTTTCAACACTTTTCAGATAAGCTGACTCTGCAGCATAAAAAAAAATATTCTGTACCTTACTACTAACGCACAGGTAAGTTCTTAATAAGAATATCAACACTACTAATTAATTTTCAACACTTTTCCGATAAGCTGACTCTGCAGCATAAAAATATTCTGTACCTTACTACTAACGCACAGGTAAGTTCTGGATGAAACTATGATCACTACTAACATAATTTTCTTGACTTGTCAGATAAGCTGACTACGCAGCATAAATATGTTCGGCACGAATACGCCCAGGTAAGTTCTTAATAAGAATATCAACACTACTAATTAATTTTCATCACTTTTCACATAAGCTGTCTCTGCAGCATAAAAATATTCTGTACCTTACTACTAACGCACAGGTAAGCTCTGGCTGAAACTATAATCACTACTAACATAATTTTCTTCACTTGTCAGATAAGCTGACTACGCAGCATAAATAGGTTCGGCACGAATACGCCCAGGTAAGTTCTTAATAAAACTATAAACACTACTATTTAATTTTCATCACTTTTCATATAAGCTGTCTCTGCAGCATAAAAATATTCGGCACGAATACGCCCAAGGCAAGTTCTTAATAAGAATATCAACACTACTAATTAATTTTCATCACTTTTCAGATAAGCTGTCTCTGCAGCATAAAAATATTCTGTACCTTACTACTAACGCACAGGTAAGTTCTGGATGAAACTATAATCACTACTAACATAATTTTCTTCACTTGTCAGATAAGCTGACTACGCAGCATAAATATGTTCGGCACGAATACGCCCAGGTAAGTTCTTAATAAGAATATAAACACTACTATTTAATTTTCATCACTTTTCAGATAAGCTGTCTCTGCAGCATAAAAATATTCGGCACGAACACGCCCAGGTAAGTTCTTACTAAGAATATAAACACTACTATTTATTTTTCATCACTTTTCAGATAAGGTGTCTCTGCAGCATAAAAATATTCGGCACGAATACGCCCAGGTAAGTTCTTAATAAGAATATAAACACTACTATTTAATTTTCGTCACTTTTCAGATAAGCTGTCTCTGCAGCAAAAAAAAATGTTCTGTACCTTACTACTAACGCACAGGTAAGTTCTTAATAAAAAATATCAAAGAAAAACTTCACAAAATCTCTAACTTTTCTTCCAGAATTTCTGTCTTTTCCGAACAAATCCCGCGCACGTCCACCTCGAACAAATTACCAAATTCAACTCCTCGAGTTCACGCCGTCTCCCTACATCACAGCCGCTACGACACACAGCCGAGCGACGAGCCGTTCGTTGTCGGTTGGAATCCGAAATTTTTACTGGTGGCTATATGCGCGGTTGTGTGTGTATCATTTTCATGCAGAAATCGTTGCCACAGAATATCTACAGTGTAGCAACATTTTTCTGGGAATTTCGGGCGGCTTGCTCTAATGTATTGCATGGTGGTGTCGCGTGATGTTTTACGGCTAGGCGAGTTGCCGTTTGTTTTTGTGGAATTTTAGCTGACTAGCGGTAAGATTTAAACGAGAGATTCTAATTTGTGCGCATTTTGCCCAATTTAGAATTTTTTCGTTTGAAAATAATTTATTACATTTTTTTTCTTTTTCTCTTTATTTGCAGGATGATAACATATGGAGAAGTAGCATAAGGCTACTTCTCAAAGAAAATGTATGTCTTTTATTTTCAGGGTTTTTTTGTTTCTTTTGTATGGAGAAGTAGCATAGGGCTATTTCTTGAAAATATATAATTGTTAATTTTTCAGGACTTTTCTTTCTAATATGAAGAAGTAGCATAGGGCTACTTCTTGAAAATATATAATTTTTAATTTTTCAGGGCTTTTCTTTCTAACATGAAGAAGTAGCATAGGGCTACTTCTTGAAAATAAATAAATTTTAACTTTTCAGGAATTTTCTAATATGGAGAAGTAGCATAGGGCTACTTCTTGAAAATAAATAAACTTTAACTTTTCAGGAATTTTCTAATATGGAGAAGTAGCATAGGGCTACTTCCTGATAATAGCTAAATTTGATTAAATTATATACTCTGGGAAATCATGAGGTTTGTCTCTACGAACGTAGAGAAGCCCATCAAAAGTAGCGTAAGGGGGTATACGCTACAAACACCGACAGAACTTTTCGCTGGCAATGTTACCAAGCAGGAGATTCGGCCTCCTGCCGTGTCTATATTAAAACGGCCACCAAGCTCTGTTATGACGACTGGGCGTAAGCCTGTTTTACATCCGCTGACGCCTTATCATAAGCGACTGCAGAATTACAATGCAGTAAGAGACCGCATCTTCTCCTCGGTGGCGGAGCTAGCTGAAATTATGTATCCTGAACTGGACCTTAGACCAAGAAAGAAACGATTGACCGTCCGTTGGCGGGAATACTGTCGACGAATGAAACAGGAAAGAAAAAACTTGGCACATATTGCCGTGTGAAGGATTCTAAGGATATTAAGTCGAACGTAGATTTCCACTAATTAATTTACATAAAATTTGCAAAAAAAACAAAAAAAAAATGTTTTCAGCAGAAAAAGTTTCAAGCGACGACGAGAAGCGAACCAGCGGTTCTTACGTGATAATCCAGCACGTTATCCACTACACCACAGTGATCTTACAAAGCTGCATGCAACAATCAAATTAAAACCACAGTTTCCTCATATAATAAGTTCAATACTACTATATTGTCAAATCCACTATTTTTACAAAATACTTCTCTAATTTTCCAACTTCAGATTTAAATTCAAACTTTAAAAACTATAAATTACGACTACAAGAAAAATACTAATTTCAAATCAAAATTTAATTCCTACAAGCACCAGAGACGACAATGATTTTTCACAGCGACCGCACTTCAAGTTAGCCAAGTTTAATCACGCGATTTTTAGGTTTCTATAGTCTGTGTGACTTTAATGATTTGTTTTCCACTTTTTACTAACTCGGATTCGATTTCAATATGGATTTTCAAAGATAGAGCCAATGCACCAAAACTTTCCGTCGTGATTACCGTCTTGTCCCAAAGGAAAAAGAATTCTATCTGTTGGAGATTATTTAGATTTACCTCCGATGAACCCGCTATCTAAATTTTCTAGAAAAATCGAACCAATGAGAAAATTAGATTTATAAACCTTAACGGGTTTTGATAACATTTTTAAAAATTCTAATTCCCCTTAGAACATGATGTTGTCTCAGGTTTTAGTTCCCTTTCTAGATACTTAACGAAGTCATCATATGGAAACTATTGATTCCAGGGTTGGTTATATCTTCTCCGAAACTGATCGAATTCCGATGTATATTCATAGAACATCGATAATGTCATTGCGACAGGAAAGCTCTGGTTTGACTTTTGAGGTGATCAGCAGGAAAAACACTTGAATTAATGTAAGTATATTTCTTATTTATTTGTTTTTATTTATAAGAACAGGTGTTATATGTTCAGTGTAATTTATTGATGTGTTGTTTATTGTTTTGCGTGATTGAAATCATTTTCGTCTCTGGTTGTGGTAAGTTTTGTACTACTAACTTGTTTGTTTACATTTTAAATTTCCTATACCAAACTAATTAAGCAATTTCTACTATTTTTAGATATGAACAAGATGTTATCTATGTGGATTAAAGAAGGTAGAAGAACTATGTACATATCAGATAAGTATTTTTATGTTTTGTTATCTGAAGATGAAGAATTCTTTGTGTAACTTCTTTCAGGTTCCAAAGATGTCTTCTGACCAAGCTTTCGCTGCAACATACACCCCCCCTTGAAACGTCAGGTTTCAATAAGTAGGTGATAGATTTGATGACTTCCATGGTTGCTGCAAACGGATTTCCATAATGTTCCGGGAGAGTGATTCATCGCATTTATATCTGTGAAAATTCAATGTAGCTTGAGAGGATGACTGATACTAGTATTCAAAGATTTGGGAGATATCTGAAAGGATGTATTTTTTTTGTGAAAGGATTGTTTATGAGGTAATTTACGGTTTTCTTTTTTCAATTGGATGGGATTATTGTATCAATCGGAAGGAGGCAGGTTTTTGTTACAGGTCGCTTAATGACGTTGTGTTGCGTTTTTATGGTGACGACTCGTATTAAGTTATCCTTTCCCGGATGGGTTTTAACAATTCTTCCCATTAGCCATCGTGACGGTGGAAGTCTTTCATCTTTAACAATAACTAAATCGTTCTCTTTTAGGTTGATTTGTTTTGACAGCCACTTTGGGCGCTGTTGTAGGCGATGTAAATATTCAGTACTCCATCTTGCCCAAAATGTTTGATGTAGTTTTTGGATGTACTGATAACGATCGAGGCGATTGGTGTTGATGTCCAGGAGAGTAGGTTCTGGCGGCGTGAGTAGAGCTCCTCCAATTAAAAAATGTCCAGGTGTCAAAGCTGAAGTATCACTCGGGTCCTGTGATAGTTCCGTCAGTGGTCTTGAGTTTAAGCTGGCCTCTATTTGCGTCAACAAAGTACTGAATTCTTCATAGGTTAGAATAGTAGTCCCAATTATTCTCTTCAAGTGTGTTTTGGTCGATCTCACTCCGCTTTCCCATAATCCTCCGAAGTGGGGTGAAGAAGGTGGTATGAAATGCCATTTAATTCCTTCGTTTTCAATTGCTTGTGCGATCTCGTTTTCTATGTGTTTTACCATCTCAAGTTTGTAACGAGTAAGAATTGCGAATCTGCGGAACGTTGCCAAAAATCCAGCTGTAGATAGATCACTTACTAATTCAAGATGCATAGCTTTCGTGACCATGCAGATGAAAACTGCTATATAACCTTTATAGCTGCGAATTCCCCTGCCACTGGAGCTTTTTATATCAAACGGGCCGCAGTAGTCTACTCCAGTATGTGCGAATGGACGTGCTTTTTGTATGCGATAGCTTGGTAGATCTGCCATTAACTGTGTTCTGGATTGTGCTGTCTGCCGAAAACATTGTATGCATTTATGGTTGTATGCGCGAATTATATTCCTGGCGTTTAAAATCCAATATTTGCGACGGAGTAATGAAAGCATGAGCTGAGTACCGCCATGCATTGTTGTTTTGTGCATACTATCAATAATTAGATTTGTTAGATGACTCTTTTCAGGCAATATAATAGGATGCCTTTCTGAAAAGGTAAGCGAGGAGTTTCCAAGGCGACCTCCAACTCTAAGAAGTCCATCATCATGAAAAAACGGATTCAGTTTGATTAGTTTACTCTGCTTTGGGATCTGTTTCTGTTCCCTTAATGCCTTTATTTCCTTATAGAAGTATTCAGCCTGTGTAGCTTGCAGCCAGAATGATAAAGCAGTTTGAAGTTCTTTACTTGCTAAGTATTTTAGTTCTCGATTCTGTGGTGAACTACGGACGTTCCTAGTCCAACGTTGACAATAGGCGGTGATCCTTAGAAGTTTCGTTAGTGACGAATATCGAGACAATAGTTCCCACTGTTGAAAGGGCGTCTGTATGTGTAAGCTCCGAATTTGTTTACGTAATCCCTGTGTTGTTTCTAGCTTTTCTTTACGTTTAGGCCAATTTTCTCTAGATTGTTGTAGCCAATGTGGACCACTCCACCAGAGAGTATGATTTTTGAGTATTCCTGGCTCCATGCCTCTACTTGCACAATCCGCTGGATTTGATTCGCTTGGCACATGAGCCCAACAATTTTCCTTTAGCACTTGATGAATGTGTGAAATTCGATTGGCGACAAAGGTCTCCCACGTTGAAGGATGTTTCTTCAACCACGCAAGTACAATGGTGGAGTCTGTCCATGCATAAATTCCACTTATGTCTAGTTGAAGATTCTGCTGTACTTCCGTCATTAGTTTGGCTAAAAGAGTCGCACCACATAGCTCGAGTCTCGGTAAAGATATAGTTTTTATAGGTGCCACCTTTGTTTTGGCCGAAACTAGGTGCACATCAATTTGTCCATTGACGTTCTCAATGCGAGCATAGACTGCCGCAGCGTATGCTTGAATGGATGCATCACAGAAGCCGTGAAGGTCGATTTTTAACGATTCTTCTCCTGTTTTAATCCACCGAGGAATGTGTATCTGTTGAATAAGACTCAGGCTCTTTCGATAGTTTTCCCAGCTTAATTTGATATCCTCAGGAATTTCGTCATCCCATTGTAGTCCGGCCAACCAAAGTGATTGGATAAGGATCTTTGCTGTTATTATTATAGGGGCGAGCAGTCCTATGGGGTCAAAGAGCTTCGATATTTCTGACAAGATACTATGTTTAGTCCACGTTCGCTGACTTTGGTCTATTTCCACCTTATATGACAGGGTATCAGATTGAGGATTCCAAAGCATTCCAAGAGCCTTAATATCACTAGAGTCCACTGATAAAGGTAGTTCAGGTTCTCTCTTCTCCTCCGGGATAGCTTGTAGAATGCTCTCATTGTTTGAAGCCCATTTACGTAGTTCGAGTCCTCCGGCTTGGAGTAGATGACTGATTTGAAATCGTTTCAGATTGGCTTCTTGAATATTGTTTCCACCGGAAATTAAATCGTCTACATAAAAGTCGTTGAGAACTGCTTCTGCGCCGACAGGATAATTGTGACTTTCATCTCTGGCTAATTGTTGCATTGTTCTGATTGCGATATATGGCGCACTTTTAATTCCAAATGTTACTGTTGTCAATTTGTAGTCTCGAATCGGTTTGTCTGGTGAGTCCCTCCACACTATCCGTTGATATTCTGCGTCGTTGGGATGCATGTGGATCTGCCTGTACATTTTTTGAACGTCAGCCGTAAAAGCGATTTTGTGCCTTCTCCACCGCATTAAAATTACGAATAATGTTTCCTGGATGGTTGGTCCTTTCAAGAGAACATCGTTTAAGGACTTACCATTACTTGTGCGTCGCGATGCGTCGAAGACTGTGCGAACTTTTGTAGTGGTGCTGCTTGGTTTTATGACGGCGTGATGTGGCAAATACGCGCACTCGTAATACGGATTTCTATTTATATAATGCCTAATAAATTCATTTTCTGTGTTGGTTACTGGTTGCATGTGTCCTAATTCCAAGTATTCATTCATACATTTGACATATTCTGTTTTTAGGTATGGATCTTGACCGAAGTGCCTTTCCATTTGTAACAGGCGACCAATGGCAATATTTCTAGATGCTCCTAGTGCCTTTCCATCTTCGATGAATGGAAGCCGAACTTGATATCTTCCACTGGAACATCTGATATACGTGTTGGCGAAGTGTTGTTCACATAGATTTTCTTCAGATGTAAGAAGAGGTTTAGAAGGTATTTCTTCCAATTCCCAAAACATTTTCAAGTCGTCTTGTAAATTAACGTTAACGTGAAAATTTTGTAGATTCTGAGGCTGTGAAGACCGATTAGATGTTTCACCTGATAATATCCATCCAAATATTGTATGCTGTCCAATTGGAGTGCCAAGTTCACCTCTTCGTATTCCATCGCAAATGAGAGATGGGTAGATGTCAGCTCCCAACAACACGTCTATACGTCCTGGTCGATTAAATGTGGGATCAGCCAATTCGAGGCCATCAAGATGCTGCCAAGTAGACTTTGTAATTAGGTGGCCTGGAAGCAGATTTGTGATTGTCCGTAGAACAAACGCGTCAACATGTATTTTAGTTTCGTTGGATGAAATCTTCGGTGTAATAGTCAACTTTACACTGGCTTTGATTTTCTCGGTAGACGTATTACCTAATCCAGTTACGTTTACATCTATGAATTCCCTAGGTAATCGAAGAGTTTGTACAACATGTTCTGTGACAAACGACGCCTGCGAACCAGGGTCAATAAGAGCTCTAAAGCTTTGTTCCAGTCCATTTGGTGCAATAATTTTGACTAAAGCTGTTGCTAAGAGAATTTGTTGAGATCTGGAATATTGGCTCGCGACAAATGACTGTGCTCCAGCGACAAAATCATTATTGTTCGCAATAACGAAAGATTGTCTAGAGGTTCCGGGCTGATTGACATGTTCAAGCCGTGAATTTTCTGGCGTATTTTGATTTTTATGTAAGGTTGTGTGATGCGATTTCTTGCATATTAAACATTTAAGCTTACTCGGACAATTCGCTATAAGGTGTCCAGAACCTAGGCAGTTTAGACATAGACCCTTTGATTTTACTGCATCCAATCTAGCTTGATGATTGAGTTCCAAATATTTCGGACATTTGCGAATGGAATGCAATTCACGGCAAAGTAAACAAAGAGAACTTGTAGCTACGTGGAACGTTTGAGGTTTTCTCCAAAACTTTTCTACTTGTGCAGCGGGTGCAGGTTTGATTTCCTTGACTATCGGCTTTCTTTTCACGTTCATTACTTCTAACGTACGAAACCTAGCTTCTAAGAATTCTTTCAATTCGTTCCAAGTTGGAAGGACTCCTTTTGAGCTTTGCGACTGTTCCCATAATTCTAGGGTCTCGTATGGTAATCTTTGCGTGACAAAATAAATTAAAATAGGATCCCAGTTCTCTGTTTTGATTTGGAGATTTTGGAGAGCGGCAAGGCACTCTGCGGTTTTATCGAGCAGACCTTTCACTCCCTTTGCTGATTCCTGATTTACGTTTACCTGATTAAATAAAACATCCAACTGGGCCTTAACTAAAACACGTTTGTTGTCATATCTCGATGTCAACATTTGCCATGCTGGCTCAAAGTTTGCGCTAGTAATCGTAGTATTACTGAGAAGACTTCTGGCTTCGCCTGAGAGATGTGCCTTTAAATATTGTAATTTTTGCACATGTGATAGACGCTCATTATCATATATCAGAGCTTTAAATAAATCATGAAATGTATTCCAGGCAAGATAATCTCCGGAAAATGTAGGTAGTGATATTTGTGGTAATTTTAGCTCGTCACGCTTTGAGTCTAGACTGATAACCTTCATCTCACTGTCTTTTCCAACAACCGTTTCGGCTATAGCTGGTGGGAAATCGCGTTGAAAATCCGATACGATTCTTGCGAACGCGTCTATATAAAAATTCTCAACCACTGAGTATATTTGTTCTACGAAATATAGATCGCTTTTCATACTTTCGGCGGTCGCCAATAAAGCTATCTCTTCATCGCGGTTTTTAAACTCCTGCCAATGCTTCTCTAGGTTCGTTATTCTTGCTTCATAATACGGTTTTGATCTGCGATCTTTACCATCCTTCTTGTAATTAGCAAAGAAATCCTCGATTACCTTTTTACTACGCTTTTGCAACTTAATTAAATTGTCCATTATGTTAGATTAAGTAGTATGTATATATGTATATTTGTAAAATAAAAGGCATGCAATAAGAAATAAGATGAAACGGACTCACCAGACTTGTTCAAATTGTATCCAAAGGTTTTCCGAATAGAATTCACTGATTTTATAGTCTTTTCGTTGCCAATATAAAAAAAAAGAGTTTTTTATTTACTTTTTCAACTTAAATCACTTGAATTCAATGTTCACAGTCACAGGCACTATGAGTTCAAAGTTCACTTGAATGAGCACGCACGTTTTCTAGTTTCCAGAAAAATCGTTCTACCAATACTATGTCCAGTTAATATCCGGCTCGAAGGACCATTATGTGAAGGATTCTAAGGATATTAAGTCGAACGTAGATTTCCACTAATTAATTTACATAAAATTTGCAAAAAAAACAAAAAAAAAATGTTTTCAGCAGAAAAAGTTTCAAGCGACGACGAGAAGCGAACCAGCGGTTCTTACGTGATAATCCAGCACGTTATCCACTACACCACAGTGATCTTACAAAGCTGCATGCAACAATCAAATTAAAACCACAGTTTCCTCATATAATAAGTTCAATACTACTATATTGTCAAATCCACTATTTTTACAAAATACTTCTCTAATTTTCCAACTTCAGATTTAAATTCAAACTTTAAAAACTATAAATTACGACTACAAGAAAAATACTAATTTCAAATCAAAATTTAATTCCTACAAGCACCAGAGACGACAATGATTTTTCACAGCGACCGCACTTCAAGTTAGCCAAGTTTAATCACGCGATTTTTAGGTTTCTATAGTCTGTGTGACTTTAATGATTTGTTTTCCACTTTTTACTAACTCGGATTCGATTTCAATATGGATTTTCAAAGATAGAGCCAATGCACCAAAACTTTCCGTCGTGATTACCGTCTTGTCCCAAAGGAAAAAGAATTCTATCTGTTGGAGATTATTTAGATTTACCTCCGATGAACCCGCTATCTAAATTTTCTAGAAAAATCGAACCAATGAGAAAATTAGATTTATAAACCTTAACGGGTTTTGATAACATTTTTAAAAATTCTAATTCCCCTTAGAACATGATGTTGTCTCAGGTTTTAGTTCCCTTTCTAGATACTTAACGAAGTCATCATATGGAAACTATTGATTCCAGGGTTGGTTATATCTTCTCCGAAACTGATCGAATTCCGATGTATATTCATAGAACATCGATAATGTCATTGCGACAGGAAAGCTCTGGTTTGACTTTTGAGGTGATCAGCAGGAAAAACACTTGAATTAATGTAAGTATATTTCTTATTTATTTGTTTTTATTTATAAGAACAGGTGTTATATGTTCAGTGTAATTTATTGATGTGTTGTTTATTGTTTTGCGTGATTGAAATCATTTTCGTCTCTGGTTGTGGTAAGTTTTGTACTACTAACTTGTTTGTTTACATTTTAAATTTCCTATACCAAACTAATTAAGCAATTTCTACTATTTTTAGATATGAACAAGATGTTATCTATGTGGATTAAAGAAGGTAGAAGAACTATGTACATATCAGATAAGTATTTTTATGTTTTGTTATCTGAAGATGAAGAATTCTTTGTGTAACTTCTTTCAGGTTCCAAAGATGTCTTCTGACCAAGCTTTCGCTGCAACATACACCCCCCCTTGAA
The DNA here is from genome assembly GCA_963924295.1 of Dioctria rufipes. Classification (NCBI taxonomy): domain Eukaryota; kingdom Metazoa; phylum Arthropoda; class Insecta; order Diptera; family Asilidae; genus Dioctria; species Dioctria rufipes. The sequence goes on along the minus strand of OZ002742.1, from coordinate 111,408,790 downwards.
ACGTCAGGTTTCAATAAGTAGGTGATAGATTTGATGACTTCCATGGTTGCTGCAAACGGATTTCCATAATGTTCCGGGAGAGTGATTCATCGCATTTATATCTGTGAAAATTCAATGTAGCTTGAGAGGATGACTGATACTAGTATTCAAAGATTTGGGAGATATCTGAAAGGATGTATTTTTTTTGTGAAAGGATTGTTTTTGAGGTAATTTACGGTTTTCTTTTTTCAATTGGATGGGATTATTGTATCAATCGGAAGGAGGCAGGTTTTTGTTACAGGTCGCTTAATGACGTTGTGTTGCGTTTTTATGGTGACGACTCGTATTAAGTTATCCTTTCCCGGATGGGTTTTAACAATTCTTCCCATTAGCCATCGTGACGGTGGAAGTCTTTCATCTTTAACAATAACTAAATCGTTCTCTTTTAGGTTGATTTGTTTTGACAGCCACTTTGGGCGCTGTTGTAGGCGATGTAAATATTCAGTACTCCATCTTGCCCAAAATGTTTGATGTAGTTTTTGGATGTACTGATAACGATCGAGGCGATTGGTGTTGATGTCCAGGAGAGTAGGTTCTGGCGGCGTGAGTAGAGCTCCTCCAATTAAAAAATGTCCAGGTGTCAAAGCTGAAGTATCACTCGGGTCCTGTGATAGTTCCGTCAGTGGTCTTGAGTTTAAGCTGGCCTCTATTTGCGTCAACAAAGTACTGAATTCTTCATAGGTTAGAATAGTAGTCCCAATTATTCTCTTCAAGTGTGTTTTGGTCGATCTCACTCCGCTTTCCCATAATCCTCCGAAGTGGGGTGAAGAAGGTGGTATGAAATGCCATTTAATTCCTTCGTTTTCAATTGCTTGTGCGATCTCGTTTTCTATGTGTTTTACCATCTCAAGTTTGTAACGAGTAAGAATTGCATTTGCCCCAATAAAGTTCGATCCGCAATCACTATACATATCTGTGCACAAGCCACGACGTGACACGAATCTGCGGAACGTTGCCAAAAATCCAGCTGTAGATAGATCACTTACTAATTCAAGATGCATAGCTTTCGTGACCATGCAGATGAAAACTGCTATATAACCTTTATAGCTGCGAATTCCCCTGCCACTGGAGCTTTTTATATCAAACGGGCCGCAGTAGTCTACTCCAGTATGTGCGAATGGACGTGCTTTTTGTATGCGATAGCTTGGTAGATCTGCCATTAACTGTGTTCTGGATTGTGCTGTCTGCCGAAAACATTGTATGCATTTATGGTTGTATGCGCGAATTATATTCCTGGCGTTTAAAATCCAATATTTGCGACGGAGTAATGAAAGCATGAGCTGAGTACCGCCATGCATTGTTGTTTTGTGCATACTATCAATTATTAGATTTGTTAGATGACTCTTTTCAGGCAATATAATAGGATGCCTTTCTGAAAAGGTAAGCGAGGAGTTTCCAAGGCGACCTCCAACTCTAAGAAGTCCATCATCATGAAAAAACGGATTCAGTTTGATTAGTTTACTCTGCTTTGGGATCTGTTTCTGTTCCCTTAATGCCTTTATTTCCTTATAGAAGTATTCAGCCTGTGTAGCTTGCAGCCAGAATGATAAAGCAGTTTGAAGTTCTTTACTTGCTAAGTATTTTAGTTCTCGATTCTGTGGTGAACTACGGACGTTCCTAGTCCAACGTTGACAATAGGCGGTGATCCTTAGAAGTTTCGTTAGTGACGAATATCGAGACAATAGTTCCCACTGTTGAAAGGGCGTCTGTATGTGTAAGCTCCGAATTTGTTTACGTAATCCCTGTGTTGTTTCTAGCTTTTCTTTACGTTTAGGCCAATTTTCTCTAGATTGTTGTAGCCAATGTGGACCACTCCACCAGAGAGTATGATTTTTGAGTATTCCTGGCTCCATGCCTCTACTTGCACAATCCGCTGGATTTGATTCGCTTGGCACATGAGCCCAACAATTTTCCTTTAGCACTTGATGAATGTGTGAAATTCGATTGGCGACAAAGGTCTCCCACGTTGAAGGATGTTTCTTCAACCACGCAAGTACAATGGTGGAGTCTGTCCATGCATAAATTCCACTTATGTCTAGTTGAAGATTCTGCTGTACTTCCGTCATTAGTTTGGCTAAAAGAGTCGCACCACATAGCTCGAGTCTCGGTAAAGATATAGTTTTTATAGGTGCCACCTTTGTTTTGGCCGAAACTAGGTGCACATCAATTTGTCCATTGACGTTCTCAATGCGAGCATAGACTGCCGCAGCGTATGCTTGAATGGATGCATCACAGAAGCCGTGAAGGTCGATTTTTAACGATTCTTCTCCTGTTTTAATCCACCGAGGAATGTGTATCTGTTGAATAAGACTCAGGCTCTTTCGATAGTTTTCCCAGCTTAATTTGATATCCTCAGGAATTTCGTCATCCCATTGTAGTCCGGCCAACCAAAGTGATTGGATAAGGATCTTTGCTGTTATTATTATAGGGGCGAGCAGTCCTATGGGGTCAAAGAGCTTCGATATTTCTGACAAGATACTATGTTTAGTCCACGTTCGCTGACTTTGGTCTATTTCCACCTTATATGACAGGGTATCAGATTGAGGATTCCAAAGCATTCCAAGAGCCTTAATATCACTAGAGTCCACTGATAAAGGTAGTTCAGGTTCTCTCTTCTCCTCCGGGATAGCTTGTAGAATGCTCTCATTGTTTGAAGCCCATTTACGTAGTTCGAGTCCTCCGGCTTGGAGTAGATGACTGATTTGAAATCGTTTCAGATTGGCTTCTTGAATATTGTTTCCACCGGAAATTAAATCGTCTACATAAAAGTCGTTGAGAACTGCTTCTGCGCCGACAGGATAATTGTGACTTTCATCTCTGGCTAATTGTTGCATTGTTCTGATTGCGATATATGGCGCACTTTTAATTCCAAATGTTACTGTTGTCAATTTGTAGTCTCGAATCGGTTTGTCTGGTGAGTCCCTCCACACTATCCGTTGATATTCTGCGTCGTTGGGATGCATGTGGATCTGCCTGTACATTTTTTGAACGTCAGCCGTAAAAGCGATTTTGTGCCTTCTCCACCGCATTAAAATTACGAATAATGTTTCCTGGATGGTTGGTCCTTTCAAGAGAACATCGTTTAAGGACTTACCATTACTTGTGCGTCGCGATGCGTCGAAGACTGTGCGAACTTTTGTAGTGGTGCTGCTTGGTTTTATGACGGCGTGATGTGGCAAATACGCGCACTCGTAATACGGATTTCTATTTATATAATGCCTAATAAATTCATTTTCTGTGTTGGTTACTGGTTGCATGTGTCCTAATTCCAAGTATTCATTCATACATTTGACATATTCTGTTTTTAGGTATGGATCTTGACCGAAGTGCCTTTCCATTTGTAACAGGCGACCAATGGCAATATTTCTAGATGCTCCTAGTGCCTTTCCATCTTCGATGAATGGAAGCCGAACTTGATATCTTCCACTGGAACATCTGATATACGTGTTGGCGAAGTGTTGTTCACATAGATTTTCTTCAGATGTAAGAAGAGGTTTAGAAGGTATTTCTTCCAATTCCCAAAACATTTTCAAGTCGTCTTGTAAATTAACGTTAACGTGAAAATTTTGTAGATTCTGAGGCTGTGAAGACCGATTAGATGTTTCACCTGATAATATCCATCCAAATATTGTATGCTGTCCAATTGGAGTGCCAAGTTCACCTCTTCGTATTCCATCGCAAATGAGAGATGGGTAGATGTCAGCTCCCAACAACACGTCTATACGTCCTGGTCGATTAAATGTGGGATCAGCCAATTCGAGGCCATCAAGATGCTGCCAAGTAGACTTTGTAATTAGGTGGCCTGGAAGCAGATTTGTGATTGTCCGTAGAACAAACGCGTCAACATGTATTTTAGTTTCGTTGGATGAAATCTTCGGTGTAATAGTCAACTTTACACTGGCTTTGATTTTCTCGGTAGACGTATTACCTAATCCAGTTACGTTTACATCTATGAATTCCCTAGGTAATCGAAGAGTTTGTACAACATGTTCTGTGACAAACGACGCCTGCGAACCAGGGTCAATAAGAGCTCTAAAGCTTTGTTCCAGTCCATTTGGTGCAATAATTTTGACTAAAGCTGTTGCTAAGAGAATTTGTTGAGATCTGGAATATTGGCTCGCGACAAATGACTGTGCTCCAGCGACAAAATCATTATTGTTCGCAATAACGAAAGATTGTCTAGAGGTTCCGGGCTGATTGACATGTTCAAGCCGTGAATTTTCTGGCGTATTTTGATTTTTATGTAAGGTTGTGTGATGCGATTTCTTGCATATTAAACATTTAAGCTTACTCGGACAATTCGCTATAAGGTGTCCAGAACCTAGGCAGTTTAGACATAGACCCTTTGATTTTACTGCATCCAATCTAGCTTGATGATTGAGTTCCAAATATTTCGGACATTTGCGAATGGAATGCAATTCACGGCAAAGTAAACAAAGAGAACTTGTAGCTACGTGGAACGTTTGAGGTTTTCTCCAAAACTTTTCTACTTGTGCAGCGGGTGCAGGTTTGATTTCCTTGACTATCGGCTTTCTTTTCACGTTCATTACTTCTAACGTACGAAACCTAGCTTCTAAGAATTCTTTCAATTCGTTCCAAGTTGGAAGGACTCCTTTTGAGCTTTGCGACTGTTCCCATAATTCTAGGGTCTCGTATGGTAATCTTTGCGTGACAAAATAAATTAAAATAGGATCCCAGTTCTCTGTTTTGATTTGGAGATTTTGGAGAGCGGCAAGGCACTCTGCGGTTTTATCGAGCAGGCCTTTCACTCCCTTTGCTGATTCCTGATTTACGTTTACCTGATTAAATAAAACATCCAACTGGGCCTTAACTAAAACACGTTTGTTGTCATATCTCGATGTCAACATTTGCCATGCTGGCTCAAAGTTTGCGCTAGTAATCGTAGTATTACTGAGAAGACTTCTGGCTTCGCCTGAGAGATGTGCCTTTAAATATTGTAATTTTTGCACATGTGATAGACGCTCATTATCATATATCAGAGCTTTAAATAAATCATGAAATGTATTCCAGGCAAGATAATCTCCGGAAAATGTAGGTAGTGATATTTGTGGTAATTTTAGCTCGTCACGCTTTGAGTCTAGACTGATAACCTTCATCTCACTGTCTTTTCCAACAACCGTTTCGGCTATAGCTGGTGGGAAATCGCGTTGAAAATCCGATACGATTCTTGCGAACGCGTCTATATAAAAATTCTCAACCACTGAGTATATTTGTTCTACGAAATATAGATCGCTTTTCATACTTTCGGCGGTCGCCAATAAAGCTATCTCTTCATCGCGGTTTTTAAACTCCTGCCAATGCTTCTCTAGGTTCGTTATTCTTGCTTCATAATACGGTTTTGATCTGCGATCTTTACCATCCTTCTTGTAATTAGCAAAGAAATCCTCGATTACCTTTTTACTACGCTTTTGCAACTTAATTAAATTGTCCATTATGTTAGATTAAGTAGTATGTATATATGTATATTTGTAAAATAAAAGGCATGCAATAAGAAATAAGATGAAACGGACTCACCAGACTTGTTCAAATTGTATCCAAAGGTTTTCCGAATAGAATTCACTGATTTTATAGTCTTTTCGTTGCCAATATAAAAAAAAAGAGTTTTTTATTTACTTTTTCAACTTAAATCACTTGAATTCAATGTTCACAGTCACAGGCACTATGAGTTCAAAGTTCACTTGAATGAGCACGCACGTTTTCTAGTTTCCAGAAAAATCGTTCTACCAATACTATGTCCAGTTAATATCCGGCTCGAAGGACCATTATGTGAAGGATTCTAAGGATATTAAGTCGAACGTAGATTTCCACTAATTAATTTACATAAAATTTGCAAAAAAAACAAAAAAAAAATGTTTTCAGCAGAAAAAGTTTCAAGCGACGACGAGAAGCGAACCAGCGGTTCTTACGTGATAATCCAGCACGTTATCCACTACACCACAGTGATCTTACAAAGCTGCATGCAACAATCAAATTAAAACCACAGTTTCCTCATATAATAAGTTCAATACTACTATATTGTCAAATCCACTATTTTTACAAAATACTTCTCTAATTTTCCAACTTCAGATTTAAATTCAAACTTTAAAAACTATAAATTACGACTACAAGAAAAATACTAATTTCAAATCAAAATTTAATTCCTACAAGCACCAGAGACGACAATGATTTTTCACAGCGACCGCACTTCAAGTTAGCCAAGTTTAATCACGCGATTTTTAGGTTTCTATAGTCTGTGTGACTTTAATGATTTGTTTTCCACTTTTTACTAACTCGGATTCGATTTCAATATGGATTTTCAAAGATAGAGCCAATGCACCAAAACTTTCCGTCGTGATTACCGTCTTGTCCCAAAGGAAAAAGAATTCTATCTGTTGGAGATTATTTAGATTTACCTCCGATGAACCCGCTATCTAAATTTTCTAGAAAAATCGAACCAATGAGAAAATTAGATTTATAAACCTTAACGGGTTTTGATAACATTTTTAAAAATTCTAATTCCCCTTAGAACATGATGTTGTCTCAGGTTTTAGTTCCCTTTCTAGATACTTAACGAAGTCATCATATGGAAACTATTGATTCCAGGGTTGGTTATATCTTCTCCGAAACTGATCGAATTCCGATGTATATTCATAGAACATCGATAATGTCATTGCGACAGGAAAGCTCTGGTTTGACTTTTGAGGTGATCAGCAGGAAAAACACTTGAATTAATGTAAGTATATTTCTTATTTATTTGTTTTTATTTATAAGAACAGGTGTTATATGTTCAGTGTAATTTATTGATGTGTTGTTTATTGTTTTGCGTGATTGAAATCATTTTCGTCTCTGGTTGTGGTAAGTTTTGTACTACTAACTTGTTTGTTTACATTTTAAATTTCCTATACCAAACTAATTAAGCAATTTCTACTATTTTTAGATATGAACAAGATGTTATCTATGTGGATTAAAGAAGGTAGAAGAACTATGTACATATCAGATAAGTATTTTTATGTTTTGTTATCTGAAGATGAAGAATTCTTTGTGTAACTTCTTTCAGGTTCCAAAGATGTCTTCTGACCAAGCTTTCGCTGCAACAGCCGTGTCGATGCCAGACGACATTCGACCGTATGCCGAAGTAAGACTTCTCTGGCGAACTGAGACTCGGTTACTGGATAGTGGTGCCACTGTCAGTATTCTAGGCCAGGGAGCTCTAGAGAAGTTAGCTGAAGTAGAGGTTGAATGGAAGAGGTATCGGACACAGATACAAGTAGCTAATGGTGCCATGACGACTGTTCATGTGGACGTGGCCATCACTTTCCGTGGTGAGACCCAACACGTGCGTCTTTACGTGGTTTCTGGGCTCACACAGGCACTATATCTAGGAAACGACTTCTGGCGTCTATTTGGGTTGGCTCCAAATGTCCTGGGTATAGTTGCAGAAGTGACACCAAGCCTAATAGCTACTACTGACACCGAATGCCATGTTCTTTCTGTTCAAGAGCACCGACATCTAGAAGCGACCAAACAGCTTTTTCCTTCTTTCGCCTCATTGGGCTTAAGAAAAACACATCTTGTTACTCACAAGATTGAAACGAATGACGCGACTCCGATAAAACAGGGGTTTTATCCGATTTCACCGGCAGTACAGAATTTGATGGATGCTGAATTGCGACGAATGCTCTCGTTGGGTGTGATAGACGAGAACCACAGTCCTTGAAGCTCTCCATTCGTACTAGTAAGTAATCGTGGAAAGGTCCGGCCCTGCTTTGACTCCAGGAAGATCAATACCTTTACCAAGGAACACGCCTATCCGCTACCGCAGATAGACGCGCTTCTGAGTCGACTTCCTCCGGCAAACTATATTTCGAGCCTGGACTTGAAAGACGCCTTCTGGCAGATTCCACTAGACGCTGATTCCAGAGAGAAGACCGCTTTTACAGTACCTGGTCATCCTCTCTATCAGTACACCGTGATGCCAATCAGCCTTTGCAATACTCCACAAACGATGTGCCGCCTCATGGATAACGTCTTTCCTTTCGATCTTCGTGAGAATGCTCTGGTCTATTTAGACGATTTACTAATTCTGTCATCAGATTATTTCAGGAAAGCTGGCTTCACTATCAACGTTGAGAAGAGTAAGTTTTGTATCAAAGAGACCAAATACTTGGGTTTCATTGTCGGAAAAGGAGGTATAAGAACTGACCCCGACAAGATTTCATCCATAATTGACTATATGTCACCTAAAACTGTTCGGCAAGCCCGACGCCTACTAGGTATGGCGGGATGCTATAGACGGTTCATCACGAACTATGCTGATCTAACTGCCGCCATTACAGACACTCTGAAGAATCCAAGTCAGTTCCAATGGACACCTGAAGCCCAGACGTCTCTAGAATCATTAAAACAACAACTTACTTCCGCTCCGTTGTTAGTGAGCCCAGACTTCACCAAGCCGTTCACTATACAGTGCGATGCGAGCCAACAAGGAGCCAACAAGAGCCAACTAGATGACGATGGCCACGAGAAGCCAATAGCCTACGTCTCGAAAAAGTTGGACTCAGCGCAAAGAAATTACACAGTCACGGAGCAGGAATGTCTAGCTGCAATCTTAAGTGTACAGAAGTTCCGGCCCTTCATAGAACTTATGCCGTTTAAGATAGTGACTGATCATGCGAGCTTGAAATGGCTAATGTCCCAAAAGGATCTCAGCGGTAGACTTGCTCGGTGGAGTTTAAAGCTACAGGGTTTCGACTTCACCATTGAACACCGAAAAGGAAGCCTAAATGTCGTTCCTGATGCGCCGTCACGAATTCATTGCGACAGCTTGTCAACACCTGAGGATCCTGACCCGGAAGTTGACCTTAGTTCTCCATATTTCAACTCGTTGGAATATTAAGAGCTAAGGCATAAGGTTAAAACAGCTTCTGGCAAACTACCAGATCTTTGCGTCAGGGATGGCTTCGTTTATATTGTTCCGAGAACAGGCGATCCGATTCTGGTAGAAGAAGCTTGGAAGCCTTGGATTCCACGAGGGCTTGTCTCCAACGTTATTTCAAGAGCGCATGATCCGCCAATAGCTTTTCACGGAGGTATAGGGAAAACACTGGAACGTTTAAGAAGACACCTGTACTGGCCACGAATGACAGTTGATGTCAGAAACTGCGTAGGCGCCTGTGACGTGTGTAAAGAGACCAAGCCCCCAATACTATTCTTAGACCACCTATGGGAGTCCAGTCTGTGACAGGAAGACCATGGCAAAAACTGTACATCGACTTTCTAGGTCCATATCCTTGGTCAGTGAAAGGAAATGTCTGCATATGAAGCACTTGCGAACGGCAGTTTACTCGCCCCAAGCAAACGCCTCAGAGCGAGTGAGCAGGTCTCTATTGTCAGGGATTAGGGCATACATCCGGAAGGATGAGAAGCTGAGCCAGATAGATAGTTCCCTCAGGAGTTTTTTCCACCAAGCAACTGGTGTCTCCTCTCCGTACCGAACACTCTTCGGTCAGCAGATTGAGCATGCGAACTCCTAGTCCATTTTAAGGAGCCTTGGAACTCATAATGAGCCTCTGAGAGTGAATGCTGAAGATAAATTGATATTGATCCGTGCGAGAATGCAGGAGAACTTATACCACGCGGTCGAACCGGATTCAAAAGCTTATAATCTCAGGCGAAGCCTATTAATTTCAAAGTGGGTCAAGAAGTATTCAGACGGAATTTTGCCCAAAGCAAGCTCCAGTAGAACACTAGCGGAAAACTGTGACGAAAATTCGTAAAGTGTCGGGTTAAATCAAAGAACGGAAACTCTTATACGAGCTTGAAGATCTGCAGGAGAAACCGTTAGGAGTCTATCACGCCAAGGACATCAAGCCGTGATATCCATTCGCGAAACGTCATCTATCTATTATGACTTTTATTTCTGGTAGCCCTAATAAGGCATCCAGCCAGCTTCACTGGCAAACGACAGAATGCTAATGTGCCGCTTAGGACATCCCCCAGCCTAGCGGCCGGCATACCTTTTCAACATACAGACGTTTTATCCCACTTCCTAGCCTGATAACACGTCAGAACCCCTCCTGTATGGTAACCCTACGGCAGATAGTTTGCCGTAGGAATTCCACTTGTTTAAAATTGTTGAAAATCAGCATGTCACTACCTCGACGATGCCTTGAAGACACACCCTTGAACAAACGTCGATTGGAGATAGAGTGAGATGTTGGGCCAGGAGAGCTTCGCGATCAGTTGGTTAGGTTCCTGACCGCGGGGTTCTCTCAGCATTTCGGTGAAGGAAGGCAAAGGGGCATTGACCGGCTGGATTTTTTGGGTTATCAACTTGTCAATGCACCTCTGGTTTCCAGCACGGAGAAGGATGTCGAGGTCTGGTCAAAGACTGACGTGACTTCGGGTATGTGTCTTCGATTCGTCAGCTGTCGAGTACATCAGACTGTCTTGGACAATCTGTAGCAGACGCCTAGCCTGAATGATAAGAAATGCCTTCGAGCCACACATTGGGCGCCCGCAGCGATGAGACCTATGTTTAAGACCGGCTAGCTCAGTCGACCATTTTTCAGTGTTGTCTGAACCACGGGTGGTCTAGATCACTCTGCCCTGTTATGGTCGTACCGTATTACATGTAGCAATATGCTACACTGAGCTAGGTACACGTCTACGCGACCCGTAGTAGCATGAGGTGTGTGCGGACTGTGTCCTAGTAGTTGTTCTATGGGGCTACTGGCCCACTGCTTTTTCGAGTCCATACTAAATGTGGGTTTGTGTCTCGACTGAACATGTTTATGTCTTGTATGTGGGGGATACGAGATTACCTTTAGCACTCTCCAGCATAGGGAAATAGCATAGAATTTCGATTTTGTTTCTGAAGTTCGCTTATTTTTCATCTCGAGTCTTGGGGATACGAGACCACTTTGGGGATGCGAGACCACTTTTAGCACTCTCCAGCATAGGGAAATAGCATAGGATTTCGATTTTGTTTCTGGAGTTCGCTTATTTTTCATCTCAGACTCATAGCCTCTAAGTTGACATCAACATTTTTCATCTCGAGTTTTGGGGATACGAGATCACTTTCAGTACTCTGCACTATAGGGGAATAGCATAGGTTTTCGATTTTGTTTTTGGAGTTCACTTATTTTTCATCTCGGAGATCATAGCTCTAAACATTTGTGAAGGGGTGGGAAGCTATATTGGTGCAGGTTGCTGGTTAAGTTTGATCTGGTCTTGGAGGCTACAATTTGACCTTGACATTCCCTTCCTGTGTCTGGCTACTGGAGGTTTGCTGAGAGCTTTAGTGGTAATATATGATACTATGACTAGGACTGTCTGGGGTGTGTTGGATTGGGCTACGTTATCTGTACCAAGGCTTGGGTGGAATGTGTGCATCTTAAGTAATGATGTGAAATGCCCTAAGCGAATTTATATCGGGGCTGCATACTTGTCAGCTTAAGTTTGTTGTTAGTTGTTTACTTTAGTATGAGTGCCTGTGGTATGTTGGGCTGGGCTACTTGGTGGCTGAGCAAACGTTACCTAAGGCGCCGATGCAGGTGTGCAACTGTGTATTTATGTGGATAAGAAATGTTATGAAATTCCCTAAGTAATAATTCAAGTTAACCCTAGAATATTTTTGATCATACCAATAGATTCTAGAAGGTGTCAGTGGGGGTCTTAGTAATAGGGGTGGACGAATTTTTAATCAGAACACCTCTACGGGCCATGGGTTTCGAGATATTAGTGATCTTATCTTTTGAGGTATAATTAATAGTAGTAATAATTCAAGTTACCCTAGGATATTTTTTGTCCCTAGGGGGTAAAATTTTCATCAGAAATCCTCTACGGGCTATGGTTCGAGATATTAGCTATCTTACCTTCTCAGGTGTAATTCATATTAGTAGCTCAAAAAAAAACAAAAACAAAAACAACTATAACCTAAGTTGTGGATTAAAGATTTGATGATATTAATCTGTAGGTATCTTTTATAAACAAAATTGCACCATATGATCATATATCTAGAAATAGATCAGGCGAAGCTGATTGGGGCGAATGTAGGTAGATATATTCACTTAGATAAGTAATGGAAATTAGTAAATGTGTAATTTTGCTCTTCAGGTGGAGTGCTTCTGATTTTATTCCTTGCATAAACAAATTCGCACAGTCCAGTAATGTAAGCAAATTCGCAGTTGAATAATGTAAACAAATTCGCACAGCAGCCGAGTAAAGTAAACAAATTGAGTGATTTATGTAAGATTCCCAATATTTTTAGCTGAAAACAACAACAATTCATACTGATATGTAGGATATGATGTCTTAGATGAGTAGTGGAAGTTATAATTGAAAATTTCTTTTGCTGAAAAAAACAACAACAACAACTATAACGTAAGTTGTGGTCTGTAGGTGTCTTTTATTAACAAGAGTGATCATGTTATGATATTCGATGTGTAAAAATTGATCACGGCTGCTTGGGATGGTGAGACACATGAAATCATTAGAAGTAATGGAAATTAAAGCATTAGAAAAGATGGCCAGGTGGCTGGTAATTTGATATCTTGTGTAAACAAATACAGCCGAGTAAAGCAGACAATTTGAGCGATTAATGTTTTTTTTTCTGTATCTAGGAGTTTGTATTGAAAAGTCTTACATTTTATGAAGAATTGTTTTTTATTTTCAATAAAATTTCTCAATCAGTCACACTGTTATGAGATTTAATTGATCCCCGACATCATAGTTCACTGAAGCTGATAAGAATATGATAATTTTATCTTTATACTATTAGGGTGATCACATTATTTTTTTACCATTAGGTTGAGAGTGGGTTTAATTAAATGTTTTGATGAAAGAAGGTGGTGTTATGATATCAATGTAGTATGATATCTTGTCTTAGATGAGTAATGGAAGTTGTTTGGGAGCTGTGAGTAAGGAATAAGTTAACTCGGTGCCTAGATAAGAACGTGTTAATTTCATGTTCATAATTTCATCTTGTGGTGAGCATGTGAAGGTAGCAGAGTTTTTTTTTATAAATCAAGCAGTTACGCTGCTATGAGATTTGATTGACTCCTATATCTAAAAAATAGTTCACATGTAGCTGATAAGAATACGATAATTTTATCTTCATACTATTGGGGCAGGTACATTGTTTACTTACCATTAAGTTGAGAGTGGGTTAAATCAAAAGCTTTGATAGAAAAACGCTGTGTTATGATATTAATGTGGTATGATATGTTGTCTGAGGTGAGTAGTGGAAGTTGTATGGGAGTTATGAATAAGCAGTAAAATCCTAATCAGCAATCTCGCTGGATATATATCTCCTCTAAACTGTCACCTGAATGGTGGAGTATGAAGGAAGAAATAGTTGAAAATTCTCCACAAGTCCATAGTGAAGATCGTGGTGAGGGGTTGCGAGTAGGTACTGTAAGATATGTATTAAGTTAAAAGTTTTGATGGATGGTATTTGGTATTTATCTCCTCGAAATGTTGTTGTAAGAGTATCAGGAAGGTCGAAAAAATGTTAAATTGATAATGCTTCAAGTTCAATAGTGAAGACCGCGATGTTGAGAGTGGGTATTTGGAATGATATAAGTCTAGTAGGATATGGAAGTATTATTTATTCATCTTTAAATCTTGCCATGAAAGTATTAGGTTGGAGTGGATTAAATTAAAAGTTTTGGTGAAAGAAGGTTATATTAATATAGTATACTATGTTGTCTTAGATGAGTACTTGAGAGCTGTGAGTAATATGTGGAATATGTTGTAGATGAGTAGTGAAAGTTGAAAATGTAAGATTCCCAATTCCTTTACTGAAAAACAACATCAATTGTAAATAATATATCGCAAATAAATTTTTTCACACAATATTTATTCACATCAAATTCATTATCTATTTTTATATCTTAAGTTTTTAAACTTTTTTCTCAGTGTTTCATATCCAAAAAGCGATCCAGAGTAAGTGTCTTTCATGATCCTTTTCTGTGTTAGGCTATGAAAGTTCGGCAGCAAAATCCCATGTTATTTCTAATCATCTGTCTTGCTGTAAAACATTAGGAAGGTTTAGTGAACACCATAGTTTGAAACCATCTCACTCGGGACTTCGTCATATACTTGCCAGCTGTGGACATGTATGTATGCAACACTGAGATGAATTAATGTAATGTTGTGTAGTGTAAAAGAAAAACTTTCATGGGTGATATGAGGATACACTAGTATGCACTGGTATATGTCCTTTTTTGATTGAAGCAAAATAGTTACACGGCTTCCTTACCAAGTCTTAAATATATTCATAAAAACGTTGAATCGATGTCAAGAACATGTTAATACTTGTTTTGAATATGAGCAGTGGAAATCGTGATCATTGCAGTATGTTATGAAATTCGATATCTAAAAATAGACCAAATGAAAGTGATTGGGATGTTAAAAAAACAAGAAAGCATTATCGCATTAGGTTGAGAATGATTTCAATTTAAGGTTTGGTGAAATAAGGCGGTAGTAGATATTAATGTAAGATGATAGGAGGCATCAGTCAGTTTTGGTGAGCCTCAGCGATAGGTCAAATAAAAAATGTCAACCGCGCTAATAAATGAAAGTTTTTCTAGTAAAAATAATGGTACAAACCGGCATATGGGGAGCTGTATTGGACAGACTAAATCGCCGAGAGTGTTATTGAAAGCCACAAGTCGAGGTGGAGAAATTAATCAGCGTGTAAGAAAAAGTGATTTTGTAAAGTGGGAGGAAATAAGATCAGTATTCACAGACAGAATTAGAGCTGGAATTATTGTAAATATAAACCATACAGATCCTAAGATATTTATACAGGATGCTGGTGATTTATTTATATGCCGTATTAACAATATTTTAAAACGCCATCTCAATATTAAAGTTAATACAAAGTTGTGTGCTGATTTTGCTAAGAATATCGGTGGCAATGAGGTTATAAACGATATTAAATATTTACAAGCAATAACTGGTCCAATCAATGTGGACGATAATTTAAATGAGTGGTATAAAGTTAACATTTTGGATGCAATACTCACTCAGCTGGGAGAGTTTCAGAAAAAAGATAGTGGCTGGGCATTGAACTGCATTATACATTTAGCAGTATATATCAACAAATTTGAACAGCACCGAGGATATTCGTATATACCTCTACCGAAGGAGATTGCTTTAAAGCAAGCTTGCATCAATGTAAAAAATAGTGATGAAGCGTGCCTGGCTTGGGCCGTAACATCAGCGCTATATCATGCAAATGTTCACTCCGATAGGACCTCATCATATCCACATTATTCTACTGTGCTAAATTTAACTGGAATAACATTTCCTATGACGCTTAAGCAAATTAAACAATTTGAAGACCAGAACGATATATCAATAAACGTATTCATCCTAAAGAAAGAGCGTTCCTTCACATCTGTTCTAGTTAGACCAACGAAACATAATATGAAGCGACATGTGAATCTATTAATGATACAAAATAACTATGAGCAGGATGATGATGGTGATGATGCTGCTGCTGATGATGATGATGTTTATGATGATAATGATGATGAAAGTACCAGGTTTCATTTCTGCTGGATTAAATATCTTTCACGGCTTGCATGGAAACAAGCTTCAAAACATAAGGCTAGATTATATATATGCGATAGATGTATGTTCTATTTTTATTCTGCTAAAGCATTAGCATCACATATTCCTGAATGTGAGAAACAAAAAATTTATCTTGAATTAAGGAAGCCCGACCGTAGAATTAAATGTTAGTAGCACAACGGATACACTACCATTGGGAAACATTACTGAATTCCATCAGAGCAACAAGGAGCAGCCGCAGAAAAAATATGACCTAGGTCTAGTGTATTGTAAATAAAGAAAATGTATTACATATAGTTATAGTTCCATTTATTGAAGTAATTTGTTTTAATTGTATTATTGTCTAAGATATACATTATTGGAAAATAAAGAATATATTATAGTTATAGATATATTCAAATAAGGAAGCCCAACAATAGAATGATACACTAAGAATTAAATGTTAATATTTTTTTAATTTATAATAATTCGATAATGATATTTTGTATATGTTATTCTTTTTATTCAATTTCCCTACGAAGTCCAGAGCCCCTGAAAGAATTCTTTAATAATATTTGCCTACTACAAAGGGCTCTTAATTGACCTTGGCCTCTGGCATCACCTTTGAAACTGGAAGGGTATTTTGTCCTTGACCTTGATCCAGAAGTGTGTGGCTACAATCTTAATTAACTACGTCACAGGGGACTCCATACAGCTTTTCAAAACAAATTTGATAACAGATAAACAGCTTTTTAAACAGCTCTGATAACAGGTAAACGGCTTTTAAACAGGTCTGATAACAGCTTAGCTGGTTTTCAAACAGCTGTGATAACAGCTTAACAGCTTTTAAACAGGTCTGATAACAGCTAAACAGCTTTTCAAAAATAGAACAAACACCTATCGCATATATACAATCTAGCCTTATGTTTTGAAGTTTGTTTCCATGCAAGCCGTGAAAGATATTTAATCCAGCAGAAATGAAACCTGGTACTTTCATCATTATTATCATCATCATCATCAACAGCATTATCATCATCATCATCCTGCTCATAGTTATTTTGTATCATTAATAGATTCACATTTCGGTTCATATTGTGTTTCGTTGGTATAACTAGAACAGATGTGAAGGAACGCTCTTTCTTTAGGATAAATACGTTTATCGATATATCGTTCTGGTCTTCAAATTGTTTAATTTGCTTAAGCGTCATAGGAAATGTTATTCCAGTTAAATTTAGCATTGTAGAATAATGTGGATATGATGAGGTCCTATCGGGGTGAACATTTGCAGGATATAGCGCTGATGTTACGGCCCTAGCGAAGCACGCTTTATCACTATTTTTTACATCTCCTTCGGTAGAGGTATATACGAATATCCTCGGTGCTGTTCAAATTTGTTGATATATATGTTACAAGTTAGCCTTTTGTAGGTGATAATTTGACTTGAGAGGGAGTACTTTTAATATTAAATGCAACAATGATGCGGCAACAAATTGCTTGAGGGGACTCAGATGTAGGTCAGCAACAAATGCTGAGTAGAGATTCCTGTTGAACAGCTGGGTTTGGAAGTGATATTTCTGCAGCTTATTCACAACTCACTGGAAGGCTCTCTCACATTTATCTGTGGGTCGTGTGAGATTGGCGATGTAGTTTCCCCGCTCGTAGTAAATGACGAGCGTACGCGGCTTGGGCTTCCTCGATGAATGAGACGGATGAGTGGTGTCAATAGCAATTTCAATGAATATCGGCACTATACATCAGTATAGTGGAATCTCTCGTCCGTGGCAAGGCCCGAAAGAAATTAGTGCCCGCGTGTATTTCAAGTTTAGGGTTGAAGGTTGCAAAATTGTTTTGTGGTTTTTTGTTTTTTTTTTATTTAATTCTAGATTACTTCGATTTCGGTTCCCGCGGGCAGTGTTGAAGTGCAAGTGGCAAAGTGGCGGCTAACCAAAGGAAATAATGAAATCTGTCGATGCCGCGTTGATAGTGGGTGTACGATCCGGCCTCACCTGTAGGTGATTCCAAGGAATATACGGCTTGTGGGGCTCCAAGTGGGGAAGGTGAGAATGGATAGTCTTCCCTCTTAGTGTTTCACAAGCTAGAAACTTTCGTCAAACCAGTTACTGATAGAAGTTTATTTCCTCGCGGGATTTCTGATTAAGCCAATACAAGATGGCGGATGATAAGCGAGTAGGTACGTATAACACTTTTGCGTTTATATAGATTGTCATTTATGTATGCGTGTGCGTCGCGGGTGGTGTGGGTTTCCAAATTCGCCGTGAAACCTCCAAGCTTTAGAGCTTTGGTGGCTCTCAAAAATTTTAGCGCCTCAGTGGGGCCCTGCGTGCTTTTCTTTTATTTATTTTATTTATAAAATCCACCTAAGTCGTGATATTAAAAGAAAAAGTTCGAATGAAAACTTATTGGGTACAATTTTCAATTCGTTGGTGCCACTTGGATTCTGTCCACAATCACAAGTGCCGAAATGAATTCAGCTGGTGGCCTATTTACAATCTCTGTTTCGGGTATCAATGCCTGTGCGTCCGGACTGTTTGGTCATGTAGGAATTCTTAAACGTGCACACCTTTATTTTGTACTTAAATGATTCTGAAGGGGTACTCACCACCATCCGTAACCCAAAACTACGATTACGCCACGCAAAATGGAACGCTTTTTTAATAAAAACACCACGATTTTTCTTATTAAAAAAAAACAGTTTTTAATTAATTATTCTTTTGTTTTAAACTACTTCTGCTACTTTTACCCTACTTCTTCAAACACTTTTCACTCGCTGACTAGCAAAGACAAGAAGATCGCGATCCATCCCATTCTCTCTTATAGGACCGTTGTCCTTCGAAATCATCAACGTGCCGGAAGGGCTGGGGTTTGATCGTTATCTTCTTAATTAGCCGTACTAGTTATTAGGTAGATTTAAAAAATCTATTACTATCTAAATCTATTACTTCATTTTACAAATTCATTTAACCTGATTAAATAATTTAATAATTAAAATTTGTTTTTAGCATTTTACTTAATTTACTCTAGTTATAGCTTGTACTAATCTACCTTAGAAATATTTCTTTATCTTTTTTTTTTTTTGTTTTTAGAGCAAAATTTTCCTAATGACAATTTGAAAGTTGGACTCTCCATCCCAGAAGTTAACTATGAACTTGCCAAACCTCTACGTCAGGTAAGTTTCAATTGATGATTGCTGCTATCTCACGATTATGGGTCTTCTCTTATTTTGCTGATATCCTCTTTTTACTGGTTTTAGCTCATTGCAACACTATCCCCCACTGAATAGGAGGAGCTGCCCTCAGCTCCACAGGCTATAATTACGGATCCGGATGTAGGGAAAATGATGACACATTCTTGGACAAGTATGCAGCTACTGGACTCACTCTTGATGAAACAATGAGTGCTGGGCCGATGCCGTGAAACGTAATAAAAACAAAGGAGTATTAAATAAAATTTTAAGAACGGACAAATTACAAAGATAGTTACTCAGGTATATTCGAAATTTTACCCAAATTTTGGTTTTTTGTTTTTTTTTTTTTTCATTGACTCAAGTAGTTTAAATTTAGTTTAGCTTCCTTCATGTGGTATTTCTTGTTGTCTGGTAAGTTTAAGCAATTTTCTGCGCATGTAATTAATTACTCTTCATCTCTCTGCTTTTAGCCAAAGCTTCTAAAGTTTATTTCTTGGATATATTTTTTTTTATTTATTTTTTTTTGTATGTTGAGGAAGAGCTGTTGGCATTTCCTCCCGCGTTCGCGTTCTTCATTTCGCAACGGCCAGCTCATCTCAACTCGGGAACTGTGAGGTTATTTGTAGGCGCCTCAGCTCGCCTTATACGATAGGCATTTCCCCGCGTTGCCATTGAATTCGCGCGCGTTTAGTAGGTTTGCTTCTATTCGTGTTGGTTTAAGGGTTAGGATTAGGTCGGTGGAAAGGTGAGAGGCGATTCCTGTGCACGATTTGGAAATTTTTCTTCCCTTCTTTTTGAATTCCATAGGTTACCTCACTGGGTTGTTTGATTACTGTATACGGACCTTGCCAGTCGCACTGTAGTTTGGGGCATCTTCCCTTCCGCCTTTTGGGTTGATATAGCCACATTAAATCTCCGACCTTGAAAGGGTTGGATCGCGCTGAGAAGTCATATCTTGATTTCATGCTCTGGCTCGTTTTCTCCAGTTGCTTTCGATTAAACTGATAGATAGCGTTTAATCTTTCCTTGAAATGGCTCAAATATTCATTTGTAGACTCCTGATCTGGTGGTATTCCGGTATGTAGCTCTACAGGTAGCCTCAACTCGCTTCCAAAGGTAAGCATAGCAGGAGTATGAAGCGTGCTACTGTGGACAGCTGACCGATATGACAGTAATAACAGTGGTAAATGACTGTCCCAGTCCCTTTGATTTTCATCTATATACTTGGCTAGATAATCAAGTATGGTTCGGTTAAATCGTTCCACCATACCGTCAGATTGGGGATTGTAATGGTTGCACTTGTAATCGTCTCGTATACTTCAGGCGAGAAAGCTCAGCCGAATACCTTAACGTGGAGCAGGCGAGAATGCTCAGCCGATATTGTTAACTGAAGGCGTCAGAGACTGCCCTATCTTCTGGCGAGATTGCTCAGCCGAATGTCTTCGTATAATGCAGGCGAGAATGCTCAGCCGATATAAATTGTGGAGTGCAGGCGAGAATGCTCAGCCGATATTAGCACTGTATGGCGTCAAAGACTGCCGAAGTTACTGGAGGAATTGACAATAAAAACACCTTTTTCCGTCTTCAAACTTCTGAATTTCTTTATTCTAATCAACTTATTTATATCATTATTTGCTATCCCTACCTAACGTATAAATCTACTAAATAATCAATTTATTGCAATACATTGCAATATAGATTATTGACCTGGAGTAGCGCAATCAAAATTCGCAAATCCATCCAAGAATTTGTCGCAATGCACATTCCAAGCTTTTCAAGCATTCGGGTTCATTGAGGTCAGTGTAATACATGAATGGTGTGAAATGTTGTGTCAGCAAACTGACGTGTGTTGCACTGAAGTGCATTGCCCTTGCAAGTTCATTTCATTCACATTGCTCAATTTATGAACGAAAATCTGTGTGAATGAAATTATTGAACTTGAATGCTTGCTTAGCTTGTTTTTCTTTTTTTTGTGTACATATGTGCATCTATGAAATGTTTGATGCGCTACATCCCTCCTCTTATGGAAAAAAAATTTTGTTTGATTAGAGGAAAATTTTTGTCTTATTCTTATGATGTAGTTTTCTATCTTACATTTCTACTAAAATAATTTGTGTACTTTATTTGATTCTTATTCACTAGTTGTTTTAATTGTTACATGATACTGATGTTGAACTTTAAAATTTTTTCAACCTATTGTTGTGTACTTCTTTTATTATTCTATCTATCTTTATCTTAGTATTAACGTTATTTGTATCAATTACAATATATGGACCTTTATATGGCGGTTCATTCTTTCTCTTATTTCCTACTTTTAATAATACTTTATCTCCTATCTTAATTTTTAGTGGGTTAGTTTTTTCATCAGATTTTCTGCTTCTTTTCTTTTTAGAATTCTCCAATAGTGCTTTAGCTATTTTTTGGCTTTCTTGTAGGCGAAACTTCAATTCTTTTGAGTAATCTTCTAGATTGTAAATCGGATCTGTTCTATTTTGATCCATGGTGTCTGGAAGTGAGGCTAATTTTCCGAATATCAGTTCGTATGGTGATATTTTGGTTTCGGAGTGAGGTGTGATATTGTAGCAGAATGTGTAATAGGGTAACCATTCATCCCATTCAGCATTCTGGGCTATTGATAATAGGTACTCGTTTAGTACTCGATGATTCCTTTCAATGGCTCCTAGAGTTTCGTGGTGAAACGGAGTTGATGTGACTTGGGTTATTTTGAAAATTTTACATATTTCTGCGATTAATTGGTTGACAAATTCGGTGCCTAGGTCCGTTTTTAGAATTTTGAATGTTCCATATGTTAAGATTATTTTTTCGACTAATATTTTTACGACTGTTTTGGCCTCTTTATTCTCCATGGGGAATGCTTCTACATATTTGGTTAGTTGACATTGACATGTCAGAATGTTTCTGTAGAATTTACTTTGGTTCATGGGTCCTACCGTGTCAACTTCTAATATTTCGAAACTTTGACTTGGTGTGTTTGTTTCTACCATTCTTTCTTTGGTGTTCCTTATTATTTTATTGCATTTGCATTTCTCAGTTGTTTACGTAAGTTTTCACCATTCTGCTGAGATTTTTCCAACAGTATCTTTGTTTGATCTTGTTAATTGTGCGTTTGACTCCTGAATGTCCACCTGTGTGTGGAGTGTCATGAAATTGTTCGATTATGTTCAGTTGTTCTTCCTTGTTCACTATCCTTTTTGGGGGTTTAAATATTATTATGCGCAAACTTTTCTTTTCTTTTATTTTAATTCGCTTCTGCAGATCATTAAATTTCTTCTTAAATTCTTCTATGTCGACTTTTTTAAATATTTCTTCTTCTTTTGAGATTGCTAGCATTTGAATTTCGTTGTCAATCATCGCGTGAGTTAGCTTCTCCAATATCGATCCTAAGTTCAGATTCGGATTATCGCAGTACTCGATTGCAACTTCCTTTTTTGATATGAGTATACTCTTCTTTTCTTTATACTTTCTTTTCTGGACGTCCTTATTTATCTTTATGAATTTTAATTGTCTTACATTTCTTATTTCGGAGATTGAGGTGCATTCGTAGATGAAAAGTTGGCCTGACGATTCATCCACACTTTCAATATCTTCAATTTTTTCGCATGCTTCTGATTCTTTTGCTTTTTTTGATCTATTCCTCGTTGTTATCTTAATTTGCGCTGTTGGTATCATTTCTTTAAGCATATCCGAGTTGAGCTTTATTCTGGATAGTGCGTCTGCATTTGTATTCAGTGAACCCTTTTTATATATTATGTCGAAGTCATATTCAGATAGTTCTAAACGGATTCTTGTCATCTTTGATGATGGATCCTTATGTGTGAACAAACTTACTAGAGGTCTGTGATCAGTCACGACTGTGAATTTTTTTCCATACAGGTATGGTCTGAAGTGTTTTATTGCCCAGTGAATTCCTAGAAGTTCCTTTTCTATAATTGGTTTCTTCAATTCATGTTTATCCAGAGTTCTGCTTGCGTAGGAAATAGGTAGGTCTTTGCCTATCTCTCCTTGAGACAAAATTGCGCCTAATGCAAAATTTGATGCGTCTGTTGTTAAAACAAATTGTTTTGAAAAGTCTGGATATTGTAATATCGGTGGGTTGGTTAGTTTCTGTTTCAAGGTGTCAAAAGCTTTTTGACATTCCTCTGTCCAGATGAAGGGTGTGTCCTTGCGGGCTAAGAGATTTAAGGGTTTGGCTATGGATGCAAAATTGGGTACGAATCTTCTATAGTAGTTACAGAAGGCCGTGAATCTTTTTGCTTCATCTGCATTTGTGGGTTTTGGATAATTGGTCACCTTATCGAATTTTGTGGGGTCTGTTTTTACTCCCATGTTGGTGATTAGGTGGCCTAAGTAAACCACTTCTGTTTGCAAGAAGTTGCATTTTTGTGGATTTAATTTGAGGTTATATTGACGCAATCGGTCGAAAGTTTTGCATAGGTTTCTGTTGTGGTGTGTGCAAGCTGCATCCAAAAATTATTATGTCGTCGACATACAAAAATGTCTCGGCATCTAAACCTGCTAGAGCTACTGTAAGCATTCTTTGGAAGCTGTTAGTGGAGATCTTTAATCCAAAAGGTAGTCTTTTGAATTGGTAGTGACCTTTGTTGGTCGAGAAGGCGGTTACAGGTCGTGATTGTGGGTGCAATCCGATCTGGTGAAAAGAACTTGTGAGGTCTAGGGTTGAGAAGTATTTTGCTCTCCCCAGATTGTCTAGGATGTCTTCGAGTCTGGTTAATGGAAATTTGTCATCCATTATCTTTTTGTTTAATTGTCGAAAATCGACTACCATCCTCCATTTATTTTCATCTTTAGTTCCTTTTTTTGGAATTACTAGTAAAGGGGCGTTGTATGGGCTTGTTGAGGATTCAATAATATCTTCTTCCAGTAACTGATCTACCTGTTTATTTATTTCATCGCCTTGCACTTGTGGCAAGCGGTACTTCTTTATGTAAATTGGAGTGTGATCTGTCATACTTATCTTTTGTGTGTAGAAGTTATTCATTGTTAGTGTGTCACCCGTTAGATGGAATATATCTGAATAGTTTCTGCATATTTCGAACAGTGAGTCTTTTGCTTTTTCGTCTAGGTTATGTATGTTTAATTCCTTTTTTAGTTTTTCGAAACGTTTATCGTTATCGTTATCTATTGATTTCACCTTTCTTATGAAGTGGTATTCTGTGAGAGGCACAATTCTTAGTTGCGGTAGTTTGATGCTGATGTCCTGCTCTAGTGTATTGAGCAGTTTGACGTGAATGATTCCTTTTGCTGGAATTATGGCATTTGCAATAAAAATTCCATCCTGGAGTTCTTGGCTCAAAACTATGCTATCTTCTTTTACTTTAATGTCCATCGCTTGATACATTTGTGATCTTGCTGGAATTGTGATGGTTTTTACTTCTGGGATCTTAGTCATGATCGGTATCTCAATGTTATTAATTTCTGTGCAAATTGTCAAAATGTATTGTTCGTAATCCAATTTGCATCCGAATTTGGTCAAGAAGTCTAGCCCAATTAATCCATCAGTTGATATTGGAAAGTTGTCTTCTACTACATGCAGTTTGTGCTCTAATAGATCTCCTTCAATCTTAAATCTTATGTTTATTGTTCCTACTGTTTTGATTTCACCATCAGTTACTCCTGTTATTCTGCAGGATTCTTCTCTTAGTTCTAAGTGGTTTATTAAGCTAGTTTTCTTAATTATCGATATATCTGCTCCCGTGTCTATAAACCATGATGCATTCCTTGATATTGCATCGCCTTTTATATTTACATAGTTGGTCAGGTCCTTGACCGTGAATTTATGTATCTTCATACATTGTGGGTTTAATATTCTTTGTCCCCTGAAAATTGTGTTTCGGGGACTCCCTGTCCGTTTCCCGAATTCAACACATTTACTCGTCTAAATGGACGATTCTGATTCCGTGTTTCTGGAATTCTATTTGTTCTATTCTGTGTGCGTGCATTGTTAAATTGTATTGTGTTTTCATTGTGACTTTGTCTTGATGGGTTGTAGATGTTCCTCCTTGATTGATTTTGGTAATTCATGTTGTACTGGTTCCCCCGTGAGTTTCTGTTAACTTGAAAGCTATGTCCTCTTCTATTGATGTTTGAGTGAAAGCTTTGGTTGCGATTGTAGTTTGTGAATCGAGCTGGGTGTGAGGAGAATCTCAAAATGTTTCCTGATTGTCTGTTGTCAGCATCAATCTCTGTCGCAAGCTGTACAGCGGCTGATAAGGTTTTGGGTTGTGCTGCAAATACTGTAAATGTAAATGGTTCTCTTAACCCTGATTTGAAAGCATTTAGTGCTAACTGATCATTCAGTTTAGCAATTATTTGTCGGTTCTCCTCTCCTTGTTCGATTATTTGAATGTTGTTTAGTTCTGCTGCCAGTGATTCGATCTTGTTTGCGAAGTCTTGTACTGGTCTT
This sequence comes from Dioctria rufipes, assembly GCA_963924295.1. NCBI lineage: Eukaryota > Metazoa > Arthropoda > Insecta > Diptera > Asilidae > Dioctria > Dioctria rufipes. The sequence continues at coordinate 111,383,540 of OZ002742.1, read as the reverse complement.
TCACCTTGATAGCTTTTAGCTAACTCACTTTGAATTTTAAGAGGATTTTTGTTAGATTTGAATATCCTCTGGAATAGTGTCCGAAGTTCTAACAGTGTTGTCGGTGTTTGTTCGTTGCAGATTTTGTTACGTACTTTTTGTGAAATTCTTGTCTTAATCACAAAGTTAATTAACTTTTTCTTTTCTTCTGGGCTCTCTATAGAATCGTGAAGGAATTCTATTAAGTTTATGAAGTTTGTGAGATTTTTCGGATCTCCATCAAACTCAGTAACGATTTTGATCGTTGTTGCCATGTCAAACAAAGCCATGTTGATGAATTTAGCACTTTCAGAGTTCCTGGAAGTTTTATTCCTTGAATCACTATTTGTGTCTGTCTCGTCGTTGTAGTCTTCTTCTGTTATAATTTCTTTTGTTTTATTCTTGATGAGTGCTGTTACTTGTTCGTGTACTACCTGAAATTTATCTATTATTGGCTGACTTATCTGTTTGTCTTCTTTTGATAGTTCGCTTAATCTCTCTCTGAATTCAGCTTTTAATTCATCTGTTTTATCTCTTTTTGATAACAGATTCTTTGCACTATATTCTCTGTATGGAGTCTTCTTAAAATTTTCTAATATCCTTTCTAGTTCTTTTAGTATAGCTGTTAGTTTTTTCATTGCAAAACTACGTCATATCTTGGATTATATTTATTTATTTAATGTAATGAATATTTATTTTATTTGTATATACATATCATCTTATACTTGTATTGTTCTGCTGACCTTTTTATTAATAAATGAGTTAATTTTTTTTTTCATGTAATTATGAATTATGGTTAATATGATAATCAAGATTATACTAATCAATAGATATTTTATGTCTAGGATGTGGTCCTCAAAGGTGCTGACGAAAAGGTTTGTGGTCGTTGCTGCTGCTGCATTGTTTGCCACGATATTCGTTGGTTTTGACTCCTTTGATCCCATTACTTCTTCGGAATTCCTGGTTTTTTCTGTTGACCGTCTCGAGGAAAGAGTGCTTCTCCTTCTTGGTTACTGACAAATTCGCCAACCGATATAAATTTGCTATCTCCTTCCTGTGTTTCACAGCTTTTCCTGCCCTTGTCCTTTTTGGTCGTTGTTGGAGTTGTCGGATTATTTCTGGCTGTGGTCTCTGAGTTTGCCTGGCTCTATACTCTTCTATTGTGATTGGTTTTGGTCCCGCGTCTGGATTTCTAGTTATTTGTTGTTGTAATTCTTCTTGGATTCTGCTTTTTCCTGGTCCGTGGTGCAGGGTCGCCATGTAATGGTTGCACTTGTAATCGTCTTGTATACTTCAGGCGAGAAAGCTCAGCCGAATACCTTAACGTGGAGCAGGCGAGAATGCTCAGCCGATATTGTTAACTGAAGGCGCCAGAGACTACCCTATCTTCTGGCGAGATTGCTCAGCCGAATGTCTTCGTATAATGCAGGCGAGAATGCTCAGCCGATATAAATTGTGGAGTGCAGGCGAGAATGCTCAGCCGATATTAGCACTGTATGGCGTCAAAGACTGCCGAAGTTACTGGAGGAATTGACAATAAAAACACCTTTTTCCGTCTTCAAACGTTCTGAATTTCTTTATTCTAATCAACTTATTTATATCATTATTTGCTATCCCTACCTAACGTATAAATCTACTAAATAATCAATTTATTGCAATACATTGCAATATAGATTATTGACCTGGAGTAGCGCAATCAAAATTCGCAAATCCATCCAAGAATTTGTCGCAATGCACATTCCAAGCTTTTCAAGCATTCGGGTTCATTGAGGTCAGTGTAATACATGAATGGTGTGAAATGTTGTGTCAGCAAACTGACGTGTGTTGCACTGAAGTGCATTGCCCTTGCAAGTTCATTTCATTCACATTGCTCAATTTATGAACGAAAATCTGTGTGAATGAAATTATTGAACTTGAATGCTTGCTTAGCTTGTTTTTCTTTTTTTTGTGTACATATGTGCATCTATGAAATGTTTGATGCGCTACAGGATGCAATGGGGTGGTACGTGTTTTATCAATTCCACATCTCCTTAAAATATCCCGAAATAATGCTGACTCGAAATTTCTGCCTTGGTCAGAATGAATTTGGAATGGCATTCCGAACCGAGAAAACACGTGCTCAATTAAAGCCTCTGAGACTGTGTTAGTGGTTTGATCTGGCATTGCAATGGCCTCTGGCCATTTCGTAAAGTAGTCCATTACTACTAGTATGTATCGGTTCCCTCTGGTAGTGGTTGGAAGTGGACCCAGAACATCGACTCCTATCCGTTCGAATGGGGCGCCGACATTGAAGACTTGAAGCCTTGCTCTGGTTCTCGGAATTGGCCCTTTTCTCCGTTGACAAGTCTCGCATTGCTGACACCAGTCTTTTATATCCTGAGTACAGCCTACCCAATAGTACTTCGCTTTTACCTTAGCCGTGGTCTTATCAACTCCTAGGTGACCACCAGATGGACTATCGTGGAGCTGGGATAAGACTTCTGTCCTCTTGGAGGCAGCTAGCAGTATTTGATAGTGTGTTCCCCCCGCATTTGTAAAGATTCTGCATGCTATATCTCCCTTCAGTAGTAGCGAGTCCCACATTGCCCAGTACGCTTTTATTGTAGGATGAAGATGGGTAATTAGTTCTCGCGGTGGTCTCTCTGCATCCTTGAGCCAAGTTTTAATGATCCCCAATTTTTCGTCGTTATCCTGCTCGAATCCGATAGTGTCCTGGATGACTGCTACTCGCGTGAGCACTTCCTGTGCTTCTTCAAAGCGTTCACAATACCTGCAGTTGGAAGGATCACAGGGGCGTCTAGACATAGCATCAGCATTTCCGTGCTTATTTCCAGGTCGGTGTTGAATCTGAAAATCAAACTCTTGCAGACGTTCAATCCAGCGAGCTATTTGGCCCTGCGTGCTTTTCTTTTATTTATTTTATTTATAAAATCCACCTAAGTCGTGATATTAAAAGAAAAAGTTCGAATGAAAACTTATTGGGTACAATTTTCAATTCGTTGGTGCCACTTGGATTCTGTCCACAATCACAAGTGCCGAAATGAATTCAGCTGGTGGCCTATTTACAATCTCTGTTTCGGGTATCAATGCCTGTGCGTCCGGACTGTTTGGTCATGTAGGAATTCTTAAACGTGCACACCTTTATTTTGTACTTAAATGATTCTGAAGGGGTACTCACCACCATCCGTAACCCAAAACTACGATTACGCCACGCAAAATGGAACGCTTTTTTAATAAAAACACCACGATTTTTCTTATTAAAAAAAAACAGTTTTTAATTAATTATTCTTTTGTTTTAAACTACTTCTGCTACTTTTACCCTACTTCTTCAAACACTTTTCACTCGCTGACTAGCAAAGACAAGAAGATCGCGATCCATCCCATTCTCTCTTATAGGACCGTTGTCCTTCGAAATCATCAACGTGCCGGAAGGGCTGGGGTTTGATCGTTATCTTCTTAATTAGCCGTACTAGTTATTAGGTAGATTTAAAAAATCTATTACTATCTAAATCTATTACTTCATTTTACAAATTCATTTAACCTGATTAAATAATTTAATAATTAAAATTTGTTTTTAGCATTTTACTTAATTTACTCTAGTTATAGCTTGTACTAATCTACCTTAGAAATATTTCTTTATCTTTTTTTTTTTGTTTTTAGAGCAAAATTTTCCTAATGACAATTTGAAAGTTGGACTCTCCATCCCAGAAGTTAACCTCTACGTCAGGTAAGTTTCAATTGATGATTGCTGCTATCTCACGATTATGGGTCTTCTCTTATTTTGCTGATATCCTCTTTTTACTGGTTTTAGCTCATTGCAACAATATATACTGTGTATAAAACTGCAAATTGCATTTTAAAATCCCGAATTTCTTTAGTTTAAAATTTATATTTTATTCGCAATTGCATTACTCAAGTTACGCCACATAATTTTCTCACCGATCGCCAGACGCAACATGATCCGAGGTAAATTATCAAAACTTTACCTGAGTAGCAAGCTTGCTAGAATTTGCTGGGAAAGTTGTGTGGTGTGAATTGAGTCAGCACTTTTTATGAAGTACAGGTGCTTAGATTATAATTTGTATATATAAGTCGCATTAAATTTAATAAAATTTGTCATTCGTTTTTGGACAATAGCTGCGTTTTTATTTAAAATATTTGTTAGTCGCTATTGCTGCCGGTACAAGAACCGAGTAGCCCGGAACATTAACAATTAATTTACTTTCAGATTTATGAGTTTCGTGTAATCGGTGAAACACCGAATGCACAGCAACAAGGTTGAGGTGAATCACTTCAGCCTACCAATTGTAACAGGCAAACAAAAGAGTTTGCTTTAACATTTGGTGACCCCGACGTGATTCAGCACGCTCAATCACGCTCAATAGAAGACATCCTATATAAGCAAAGCGCATTCTGCTGAGCCATTATACCAGGAAGGATGCCACCGAAGATTAACAAGGCAATGGACCCTTTGGCTGCCACCCAAGGTGTTCAGGGCAAGGAGATCCAAAACATTCTAGCCAACTATAAGAAGGATCCTGTGGACAGGAAAACGTATAGCTACTACGAAGAAAGACTCGAACGTCTGGATGCAGCCTGGTCACGTTTTGAAGCTACTGACCAAGAGATCCGAGGCTTACCTTCACCGCCTCTAGACCATGCATATTTTGCTACGGATTTCTACCACAAGATAGAAGCAATCTACGAAGAGTTCAGGCAATATTTATCTAAAATAATAAACCAATTCCAGGAAGCCGATGACCTAAATGGGGCATCCCAGCAAGTCGATACTGGGAGAGTACCATTACCAACATGCAGTACGAATATTAGTGCGCCAAATGACACTAGTACAGCCAGTCAACATCAGCAGTCTGAATCGAATAAAGAACCATCATCGAGAGATCTGCCAGTTGACGCAAGGGCTGGCAAGTCAGATGCAGATAAAAAAGATGCCACTAAAGGGGCCATACCCAAAACTTATGAATCCAAAGGCCCTCCGGTATTATCAAAGGCTAATGATTCCGAAGGTAACAGAATTTGGAAAAAACAACAAGCGGTAACTCAAACCTTGCTGCGACTCCTTGATAACCTGGAGCAAACTGACTTCACTGATGTAACAAAAACATTTTATGACATCAAGATAAAGGCAGTAAATAAATACTGGGCTCAAATTGAAAACTACAACCATGACTTGTGGGAATTTGCAACTGACCCTACCTTAATGGAATATAGCCTGGAAGAATACATACAATTAGAAGAGAGGGTACAAGAATTAATTATGCGGCTCTCAATCAAGCTAGAAGAGCTACATCAACCAGTTAGCAGCTCCGCGCAATCACAGACCATGGTGGCTGCTAACCCATCTACAATGCTGAAATTACCGAAGATAACTCTACCCAAGTTCGATGGAGATTATTCCAAGTGGCGCCAATTCGTAGATTTATTCACACAAATGGTCCACAATCAACCTATAGCCAGTTGCCAAAAGATGTGGTACCTCAAGACGTACTTAATAGGAGAGGCCGAAAAATTGTTACGACATTTCACCCTATCCGAAGACAATTATCTTGCGGCATGGAAAATGCTGAAGGAAAGGTACGAGAACCCCAGGCTATTGGCTGCATCACTAATTAATAAACTACTTCATCAACCGTCACGTGAAACAGAGGCCCCGTCAGCCACATTCATAAAAACAATGCATGACACCACCAAGGAGTGTTTACTTGGGTTAGAAAACTTGGGTCTAGAAACAGCCCATTGGGACCCACTTCTACTACACATTTTATACAAAAAGCTGGATAGAACTACACACTCGCTTTACGAACAAGGTCTATCGAATCCTAAGGAATTGCAGACCATGAAGAATTTCCTAGCCTTCTTAGAGATGCGTTTTCAGTCGCTAGAGGCCTTGAGCAATAAGGGCAGAGGAGCGGAAGAAGGAACTAGAAAACCAGTCTTGTTCAAAACATCAACCTTAACAACGATGGTTACTCCAAGCCAAGGTTGTGTAGCCTGCACGGCCAGTCACCCACTCTTCCGGTGCCAGACCTTTTTAAAGATGACGCCGAATAATCGGTTGATGTTAATAAATGCGCACAACATATGCCAGAATTGCTTAAAAAAAGGTCACCATGTTTTTCGATGCACATTGAAGGGTTGTAATAAGTGTACCAAAAGGCATAACACATTGGTTCACATAGATCAAACTATCAGACAAGAGAATGCATCGGAAAAACCGTCGACTACTAGACTAGCAGAATCCAGCTGGTCTCCACCCATTAAGACGGCCCCATTGAGTTTAACGGCCTTGGCGGAACCTCAATCCAAGGGATATGTCCTGCTTGGTACTGCACTAGTTGAGCTTATAGACGAAAATGGAAGAGTAGTGGAATGTCGAGCTATTCTTGACTCCGGCTCACAAGTAAACCTGATCACGGAGAAAATAGCTATTCTTGACTCCGGCTCACAAGTAAACCTGATCACGGAGAAAATAGTCAAGAAACTCGGGAAGGCGACCTACCCTGCTTCCTTAGGAATTCAAGGCATTGGTAAAGGTCAGCAGCAGAGCAAAAGAAGAATCAACATCCAGCTAAACTCAAGGGTCAATGGGTTCGCAACAAGACTAGAGGCATTTCTGCTCGACTGTATCATATCTTATCAGCCAAGCCAGTTAATGGATGTGTCGAGATGGAACATACCACACAACATCCAATTAGCTGATCCTGGGTTCAATCGACCAGACAGAATTGATCTACTTATTGGAGCAGAGTTCTTCTTTCAATTATTGGCCATAGGACAAATAAAGCTGGGTCCAAATTTACCCACGCTGCAAAATACCATATTGGGCTGGATTGTATCAGGAAGGACGAATCAAACCTACTCCCCAATTGCTGCTTGCGGCATATGTTCAGAAGAAGAAGACCTCAATAAGACAGTCGAAAGGTTCTGGAAAATAGAGGAAGTAGACTCAACACGATCAAATTTGTCACAACAAGAGATGAAATGTGAATCGTTTTTTAATCAGACAGTGAAAATAAATGCAGAGGGTCGATTTATGGTTAGACTACCATTCCAAGAAAAACCCAGTAGATTGGGAGAATCGAGTGATATTGCAATTCGTCGCCTTCTAGCCATAGAACGAAGACTTGCGAGAAATCCCGAAATACAGTCGCAGTACATCGAATTTATGAAGGAGTATTTACATTTAAACCACATGAGTGAGGTGAACCCTGCTGAATTTGCAAGGCCCAATTACTTCCTGCCGCATCACTACATCTTAAAACCCAACAGCACGACGACCAAACTAAGGGTAGTCTTTGATGCCTCTGCCAAGACATCATCGAACGTGTCATTAAACGACCTGCTAACCAACGGTCCCACCATTCAGGATGACCTGTTCACCATCCTATTAAGATTTCGCTTACCACGATACGTCTTCACGGCAGATATTGAGAAGATGTACCGGCAAGTCTTGGTGTCGGAAGAAGATCGGAAATACCAATTAGTGCTTTGGAGAGAAAGTCCTAAGGAACCAATCAGATCCTATCAGCTGAACACCGTTACTTATGGTACGACTTCCGCGCCATACTTAGCAACCAAATGTCTACAACGTCTCGCCGAACAAGGAATGGGGCAGTGGCCTCGGGGAGCAACGATATTAAGGCGAGATTTTTATATGGATGACTTAATGACGGGATGCGATAGACTTCATGAAGCATTAGAAGCGCAAGGTCAATTAAACGCTCTGCTTCAAACAGCAGGCTTTAAGCTGAGAAAATGGTGCGCCAATTACAAGGAACTTTTGAAAACCATCCCTTCTGAAGATCGCGCAATCCAACTGGATCTTTTCGACAATAGTGATGAGAAGATCAATACATTAGGACTGAGTTGGGCACCTCAAATGGACGAGTTACGAGTTAAAGGCCATTGGCTGGAGAGTGACAAGGTAACCAAAGGAATAGTACTGTCTGATATTGCGCATTTATTTGACCTGCTGGGCTTTATGAGTCCCGTAGTTGTAATGGCAAAAATCTTCCTACAACAATATGGCAAATAAAGCTAGATTGGGACGCAGCTCTTCCAATGGAGCTGCATACGAAATGGCTGCAATTTCGGAATAACCTCAAGGCCCTTGATGTTATAAGAATCCCGAGACACATGTTCAAGGGTGAACTAGCAAAATCCATTCAATTACATGCCTTTGCGGACGCCTCAGAGAAGGCTTACGGAGCCGCAGTCTATTTACGATCGATCGGTAGTGGTGGGGTAATACGAGTCAATTTCCTGTGCACCAAATCCAGAGTCGCACCATTAAAGACACTTACTGTCCCAAGACTTGAGTTATGTGCAGCAAAAGTAATGGCTGAACTGGTTCACCGGGTTCTTCGAGATCTGCCGTTACCGGAAGTAAAAACTTTTTATTGGACCGATTCAGAAATCGTACTTGCATGGATTTACTCGGCAGCAGCCTCGTACCATACCTTTGTAGCCAACAGAATTGCGACAATACAAGAATTAACCACACAAGAGCAATGGAGACATGTAGGGTCTAGGCACAACCCAGCGGATATCGTGTCGAGAGGAGTCCCACCAGAAAAGCTAGCGGCCAACTCATTATGGTTTTACGGCCCACTGTTTCTACATGGTGCAGAAGACGGATGGCCAGCACCCTACAAACGCACGCAGACGAGCTTAGAGAAAAGGGAATTCAAGGCGATAGTGGCAACAGTTAGTGATACTCCACATTTTATGGATTTGATAGATCATCAAAATACATTCGATAGATGGCAGAGGATAATCGCATATATTCGGAGATTCATCTCAAACACTCGCAAGAAAGAGAAAAATCGATGCCTAAATCGCAAACCCACCACTATAGAATTAGATGAGGCGCTTACTGTAATGATAAAAAAGGCGCAAGACGAAGAATTTCCAACTGAGCAAAGGGAACTAGCACATTCAGGCCACATTAGCACCAGCAGCCCATTAAGTAGCCTTAGCCCATTTTCAGATGAAGCGGGATTGTTACGCGTTGGAGGAAGACTGGAGGCCGCGAATTTGTCATATGATGCTAAGCATCCGATTTTATTACCATACGCTCATAACGTCACGCGTCTACTGATGACCAATCTTCATGTTAACCACCTTCATGTCGCGCCACAAGCACTGCTAGCTATAACCCGCCAAAGATTTTGGCCCATTAAGGGCAAAAGTATAGCACGAGCCACAGTTCAGAGGTGCGTGCGATGCGCGCGGGCTAAGCCGAAAATGCTATCACAATTTATGGGAAACCTTCCTGAACATCGAGTACAGCCAGCGCGACCGTTTATAAATTCCGGAGTGGATTTTTTTGGACCCTGTTGGACGCACTACAAACTTTGAGGAAAACGACCACAAAAATCTTATGTTGCTGTATTCTGCTGCTTTGCGACAAAGGCTATTCATTTTGAGATAGTAACAGATTTAACTACAGAAGCTTTCATAGGAGCGCTTAAACGCTTCATAGGTAGAAGAGGTAATTGTCGTAACTTATACTGTGACAATGCTACAAATTTCGTCGGTGCCAAAAACAAGCTCCAGGAATTGAGCACCAGCATATATGATCAAAAATCACAAGAGCAGATACAGGGTTTTTGCAGTACTAGGGCTATTGAGTTTCATTTCATACCGCCCAGAGCGCCACACTTTGGAGGCTTGTGGGAATCTGCTGTTAAATCAGCCAAGCATCTACTGCGACCAAACCTCGAAACCGCCAACTTAACCTACGAAGAATTAGAAACGCTAATGGTTGAGATTGAAGCAATTTTAAATTCACGTCCTTTAACACCAATGTCATCCAACCCAGATGACTTTGCGGCACTTACACCAGGTCACTTTCTGATTAGAGAACCGACGACGGCAATTACCGACCCCCAAGCACGGCCGCTAAACATAGGACTGCACCAGAGGTGGAAACTGGTAAACCATTTGAAAAACCAGTTCTGGTATAGATGGTCCAGAGAGTACCTCAGCGAACTACAGCATCGCTATAAGTGGAAGCAACAATGTACAAACGCACAACCCGGAATGATGGTGATAGTGAAGGAAGACAATCTCCCTCCTGCAGCATGGCATTTAGGAAGAATTGAAAGGGTCATCAAGGGTGAAGATGGTTTGGTACGAGTTGCGGATATCAAAACATCCAAGGGAGTTATAAGAAGACCTATACATAAATTGGCTCCCTTACCTCTAGAGTCTGAGACAGACTGCGCAGAATCTACAGCAACAAAAAGAGTGAGAGAAGATGATATATCGACGACATCCCCAAGTAAGCGCAACAATCAAACGAATTCGGACGCTTCAACTGCAATTAAAAGACCGTTGCGTGGTGGTACAGCTATGTGTCTGACCCTACTTACATGTTTAATCTTGCCAATCATGGGACAAATTCAGATCAAACCATTCGATACGCCGCCTGGATTATATTTTGAAAATTTGGGGAATACTCAACTGGTGTTAAATGAATGGAACTTGGTGATCTACTACAATACTAGCACATTATGGGCCGAGTTAAATACTATTAGCCGAGGTGTAGAAAGGCTCCAAGAAGGTTGTAACTTGATGAAGGAATGGGATCAGTGTGGCCCCATCATGGAACAATTTAAAGCCGCATTGGAGGAAATCACAAGTAACAATGAGTTACTCCTACACCAGAGTAGGCCACGAACTAAGAGAGGTGCTTTGAATATTATGGGTAACGTAGCTAATGCATTATTCGGAGTGTTGGATTCTGAATATGCTTACCACATGTCACAAATCATAGAGGAATTGAAGGAAAATGATGTGCACCTTATGGCGCTGATGAAGAATCATACATCTATCTTAGATTCAACAGTCAACCTCGTACAACGATCACAAGAGGCTACGGTGGCTCAACTAAGGCACTTCGACAAGTACCTCAATCAATCTATTGCTCAATTGCATAACATTAACACCGAGTTGAATCAACAAAGAGCAACACAATCGTTTATGGCATTGGCACTGCAATTGACGCTAGTTCTAAACAAATACCAGAGGATTCAATCTAAATTGTTAGATGTGATTATAGATACCCATCATGGCAAAATAAATCCACAGTTGTTAAGCCAAAAGCAACTATCGGGACAACTCACATTAATACAAGAAAATATCCCTACTACCCTTCGATTACCGTCACGTCCAGACAACCTGTTAAAGATATACAGCTTGATGAGTGTCGAAAGTCGAATAAGCGTGGATCAGATGATATTTCGTATAAAACTCCCGCTGCTTTCGCGCGAAGAATTCGAACTACTACATATAATACCAATCCCATTTGTGGCAAACAACGAGCTCATGATGATAGGATCAATAGAAAAATTCCTAATCATTAGTCTACATCGGGATCAGTACTATCCCTTATCCGAGAATGATTTAAGGAGCTGCGTTACGTACGACGGGGCATTCATTTGTAAACAACTACACCCCATTTACAATAAGGGAGCAAACACTAGCTCCTGTGAACTCAGTGTTCTCAGTCATGGACCATTCGAGATCGCTTGTTCCGCCACCGCTATTAGTAAGACACCACGGTGGATTCAACTGTTAACTGTCAACAAATGGATATATGTGAGACCTACCCCTGCCACAATCAACGTCATTTATAAGGGTAATGTCGAACAGAAGACCATAGAGGGATCTGGAATTATAACATTACAGTCCAGTTGTGTAATAAGGGACGAACACACCACTATTCATGGACACAATGTCTTTTCAAATAATTTAAAGGGTGGATTTACGCCACTAAAGAAACTTATCGACTTCATCCATTTGAACACTACACCTCCTCCAATAACTTACCAACCAACACCAGTAAAAAATATAAGTAAAGACATCGAAGATCTACGAGAGAGAATCAAGAATCTCAACATAAATGCTACGCTGCCACCCCATACCACCAGTCATGACGTTCATCAATATACAGTTGCACATACTGGACTAATCATCACCATCATAGCCGCAGGCTACTGGTTAATCAAGCTAATCAAAAGCAATTCTGCTAAAGATTGTCAAACCCAACAAGAAATACCTGTACCTAAGAAGAGAACACTATTCACCAATCAGACAGAATGTAACCCATTAGCCAGAGCGGTATCGCAACCAACATTTGAAATTTTTGTATAGGTTTAAGTAACAATCTAAGCTAGTTCAGTTTGAATCATTTGATACATGTATACATGAAAACAGTACATCCATAGATTACAAGATTATTGTTTTGAGCCAGAGCTCAAGGCGGGAGGAATGTATAAAACTGCAAATTGCATTTTAAAATCCCGAATTTCTTTAATTTAAAATTTATATTTTATTCGCAATTACATTACTCAAGTTACGCCACATAATTTTCTCACCGATCGCCAGACGCAACATGATCCCAGGTAAATTATCAAAACTTTGCCTGAGTAGCAAGCTTGCTAGAATTTGCTGGGAAAGTTGTGTGATGTGAATTGAGTCAGCACTTTTTATGAAGTACAGGTGCTTAGATTATAATTTGTATATATAAGTCACATTAAATTTAATAAAATTTGTCATTCGTTTTTGGACAATAGCTGCGTTTTTATTTAAAATATTTGTTAGTCGCTATTGCTGCCGGTACAAGAACCGAGTAGCCCGGGACATTAATAATTAATTTACTTTCAGATTTATGAGTTTCGTGTAATCGGTGAAACACCGAATGCATAGCAACAAGGTTGAGGTGAATCACTTCAGCCTACCAATTTTAACAGGCAAACAAAAGAGTTTGCTTTAACATACTACTAAATGTATAATGCAGTTCAATACCCAGCCACTATCTTTTTTCTGAAACTCTTCCAGCTGAGTGAGTATTGAATCCAAAATGTTAACTTTATACCACTCATTTAAATTGTCGTCCACATTGATTGGAGCAGTTCTTGCTTGTAAATATTTAATATCTTTTATAATCTCATTGTCATCGATATCCTTAACAAAATCAGCACTCAACTTTGTATTAACTTTAATATTGAGATTGCGTTTTAAAATATTCTTCGTATAAATAAATCACCAGCATCCTGTATAAATAGCTTAGGATCTGTATGGTTTATATTTAAATTAATTCCAGCTCAAATTCTGTCTGTGAATACTGATTTTATTTCCTCCCACTTTACAAACTCACTTTTTCTTACACGCTGATTAATTTCTCCACCTCGACTTGTGGCTTTCAATAACACTCTCGGCGATTTAGTCTGTCCAATACAGCTCCCCATATGCCGGTTTGTACCACTCTTTTTACTAGAAAAACTTTCAGTTATTAGCGCGGTTGACATCGCTGAAGCTCACCAAAACTGACTGATGCCTCCTATCATCTTACATTAATATCTACTACCGCCTTCTTTCACCAAAACCTTAAATTGAAATCATTCTCAACCTAATGCGCTAATGCTTTCTTGTTTTTTTACCATCCCAATAACTTTCATGTGGTCTATTTTTAGATATCGAATTTCATAACATACTGCAATGATCACGATTTCCACTGCTCATATTCAAAACAAGTATTAACATGTTCTTGACATCGATTCAACGTTTTTATGAATATATTTAAGACTTGGTAAGGAAGCCGTGTAACTATTTTGCTTCAATCAAAAAAGCACATATACCAGTGCATACTAGTGTATCCTCATATCACCCATGAAAGTTTTTCTTTTACACTACACAACATTACATTAATTCATCTCAGTGTTGCATACATACATGTCCACAGCTGGCAAGTATATGACGAAGTCCCGAGTGAGATGGTTTCAAACTATGGTGTTCACTAAACCTTCCTAATGTTTTACAGCAAGACAGATGATTAGAAATAACATGGGATTTTGCTGCCGAACTTTCATAGCCTAACACAGAAAAGGATCATGAAAGACACTTACTCTGGATCGCTTTTTGGATATGAAACACAGAGAAAAAAGTTTAAAACTTAAGATATAAAAATAGATAATGAATTTGATGTGAATAAATATTGTGTGAAAAAATTTATTTGCGATATATTATTTACAATTGATGTTGTTTTTCAGTAAAGGAATTGGGAATCTTACATTTTCAAATTTCACTACTCATCTACAACATATTCCACATATTACTCACAGCTCTCAAGTACTCATCTAAGACAACATAGTATACTTTAGTATATTATTATACATATTTATACTTCTTTCACCAAAACTTTTAATTTAATCCACTCCAACCTAATACTTTCATGGCAAGATTTAAAGATGAATAAATAATACTTCCATATGGATTGATTTTAAATGCCAATAAGTCGTGTTGTATGCCCATCTATAGAAATGCTCTTGAAACATCTGATATGCCTCCTGTTTTACTCAATAATGTTATCTTACCGTATCAAAACTCAGTCAAAAATCTAGGAGTTGAACTGAATTCTAAGCTTTCCTGCTGTAGTCATATCACCAATATCATTTGCAGAGTTTATGGGTCCTTGCGCCAGTTATGGGTCCATGGATATCTTCTCTCTACTGAGATGCGCATGAAATTAGTAAGAACTCTTATTGTACCTCATTTCATGTACGGTACCATATTATTTCCAAAGTTAGACTCAGTGTGCCGCAGAAGACTTACAGTAGCATTTAATGACTCTATACGATTTGTCTATAATCTACCGCGTAGTGCTCATATCTCAATGCACACAAGCTCTGTTCTTGGTCACTCACTGGATGCTCACCTTGAACATCGTGATCTGTTCTTTTTGCATAAATTACTATTTAATAAGTGTCCCGAATATCTCTACAAGAAATTAAGATTTATGCATTCATCCAGAAGTATTGGTTTTCTGCTTCCTCGATGTAACTCACATTATGGCGAACGCTCTTATTTTGTTCAAACCCTACGTAAGTGGAATCTACTGCCGTTTGACCTTAGGGCGGTGGGCTCTAGCAGAGAATTCCTTCAGCGATTAAAGTCCTTTTCATCTAATTAGTGCACATCCTGGTTCGTCGTTATTGCTATTTTATTATACTTTGTTAATTTTTATTAGATCTTAATTTTTCATCTTCTTATTTCATTGTTTAAATTTTTACTATTATTATATCTTTTTCTTTCTCCTTTTCCCTTCTTCTATACATATATGTACTAAAATTTCTTTCCAGTAATTAGGTTTATTCTGCTTGCTTTGACCATAAGCTTCAGGCCATTTACTGAAATAGTCAATCGCAACTAATATATAACGGTTACCGCCATTCGTTTTTGGAAAAGGTCCAGCGATGTCTACAGCTATCCTTTCAAAGGGGGCTCCGACATTATAATTATGCATTTCACCTCTGCTTCTGTGTTGCGGTCATTTGCAAGCAGCGCAGACAGTACATCTGCGGCACCACTCCTCCACATCTTCTCGCATATGTAGCCAATAAAACCTTTCTCGTATTTTGGAAATGGTTTTGTTCACTCCCAAATGTCCTTCAGAGGTTCCACCGTGCGTTTTTTCTAGAACATCTTTGACGTTTGATGCTGGCACGACTATCTGCATTCGGAAATATTCGCCGTTAGGTGCTTCCCATTTGCGTTTTAATATACCACATTCAACATGAAGAGAGTTCCATTGAGCCCAGTAACTTTTCAGCTTCTCACTCCGTTCCGAAATATCCTTCCAGTCTGGTCTTTCCATATCTTCTTTCCAAGCAAGAATAGGTGAAATGTCCGGATCTTCTCGTTGTGCTGTTCTCAGGTCCTCGTTGTCCCAACCTGTAGATGGTTCCACGGTTACCAACTGCGCTAAAATCAACCTTAGCAAGAGTCAAGGCTTGTGGTGTGGAAGGTGGAGAGATCGTACAGATACTCCACTGAACATCCAATGGACTAATACTTGCCTGAAGTATTTAGGTGTGTATATCGGACGCGAGAGTAAATCAAATAATAGCCGCATCGCTCTTGAGAAACTCTCTAGAGCTGTTAACTCATGGCGTAGTCGACTGTTTCCACTATCCCTAATGGGAAGGTCAGTCGTGATAAACTATTTGATTACCTCGTCCATCGTTCATCTGCTAAAGTCTGAGACGTTTGATGAAGGCTTCGTAGGTCTTCTTCAAGCAAAAGCGATAGACGCCTTTTGGTGCGGAAGACGATGGGTTGCTGAAAGCACGCTCTGTCTGCCAGTCAAGATAGGTGGATTAGGTCTCACTAACTTGGTTGCGAAATCAAGGTGTCTCCAAGTGCGTGCATTCCAACGAGTGTTTTGCCAGAGAGACACCTTAATTTCTCAACTGTGGGTGAATGTACTGGGAGGGATCGGCATAGGGGAGTATTACTACCTGCTCTCTGTTCGACCACCCTATCCTCGTGACTGGCCACAGGATCTAATCTCAACGATTCAGACCTGGGGCAGAATCAGGCCAGCATTTCACCTTAAGTGGAATGCTGTGCGGTACACGCAATTCGCGTCGATTCCAATCAGGTTTAATCCTGAATTAATAGATTCAGTGTTCAGTAATGCTCGAGGTTTTGAAGCTGACACGCATACACTGACAGTTCTCGGAGATATTATTGATATCTCTGGAAACTGTCGAATAAACACGAACACTCCACAACTACACGACCCTGGCACTAAGTTGGAAGATGCTTTCGTTCTGGACAGACCGCCTCACACACCTTTCAGCACACTTACAACACGTGTGCTCCGTGACGTGCTTATGTCAATAAGACCTCCGGAGTACACAGGATACAACAGATGGCGAACACACCTCGGGGTGAATATGGGCGTGATGGGAGGGATAACTTGCAGAGTAGTCTACAGGTATCCTTCTAGTTACAAAGATGCTGATGTAGCATTCAAATTGCTGCATCACAGTCTTATGCATCCTAATCAGTTGTCACATATCGACCGGCGGGTTCAGAGAATCTGCACAGTTTGTTCTGGTGAAGGCACCTTGTTTCACAGGTTCTTCACTTGTCCAGCTTTGCAGAGTCTGATGGAACTGGTGCGCGATATGTGTCAGTTGATCCACCCGAATTTCGGCATTACTAGGACATCGTTTCTATGGGGACCAAAGGTTTGTAGTCGGGTGAATTGTTTGATTAGCTTTGTGTTGACACTGGCCAAATCTACAATTCACTTGAACTACATGAGAGCCGGAGATGGGAATCAGAACACTGACCCACATCACCACGCACAAGCACTTAAGCGCCACTTCGTTGACAGATTGAAGAGACGTTTACGTCTTGAATATCTGGCAACGAACGCAGACACATTCAACTGCACATGGCAGCCACTATCGTCAGTGCAGGACGGCGCTCTTGTCTTTCGCTGGTGATATCAGGCCACAGCATTTGCAACTCTAGTCCACGGGGCTTCTCCTCGCTTTGGAACCGTTGCAAGTGCTGTGGGAAGGATAAGCGCTCCGTTAGAGATGCTAAGCTGGAAGGATGATGAGGGCAGTTTGTAGAGGTCTATGATACTACAGGCCGCCCTCGCGGGACTCTATAACGGTATCGCGCAAATTTTTCGTTCGTTCGGGTATTAAGTTTTTAATTCGGTTTCGGTTTCGGCGCTAAATTTCAAAATTTGATTTTGAAAATTCGTTCGTTTAGGTCATTATTTTTATTAGATTATTTTGGAAATTGGAACTTCTTGGAACTGCCACTTACCCAATTGTCAAAATTGGGACTTTAAATTTTTTGTACAACTTTTAGATCATTTTTCAAAATTCTAGTATCCGTTTATACAGTCTCTTTTGAGAATTTTTTCTTGTTTGCTTTCCTTTTACTTGTGTCATTTTTCTTGTTTTTTAGTTTTTCTAATTGTTTTAATTGTTTAATTGTCCCTATTGACCTTTTATACCTTTTAGATTAGCTAGCGACTTTTTGTTTACACTTTGTAGAGCCTTTTGCCACCCTATTTTTAAGGAATTTTTAAAAGAGCCAATGAGCCAATAAATAAAAGAGACTTATTTACATAAAAAAAAAATTATTATTATTATTATTATTATTATTGTCGCAGTGACCGGACGCGTCATTTTGAGTTCCGGGAAATCCAAGAGAAAAGGGCATAATAAATATTAAAAAAAGTGTTAAAAGTGTTATTGACGTTCACTTACAATAACGCCAATCGTCTGTAGTAAATTATTTATAAAAACATTCCAAAATAGTTGTGAAAAAGTGTTTAAAATAAAATTCTAGTGACATTTGAGAAAACAATCTAATTTAATTTGGTCGTTGCCATGGCAACAGAAAATTTTTAAAGTGATTTAGATACAATTTGAACAAAAAAATTATTAAAAAATAAAAACTAAGTAATTTAGAAATAAATAAAAAAATAAAAAAGTATTATACATCTACACTGCCGCATTCAACATGAATGCGAGCAGCAGTGATTCTGAGGGCACTAATGATCCCCTCAAATCAAAGCAAAGGAGGAAGAAAAACACGAAGGCTTCTTCCTCTTCCGAAAAACTTCACCAAGGGCCCACAGAAAAGGCCATCAAGGGCCCTATTGAAGAGGCCAAGAAACAGGAGACTCTCTGTGAGAAGACTCCAGCGAAGAGAGCGGTTGCGACTGGTGAAGACCATGGAGCATCTGCTTCAAACTCGACCGCTGCAATTGCAGCACTACCAGCAGGAACTTTCCCGCCGCTAAGCCCAACGCCACGTCGGCGTTCGAACTTAGCGGAGGTTGTGAAATCGGCTTCAGCTTCAGCGCCAAAGCCAAGCTATGTGGTAATGAGGCCGCCGCTTTCTGCAGCAAAGGAAAATGCCTCAAAACAGAAGCCAGCGGCACCAGCAGCAAGACCAGCAGCAGCACCACGATCCCCAGCAGTAGAGTCAGGGATCTCTTATGCCCAGGTAAGTGGCAGTTTCAAGACTAGTTCAGCTATCGAAATTTTGAGCAAAGGCATCACTCCTCGTCCAGCCCCATTGGACGCAGGTAAGCCTCGGCCTAAGACCGGTGCGGGTCTCCAGGGCTTTTTCGACGGGAGGTGGCAGGACGAAAGCTACGGGATGCAGTTGGAGCACATCAGAGGATGTCCTCAGACTGCATACCTGAAGGCGATCTTCCGCGTCATCTCCTGTGAGCAGCTATTCTCCATGGGGATAATAGCTGGGGGAATGGTTGAGGTGTATACCACAACCCTCGAAAGCGCTACCAAGCTTTTGCTTGAGGGCATCGAGGTGGATGGTAGACACCTTGCGCCGTTCCCACTCAGGGAAAAGCCCACGAAGGTCGTGTTTTCACGGGTCCCTATGCGAGCCCAACATGAAGACCTCGCGAATTTCCTTGGGAGATTCGGGAAGGTTCATGGAAAGGTTCGCGCCATTCCCATCAAAATTGGGGACGAGGGTCTGGGGCGGGGTATCTTCGGTACCAGCCGGGAAGCGTCCATCACCTTAAATAAGGGATGTACGCTTCCGTCAGGCTTCTACCTGAGCATATCCGGCTCGAGATACTGGATAGACGTTGGCACCGAACCGAAATGCCATGCTTGCCATTTGGTAGGGCATTTTATTGCTGACTGCCCCAAGAGAAGCGGAAAGAAGGCTGAACAGAAGGCTCCTTCGAAGGAAACCACTGCTACAGTAGTGGCTCCGGAGAAGGAACTTTCTGCCAGCACTCAGCCTGCTATCTTGGAGCAGCCAGTGGCTAAAGTGCCTGAAGTTGTCTTAGAGGCAAAAAACAATAAGGCTATAAACGGTGCCACGTCAGCACGCGAAGGCATGGCTACTTCCGACGAGGAGTCGAATAGCCAAGTAGGTAAAAAAAGGAGGACGAGGAGGAAGACGAAGGTGGACCGGGCGATGCTGCCTCCTCCAGAGCCAGCAAAGCCAGTCGCATCAAAACGGCCCCACTCGGAGGAGGACGATAGTGGTGCTTGCGGCTCGAAGGTTGTTGTGAGAGACACGGAAGTGTCTCCCGAGCAGCTTTCGGACTGCGATATGACCGGTTTTGATGAGACTGGTCTCTCGAGCTTCAGTGGCTACGAATCGTGTGGTAGCACCATGTCGATTGGTAGCCAATTTGAAGTCTCGGAGGGTTTGGGAACCCTTCCTAGGGAGAAGATCTCGAGGATTCTTTCCCGGCTCCTGTACAAGAAGAATTCAGGCAAAATCTGGAGTATTCTTGTGGAGGAGCTGGGGAAGCCGGAATTGCTACTTCCCCAACTTCTACTCCTACAAGAGGAGTGCAAGAAGAAGGGGAAGTACAACGGTATATCCCGGTTAGATCGACTCCATAGGAGGGTGCAGGAGTTGATACAGGAGCATCGCTTGGTTGATTCTCCTAGTCAATAGACGTCGTACCATCATCGTTTCAGCTTTTCATCTCTTTGAATGTGCAAGATAGCTTCTATCAACGCCGGGGGTTTAAGTGCACATACAAGGTTACACAGCACTATCGAACATGTCAAAATGTTCGATATAGACATCGCCCTTCTACAGGAGACGAATTTTACACAAGACACATATACACAACTTGAGCGTTATGCTTATTTGCACACTGGCTATGCAATGTTTGCCACACCTGCGCCTCGTCGAGGCTCAGGGGTGGCAATCATTGTATCCAACAAATTCACACTATCGTCTCCTGTCTATACAGATATCTTCCCAGGCTTCGCTTCTTCCTTGGACTTTGTCGTTCAAGACAAACACATCAAGGTAGTAAACGTGTACCTTCCTCATGACCAGGACATTACAAGACAAGTTCTTGATAGTGTTCAATCCTGTCTGGTGAATTTTAGTGGCGAAACTATCCTCGGAGGTGATTTCAACTGCACGCTAAATCCCTCAATGGATCGGCATTCCGGAGTTGAGTTCAACTCTGTTAATGCTACTCGGTTGAGGAATTTTGTTCGTGTTTTCAGACTCGTGGATATCTATCGTTGGATGCATCCTACGACTAGATCATACACGAGGGTCTCGCGAAATATCCATGGAAGTCTCGCAGGCTCCAGAATCGATAGACTATACGTCTCACCTGGAATACTAGAACATTTCGTTGGTGTCACTCATGAAGTGTGTTCCGTTAGCGATCACCTTCTTGTAGTGGCAACCAGCACTCTAGTTGAAAGAAGAACTGCATACTGGATATTCAACAACTATTTGTTGAATTCCGAGCAGTTCATCAATGAATTCACTGAATTCTGGCACGATTGGCAAGAGAGGAAAGGTGACTTTCCTCTTCTTAGTCAATGGTGGGATGTTGGAAAGCTCCAAATTCGATCTTTTATCGAAGCGAATTTCAATCGAAGTGGGTATCAAGCTTCTAGCTTGTCGGCCGAAGTATCTCGGGTGGCAGCTCTTCTCCCAACTCAGCCGGAGTTGATTCTTTATTTTAACAGAATAAAGGAACGCTTGGCAACACAAACTTACAAGCACAGCTTGGAGTTTGTGCTGCGCAGCCAATCACGCTGGCTGAGGGAAGGCGATTCTCCAACCGAGTACTTCTTTCAGGCAACTAGACGACGTACTGCTTCTTGTGAAGTCGAATCGATAGTTGATGAATCTGGACAAGTCCTCAACGGACAACAGCTATCAGAATTTATTCGAGACTATTACAGTAGTCTCTACTCTGAATCGACGTCGACAACATCCTCGACCACTCATGAATTTCTTGAGAATATTCCCACTTTCTCTGAAGACAGCAAGGAGCTCCTGGATACAGTAATCACATTGGAGGATATGATCGCTGCGACAAAGGATCTAAGGCGACACACTTCACCTGGTTATGACGGCTTGACTCCAGAATTCTTCATACGTTTCAGGGATTTATTAATTCCTGACCTTTTGGAAGTCTTCAATTCGGCGGTTGAGACGCATTCAGACTTTCCTTCTAGTTGGAGGAGGTCTGTTATGCGATTGATTCCAAAGAAGGGAGATTTGCAGAGGATGGGGAACTGGAGGCCAGTAACCCTATGCAATGTGGACTATAAAATCGTCTGCAAAGCATTAGGGGCGATACTCCGCTCAGTGATTGCTTCGGTAATACACCCGGAACAGTCCTATTGTGTTCCTGGTC
Source organism: Dioctria rufipes (assembly GCA_963924295.1). Classification (NCBI taxonomy): domain Eukaryota; kingdom Metazoa; phylum Arthropoda; class Insecta; order Diptera; family Asilidae; genus Dioctria; species Dioctria rufipes. The sequence continues at coordinate 111,361,504 of OZ002742.1, read as the reverse complement.
GTAGTATCTACGACAACATCGCGGTAGCCAAACATTTGTTTGCCTACCATGAACAGACAGGTACACAAATGGCCATGATTTCTCTTGACCAGCAAAAGGCTTTTGATAGCGTCTCGCACGAGTATCTCCTGACTGCTCTCGAGGCATTTGGGTTCCCGCCCAGGTGGCTCGATATCATCGGGAAACTGTATAGAGATTCAGCGATTTTGATTAAGCATCAAGGACAGGTTCTGGCTCCTATCTCGTTTCATCGAGGTATCAGACAGGGCTGTCCATTGTCAGGTATGCTTTATGATCTTTCGTTGGAGCCGCTACTGGTGAATCTTCGTCGAATGCTCGGACAATATTCAGTGCATCTACCATATACCAATGTGAGGCCTCTTATGTTGGCATATGCGGATGACCTTTCTATTTTCGTGACAAGAGATGAAGCTTTTCCGGTCGCTCGTGCTGTTTTCGAACAGTACGAACGTATAGCGGGCGCTAAAATCAACCTTAGCAAGAGTCAAGGCTTGTGGTGTGGAAGGTGGAGAGATCGTACAGATACTCCACTGAACATCCAATGGACTAATACTTGCCTGAAGTATTTAGGTGTGTATATCGGACGCGAGAGTAAATCAAATAATAGCCGCATCGCTCTTGAGAAACTCTCTAGAGCTGTTAACTCATGGCGTAGTCGACTGTTTCCACTATCCCTAATGGGAAGGTCAGTCGTGATAAACTATTTGATTACCTCGTCCATCGTTCATCTGCTAAAGTCTGAGACGTTTGATGAAGGCTTCGTAGGTCTTCTTCAAGCAAAAGCGATAGACGCCTTTTGGTGCGGAAGACGATGGGTTGCTGAAAGCACGCTCTGTCTGCCAGTCAAGATAGGTGGATTAGGTCTCACTAACTTGGTTGTGAAATCAAGGTGTCTCCAAGTGCGTGCATTCCAACGAGTGTTTTGCCAGAGAGACACCTTAATTTCTCAACTGTGGGTGAATGTACTGGGAGGGATCGGCATAGGGGAGTATTACTACCTGCTCTCTGTTCGACCACCCTATCCTCGTGACTGGCCACAGGATCTAATCTCAACGATTCAGACCTGGGGCAGAATCAGGCCAGCATTTCACCTTAAGTGGAATGCTCTGCGGTACACGCAATTCGCGTCGATTCCAATCAGGTTTAACCCTGAATTAATAGATTCAGTGTTCAGTAATGCTCGAGGTTTTGAAGCTGACACGCATACACTGACAGTTCTCGGAGATATTATTGATATCTCTGGAAACTGTCGAATAAACACGAACACTCCACAACTACACGACCTGGCGGCTTCTGCGCGGGAGAGATTTCGCCAACTTGGGACCAGTGACCCTGGCACTAAGTTGGAAGATACTTTCGTTCTGGACAGACCGCCTCACACACCTTTCAGCACACTTACAACACGTGTGCTCCGTGACGTGCTTATGTCAATAAGACCTCCGGAGTACACAGGATACAACAGATGGCGAACACACCTCGGGGTGAATATGGGCGTGATGGGAGGGATAACTTGCAGAGTAGTCTACAGTTATCCTTCTAGTTACAAAGATGCTGATGTAGCATTCAAATTGCTGCATCACAGTCTTATGCATCCTAATCAGTTGTCACATATCGACCGGCGGGTTCAGAGGATCTGCACAGTTTGTTCTGGTGAAGGCACCTTGTTTCACAGGTTCTTCACTTGTCCAGCTTTGCAGAGTCTGATGGAACTGGTGCGCGATATGTGTCAGTTGATCCACCCGAATTTCGGCATTACTAGGACATCGTTTCTATGGGGACCAAAGGTTTGTAGTCGGGTGAATTGTTTGATTAGCTTTGTGTTGACACTGGCCAAATCTACAATTCACTTGTACTACATGAGAGCCGGAGATGGGAATCAGAACACTGACCCACAACACCACGCACATGCACTTAAGCGCCACTTCGTTGACAGATTGAAGAGACGTTTACGTCTTGAATATCTGGCAACGAACGCAGATACATTCAACTGCACATGGCAGCCACTATCGTCAGTGCAGGACGGCGCTCTTGTCTTTCGCTGGTGATATCAGGCCACAGCATTTGCAACACTAGTCCACGGGGCTTCTCCTCGCTTTGGAACCGTTGCAAGTGCTGTGGGAAGGATAAGCGCTCCGTTAGAGATGCTCAGCTGGAGGGATGATGAGGGCAGTTTGTAGAGGTCTATGATACTACAGGCCGCCCTCGCGGGACTCTATAACGGTATCGGATAAATTTTTTCGTTCGTTCGATTTATATTTTTTCTACTTCGGTTTCGGTCTCGGTTCTAAATTACAAAATTTTTTGTTGAAAATACGCTCGTTTAGGGAATTACATTTTGATTAGATTAATTTGGAAATTTGGAACTTCTTGGAACTGCCACTTACCCAATTGTCAAAATTGGGACAAGTAATAAATTTTTTGTTTTTTTCATCTTTTAGGCATCTTTCAAAATTTCTAGTATCCGTTATATACAGTCTCTTTTGAGAATTTAATGTTTCATTTTTTCTTCTCGTTCAATTGTTAGTGTCTAGTTTGTTTTCGTTGTCCCTTTTGACCCATTTTGTGTTATGATTAGATTAGTTATTGTCTGATTTTTTTTGTACACATTGTAGGCCTTTTGCCACGTATTTTAAGGATTTTTAAAAGAGCCAAAGAGCCAAAAATAAAAGAAGCATATTTACATAAAAAAAAAAATTATTATTATCTGAAGAGAGCGGACGTGTCAGATTTGGCTCCGAGAAATAATAAAGAATAACAGCGGAAGGAAGTAGGAGAAAGACCGTAAAAGTGCTCCAAAGTGACATTAAAGTTAATGCATCATAGTGTATTGTGCTAGTGAAAATAAAAACTATAAAAAAGTGTCGAAAATTTTAAAAATTAAATTGTTAAAAAAGTGGAAAGTGATTGACAGATTTAGATTTGGATTTTCAATTAATTTCGTTCGTTGCCATGACAACATGGCAACCGTGAAAAATTTACAGTCTGATTAAATTGATTCAAAAATTTGAAAAACTTTTAAAAAATATATAATTACTTAAAATAATTAAGATTAATAAAGTGTTCAGAAAAATAAAAGCAAACGACATAAAAATTTACTGCCGCACTCAGTATGAGTACGTGCAGCAGCAGCGATTCTGGGGGGAATGATGATCCCCTCAAATTGAAAGGAAGGAGGAAGAAGAGCACGAATGCTTCTTCTTCCTCCAAAGCAAATGAAGGTCCCAAAGAAAAGGCCATTAAGGGCCCAATTGAAGAGGCCAGTAGCAGCAGTAAGAAAATGCAGCCACCTTCATTGGAAAATACTGCCGCCAAGATAACTGAGGCTACCCAAGTAAAGTTTGGAGGAACAGCTCACAGATCCACCGCAATTGCTGCAGCATCTGTAGCTGCAAAAGCTCAGACAACGCCTTCGAGCTTGGGACAACATCCCACGCTGAAGGAAGTTGTTGAAACAGCCTCAGCTTCAGCGCCAAAGCCGAGCGGTGTTATCATGAGGCCACCACTCTCTGCAGCGAAGGTAAATGCTTCCAAGCAGCAGAAGCCGCCAGCACCAGCAGCAAGACCAGCAGCACCACCACGATCCCCAGCAGTAGAGTTAGGGATCTCTTATGCTCAACAGGTAAGTGGCAGTTTCAATAAGGGTTCACCCTTAGAAATTTTTAGTAAGGGCATCACTCCTCGTCCAGCCCCATTGGACGCAGGTAAGCCTCGGCCCAAGACCAGTGCGGGTCTCCAGGGCTTTTTCGACGGGAGGTGGCAGGACGAGAGCTACGGGATGCAGCTTGAGCACATCAGGGGATGTCCTCAGTCTGCATACCTGAAGGCAATCTTCCGCGTCATCTCCAGTGAACAGCTGTTCTCAATGGGAATTATAGCTGGAGGAATGGTCGAGGTGTACACCACGACCCTCGAAAGCGCTACCAAGCTCATGCTTGAGGGCATCGAGGTGGAGGGTAGACACCTCGTTCCATTCCCGCTAAAAGAGAAGCCCACGAAGGTCGTGTTTTCACGGGTCCCTATGCGAGCCCAACATGAAGACCTCGCGAATTTCCTTGGGAGATTCGGGAAGGTTCATGGAAAGGTTCGCGCCATTCCTATCAAAATTGGGGACGAGGGTCTCGGGCGGGGTATCTTCGGTACCAGCCGGGAAGCGTCCATCACTTTAAATAAGGGATGTACGCTTCCGTCAGGCTTCCACCTGAGCATATCCGGCTCGAGATACTGGATAGACGTGGGCACCGAAGCGAAATGCCATGCTTGCCATTTGGTAGGGCATTTTATTGCTGACTGCCCCAAGAGAAGCGGAAAGAGGGCTGAACAGAAGGCTCCCTCGAAGGAAACCACTGCTATGGTAGTGGCTCCGGAAAAGGAACTTTCTGCCAGCACTCAACCTGCTATCTTGGAGCAGCCAGTGGCTAAAGTGCCTGAGATTGTCCCTGAGGCAAAAAACATTAAGGCTATAAACGGCGCCACGTCGGCACGTGAAAGCATGGCTACTTCAGACGAGGAGTCGATTAGCCATCTAGTAAAAAAAAAGAGGACGAGGAGGAAGAAGGTCGACCGGGTGATGCTGCCTCCTCCAGAGCCAGCAAAGCCAGTCGCACCCAAGCGGCCCCACTCGGAGGAGGACGATAGTGGTGCCCGCGGTTCGAAGGTTGTTGTGAGAGAGGCGGAAGCATCTCTCGAACAGCTTTCGGACTGCGAAATGACCGGCTTGGATGAGACTGGTCTCTCGAGCTTCAGTAGCTACGAGTCGTGTGGTAGCACCATGTCGATTGGTAGCCAATTTGAAGTCTCGGAGGGTTTGGAAACCCTTCCTAGGGAGAAGATCTCGAGGATTCTTTCCCGGCTCCTGTACAAGAAGAATTCAGGCAAAATCTGGAGTATTCTTGTGGAGGAGCTGGGGAAGCCGGAATTGCTACTTCCCCAACTTCTACTCCTACAAGAGGAGTGCAAGAAGAAGGGGAAGTACAACGGTATATCCCGGTTAGATCGACTCCATAGGAGGGTGCAGGAGTTGATACAGGAGCATCGCTTGGTTGATTCTCCTAGTCAATAGACGTCGTACCATCATCGTTTCAGCTTTTCATCTCTTTGAATGTGCAAGATAGCTTCTATCAACGCCGGGGGTTTAAGTGCACATACAAGGTTACACAGCACTATCGAACATGTCAAAATGTTCGATATAGACATCGCCCTTCTACAGGAGACGAATTTTACACAAGACACATATACACAACTTGAGCGTTATGCTTATTTGCACACTGGCTATGCAATGTTTGCCACACCTGCGCCTCGTCGAGGCTCAGGGGTGGCAATCATTGTATCCAACAAATTCACACTATCGTCTCCTGTCTATACAGATATCTTCCCAGGCTTCGCTTCTTCCTTGGACTTTGTCGTTCAAGACAAACACATCAAGGTAGTAAACGTGTACCTTCCTCATGACCAGGACATTACAAGACAAGTTCTTGATAGTGTTCAATCCTGTCTGGTGAATTTTAGTGGCGAAACTATCCTCGGAGGTGATTTCAACTGCACGCTAAATCCCTCAATGGATCGGCATTCCGGAGTCGAGTTCAACTCTGTCAATGCTACTCGGCTGAGGAATTTTGTTCGTGTTTTCAGACTCGTGGATATCTATCGTTGGATGCATCCTACGACTAGATCATACACGAGGGTCTCGCGAAATATCCATGGAAGTCTCGCAGGCTCCAGAATCGATAGACTTTACGTCTCACCTGGAATACTAGAACATTTCGTTGGTGTCACTCATGAAGTGTGTTCCGTTAGCGATCACCTTCTTGTAGTGGCAACCAGCACTCTAGTTGAAAGAAGAACTGCATACTGGATATTCAACAACTATTTGTTGAATTCCGAGCAGTTCATCAATGAATTCACTGAATTCTGGCACGATTGGCAAGAGAGGAAAGGTGACTTTCCTCTTCTTAGTCAATGGTGGGATGTTGGAAAGCTCCAAATTCGATCTTTTATCGAGGCGAATTTCAATCGAAGTGGGTATCAACCTTCTAGCTTGTCGGCCGAAGTATCTCGGGTGGCAGCTCTTCTCCCAACTCAGCCGGAGTTGATTCTTTATTTTAACAGAATAAAGGAACGCTTGGCAACACAAACTTACAAGCACAGCTTGGAGTTTGTGCTGCGCAGCCAATCACGCTGGCTGAGGGAAGGCGATTCTCCAACCGAGTACTTCTTTCAGGCAACTAGACGACGTACTGCTTCTTGTGAAGTCGAATCGATAGTTGATGAATCTGGACAAGTCCTCAACGGACAACAGCTATCAGAATTTATTCGAGACTATTACAGTAGTCTCTACTCTGAATCGACGTCGACAACATCCTCGACCACTCATGAATTTCTTGAGAATATTCCCATTTTCTCTGAAGACAGCAAGGAGATCCTGGATACAGTAATCTCATTGGAGGATATGATCGCTGCGACAAAGGATCTAAGGCGACACACTTCACCTGGTTATGACGGCTTGACTCCAGAATTCTTCATACGTTTCAGGGATTTATTAATTCCTGACCGTTTGGAAGTCTTCAATTCGGCGGTTGAGACGCATTCAGACTTTCCTTCTAGTTGGAGGAGGTCTGTTATGCGATTGATTCCAAAGAAGGGAGATTTGCAGAGGATGGGGAACTGGAGGCCAGTAACCCTATGCAATGTGGACTATAAAATCGTCTGCAAAGCATTAGGGGCGATACTCCGCTCAGTGATTGCTTCGGTAATACACCCGGAACAGTCCTATTGTGTTCCTGGTCGTAGTATCTACGACAACATCGCGGTAGCCAAACATTTGTTTGCCTACCATGAACAGACAGGTACACAAATGGCCATGATTTCTCTTGACCAGCAAAAGGCTTTTGATAGCGTCTCTCACGAGTATCTCCTGACTGCTCTCGAGGCATTTGGGTTCCCGCCCAGGTGGCTCGATATCATCGGGAAACTGTATAGAGATTCAGCGATTTTGATTAAGCATCAAGGACAGGTTCTGGCTCCTATCTCGTTTCATCGAGGTATCAGACAGGGCTGTCCATTGTCAGGTATGCTTTATGATCTTTCGTTGGAGCCGCTACTGGTGAATCTTCGTCGAATGCTCGGACAATATTCAGTGCATCTACCATATACCAATGTGAGGCCTCTTATGTTGGCATATGCGGATGACCTTTCTATTTTCGTGACAAGAGATGAAGCTTTTCCGGTCGCTCGAGCTGTTTTCGAACAGTACGAACGTATAGCGGGCGCTAAAATCAACCTTAGCAAGAGTCAAGGCTTGTGGTGTGGAAGGTGGAGAGATCGCACAAATACTCCACTGAACATCCAATGGACTAATACTTGCCTGAAGTATTTAGGTGTGTATATCGGACGCGAGAGTAAATCAAATAATAGCCGCATCGCTCTTGAGAAACTCTCTAGAGCTGTTAACTCATGGCGTAGTCGACTGTTTCCACTATCCCTAATGGGAAGGTCAGTCGTGATAAACTATTTGATTACCTCGTCCATCGTTCATCTGCTAAAGTCTGAGACGTTTGATGAAGGCTTCGTAGGTCTTCTTCAAGCAAAAGCGATAGACGCCTTTTGGTGCGGAAGACGATGGGTTGCTGAAAGCACGCTCTGTCTGCCAGTCAAGATAGGTGGATTAGGTCTCACTAACTTGGTTGTGAAATCAAGGTGTCTCCAAGTGCGTGCATTCCAACGAGTGTTTTGCCAGAGAGACACCTTAATTTCTCAACTGTGGGTGAATGTACTGGGAGGGATCGGCATAGGGGAGTATTACTACCTGCTCTCTGTTCGACCACCCTATCCTCATGACTGGCCACAGGATCTAATCTCAACGATTCAGACCTGGGGCAGAATCAGGCCAGCATTTCACCTTAAGTGGAATGCTCTGCGGTACACGCAATTCGCGTCGATTCCAATCAGGTTTAATCCTGAATTAATAGATTCAGTGTTCAGTAATGCTCGAGGTTTTGAAGCTGACACGCATACACTGACAGTTCTCGGAGATATTATTGATATCTCTGGAAACTGTCGAATAAACACGAACACTCCACAACTACACGACCTGGCGGCTTCTGCGCGGGAGAGATTTCGCCAACTTGGGACCAGTGACCCTGGCACTAAGTTGGAAGATGCTTTCGTTCTGGACAGACCGCCTCACACACCTTTCAGCACACTTACAACACGTGTGCTCCGTGACGTGCTTATGTCAATAAGACCTCCGGAGTACACAGGATACAACAGATGGCGAACACACCTCGGGGTGAATATGGGCGTGATGGGAGGGATAACTTGCAGAGTAGTCTACAGTTATCCTTCTAGTTACAAAGATGCTGATGTAGCATTCAAATTGCTGCATCACAGTCTTATGCATCCTAATCAGTTGTCACATATCGACCGGCGGGTTCAGAGGATCTGCACAGTTTGTTCTGGTGAAGGCACCTTGTTTCACAGGTTCTTCACTTGTCCAGCTTTGCAGAGTCTGATGGAACTGGTGCGCGATATGTGTCAGTTGATCCACCCGAATTTCAGCATTACTAGGACATCGTTTCTATGGGGACCAAAGGTTTGTAGTCGGGTGAATTGTTTGATTAGCTTTGTGTTGACACTGGCCAAATCTACAATTCACTTGTACTACATGAGAGCCGGATATGGGAATCAGAACACTGACCCACAACACCACGCACAAGCACTTAAGCGCCACTTCGTTGACAGATTGAAGAGACGTTTACGTCTTGAATATCTGGCAACGAACGCAGACACATTCAACTGCACATGGCAGCCACTATCGTCAGTGCAGGACGGCGCTCTTGTCTTTCGCTGGTGATATCAGGCCACAGCATTTGAAACACTAGTCCACGGGGCTTCTCCTCGCTTTGGAACCGTTGCAAGTGCTGTGGGAAGGATAAGCGCTCCGTTAGAGATGCTCAGCTGGAGGGATGATGAGGGCAGCTTGTAGAGGTCTATGATACTACAGGCCGCCCTCGCGGGACTCTATAACGGTATCGGGTAAATTTTTCGTTCGTTCGGCTATTAAGTTTTTAATTCGGTTTCGGTTTCGGTGCTAAATTTCAAAATTTTATTTTGAAAATTCGTTCGTTTAGGTCATTATTTTTATTAGATTATTTTGGAAATTGGGAACTCATTGGAACTGCCACTTACCTAATTGTCAAAATTGGGACTGGGTCAAAATTTTTTGGTTAAACTTTAGATCTTTTTCAAAATTCTTGTGACCGTTTTTAGACTCTTTTGAGCATTTTGTCTTGTTTTTATTCCTTTTTGTGTGTCATTTTTATTGTATTACTTGTTTTAATTGTCCCTTTTGACTGTTTGTAAGTTAGTTTAGCTAGTGTCTTTTTTACAATTTTGTGCCTTTTGCCAATTAGTTTTAAGGAATTTTTAAAAGAGCCAGAGAGCCAAAAATTAAAGAGACCTATTTACATAAAAAAAAAAAATTATTATTATATCCCACTAGACTTATATCATTCCAAATACCCACTCTCAACATCGCGGTCTTCACTATTGAACTTGAAGCATTATCAACTTAACATTTTTTCGACCTTCCTGATACACATACAACATTTCGAGGAGATAAATACCAAATACCATCCATCAAAACTTTTAACTTAATACATATCTTACAGTACCTACTCGCAACCCCTCACCACGATCTTCACTATGAACTTGTGGAGAATTTTCAACTATTTCTTCCTTCATACTCCACCATTCAGGTGACAGTTTAGAGGAGATATATATCCAGCGAGATTGCTGATTAGGATTTTACTGCTTATTCATAACTCCCATACAACTTCCACTACTCACCTCAGACAACATATCATACCACATTAATATCATAACACAGCGTTTTTCTATCAAAGCTTTTGATTTAACCCACTCTCAACTTAATGGTAAGTAAACAATGTACCTGCCCCAATAGTATGAAGATAAAATTATCATATTCTTATCAGCTACATGTGAACTATTTTTTAGATATAGGACTCAATCAAATCTCATAGCAGCGTAACTGCTTGATTTATAAAAAAAAACTCTGCTACCTTCACATGCTCACCACAAGATGAAATTATGAACATGAAATTAACACGTTCTTATCTAGGCACCGAGTTAACTTATTCCTTACTCACAGCTCCCAAACAACTTCCATTACTCATCTAAGACAAGATATCATACTACATTGATATCATAACACCACCTTCTTTCATCAAAACATTTAATTAAACCCACTCTCAACCTAATGGTAAAAAAATAATGTGATCACCCTAATAGTATAAAGATAAAATTATCATATTCTTATCAGCTTCAGTGAACTATGATGTCGGGGATCAATTAAATCTCATAACAGTGTGACTGATTGAGAAATTTTATTGAAAATAAAAAACAATTCTTCATAAAATGTAAGACTTTTCAATACAAACTCCTAGATACAGAAAAAAAAACATTCATCGCTCAAATTGTCTGCTTTACTCGGCTGTATTTGTTTACACAAGATATCAAATTACCAGCCACCTGGCCATCTTTTCTAATGCTTTAATTTCCATTACTTCTAATGATTTCATGTGTCTCACCATCCCAAGCAGCCGTGATCAATTTTTACACATCGAATATCATAACATGATCACTCTTGTTAATAAAAGACACCTACAGACCACACCTTACGTTATAGTTGTTGTTGTTGTTGTTTTTTTCAGCAAAAGAAATTTTCAATTATAACTTCCACTACTCATCTAAGACATCATACCCTACATATCAATATGAATTGTTGTTGTTTTCAGCTAAAAATATTGGGAATCTTACATAAATCACTCAATTTGTTTACTTTACTCGGCTGCTGTGCGAATTTGTTTACATTATTCAACTGCGAATTTGCTTACATTACTGGACTGTGCGAATTTGTTTATGCAAGGAATAAAATCAGAAGCACTCCACCTGAAGAGCAAAATTACACATTTACTAATTTCCATTACTTATCTAAGTGAATATATCTACCTACATTCGCCCCAATCAGCTTCGCCTGATCTATTTTTAGATATATGATCATATGGTGCAATTTTGTTTATAAAAGATACCTACAGGTTAATATCATCAAATCTTTAATCCACAACTTTGTTATATTTGTTGTTGTTGTTGTTGTTTTTTTTTTTAGCTACTAATATTAATTACACCTGAGAAGGTGTAGCCCGTAGAGGATTTCAGATGAAAATTTTACCCCCTAGTACTAATACTATTGGCATGGACAAAAATAATTACTACTTTAATTATACATCAAAAGGTAAGATATCTAATATCTCGAACCCATGGCCCGTAGAGGATTTCTGATTAAAAATTCGTCCACCCCTATTACTAAGACCCCCACTGACACCTTCTAGAATCTATTGGTATGAACAAAAATATTCTAGGGTTAACTTGAATTATTACTTATACTAATTACACTAATTCACTTAGGGAATTTCATAACATTTCTTATCCACATAAATACACAGTTGCACACATGCATCCACGCCTTAGGTAACTTTTACTCAGCCACCAAGTAGCCCAGCCCAACATACCACAGGCACTCATACTAAAGTAAACAACTAACAACAAACTTAAGCTGACAAGTATACAGCCCCGATATAAATTCGCTTAGGGCATTTCACATCATTACTTAAGCTACACACATTCCACCCAAGCCTTGGTACAGGTAACGTAGCCCAATCCAACACACCCCAGACAGTCCTAGTCATAGTATCAGATATTACCACTAAAGCTCTCAGCAAACCTCCAGTAGCCAGACACAGGAGGTGCATCTCAAGGTCAAATTGTAACCTCCAAGACCAGATGAAACTTAACCAGCAACCTTCACCAATAAAGCTTCCCTCCCCTTCACAAATGTTTAGAGCTATGATCTCCGTGATGAAAAATAAATGATCTCCAGAAACAAAATCGAAAACCTATGCTATTTCCCTATATTGCAGAGTACTGAAAGTGATCTCGTATCCCCAAAACTCGAGATGAAAAATGTTGACGTCAACTTAGAGGCTATGTGACTGAGATGAAAAATAAGCGAACTCCAAAAACAAAATCGAAATCCTATGCTATTTCCCTATGCTGGAGAGTGCTAAAAGTGGTCTCGTATCCCCCACATACAAGACATAAACCAGTACAGTCGAGACACAAACCCACATTTAGTGTGTACTCGAACCACCTAGTCACGATGGCGCCATCTGTGGCGAAACCCTGGAAGCTAAAACAGTGGGCCAGTAGTCCCATAGAACAACTACATACGCCCTGAACGCACCCGAAAAAGAAGAAGAAGAATGTCGAATCACGCGACTAAATTCTACAGTAAAAAATAATCGGAATTTTTTTTGTAACATCGGCAGCGGAATTATAATTCCTCACGAATTACCCTACTAATTGTTGGAATACTCACGCAATATAGGGGTTTCGAAATTTAATTTGGATTCAACTTGAAACGGCAGCTGACATCTATCAATGGTTTAAGCACCTAAATGCACTGCATTTATATATCGAGAAAGGATTATAATCATACATTAAAACCAGGTATCGTACTTTTAGAAATTTCATAAATTGTTCGGGAACGGAAGAACTTCGCAAATACTACGCGCTCACAAATTCTTATAGTCTGCAAAATGGGTCAAGTAGGAGCGGAGAAAAACTACATAAATTAAAACGAATGGGACATCCAGTGCTGTTTTGTGACATTACCAGAATTACTAGAAATTTGCACATCCGGTGTACTTTACACAGAGATAATGCTAATCTGTCACGCTATGGCTTGTCCAGGAGACTAGGGAGCATGTGTAGTATGTACATGTTCCAGATACGATTTATTGAGACGGTCCAGACAATTTTCTAGGAACCTAATGAAACCTACCGTAACGAAACTATCACCGAACAAGGTAAAAGAAGTTAGTAATTTCCGGCAAGTACTAATATGTTTGTCACCGAGGCCTGTTGTAACTATAAGAAGTTTTCCCAGTGTTCCAAAGATACTTAAAAAGACCGCCAGCTCAGCGAATGAATATCTAAGAAAAGGACTATTTGTGAGTTTTAGTTTTCTTAAGTCACTACTAAGGTTGTGTTTTGTCAATGGATTTTTGACAAGATAACTGCAGAAGGAGATCATTAGAGTTTTTCAAAATTAATATCGGAAAGGAACGATATCAAATTACAGTACCCATATATCTTTTGCTAAATTGATTGCTAAAACACATAATTTTTATTTATATACTTGTATATATGTACTTACTTAAAAATTTAATTCCGAGAAGGATTACACTATACGTTACTGTATATTTATATTTTGCGAAATTCACTCCTGAAGGAGTCGTATATATCATGTCCTGATATATTTCACTAATTAAACTTCTGAAGAAAACTATATTACGTCACATGTTTATATTATATTATTGAATTCATACTAGCTTATATATAAAGGAGTAGAATATTAGCAATATTTTAGAGGTTTTGTCAGAAAAAGAAAAAAGTAATGTAAAGTTATGTAAAGGAAATCCCGCGTGGACTCTCCGGGGTATACATACTGTTTCTTTTCAATTTATTTCCAGGAACGACGTGATATCCAGAAGGCCTTCATGGAGGAAATCGTTTCATAGAGGTAACTAAAGGTAACCCTGTCGGCGATCTGCCCGCGGTGTTTTCTTCCTAGGATAATTTTGTTTCCTTGTAATAGTAGATATTTAGCCGAATTAACTCTTCTTTTGAACTTGTGTATAAAAATACTTCTTAAGGAAAAAGAGAAAAGAAAAACACCATTAAACCCATATGTTATATAAAGTTGTGATGGATCTTGAATACTTGAGGACAGTGGTCCACGGTAAATAAACATCGTGTTGTATAGCTCATAATGAGGCGATAGTTTCTTTCGATTCCTTTCACTCTCCCGGAGCCCTTTTAGTGTGAAGGTCGATCAAGTCCGCTACTCTTCTCTTTTCAGGTCAGCACAGGGACTTGAAAATTATCTGCCCTCAGAGTCAGTTGGGTGGTTGGGGCAAGCAGAGAAGGCCAAACATCTGCGCCTTCCCAATGGATGTAGGTAAGTGATGTAAGGGTCCCATCATTCAGGACCGAATGTGTGCGATAGATAGACAGGCACGAATTTATTTTGTATATGGCTGATGGCAGCGGCAGGTTTTCGTGGAACCTCTCCACACTCTCCGCCAATAGCCGAGGCGAGCTAGCGTGCCGCCCTGCAGTCAACGCTGTCCGCCGAGTGATCTGTCAGCTCATGCTGGCAGTCTGGACTACACATCCAAGTACATCACTCTACATACTGCCATAACAGAATCCTTTCTCTTGTTTTTCTACAATCCTTTTTGCTAACCAGTTTCCCCCTTTTCAATCTCGCTAGTTCATTTTACTTCGATATGGCTCCACCTCGGATGCTTCTTCTTCACACGGTACTTCATGCACGCTGCGACCATAATATTATTCTACATTTTTTTCTGTTGGATTTTAATTCTAGCCTGGTTAGCATTGCGATAGCTTTATCTTCGTTTTCGGCCGATAATTCTGAATCTGTTTGCAATAGATCAGCTGCAATATGAGGCAGTGCTACTGTGTTAGCACTTGCCAATTTGTCATTCGCAGTCCTCAAATAAGCTAAATATATTAATAATTCTTCTATTGCAGACTCTCCGCCCTGCTCGTATTCTGAACGTCGAAGATAATCGTTCACGACATTTACTATTTTTGTGATTTGCTCGTGAAAAGATGCTCCTAAAACCAACTCCATTGCGAAATGTTATATATGACTCCCGTTACTTGAAATTCTCACTTTCGTTATCGCAATACGTTGCGTTAAATAAAGTTTTCGCTATTCGTTTAAGTTTTACACCTTGTCACCGATAGTGTCCAATGTTTCGGTGCCATGAAAAAAATAATTATTTATAGTGATAAAATTCAATATGAGAGCTGGCTTAATACTAAATGAAATAATCTCTGCAAAAATTCATATAAGCAACTGTTATAACGTATCATCAGAACAAATGTGATTTTATATAATTAAACTAGGGGGAGCCCGTCCTCGTTGCCCGGTGATAATATAGACTTAGATGGGTGGGGGTGGGGTGAGGTGGTTAGAGATTAAATAATATCTAAGCTATTATCTGACTCGATCGTGCAATTTTGTACTCCAGGGTTTCGCTCTGTTTGTGTGTGTGTGTGTGTGCGTGTTTAAGTGTGCGTGCATATATTCTCATGTGTGGGAGAGTGTAGCTCGCCACGTTGACGCGTTCTCATGCAGCGTCCAAATATGTAGTAAAACACAAAATTTTGGTATGCCAACCCTAAGAAAGAGTTACCCGATTGGTCCCATTTTCGAACTGTATTTGCAATTTTTATGAAAACACCGTGTACAAAATCAGAGCTGAAAACAACACATAGCAAATTTTTTATATGGCAACCCTATGAAAGAGTTGCCAGATTGGTCCCACTTTTGAACACAATTTAAATTTTTTTAAGAAAGTCCCATGACAAAATTTCAACCCACTACGTTGACGCGTGAGGCAGTGTCTAAATATTTAGTGAAAACCTAAAGTTTTGTATGGCAGCACCAAAAGTAGTCGCCCGATTCGGTCCATTTTTGAACTTGTATTTGTAATATTCATGAAAACGCCTTGTAATAAATTTTAGCTTTCCACGTCGACGCATTCTCGAACAGTTTCCAAATAGGCAACTTCAAGAAAAGGCCAGTTTTGTAATTTTACTTACTATTACTATGAAAACACCAAATACCAAGTTTTAGTTCGCCACGTCGACGGGTTTTCATGCAGTGCCAAGATATGTAGTTAAAAACTAAAGTTTTGTATGGCAACCCTACCAAGGAGTTGCCCGATTTAAACCATTTTTGAACTTGTATTTGCAATTTACATGAAAACGCTCTCCACGTCGACGCGTTCTCAGACCGTTTCCAAATATATAGTGAATAACCAAAATTTTGTATGGCAACACCAAGTAGAGGTTATCCGATTTAGCCCATTTTTTAAATTTTATTTACTATTGCTATGAACACATCACGTACCAAATTTCAGCTCTCTACGTGCTCTCGTTGTCAGGCAGTGTCCAAATATATACTAAAAAACGAAATATTTGTATGGCAACCATACGAAGGAGTTGCCCGATTTAGTCCATTTTTGAACATGTATTCTCAATTTTTATGAAAACGCCATGTACGAAATTTCAGCTTTCCACATCTACGCGTTGTCTGGCAGTTTTTCACATCTCGACAACAGCGCCATCTATCGTGCCCAAAGCTATCCTATCTTTCAAGCTGGAACCAACCAAACATATTCACAAAATTTCATTAAAATCGGTTGGACGGTTTCGGAGATTAGCGTGTACAAACGCAGTGATACTGGATTTTTATATGCATATTAAGATGTGTTGATATGTAATTAAATGTATGTACATATACTACATATGCTATGAAATGGGTTAGACTGACTTTATTTTAGACTAGATCATTATACCCTAGATGAAATCTATAGGGGTATACTAAGCTTATCATTCCGTTTGTAACACTTCGAAATAATTATGGTAGAGCAAAATGAATTGGACACCCACGCATAATATTAAAAGTTATTTTGATTTTTGCATGTCAGCCCGTCCGTCCGTCCGTCCGTCCGTCTGTCTGTCTGTGCGCACGATAACTCGAGAACGCGTATACTTAGAGAGCTGAAATTTTGTACACGGACTTTAAAAAAAAAAGTAAAATTAAGTTCGAAAATGAGACAAATCGGGCAACTCCTTCGTGGGGTTGCCATACTAAACTTTCATTTTTCACTATATATTTGGACACTGCCTGAGAACGCATCAATATAGAGAGCTGAAATTTGGTACGTGGTGTTTTCATTGTACTAGCAAATAAAATTTCAAAAATGGAATAAATGGGGAACCTCCTTCTTGGTGTTGCTATATAAAAATTTAGGTTTTTTACGTATACTGTGAAAACGGTCAGTCCAAGACATTTTTATTGTACTAAAAACTTTTTCAGAATACGAAATCCTATAAAATTGGTTATAATATTTTTTTCTGTCCGACAAACCGTTCTAGAAATATATGCGAAAAACTGCTTCAAAA
The DNA here is from genome assembly GCA_963924295.1 of Dioctria rufipes. Classification (NCBI taxonomy): domain Eukaryota; kingdom Metazoa; phylum Arthropoda; class Insecta; order Diptera; family Asilidae; genus Dioctria; species Dioctria rufipes. The sequence goes on along the minus strand of OZ002742.1, from coordinate 111,344,344 downwards.
ATCAAACTTGCACATAAGGGTGACAATACGAAATTTCATACGAGCATTCATCTAGGGTATCATAAGAATTGGTCTTAGACCAATTCTAGCTTTTTAACTTGTTTCAATATTAGATTGATTTTTAACAGATATGTGTATTATCATTAGAAGCAAAATACAATAAAAAAATTAAAAAATCTTTCAGGTTCATAAATATAAGTATTTTTAACGATGCTTACCTACAGGCTTGATTCTTTTTTCTAGGGGATGGTGGTTGGATGGTACCTTATAGCCATCAAACATGTGTGTCATAAATTACTTGTTTGCTTATACAAGCACTTTTCATTTCTTTTACCTTCTCTTGTCACTTATCGCTGTCCTAAATTTTCGTAGTATTATTCCTGAAATAAGCTAAAATGCAGTATAAACAGAATTTCAAACAAAAACAAATTCAAGTACACAGATAGTCTCATTAGTCACATAAGTGGGATATTAAGTTTCAATTCCAATTATACAATGTTGCAATGGCATTCGTGACCAACGCGCAAAATTTTAAATATTCTGTTGGTGTGCGAAAAGCACCACGGGCACCCAAACAAGCACGATGGGAAAGATGTTCGATAATCGCGTCGAACGCTCAGAGTCTCGTCCAGTCAAATAAAGTTTCTAAGTAAATTTCTAATTCTATAATATTTTAGATTCTTTTTAATTTAAAGTATTTTTTCAAATAAATAAATAAAATCCCCGTTGATCAAACTAAGTTGTGTTTAGAATTTAATAAAGGCCCGTTCGTCCCTTTCACAGGTAGGTGGCCAGAAGGTTGTAACAAGCACACAAATATATTTTCAATTTTGTCCCATACTCGAACTCACAATTTTTAGAATCGGTCATAGATGGTATAGAAGAATTTTTGAGAATATTTATTTTTACTATTCTAAATTTAATTATTAAATACAAGAGGCTTAATAGGATAGAGAAATTAAGAGTACAAGAGGAAAAGGGATCTGGCTCGTTAGTTCAGTGGTAAGATCAGTCGCCCAGATAACGGAGTGTATCAGCATCTAAAACCGGACAAAGTGGTTGCTTTTTTAGGTTGCTTGTATTATTTAATGTATTTATTAATTTAGAATCGTAAAAATAAAAATTCGCAAAATCTCTTCTATTCCATCTATGGTACCGATTGTAAAATTGTGTGCTAGAGTCCCTTACGGGACAAGATATTCATAATAAACGTATCATTCAAATTTTTTGCAAGCCAACGTTTATGTATGTGTGTTATTGTAATTTACGGCCTTGGAATCCGCAGTGTTAAGCCGCCAAAGTTAAGGCAGCCAACCTGCCAACTTCTACAAAATAAACTTCACTTTATGTTTATCTCACTCAGGACTTCCGAATGAAAGTCCGCTTTTATTTATTTGTTGCTCTGTTTCCACTCGTCAACCTAACTTGTACGGAGTTGGTATGGAATTATAGGCCAATGTCACTTAAAAGCAGTTAAGTTACTGTACGATAACATTGTCAGGCGTACTTAACTAGTTTACAATACTTTTAGGCGCAGTTTACTTAAGTTATCACACAAAATTATAAGAGTTCGAACTGATGTTAAAGCTCATCACACCAAATTAATGTAAAATTAAAAAGCAAGGTCCTTGATTTGTTAAAGAATTTAATCCAAAATAAATACAGAAAACTTCATTATGTTAGTTGAACCATGTCAGATATTATCGAACTTTGCTGCAATTCTTGGAGTTCTACGTTTGAAAGTCTCCTTCTGTAAGAAGAAAAGCAACAAGATTAACAATTTTGAAAAAATATACTAAGATATATATTTATAAAGTTAAAGTAAAGAAAAGCAATTCAATGTAAACAATAGAATCACCGAGAAGTGAGAGTTCTCGATTATATTGAATATATTTTCAACGTAAACAAATGCAGTTCAAGTTACGGTAAGGTGAGTTTAATCTAGCTTATACAATTTTTGGAATTATTTATATTCCATATATTTTGAAATCATCATCACACCTGTTAAAAATTATTCAATATCTATTTTTTTGGAGCTCATATTTGACGATAGGCAAATAAGAAGTAACGAGGTTGTTAAATTTTTCAATTCCTAGAAGTCATTGCAAACGAGATATATGTTTTACTTTTAACGGATGTTCTTGATAAATTGAATTATAAATATGTATTGTTTATATGTATAAGAAATATGGGGATAGGGTCTCTCGTAAGTGGAGAAACGGGTAAAACGTAGTGTGTGTGTGTGTGTGTGTGTGTGTCTGTGAGACAGAGAGAGAAAGAGTATAAATGAAATACATCTAATAAAGTAATAAATTTATATAAGTAATGCAATAATGTAATAATGGGTAAAACGCAAACCAAAAACTAAATTCGAATAATAACGGGGAAATTATTAATAATGCCATTATCGATGACACGATAAAATAGAAAATAACCAAATAATAACACTGTTACTAATAATAGCGATTCTTAAACTGGTTGAATTTCTTTACTTCCTTTACAAAGACCATAAGCGAAGTTTAAGAAAAAGATATACGAACATAGTGTTGAAGGTTTAATTTTTTCTCTATATTTTCGTTCGTAAGAACTAATTAGAACACACAGCAACTGCAATATTCATCTATGAAATTGATAGATGAACTAACATCAGCAGAACACAAAAATATAATCATCAATTTCATTAAAAGTCGAATGACAGGAAAATGTAAACTTGTAATAACAAGTGATGTTAACACCGTTGAAGCAATAAAAACAAAAATATGCTAACATTTTTCATCTGACACAGTACTGATCCAATTTAATATATGCCGACAAGGAAATATAAAATTATCAATCTTTGCCAATCAGATTGAAAACAAATAGTCGAAAAAGTGGCGACAGGGGAAGCAGCAGAAAAATTGGCCGACTAATTTTCAATAATCATCAATAATCTGGCCAATCAAGAAACATCGCTTATATTAAAAGCTAGCAATCTAGCAACACTGCCGGAAATAACAATTAACCAAAGCATCGATGGCGGATAAAGAGCAACCGTATAGCATCCTCCATTATAAAAGCAATCAATATGGGAGATCAGAAAACTACCTAAACAGGAGTAGAAACAAACATGTGCGATTTGTGTATTCGTTAAATGTCAGAAGGTTTCTTCTTTTTAATGGCAGCCCTGTGTATATTTCTTTTACATAAAAAAATGGGGCGCCAGCCATTTGTTTATTTTATACAGCCATTTGGATTATAATACATTTCGTGAGTGGCTTAAGTTTTTACTCGATATGCCCAGCAAACACTTGTATGTAAAATCTTCAGAGCGATATGTGTATGATATTGCCAAAGTATCTTCACGCAAAATTAAAGCAATTACGGTGAAACTATTTCTTCCCTATCTTGCGTAAATAAAAAGGAGATGAAATAATTTTATTTTCTGATTTTAAATGCGGAAGCAAGAAGACAATAGTTTTCGTTTATTTTTCATCTCGAAGATGCACGAATTTATCATTTGGAAGAACACGTCATTAGACTCCATAACAGTACTTTATTTGTGAGTTCACTTATGATAGATGAAAAGTTTTTCAAAAGGAAAAGAAGGTTATTTTGGTAAAAAATTTATAGTTTCATTGAGATATTATTTAATTTAATATGTAATCAATATTATTATTGGTCGGATGCGCGCGGCAGCTCACATCGTGCAAAGCATTTATAAAGTTTTCAAAGTTAATTTCGAAAATACTTTAAGTTTTCTTGATGTATTTCTGTAATAAGCTTCGACTTTTTAGTTTTTGATCTGAACTTCAAACGAGATTGTGATATCTTTTAACAATTCTGTAAAAGTCAAGTACAGTAGACTCTCACTAATCCGGCAGATATCAGACCAGGGTAGTTCCGGATTATTGGAAATGCCGGATTACTGGAAAAAGAGAAGAAAAACACACAAAATGTTAGGTTTTATTATACTAAAATACAAACGATAACAATAAATTTAATTTGTAAGCAATGAGATTAATCAAAACGTATCTGATCGATCAGAAGTTGTTTGTTTACAGTAGCGTTCAGTAACATGTCTCAACTGGATACCCCTTCCATGTCCGTCTGAAGTCTCCGGATTACTGGAGTGCCGGATTACAGAGCGTCTACTGTAATTAATTTTTCTTTTCGTTCGTCCATACTATTCTAAATATATATGTGTATTTCCGGTAAACCTTCATGTTTTAAGTTATTATAATCTGCATTTGTGTGATATAATATAAAAAAACCTCATCAACTTTTGCTATTTATATCAATTATGGACATAATAGAAATTTCTGAACTGCACCAGTATATATGTCATAGGCACTTGATATAACTCAGCACTTCACGAAAAGTCATAAAATGTAGGCAGATGGTGTAACAGTTTGCGCTTAATCACTTTTTACATTATGTGTCTAAAATTTTTAGCCACTTCATGAAATGCTACAAGCCTTTACGCCGAAAGTGGCATACCAACCGGCATAACCGAATGCTAGGAGAGGCAGATGAGTGGTGAAAGCGGAGGTCGCGCCCAGACTTGCGAGACAATGACACACACACACACACACACACACACACACACACCTGCCATTCAACACGTGTGTGTGTGTGTGTGGGGGGGTGTATGTAATGTGGTGTGGTATTACACCAGCGGCGTAAAGGCTTGAAGTAGATGAGTGGTGAAGGCGGAGGTCGCACCCAGGCTTGCGAGACAGTCAGACACGTGTGTGGGTGTGTGCGGTCTAGTCGTGGTATTACACTATCGGCGTAAAGGCTTGTAGCATTTCATGAAGGGCTAAAAATTTTAGACACATCATGTTAAAAGTCATTAAGAGTATACTTTTACTCTATCTGCCTACATTTTATGAAGTGCCTATACATTTCATGAAGTGCCTAGACTTTTCGTGAAGTGCTGAGTTAAATCAAGTGTCTACGCCATGCATATATATTGTAATTGACGTCAAGAAACACATCTGGTCCGCTACACACGATTCATACCCACAAGCAGCAGCAGCATTGGTGTGTGTCTCGCCCGATAAGCAAGGCCCTCACACCGTTCATACCTGCAAGCCGCAGCAACATTGGAGAGCGTCTGGCCGGCTTAGCAAGACCCTCACACCGTCTATACTACGAAGCAGCAGAAACATTGAGTTACAGTTCCCGTATACCTCATCAGGTAACAGTACTGGAACCCCAAAGTTACGGCGGTCAGTAAGGGCAGCTAATAAAAGAAACAATAAGATTTGTTTATTGTTTTTATTATTTTAAATCAATTGTTAATCAGCGCTTATTGATTTACTTCCGAAAAAGTTGTCTGCGATCAAAAGTTCTCCAATCCCAGCGACTCGACTATAAATAGTATGTTGCCGAAGAATTTTCTCCACGCCGGACATCGCATTAAGAAGCGAGAGCAAGAACTGATTTTAATAACAACGCAGTACAACGCAATACATCTGACTAAAATATGAATTTCAAACAATTCATATTAAAAAAATGTAAAAAAAATGAATAAACACCTACTTTAAGGCAATGTCTTCTTTATTCCTTTACCGTAAGTTCCAAAGGATTTATTTGGACGATTCTTGTACGATTTGCCGTATTGGAAGCGATTGACAATTACAAAGCGAACCATCTTGAAGAACCGAATTCTGTCTTATTCGCGATACGAAAATCATTCACCTGAAAGATCCGTTGGCAAATTACTTTAACGTATCTTCTTCTTATCGCGTTGAAGATACGCATTTGTTTCTTAAAGATATTCAGTTCAAGCCTTCGGGGTATAGTTTCTCCCGTTAGAAGTTAAGAATGCAATACGAATATGATTATCATCCGTGAGATATTTTATCGTCCAGGTAATAAGAAAGTGAATCTTCTGCGTTTCGAAATGTTTGCTGAGGCCTTTTCTTTATTAATTATTTATTCAATGGACATGACTGAAGTGACTTTACTCTACTGATAACTGATTAATACTGCACAAGACTTTAACTTCACATAGACTGAATCTCCTTTTATAAGTTGTTTAGAATTTAGAAATTCTTTTGGATTTAAATTTCTTAAAATTTTGAATATGTTTGGTTTTCGGGTTTTGTTGATATTTCTTTTTATGTATTTTTCATAACAGCAGCCCAGCGGTTATAATTACGAGCATCTATCTAGGTTATCATCAAAATTGATCTTTGACAATTATAGCTTTGTCATAGCTTCGTAATAATTTGGTTACCACAGCTTTTGAGTGTCATTTAGGTCATTTAAAATATTAACATACGGAAACAACACTTTCTCACCATTCTGCTACATTTAGCTCAAAATATACGAAATAATGAATTATACATTTTAATAATGTTTCATTTGATATATAAACAATGCTAGGCAAGAGAATACATACCTTCTTTTTTTGGAAATCATTTACATGATTTCTTTCAGTAACATCTCTCTTTGTTGTAAACATATCCGTATTGTTACTTCTCCCACCTTTGGTCAGAGAATTCGATTGGCTATTTTTATTTAAGTGTGCCTATAAAAAAAAAATTTATAATTTTATGTATAAACTTTTTCCTATGTTAATACTTCTGTTGGTTTTCTAGTCGTATTTACTCCTTTCAAAGCTTGTAACGGGATCAAGCAATTCGTTTTTGGAGAACTGTTCCATGAATTGAATTTATGATTATTAATACCTGGATTTGGAATAACCTGAAGAATAAATATGCATATATTTAATATTCGAATATCAAATGAAATAATCCAAAATATACCAAATGAGGAGAGTTATTTTGTTGATAATTATCAAGCATGAAATTTTGATTGAAGCAAGTATATTGTTCATTATTAAAGTTTGTAGCAGCATATGCACGAGAATTCATCATTACCGGACCGGGCAGTGGCATAAAAGGCTCTTGAATATTGACATTATTTCTCCACCTTGAAGGCGGTTGAGGTAAAATCGATACCATTAAGTTGTTCTGCTAAAATTTTAGTATTCATTAAAACCAAGTATTATAAAGAATATATTTTCCTGGTCACCTTTTTGCAGTTATCTTTATTGTTGATACCCAATAACTCCTTCAGTGCTTCTGATTTATCAGAATTATTTTTGCTCTGAAAAGGCATATTTTTTTCTCGTAATTTTATTTATAATTGCGTAATATTTTCATTTCTTATCATTAAAAATGCATCATTTGATAAGTGGGGGGGGGGGGGGGGGGGTCGATAGAAATGACTTTCGAGATGCATATTTGGAGACACCATTCCTTGAAACTTTGCTTGAAACTGAGTAGTTTTACAACATTTTTCATTAATAGTTTGTCGGGGATTTTAATTGATTTTAAAAAAGGCAAGACTGCAAACCAATTATAAAACTACACTTTACCAGCATTAGAGAAGCTCGAAATAATAGATCAAAAGAAAAATTGAAAAATCTCAAGGACATGCTACCATATATACCCACCGAAACCTGAGAACTTTTTTAACATCTGTTATAAAGGCACTTAGCCCATTTTCAATATTAATTCATAAGGCACTTAAGACATTCTTAAATAATGAATGTTTATTTTGTATTATTTCCTTGGATTCCTATTCTTTTAGATTTTTAACGACTTCCTGTATTTATGAGATATCTGTTTAATTGATTTAAGTAAAAATAAATACATAATTATTTCATTACTTTTTTTGTTATATCTCTAAATAATAAAATTGGCACTTAGACCCTTTAGACTTTCAACCCTTCAATTTAATTAGAGTTTAATTGAACATATCTACAAACCAGATAAAAAAAACAAGCAGGGCTGTGCTGTAAAGTACTAGAGTGAGTACCTTAGTACTGGGTACTCTGTAAGTACTCAGTATCTCACACGGAAGTACAGTACACAAGTATATTCGCACGTAGATGGGACGTGTTGTACGAAGAAATTCTAATGCATCAAGCATCAATATCCTATGAATCATTGCAAGAATGCAATTGTAAAAAGAAAGCAACGTAAATGACCTGAAAAACATAATATTTAGTGGTAATAACAAGCAATATCAAATAACTTCGATAATTTCATTGCCACAATTGATCACGATGACTAACAAATTTCCTTTCATGAAAGAATGTGAAAATACCATGCTAGGGGTAATGCACCGCATTACAGCTAGCGTCAGTTTGCTGACACAGCAATTTTCACCGTTCCTGTGCCGCAATGACCCCGATGAAATTGCTTGCCTGGAATGTACAAAATTGAAATTATGACATTGTCTCAGGTCATTAAGGAGCGAATTGTTTTGTTCGATTAATTGACGACAGTTAAATTCTTTTAATTTTAACATTAAGTAGGGATAAATTTAAAAATATAAATAAGAAGATTCAATTCAATTCAATTAATTTATTTCCTTCGAACTGATACTACAAGATTTACAATCTTTTTTCAAGCATCAAAACAAAATGGCAAGAGAGCTAAATAAAACTAAACCTAACTTAAAGCTAAATATAGTTATTAAAGCATCGAAGATACATATTTATTAAACAGATTTCAAAAAGATATTCGCAAAAATAATAAAATGATATTTTGAAAAAGGAAAAACAGAAAAAGAAAAAAGCTGTGCGTACAGGTCACCGGAAGCTAATGCAAACTATGCCAAGATAGGACTTTAGGGAGTCGTTCCGTCGATCTGAGAATAAGAGACACATTGCATTTTAGACAAGACAAGGTGTTTCATTTATAATACAGGCTAACCTTAGGCAGTCTCTGACGCCATACTATTCGTGCATATATCGGCTGAGCTATCACGCCTGCACAATTTTAGCAGTCTGAGACGATAGCTCTTACACAAGTCCATATCGCCCGCAAAATTCGTACTATGTTTCCATGAACCAGAATTGAGTTAAGATTGAGTTAGCGTTAAGTTTTGCTGGCTGAGTTAACTCGATGCTGTTTCCATGAACGGCTTGAATTGAGTTGACATATAAAATATTTCATACAAATTTTCTGGATTTGTATTGAATAAGCCACCCATCCGCACTACCCTAACTAATACTTACACAAAGCCCAACTCAACCAGACTGGTTTCGTTAACTTTTAATATTATGAATGGGTGTCCAATCCATTTTGCTCTACCATCATTATTTCGAGGTGTTACAAACGGAATGACAAACTTAGTATACCCCTATGATTTCATCTAGGGTATAAAAATGGACTAAATAGGGCAACCCCTTCTTGGTGTTGCCATATAAAAATTTAAGTTTTTTATATATACTATGAAAACGATTAGTCCTAGACATTTTTATTGTACTAAAAATTTCTTCAGAATATGAAATCCTATAAAGTTGGTTATAATCATTTTTCCTGGCCGACAAACCGTTCTAGGAATATATACGAAAAACCACTTCAAAAATCAAACTTGCATAGATCGGTATCATAAGAATTGGTCTTAGACCAATTCTAGCTTTTTTACTTGTTTCATCTACTTTAGAGTTTCTGGCAAATATTATGCCTACAACCAGGAAAAAGTCTTTCTTTTGAACTATCGCAAAAAATCGCAGTTTTTTATATTAACGAATTCTTCAATGTAGACGAACCAGCAAAATTTATGGTTTTTCAATTTTATTTGTATGTAACTTATATGTATGTACATACACTCCATGGCATTCAGAACTTAAAAGTGTTTGGTACGTTTGTTTTAATATAAAACTATTGTAAATAATTGGGCAATAAAGCGAATAGCGAGAGTGTTGAAGAGCAGTCCTAAGGAAATAAAGATTTTTTTTTTTTAATCCTGAGAATTTAACTGTGCTCAGGTTCGCAACAGATGCTGTTAACTGTCTTGATGCCTGAAGGCTGTTGGATGCCAATCGGAACAGCCTGTATCTCTTGCGCGCTGTTTTGGCGTATTTTACTTCTCCAGAATAATTTTGTCAATAATTCTCAGGATTCTTAAAAAAATCGTTATTTCCTTAGGACTCCTCTTCAACTCTCTCGCTATTTGCGTTATTGCCCAATTATTTACTTTATAAGCTTTAATTTGGCCTATTTCCTCTGCTGACTGCTGTTTTCCTTTATCCATTTTAAAATTAACTGTAAACGCCTACAATAGTCTTATATAAAAACAAACGTACCATACACTTTTAAGCTCAGATAATAAATGGGTGCTAACCAGTTGTCATTTTAAAAGTGCACAAAATGCAAAGAGATTAAATTAGTACCGTTAGGAGAATTCCTCCAAACAATTATTCATCGCTCACACTACCATCTCTTGAAAGTAGAGAAAATATGTGCCCTTTCTTAAAGGTATTCCAGGGGCTAACCAGTTGACACCGAATGTACATATGACTTCTGTTTTTGACTATACGTTCGAAGGTATATTTCGTTTAATAACAACATGTGTCCATTATCTGATTATAAAAAGTATCAGGAACTCTATATTTTATAAAAAAAACTAGTTGTTCAATTACCTAAACTAATAATATAAATTTTTTTTAAAAAAGATTACTTACTTGCTCTGCATCAATATTAAAGTTGGGACTTGCATCATGTCCTTTACTCTTATTTTCTGGTACTATTTTTGTACTCGTCAAATTATCTTTTTCACATGGCAAGTTCAAATCTGAATGGTTTCTTGTGATGTATTTTGCCTTAACAGCTAAAGAAACAATTGATGAACATCCCTGAAATTTATATTAACTTTACCTTTCAAATGAGAATCTTTATAATTTTCAGCTTTGGAATTCTGTTTTGGTATTGTTGTGGGTGGGTTTATAAAGTCGTAACGAAATATTTCTCCTTTTCTATTTATTTCTAATTTGTTGAAAGACTTATAAAGACTTGCCGTTTCCAATATATTTTCATCCAAAAGTCCTTTACGATTATTTTGTGTCTTTTCTGATAAAATGTCTTTATTCCTTTCATAACCTGCTTTATCAAAGTTTTTGTTGTCAATAGGATTCAATTGATCTTCTTGTATACGTGAATTTATGTTAATATTTTTAGTAATCAATTTATTGACTACTATGCTGCTTTCGGGTTCCGCCTTAGTATCTGAAATATAAAAGAAGTACGTTATTGTTTATATTATCACTAGGGATCTATAGAAACCGCACCAATATGTACTTCCTTTTGATTTTTTTGAGGAGCTTCGTTGAATCGTAATTCTACATAAATATATAATAATAAATTAGAGATTTATATAATATAATAAATACCAGTTTCAAAGCTAGGCAGGATTGAATGCTCTGACACTTTAAATATTCGACCCGAAGCTAGACCATACATATCATTTCCTTCTGGAAGTTGCTTATCAAGAAGAACTTCATAAAACATTTCAATAGAATTAATACATTCTACTCGTACTGGATTAGTATCTAGCAATGGATGTACGGCAATTATTGTACCTCTATGTCCGAAAGGAACCTAACAAATTCAAAATATAATAATATAACATTTTTGGAGGTAAGGAATTTTATGGTAAATATCATTTTAAATAATGTGCTCATATTAATAATATATAAAATAATGAAATATAAAAAATAATATTTACATTAAAAACAATGTATTTTAAGACTCTTATCAAAGTTGTGTATGGGTGGGGGAGGGAAAACTTAAGCATTTCCAAGATAACGGGACTTAAAGATATTAGGGTATGGTTTTATATATCACCGTGTTTATATTGCGACCAAATTCCTTTATTTGACCGCTGTTTCTTCAACAGAATGTGTAAAGGTACTTAACCTTTGCACTAAAAGTTGCTTGCAGGTACTAAACCAACAAACTAATTATTAAGCACCAAAAAAAATTTTGTGATCAAGTTACTTTACCTTTATCACGAGCTTGCTTGTAGGTACTTAACCAACAAATGAGATTTTAGTCGATGAGAAATATTCTACATACATCGCTTCTTGTACTAGTAAATATCAAAGATTGATTTCTTTATTACAAAAATACACATAATTACTAAGTTCACAAGAATATATTGCTTACGCGGTGTGAATTTATATACATAACAAATTTCTAGCGTACAATAATTTCGGTTCTCATAGAATATTTTCATTATTACGCAATTTAAGCGGTGTAATATGTTGTCTGAAGACATAATTGAAATATGCATATTCTGTGATAACGGAAAGTAATGTCGCTATTTGTTTAATAAAGAATTTGTTGTTTATACATTTATAGCGAAATTATTTTCTATTATGAAAACTTGATCAAAATTAATTTATGATTTAACATCCTCCCCGCATTGAGCGATTGCTCAATAATTCTGGATCTATTTTGAATCTGACATTACATTGAGAGATTGTTCTCCGCAATGGAATTGGAGGTTTGGAGAAAGCATCACGTCTTCATTTTGATATGAATCTATAGATTAAATAGCTAGTGACAGCAAATATTAACAACAGGTTCATGTATCCGATGGCAAACTGATGAATATCATGTTGTATTAGACTCTTGAGGGTTAGGTTTTCATTTGCCCGAAGAGAGTTGATCCTCCGTTGAAGATCTTGAATGTTATTGGTAAAATTTTGTGTGCTGAGTATGAGAGTTCCGTGAAATTTGATGTGATAAAACGTCCTGTTATATTGCTAGAGATTATGTTGTGTCCACGTATCGTTGATGTTTCGTCTTTTACGATGCACTGCGACCCTATTTCGAGTATTCCTGACCTTTCAAGGATTGTCTGGATAACTGAACTTCTGCAGACATTGATTTGAATTGATTGAGGTACTAAGGTAATTTCACAATTTCTGAGTGTTGACTGTGTGATAAGGGTGAGCTCACACGTGCTTCTGTTTGAGTTGTTGTTATATGGTGGATGGTGCTGTTTACAAATGACGCCTTCGTCTCCCGTTGTGCAAGTGTTAAGGTCTGATTCCGACAGTGGATAGTACTGACCCCGGTGTAGAATTATAATGAGAAATGGTGTTGATGATTTTATGACCATAAGTGTTTTGTTCGTTACAAATGGTACTGCAACTATGTGCAGCATTTCAAGGTGCTCGTATGAAAATAATGGGAGCTTTAAACGAAACATCATTTGATTAGGAGTAATTCATCCCTGGACACTCATAAGTTTATGTAATGTTGTTAAGTCATCTGGTTTGGCCGGTAATTTCAACGACGCATGAAGATGCTCCTAGGAATTTTTTATGATATTAGAGGTAAAATAAATGATAGAGGTTTGATTAACTCTAACAGGTGGGTGTCATTATGACTAAGATCTTCTATGACTTGTGCCATTTTATCAGCATATTCTGTATCCAAAATACCAAAAAGTGAGCTAGCCAAATTTCCTATGATATTGAGAGGAGCTCTTTTCCTTCTTGCTCGTATATTGGTGTAGTAGTAGCTCATTACCATCTTCCAGTTCTATGAGTATGTTCTCAAACTGTTTTAAGGTGGGATCACTTGATTGTCTGTCACTGATCATTTCACATAGATCCATTAGCTTGTGTAGTCCACTTGTGATAGTAACATACTCTTGCCAAAATGTGCTCAAATTGTAATTTACTAGAATATTCCGCTCGTTAGATATGAGATGAGCATTTCCCATGGATTCAAAATACAGCCCTGATTGTGACTTGAATGGATTAATGTTGACTTGGCCAAAGATTGGTAAGATTGAACAGGTGAATAAAAAAAACACTCACAGCTTAATTTGAACGATGTTTTCTTTTGGATGGTGTAACGTCTTCAGCATTCGATGCTGTGGATGATGATAGAGGCTCATTTGATGTCTCATCCTCGCGCATGGATCTGGAGGCGGAACGAGTGTTGAGTGCTTTTCGTTTGCCTATTGGGAAATGGCAGCACTTAAGCCCTTTTGGGTCAGTTAATGATGGCGTTAAAGGCCTTGAGCTTAGTATTGCCTCTATGTCTATAATGAGGGTCTTTAGCTCTTCGTAGATTAAAGACCCCGATTTTAAATTCGGCTGAAGGAAGTGCTTTGCTGACTTGACTGCAGGCTCCCAAAGGCCGCCAAAGTGTGGCGCTCGAGGTGGTATGAAGTGAAAATCCATTCCCTCGGGCGTGCATTATGTGGTTATTTCTTACTGTGAGTTTTCACTATGTAAAATCTCCTTGACTTCGGTAAGCTGATTTTTGGTCCCCACAAAGTTTGTAGCGTTGTCGCAGTACAGGTTTCTGCAGTGTTTGCGGTGTTTGCTTGTGGAAAAGTAAGACGAAAAGTAAGTAGAGAATTCCCAAATTCTCCATTCCACTTGTTAATTCTCCAGTGTTTTGCAAGTGGAAAAGTAAGTGGAAAAATTGTATTGTTTTCTTTTGTTGCGTTTTGTGAAGGTATCTAGGTACCTAGGAATTTCAAATTGAGTTATGTATTCACTGCGTATCCTGGCTATATTGTTAAAAACAAATTATTTAAATCCATGCAATACTAACAGAGGAACAAGGATTTTGTCTCTCAAAGTACCCGCTAAAAATTACAAATCACGCGAAATTGATCAATTTGGTCGTCGTCCAGTACAGAAGAGATGCTGTAAAATTTTTAAATATACACGGTAAAGCTTGTGTGTTGGATGAAATCGCATCTACATTTTCTCCCCTAATTAAATATGTAAATAATTTTTGAATACGATAAACCGTTTTGGAAATAACTGTAAAAGAAGTGTAGCAGTCCTTTTTAAGGTGAAAAATTGGCCGTTTTTGGTACAAAAATTAACATATTTTCATCTCATCATTGCGAAGAACTGGTAAGTCCTGGAAATTTACTTCCCATGACAAAAATGTTCACAATGGAGTACTAATGGATGTGAAACAAAGAACGGAAGAAATATATGCAAAATATGGAAACTGGGGTGTATATGACCGTAGTGTAAAAAAAAGTTTTTCGGCGGTCAAAAGTCAGCTATCACGTTAAAACGATCAAAGACAAACTACACCACTCGATTACCCTCTCCTCCCTCTTTAATTTGGTATCAAACATGACGTAGTTTGAGCAACCCCCTATGAGGGGTGGTACGATCTCCAACCCCCAAAACACCCTGCCCCAAAAATTGTTCACCTATATTTTTGTACTCTAAACCCTTAATCTATCAAAATAATTCCAATACTCTACAGCCCTCCCACATAGAGTGAGGCGCCCGTGAATATTGCCCACATAGAGTGAGGCGCCCGTGAATATTGCGATAGCAAAATTTACCGTCGAAGCCGCTCAAATCTGCAAATTACCGTTAATCGAAATAAAATATAGCCTATAATACCCATGCATGCCTAATTACCAAAGTGAATTCTTACTTTTTTTATTGGGCTTAGAGATCCTGAGCTTACCCCTGCAAATTATTGCAGCTCCTGATATTGTCTTTTTTTTTTAATTTCCATTAATCAGCTCCCATTTCTACCCCGCACTCTCCCCGCCCGTTTTCCTAAACCTATCTTGTTGGCGCTGAGCTCCCATTTTTTTTTGATTCCACATACATTGTCCTTCTACTCTCCATTCTCTCGTTATCCGGGAAAAACTCGAGAAAATCTACCCTCCTACATCCCTCAAAAACTACCCCAACAAAAAAGAAATTTAAATTTACTTCGACAGTGAAAGATAATAGGCAGATGTACCTCACATATGAAAAAAAAGTCCAACCCTCTACAACAAAAATTGACATTGACATTTCTTACGTTTTCCCTAATTCTCCAACCATGCTAGTGAATTGGGAATGGAGAATTAGGGAATTAAGAATTCTAAGAAAACGCAATTCGCATCTCCCAAATTCTCCGTGTTACAGAATCCGGCGCCTGGGCAGTATCTCCAAGACATCTCGAAAGAGTAATGCTGGCTGCCAGGTTCAACAACAGCCGAAACAGTGCGAAAAGAGCTGTCTGAGTGATCAAGCGACCAGCGAAACGAGGCAACATCTGGTTACCTTAAAAGAACCCATAAGCATACCTGCTAGGTGACAAATGATTACCACAGTCCCGTTGCGAGGGAAGGAAGAAATGCTGTGTCTATCAAAAGAAATAGGCGATGGAGTCTTCCTGACCAACAGTTTACTCCCCACTGGAACAAAAACAGTGCTAGTTGCCATACTCAACATTAACATTTTTCAAGTAGTCATCGTCAGTTTAATATTACAACTGCTACCTATACATGACTACACCGTCATGCCCATAGAAGAAGCCACAGGTATACAAGACGTTCTCAAGTCGATTACATCGCAAACGACTAACGTAATCAATAGTGAGCTTCTCGGATAAGAACCCAAGTCGAAGACGACTTCCTTGTCTAAAATTCCTAGATTTCGATTACTATCAGTGCCAAAGAGCCCCATAAGCGACGCATGTGAGCTCAGTAAGACCCGAACTGACGGAGATAAAACTCCACCGTCTAGTATAACGAATTTTAAAAAACTTACATGGCCCCCGAATGTAAGTAGAGATGTGAGCGAGAACCGAAATCTGCTAACAAGACATAAATGACTCCACCATCTAATATAACTAAGCATAGTGCAGATAACTCCTCCATGCAGGATACCTAGTATTAAGGCAATATTAAGCCCAATTAGAGGTAAGTAAGTAAGACCTATTGTAAGGCAAAGTCGACTCCACCACCCAGAACAATTAGTAATGAACGCTATTAAAGGCGCGGTTGCCAGATTCGTAAGACCTCATTAAAAGCAAAGTTGGGCTCCACCGTCAAATAGTATTAAAATAACTCTTCTACAAGGTCCAGAAGCCAAAATACCAATCCGGGCGAGTACTCTAAACCAACATGAGTACCAATAAAACAGAGTGCTCCACCATCAAACCCAAAAGAAGCTCATTCCCTGCCAGTTAATAATGAAAATAAACAAGAAAGTACAAGACTACGCAAAACAACAAAACGAATATAAGCTTGTCGGAAAATACACCTATTTTATAACATATAAGATATCTACTCCCGGATCACGAAGATCCCAAAAAATAGTCCGCGACTCAACAGGTTAGACCAAGAGCTCAACCTGGATGAAACATTGAATGCTTCGATATCCGAACTCTGTTACGAGTACAATGATATCTTTTATCTGAAAAGTGACAAGCTAACATATACAAATGCTATCACCCACAATATTCCCTTGATACAAGATCAAGCGCCCATAAACCGAAAGGCCTACAGGTTACCAGTAACCTAGAGTCAAGTAATCAAAGAGCAACTGCGAGAAATGCTAGATAATAGGATGGTCCAAACTAGCAAAAGCCCTTGGAACTCACCCTTATTGGTGGTCCCCAAAAAAGCGGGACCCGATGGGCACTATGAATTCAACCGTATGCCATTCGGACTCAAAGGACCTCCCGCTACATTTCAACGCCTCATGAACTTCATTCTGACAGGCCTACAGGGCCTCGAATGCACATTGTCATTTATGACCACAACGATAAACTGAAAAAAGTCTTCAATAAGTTGCGACAAAACAACCTCAAACTGAAGTCGGAGAAGTGCCAGCTTTTGAGAAGAGAAGCTGTTTACTTAAGGCATAAATGCTCCAGCGAATGTGCATTACCAGACCCCAACAAAACGGCCTGCGTCCAAACATTTCCTGTCAGTCCTTTTTACGACTTGCCAATTACTACAGAAAGTTCATTACTTCTCCAAAATCGTTCGTCCAATTACGAATTTACTCCGAAAGGATGTAAAATTCACTTCGACCGAGAAATGCCAAGAAGCATTCAAAATGCCCCAATTTCCTCACCACTTTTAATCTACCCAGATTTCTTTAAAGCATTCAACCTTACGCACGCCAGTAACGAGGCCTTAGGAGCTGTACTTTACCAAGGAGAAGTGGGAAAGGACCAGCCTATTGCCTATGCAATCTGAACCCTGAACAAAGCCAAAAGAAATTATTCCACAATTGAGAAGGAGTTACTGGCATAGTCTGAGCGACTAGAAATTTCCTATGCTCCTTTCAAGGCAAGAGATTCACAATCTACACTGACTAGAAGCTTCTCAAAGGTGTCTTTAATGTAAAGGACCCAACTTCCCGTTTGGTGAGATTTCACCACAAATTGTCAGAGTTCGACTATAACATCGAAGACAAACTAGGAAGTATAATACCAATGCGGATGCTCTAAGCCGCATTCCTCAGGTATTAAACGAAGACAATACAGGCAACACATTAATGGAAAAAACCCAAGTCCACCACACTATGGACTCAGATGTGGAGGAAAATAATCCCCTAAACAAAAGAAATATAAAGGAACCCATTCATTGTTTAGCCATGACTAGACCTCAGAAACAGAAAGTGCAAGAGATCAATATTAGCTCCAAAGCTGAGAACACAGAGAAAGAAAGAAATTCAACCCTTAGAGGCAGAAACACAACCCCCTACTACGCTTGAACAAGAAATAAGTCCAGTCAAGGTACGTGAAATAATCACAAGCCCCAAAGAAGTTCAAACAATCCTAAAAGATTATCACGACTCTCCTTTCGGTAGCCATCAGAGTGTTATTAAGCCATATAAAAGAATAAGACGCAAGTATTGGTGGAGACACATGCTAAGCTATATCAAAAAGTACATCAAAAATGCCCTAAGTGCCAAACAATGAAAGCATCTCTTCAATTTAAGATGCCAATGGTAATAACGGACATAGGAGAACAACCTTTCTACAAGGTTTGATATAGTAGGTCCACTAGAAGAGACCATATCAGGTAATAAATATATCTTGACTTTCCAAGATAACCTCACCAAATTTGTCGATTGGTATGCCATACCTAATGGAGAAGCAGCAACGGTAGCGCAAATCTTCTTCAACGAGTTTGTCACGCGCTATCGCATTCCAAAGAGAATAGTCACCGATCAGGGAACTAATTTCCTGAGTGAGCTATTCAAGAAGGTGTGCAACCTGCTGACGATAAAGAAGCTACAAACTTCAGCATACCATCCACAGTCTAATGGAGCAATAGAGCGTGCACAAACACCTTTGATAGAATATCTTACCCCAATGGACTGCCTTTACGGCTTCACAGCAAATGTCCCATCAAACTTAAAAGGGGATCCTAAACCCATTTATAATCTCGAAAGTTATTGCCATATGCTGAAATACAAACTACAAGATTCGTATGCTACGGCACGAAAAAATCTCTTAACAAGCAGGACACAAAATTCTCCTCAAAAGTGAAAGTAGGAAACACAAACTGTTTCAAATCTGTTGTGACTCAGGTACCTATCGTCCCGAATCACGACCATATAGTCAATACATCACAATATATTGTCCTATACAATATATTGATGTATTGAAAACTCGACCCTGAAAACGAAAAGTCATACAAATTTAAATTTTCATTTAAATTTTTTTGTCGCATTCAAAAATTTCAAATGCATTTAAAAATGCATTTGCATGTCGTAACAAAATGCAATTTAGCATAAATTGCATTTCGTTATCAGTAATGCACTCCACTCACACGGTATACCTACCTACATGCCGTGTAATCGGATATGATTTTTCGTCGTGCAAATTAAATGCACATAATATAATTCGCATATTCTCACGTACGATCTTTCATCGTCGTGAGAAAGCAAAAGAAAAAAAGAAAAAGCTTTTGCAAGCAATCGTGGGTGCCTGGGTGCAAGATCACCAAACCTCGGGGAGTTCTTTAAAAAACCGTCGAACAGGGCAGTCCGGGAGTAAACGATTGCGGAGTTAAAATTATCGAAAAAAGTTTCAAACTATCTACCTACATATATGTATGTGTTAAAAGAAAAAAGGAAATTGATACCATATCGTATTAAACGATTTTAAGTAAATTATCGGAAAAAGTGTGAAAAAATTAACTCTGTAATTACATCAAACAATTTTCTTAAATTATTGGAGGAATAGTGTTAAGAATTAATACTACGGTGTTTTAAACAAATTTTTGCTAACGTTAGTAACAAAAAAAAAAGAAATTATGTAATAAAAACCAGTAAATTTAAAAAACCAAAAAGTGAGTTTTTCTATCAAAGCCTCAAATCGATCAGTGAATGATAAGTTGAGTGCTCTCCGCCCCGAGCACGGCACTCTAACTATAACAAATCTGGGTTGGTCCATATCTGATAATCAATGTACCCAGTCCAACAAACACTACCATTGAGATGGGCAAGCGACAGGTTGTACTACACAACAATCGCTTGAAACCCTATTATGAGTAGTATGTAGGCACATATGTCTTTAGCCAGTAACTTTGCGGGATACAAAGTAAGATTACTGAAAACTAAGTCCTATTAAATTTAACATCAAGCCCTATCTTATATAACTAATTGACTAGCAAAGTCTATCCTTACCTAAATTTTATTTGGAATTGGAATTTGGAATAATCATAACTTCAATTATGCAGAGACACACGATGTGAGCAATGATCATTCTTACGTCAATTATCATTATTTATCGTCGTGTGTCTAGGGTATTACATTCCTCCTACCTTGCTTGAGATCTTTGTACCCCACTTCATGTTTTTTTTTTTAATTCTGTTTCATCTCTTTCCCCTTAGCAAGTAAGTTCCCATTATACAAACTTTCAACAAGTTAATTAAGGACTACTAGATCTAGATACCAAACACTAACTATTAGTACAACTCATTGACTAACGAAGTCTATCCTTCACTTTCTACAGAACATGAAATACATATTGGTGGTAATGTGCTGTATCATAGAGTAAAGAAATCTATAGAGACCGAAAAGCTATGACGGAAATTCTCATAGATTTTGTTCACAAGAGCCGAATCTAACAGCTCCACATTTTTGAAACTATACTAAAGCAAATGTATTTGCTTATCATGATTACCGCCATCTGGCTGCCCATCTCTATATTGGCTCCCTATGCATTTGCTTGTATTTTGACATGGAACTTTAAAAGTTCTTTAGTTTATAAAGAAATACTTCATACGAAGCTTGATCGTGTGCATGCAAATGTATTTAAAACTGTCTTTCTAATGAAAATATTTGTGCCTTGCTTTTTTTTTTTGTGATGACTGGAGAGCTACTGTACTGCAACGACTTGCATCGGACAACTACAACAGCAAGTAATACTAAAAATTTTAGATTTCATATTTTTCATTGCTATCTTTATGATTTCGTTTAAGACTTTATTTATTTGCTACTAATTATGGATAAATAAGATTTCTCGCATATTTCCATTTGATCCTGCGATAAACTGTTTTTAGGAAAATCTAAAAAACCGTTGGATGTTGGTATAAAATGATTCTCATTTCACATAATTGTTTGTCGGGTGAAAAATACTTTGGCGGTTGATATTAAATGTGTCAAAATATGCCGAAGATTGTACAACATATGGGAATGGATGGAAATTACATATGGGCTTTCATCTAAGGTATCATAAGAATTGGTATAGACTTTTTGTTGATTTTTAAAATAAAATCATTTTATGATTTTCATTTTTGATTTTTAAAATAAAAATCATTTTCAGATTTATAGTGTTGATTTTTTAAATAAAAATCAGGTTTTGATTTTTAATTTTTATTTAATTTATTTAATTATTATTTCTAATTTTTAAAATATAAATCAAAAGGAAAGTTACGTTTTATAATTTCGAATAAAAATCATAAATTTAAAAAGTATAGAAAATCTATGAAGAGGCAACTCTTAATAATAAGACCAACTCTTGTAAAATCACTCTTGCGTGTTTGAATGTTATTGAGTTATCACAGACAAATTTGAATTAGATTTAAATATACTTGAATTCAGTCGATCGACTGGTCGTTGATAAATTTCTGGAACGGAAACCAGATTGTCAGAGCCCAACTCGTCTTTAACCGATTTTTTTATATAGTACTGGACTTCAGATTGAATATGAATTTCATCGAAAACGCTAGAACTTTCAAATGTCGAGCTTATTTGTTGAAATAAATAAGCGTTTAGCGTATCTAGGCAGAGTAAATTAAACATTTAACGTCACATGTATAATTTTGAGGACTCTTAATAAAATGAATGGACCAGCAGACCTCTTTTCTCGGTCATAGGGATGTTTTATGCTGTTTTCTTAGTAACATCCTGAGAAAAGTTTTTGGTTTACTTGAAACATGATTTAATCTTATAACATGCGTTATTATATCAGTCATTTAATCTCTTAGTCTTTAATTAATCTTTGCTATGTACATCTGTACATATTTGTATTTTTTTTTTTAAATCATTCGTGCTTCCTTCATACGGAAATAACGAAGGATAAACTGAACAAGATAATCGACTGCAACAAAAATCAGTTTTATTTAAATGCTTTTGGCTAATAATATGTTGCCCCTCCAAAGAGAGTCTAGTAATTTACAACATTCATTGAATCTTTTAAAACTCTATAAAGGCCACCAAATAAATTTCATTTGAAGATCGCATTATGACGATAACTCACAATGCTTTAAAGCACATTTATAATGATATTTTTCTTTCCTCATTACAAAATTAAAAAGTAATACATGCATTTTATGCACATGTACATATGTAAGGGTGTTTAGTAAGTAGTGCAGTATATTTGAGGGTTTGTTAGTTCAGATCGAGAGAAGATAACTGTCATGTCTAAAATTTTCAATAAATGTCCAATCACTGCTCCAAGTCTCCATCCCCATTTTGTCTACAGTTATAGGACGTCAAAGTAACAAAATCAAATAACAATTATTTTCATTTTTTCTAACCAAGATATCATACGGAAAAAATTATAGGAGGATTGATTGGAATGTAGCATTATGATTCTTATTACCGAATCTTCTATACTTTTTAAATTTATGATTTTTATTCGAAATTATAAAATGTAACTTTCTTTTTGGATTTATATTTTAAAAATCAGAAATAATAATTAAATAAATTATATAAAAATTAAAAATCAAAACCATTTTTATTTAAAAAATCAAAACTAGAAATTTGAAAATGATTTTTATTTTAAAAATCAAAAATGAAAATCATAAAAGGATTTTTATATTAAAAATCAACAAAACGTCTATACCAATTCTTATGATACCTTAGATGAAAGCCCGTATGTAATTTCCATCCACTCCCATCTGTTGTACAATTTCCGGCATATTTCGACACATATTTAATATCAACCGCCCCAAAGTATTTTTCACTCGACAAGCAATTATGTGAAATATGTGAAATGAAAATGATTTTATGCTTTTAATTTTCGATTTCTAAAATAAAAATCAATTCTCGATTTTTAAAATAAAAATACATTCCCGATTTTTATTTTTGATTTTTAAATAAAAATCAGTTTTTAATTTTTGGTTTTGATTATAAGAAAAAAAATCAGAAAATAATCTTTTAAGTATGATTTTTGTTAAAACATTCATAACCGTTACGGTCCCTACAAAAAATTTAAAAAAAATTTGCAAATTTTTAAAATTCTAACAATTTTCTCGCCAAAGTGCATGGTCGCTATAAGTTTCTCTTGCAAGGTTTGGATATCTCAGAATGTTACCCTTCATTTGATCCTGCAAGTATACCCACCAACATGCAACCGTTTTTTAGATTTTCCTAAAAACAGTTTATTGCAGGATCAAATGAAAATATGTGAGATATCTAATTTATCCACCATTAGTAGCAAATCAATAAAGTCTTAAACGAAATCATAAAGATAGCAATCAAAAATATGAAATCTACTACTCTCTATACTCAGAAGTGAAAAATCGCAACAAAAATTTTTATTATTGCTTGCTGTTGTAGTTGTCCGATGCAAGTCGATGCAGTACAGTAGCTCTCCAGTCATTACAAAAAAAAGCAAGGCACAAATATTTTCATTAGAAAGACAGATTTAAATACATTTGCATTTTCGTATGAAGTATTTCTCTATTAACTAAAGAACTTACAAAGCTCCATGTCAGAATACTCGTACAAGCAAGTGCATTATGATAGGGAGCCAATATAGAGATGGGTAACCAGATGGCGGTAATCATGATAAGCAAATACATTTGCTTAGTATAGTTTCAAAAATGCGGCGCTGTTATATTCGGCTCTTGTGGACAAAATCTATGAGAATTTCCGTCATAGCTTTTCGGTCTCTAATTTCTTTACTCTATGGTTGTATCCATCTGGCAATGGGACAAATGCACAATTCGCGAGATGGGGCGGGGCATTAAGATTTTTGAATAAATCGAATTTATTAATGGAATGTTTATTTAAACACCTAAGGCAACAAAATAACGTTTTCTAATTTTTAAATTTGTCCCTCAATTTTTATTGAAAATGATTAAAAAATGAAGATTCAATAATTTTTTTTTTTTTAATTTCTCTGGTTTGCGGACCGGGGCTGCCAGAGATTTGAACTAAATTAACTAAATTTTTAACATAAGCTTTTTGAAGTTAATAAGCAGAAAATAACGTTTTCCGATTTTTAAAAATCCACTTATATCTACAACAATTTGACGCAATAGATTGCTTTACCTGCATTTTACCCATTATGAAAGCAATCTATTGCATCAAATTTTCATAAAAATAAGCAACACCAAAGCACTAGTGGACCTGGAAAGACAAGAGATCAGCGTTGACAAAACAACACTCCAGAAAATACAAAAGCTGTTGACATCTCTTCAGGAAAGCTAATGTCAAGCCTGACCTTACAAATTGTTGAGATTAGGCAACAAGTCTTACTCGATATAATAGTTGCCAGCAAAAATCTTCAACCATTTATTAGAGATATACCACAAGTCCCTTGATACTTGTCCAGACGCACAAAACTGCCTGTCTCTATTATATCAGGCATCGGAAAGAAAGGCCCGGTTAGTCCAAGACAAGTTGGTAATTAGAATTCAGCTTCCTATTTTGAATCTACCTCCAATGAAACTATACAGAGTACACAGTTTTCCTATCCATGTATATCACAAACAATCATTGGTATCCGAAATAAAGTACTCGCACGTAGCACATCAGGTTCAGACTTAGGAAATCTTATTACGAAAATCGCAAAATCTTAAAACCTTTAAAAAGATCATTCAACATTCCAAGGAGGACACTTACGTCGCTAAACCAGGCTTTCCCGTAACAAAGGCTGCAATGTCTAAAGAGTGTGTAGTGAAGTTGCTCTTTAATCCATTAAGGGAAGAACCTTAGTGACAATTCAGGGCACAAATACTTCACAGAGACCTACTTATTAAATTAAGTAAACCCAATTCTTGGATGTTCTCGTTGATAGAACCAACAATAGTGCACCTTCAGTGCACCCAACAATTAAAGGCCAAGGAATAATTACTATCAACCACCTCTGTCAATTACAAGTAGGATCCTAAATCCTACACTATGAGGCAGAGAATATCCAGCAATTGAGTCTCACACGCCATAATTAATTAATTAATCCCAAACACAACTTCACTAGAAAAAATAGTGAACAAATATCTTAATGCGACTAATCAAGAGTTACAACACGACAATATTAGAACAGAGCTGTACTCCGGAGTCGAAACTAATAACCTCATATTAAAAGGTACCCAGATTTTTAAAAAAAAAAAATTCCTAGAGAAAATGAAGATCTAAAAGGGTTAAATCATAAAAGGGCCCAATAAACCGATCATGCTAAACAACGTAACTGGCTTATCTTTCCACACGAAAAGAAAGTTGCATTAGCGATTTCTTTGCATGGCCCGAATAATAAACCGACAAATAAAGTCAGTTCCAATGTTAGCAAAAACAAAACTTCAAGTACACATACATGCAGGGTGTTCCGTATGTGGTCTGGCACCCGAAGGCTACGGATAGGTCATGCTTAGACAAAGAAAAAATTGTATGGGTGAGGGGAAATTGTAACGGTTTCCCAGATAAAGGGACTTTAAGATATTTGGGTATGTTTTTATAGATCACCCTATAAATTCTGAACGTTACACCCTATGATCATGATTTAAACTTTGGTAGATAGATAATCGTTGGACCTTTCCAATGGTCAATAAATTTTGAAAAAGTTCAATAAGTGCCAGAAAGTAGGCAATTTCTTTTGGAAATGACCTTTTTCAGCCATTTTCGCTGGAGATGATTAAGAAAAAGTGCCAAAACACGCAGAAAGGGTTACATTTTCGGTACAGAGTGTGATTGATCATTTTAAAGCTAAGCTTTTGGACTGTTTAAATTCAATATGAAAAATTGGTATTGATGACGTGTTTTTTGATAAAAATAGTAATTAAATAAAACAAAACGAGTAAAAATTCCGAAATTGTAGCTTTGTTGAGCCATAACTTCAAAACGGGAAAAAATTTATAGACCATTGGAAAGGGCCAACGATTATGTAGCTACCAAAGTTTAAATCATCATCATAGGGTGTAACGTTCAAAGTTACAGGGTTATCTAAAAAAACATACCCAAATATCAAGCGTGGAATTTAGTTTTAAAAACCTTCCACAGTGTGCGAAATTAAAATCAAGCAATGGCGTGTATACACGTCGAACGCCGGATAAAATTCTTCTATTGTAAATTTTATGAAAACTGAGGCGATATCCGGCCCATTTTTACAAATTTTGTGGGAGCGTTCATCCCGACGTCCTGCGTCTTTTGGTCTAATCCGTTTTGTGGGGGTTGCTTATAATTTATGAAGGAAAAGGTGTAGTGCAGTAATTTATGTCTCCAGTTAACAATACCGTTAAGAGCTACCACGTGGGTATCATAGGGAGTTTTTTATGGACCCCGATGGGTGGGGCACAGAGGTTTTTTGTAAATAACTCAGGAAAGGGTGGTTCCAATATGGAATGTTGCATATCCAATTAAAGGTCTGAATGAGTACTATTTATATATACTTTTTTTCCTGATCGAGAAGACTTCTTCGAAACATTTTTTTTAATTTCGATGTGTGTACAAGTGTACAAATCAATCCCCACCCCTTAATTCAGCTAAATATATTCCGATTTGCAAAATTCCTTCTCTTTGTTTTTAGTGATTTTAGAAAAGTTCATGTAGAAACTTTGTTCCACGAATGACAGATTTTAGCTTCTTTTTTTGTGGATGAGCACTTATCAAGAGATTGGCAATAGAAAATTTCAGCAAGATGCTCATGTACCAGTTGTCTACATATAATTTATACCCCTGGTATAGTGGATCGTGACAGAGTTCAAGAACAATACGAGTTCCGCTTTTATATTGTGGATAATTTTTACCATAATCTGTGTCTTTTCCAGTGTATATGCAAAAGTTCCAAATATATCCAGATTTACTTTCAAACAGTAGAAAAAACTTAATTCCAAAACGGCTTCTTTTAGAAGGGATGATTGTTTCCAGGACAAGAGTTCTTTCCAATACACCAAGCACTTATCAACACAAATATCTTGCATTGGAATATAAAAACTTTTGCATTTGTCTTTGATATTTTTCACAACATTTTCAATTTTAACAATTTTGGTCCCAGAGATCACATTTCTATTATCTTCAAAATGTAGAAACTTGCAAAGTAATACAAACCTATCTGCAGACATCACTTTGCTGAAGAAGGGAGTGAATATACTTTCTCTATTCGAGAAATACATTTGAAGTTTTGGCTTTCTGATAATGCCTTGCAATACCAAGATTGCGACAAAACATCTCATTTCTGAATAACTTGTTGGATACCATTTTTTTATCCTTGATCGTGGCTTCAAATGGTGTATTTCAATATATTGTGCTGCATAAAAATGCCTCGACTTGCACTTGATGACGTTAACAAAGGGGAAGCAGCAATGCCTCGCTACAATATAAAATCAACGCTGCTTCGACCAGATGTAAGGAAAAGAAGAAGGAATGCTTATTGCTTATCTAATCATCTACGCTAAAAAATTTTAGTGGCCTAAGCACCCTACAATAATGCATAAAAATTTCCAGTAAATTTGTAAGAAAAAATTTCTTCGCAAATCAACACTCGGCGTTGAAGTCGCGGCTTACGTATGGAATTGGTTTCGGGTCACGAGCCAACTACTCCCACTATCCCCCCCTCCGTATAAAATACCAAGCAGTTCTATTGGTAATATAAAGGAAACATCTCACCAAATAATATTTTTATTATATTTTATTAAAATTTCGAGCTTTTATAGTCAATGGTAATTTTATATTTTTCACGACGAGTATACACGTCGAACGCACCGTAAAAGAGATTTGGTTTGACGTGTATATACATCAAACACGCTTAACTGATTAAAGTCCCGTTATCTCGGAAACAGTTACGATTTCCCCCTCCCCCATACAATTTTTTGTTTGTCTACGCATGACCTATACGTAGCCTTCGGGTCAGACCACATACTACACCCTGTATAGTGTATGTGGAACACTAAGTGGCAAAGCGATAAAACGAGGGACGGTGGCTCGATATTTATGAAAATATCGGATGTCACCTCTTGAAAAGTAAATTATCGTCCGGCGAGCAATTTTTATAAGCATGTTAAGACAAGTCGAAAGAAAAATTTTTTTCTCAGGGTAAAAATGCGAATTACTGATTACGTGATTGCAGGTTGAAAAACTAATTGTGGAGAAATCGAAAATTAAACAAGTAAAACAGCTAGAATTGGTCTAAGACCAATTCTTATGATACCCTAGATGAATGCCCGTATTAAATTTCATATGGTCACCGATCTATTCAAGTTTGATTTTGAAGTCGTTTTTCGCAAATATTTCTAGAACGGTTTGTCGCACAGAAAAAATGATTATAACCAATTTTATAGGATTTCGTATTCTAGTACAATGAAAATGTCTTGGACTGATCGTTTTCAAAGTATACGTAAAAAACCGAAATTTTTATATGGCAACACCAAGAAAGAGTTGCCCGATCTAGTCCATTTTTGACATTTTATTTGCTAATGTAGTAAAAACATCACATACGAAATTTCAGCTCTCCACGTCGACGCGTTCTCAGGCAGTGTCCAAATATATAGCGGAAAACGAAATTTTTATATGGCAACCCTACGAAGGAGTTGCCCGATTTGTCTCATTTTCGAACTTAATTTTACTTTTTTTTTTAAAGTCCGTGTACATGTAAAAATCAAAATAACTTTTAATATTATGAATAGGTGTCCAATCCATTTTGCTCTACCATCATTATTTCGAGGTGTTACAAACGGAATGACGTTCAAGTTGGCTTTTATAGGTGTACCCGACGTGACAAATCTAATGGACATGACAATTAATTATCCAAACATATTGCTAATAATATAACCAAATCAGCTGAAAGCTTTAGAAAAGAAATAATTGAACAGCATGGGTCAAACGCATAAACAACTAGAGGAAATGAGAGATACCAACACAATACTTTTTTCAAATCAATTATGAGTAGCCTACAAGATAGAGTAATGTGTGGAGTGTGATAACCCGATTCGGCCTTGTTCGCATTAACAAAGCAAGTGAAAATACATAGCAGACAAAACAACGTGAATCTCTTAAAGAAAATCTCAAATAACTGAAGAACCAACTGAAGGGCACGGCGCACGCCACACTACATCGAAAAACTTAAATTTGCTGTCAAATATCGTATCCATCGGTGTCCATGTAACCGTTGAAGCGACATGAAGACCGTTTTAAAATCATAACCATAAAACTACAGGAAAACTTGATGGCTAAATCATTTCCCTCGATGGTAATGGTAACGTTAAGCAACTAAAAAGTTCCCTTCCTACATTTTACGACGGAAGTAGCACTAAGTGGCGGCTATTGAGGGTAGCATAAAATAATACAGAGTACTATGATATTCCATTACAACTATCGTAATACAATTCTAAACGATCTGTTAAGACAACCATCTCTCCCGACGAAGACGACTTCATAAATTAAGGGACTACATGACAACACCAAAGAAAAAATGCGAATCCATAACAACGAATAGAACCCCATATTGCTACTGTTACTATTACAGAAGATAATTAATTGTCAGCGATCTCACAAGTCTCCTCGGTAACTAAAAGATATAAGGAGCTTCTTAAAATTCATAGTCAAGAATATTAAGGATAAAAGGATAAAGCGAAACTAACGAAACCCTGAAATTATTTTAAGTGTGTCCAAGAATATAACAAAAACCCAAATCTATTGACCTAAACGACAAAGCGATCGACGCATTTAATAAAATTAATAGCTCATTAAAGAGATGTAAAAAGTCAATTTAATTTAATCATATTATAAAACTGCGAGTTGGAGTCCTAGACAAAAACGCGTAAACTACGTGTTATCTCGTAATCGGCAGTCAACGTGATAATGTCCAAACAAATTATACTCTCACACCAATTTCGAAGAAATCTACGAACAAATGGAAAGGAGATGCTTGCCATTATTTGTCATTAAATTCTCTAAGAAACTTATATGGATCAAGAAAAGTTAAGATGTTCACTGACCATCAACCTCTCACATATGCCTTATATGCAAAGAATATAACGCTGAAATGAAACGATGGATGACCATACTGGAGTATAACCAAAGAACATGAAATAATACGCATCTCGTATATTGGAAAGTTTTATATGACGAGTCGTGATATTAAAAACCCTCTGCTTTGACGACCCGCCACTCGCAAATTTTACGAAAACTCTACGCTTTGACGACCCGCCGCCACTCACAAGTTGTGAGTGGCAGGTCGTCAATGCACCCACACCAGATCCGGCGCCTGCGTTATATTTTCTTTAGTATAATTTAATTCTTTCAGTAGAAGCTCCCGTGAAAGTTTTCCGAAACGAATTAATACTAGGGATGACAAAATTAATTATGAATACTAAATCTCTGTCCAAACTACACAAGCCATACGATAACCAAAAACTGCACTTCCAACCCCCAATATAAGAAGGCGATTTCATTAACATCTATAAAAGACATATCAATCTAAATACTATAAACATTTTTATGAAAGAAGAAACAATAACTCAAGAAATCTATCGCATTTATTTCAAGAACAATAAAATAAGTTTTGCACAAACATTAGAAAGACATTTAACTGATGAAACAGAACGGGAAGAAGCAATATAAATATAAGAATAGCCCAGAATGTTTGTAGCGCAGGAAAAACACTTAAGAGAGAAAACGGGCAACTTTAGCTAGTACATATTAACTAAACATCGAGGAGAGCACCGTTACCCGCAGGAAAATAAACTACAACCAAAATAAATATAAATCAGTAAAGAAGCGCCACAACGACTTCAACACTTAGAGAAATTCTACTTTCCAAGAATGATATAAAAATTCATCATTTAGTGAAACGCTGCACAGTCTGTGAAGAAATTAAGTATGAAAGGCATCCTAATCACCAATTAAACTTGCACAAGCCAAAGTAATTAAATCTATATGAATTGAAGACATTAAACAAACTGTAATGAACTTATTTTTCTTTGGCCTACCCGAAATTGTAGTTATCGATAATAAAAACTCTCCGTATCAATAACTTTCACCTTGTCGGAAATCAAGCGATGCCTAAAAGAAGGAATGCCTCGTAACTTCGAAGAACTCCAGTACAGGAAAAACTTCGTCGACTTTCCAAAATTAGAGATTGACAAATTGGAGATCAAAAAACGAAAAATTGATGTTTTTATTAAGTCTAACAAACAAATGGATGTAACTATGGCATATTGACCTTCCACAAATTGACTGATGTTTGATCTGTTCGGGAACTGAACATTTCCCATAATGCGCAATGTTAAAAGCCTTGAAACGACACGATTCCCATACATATGTATTTTGTAATGCCATTTCTTGTAATAAAGAGGGCAGTGGCTCGATAGACAATCTTCCAACGAAATCACATTTATATATTATATTCTTTGCATGAATTTTTTCCAAGGTTTAAAGTCAACGATTACGGTCATAATAGGTTCTAAATATGAAACAGTCTAGCACACAGAGTAGCACACATGAAAAAATAGCAAATTTTAAATCTTACACAAATAAAACCCTATAGAATAAAACATTGTCTTAAAAGAAATATTTTTCATAATGCATATGCATAAAATTAGGTTATAAATCACAGGTTGATAAACACATAATTTAGCCGCCGCCTATGACTTCTCACATAAAGCGATGTATTCATGGGAACATGTGTGAGAGTGACGCCAATTATAAAAGTAACCCAGCAAACAATTTCTCGAAATTTTCTTTTGGGAAAAGTTCTCGAAGAAGTAAAAAGTAGGAAAGAAATATTTCGGAAGTAAATAAAATCCATCATTTGAGAATACTTCGCTCTTCTGAGATGAACTCGAAGTTTTGACTTAAAACAATTTTCTGATCTGATTTTTCGATAATTTTTCATTTTCATTTTAACTAAATATATTCGAAGTTTTACCTACTATGAAAAGTCAAGTAGAAAATGTAAGTTCTCAGTATTTATTCCTTTTGCGAAATTCATGCGTATTTTTCGGATCGATATCGAATCGAAAACGACTTCGATCGAAGTCTTAGTCCACCTTAACGAATCGTGTTCGATTCGATATCGCATCGTAATGTTTGCTGGAAGTCTTTAGTGGACCATCGTAGAAAGCGGACGTATTACCGTCGCAGTATCGTAACGTCGCCATTAGTAAAGAATGTAACCGTATCGCTGCCGTCATATTACATCCATCGAAGCCTCGTCGCTACAACCAATATATTACTTATTCCAAGTAAACGTCGCCATCGTTATTAATATTAAAATCGTCGCTACCGTTTATAACATAGTGATTTATAAACAGTTTCTTTTATTAATTTAACCAAAAGATCCGTTTTTCATTTCTGTCCTACTCCATCGCAGCAAACTGACCCGATTTTACAAGTACCGAAATTTATGTATGTACAGACATGTATACAATAGATACATATACCAAAAATCTGTACAAAGGGGAATATGAAAAAATAGGGAACTAAATATGATATGTAAACACACATATATATTTAATAACGTAAATTTACGACGAATTAATTATGTATTGCAACAAATGCAAAACATGTGCTTGGGGATCTTAGAATATGAAACAAAATGGCATAGCAATAACCAAATTTAGCGAACAACACTTATATTAGAAATTTTAATTTTTGTAGTTAAAAGCCAATTGGCGCGAAATTGGAAACATCTTAGGTTCCCCTCTAATCTAAGCACACCACTATCAATCCGCGTAAACGTAAAGAGTTTCGATGTCGGTAAACTTTGCTTGTCATAATGTCTCCCTTCCTCTAATAAATGCATATTTTCCTCTTCACCCCACAAAAAACCACACACATATCCAGGGATTTTATACAAAACAGCTATTCTATTTTGTTTCGTATTCTAAGTAGAACAGAAGTTTTCATAAAGTTCATCTCATGCACATTTCCTTTCTTTTGCGATTTTGCTTTAAGCCTGGTCCGATTACTAAGGTTCAAAAATCTCAAAATTATAGAGAAATATGTGGTCCACGGGCCAATTACACAGGTTCCCCAATTAGACAGTGTATTTTTGTTCCATCAACTCTTTGTGTGTGTGTGTGTGTGTGTGGTCTAATTCTGGAGATGATCTGCTAAAAGTCGCACGGCTGCTAGCTTATCATGCAAGCAATACAAGTCGGGGTCGGTTCACACGAAGTTTCGACAGTCGCAAATTTTCCACCAAATGAAGGTTTTGTGAGCCACTTATTGAAAACAGATACAATTACGTTTAAGTTCAAAGCGAAAAAAGCATGAGGATAGTAAAAGATGTTTCTTTTATATTTTTTAGGAAATTAAAAAGTGCCCCGAGAAGTTTAGCTGGAAGCAAAATTTAATGAGTCATAATTTTAAAAAATGGCAGAGATATGCTCCTTCTAAGTCTTATGCGGACTTACCTTTTTGACGTCACTTCGGACATATATATATCCTTTCCGACTCATTTCACGATGAAAATAGTTATGGCATAAATTAAACTAGAGTAAAGTTATTATAATTCATGTAATAACCTTTTTGTGATAAAATGAATAGTTTCAGCATATGAGCGCCGGAAAATCTACTCGAACACGCGTATTGACAAAAAAAAACTCACTTCTACACCAACATGAGGGAGATTAATGGGCGTTTTTGTTTTTTCACATCCCCAGTACACCTAATCCATTGCATTCTCCTTCACTTCGCTATCCCTGATGGACCATATTTTGCGAGTTCGTCGTTATCAGAACCGAGTGAAACGTCATAAATAGAAATTTCTTTCACGTAATCCGCGATAACGTTCAGCTTCCATATAATCACCTTCAAAGGTTTGCTCGAGAGCAGCCTCCGTTTCTTCCTCTTCATTGCTATCTCGTAGTGGAGATTGCAATTCGTGCACTTTAATCCAGCCTTTCTGCATTCACAGGCTTCCCGACATCGCTTTTCGCATTTGCCAGAAATCAGTCTCAATAAGGTTTGTGGAGCAGGGACTCGAGCGTGGTGACATGAATTGGCCAATTCTTGTTTTTGTTTTTCATCCCCATCGCTCTGCATTTTGTTCAACTCCATACTACTGTTGGAATTATTGATAGGTTCGGAATGAATGTTGTCATTCTGCTGCTTCTATCGGTGGCAGCGATATAATATTAAAGCTATTTTTATATTCTGATTCTGTGAAGAATGTATTCTTATAGTTGTTTAACGGCATATTTTGCACGCCACTGTAACCGTATAGCATTCTTCCTGGTCCGCCACGAATACCACCTGTCGAAATTGTATAGATTTCTTTTTAATTCTACACTGAGATCGGATGTAAAATCTATTGCCTGCATTACAATTTTATTAATTAAAAGATGACCCAAGGATTGCGCTCTAACCGCACGAGTATACGCGTGTCCTGCTATAATTTTTTCAATTGTATTCAATGCGTAAATGGCGTTAAAAAGCTCTTTCAATCCGCTTCCAGCCATTTTGTATCCAATGGCATTAATAAATGGAATAATATACTGTTACGTGAAACAAAAAGAAACAAGTGACATCTACTGAAAATGAAGAGTAAACAACTGAAGGTTCGGAGAATTGATGATTCTTGAATGGAATCTTTGAGATGGTTCTAGAATGGAATCTTCAAGAAGGCTGTGGAGAGTTTGTAGAGTATAAATATAGCAGTTGCCACCACCAGAACATGAACATCATACATAGAAAGAAAATCTAGCAAGCCAGGTATATGGTGATATTGTGACAAACAAAAACATTCAAAATGCCGACGGGATTCGCTAAAACGAGATACGTGCGCATTTTGCATATATGTGGGAAGCAGCCTAAGCAATATCGACATTCAGGTGGACGAGACGAGTGAGCAACACGAGACAAACGAGTGGAAAGGGGAACTGTCACGAGAGAAACAAATGGAACTTGTGCCAGTTTTTCTACTTTGAGGTTTCTTCTAAAAGTGGTCGCCGTGAAGTTAAGAAGCGCGAAGGCTAGTTTTGATTCTAGACAACCTACATACTATTTCTCTTAAATTAAATAAAGTATTGTTATATTATCTACAAAAGTAGTTATTTCTCCAGCCTGGATCCCAAAGAATTCCTTCTCTCCTGCAGTGAAGATATTCCACATTATATTTGGGGGCTCAACCGGGATTCCAAGCTAAGGAGAACGGTACTACAAGAAAAGAAGCGGACAAAAACTCAATAATCAACGTAGGAGTACATGTCTTTAAGAAGAAGTCGCAAATAAAATATCAAGTAGCAGATTCTAAGCAACCTCGAGAGAAGCAGAGTTTGCTGGCGTACTATAAGTTCAGCGGCAAAGATACGAAAACCCTGTGAAATCGCACGCTAATTTCTACAAAAGTGTATGAAAGTGAGTAGAAAAGGGCTAAGAAGGTTAGTAATATTTTCTCTTTATCAAAATAATTTGTGTGCAAATTCTATGCGACAACGTGATTATTATACCATGTAAAAACAAAAACCTGCGGTGCTAAAAACGGTGCTTGTCCAAGAAAAGGAAATTGCTATATTTGGGAGTGTGTCCAAAATTTGACATTTTCCATTATACCAATCATAATCAAGATATAGTGAAGATTAACTTGCTAACTCGTTCATATTTTGTTGTACTCAGAGAATACAAAAACCAAGAATCGGTGTGTGCTTAAGATAAATTAATTTCATTTTATAAATATCAGCGAAAATATAGCAATTGGAAACTATTCGAATCTGGGTTGTGCTTAGGATAAGTCATAATTCTATTACATTGACATCGATTGGAATCTAGTTCAGATCCACCCCAATTAGCAGCGCTGTCTATAATAGGCGTAAATTAAGCAAATTTAAATGCATCAAGATTTTAGTAGTTGGTTTGCGACCCCAACTTTTAAACTCGACGATTTAAATTGAGGTTGGAGACATCAATCATAGATGGCACCTAGCACACTTAAACTCCCAAGTCTCACGAACAAAGTAAACAAGACATTGAAGACTGCACTCAATTGAAATTTTTTATATGAATGAAAATAAGTCTTTAATTGCTTTATATTATTATAATTTGCGTTAACCAGAGTAGTTTAAAGCTTTTCAGGTTGTAAATAAAATATTATTTCGTTTAAAATATGGGGAAGAAGGGACGTGCTCAAAGGCAGAGTACCTTACGAGAGGGTAATGAGTTAGACATGAGAGAAAGGGAGCATAGTTATCGGTATGAGGGTATATTATGGGAAATGAAAAAGGAGATAGAAGAGAAAAATGAGACAATAAGGTCTTTTCAAGAAAAGCTTAAGGAATTGGAAACTAAGGTGATGAGAAGTGAAGTTGATCCTCCTCTAAATATTTCGGCTGCAGGCCATAAAGTGAGCTGTTTTTCATTTAAGGACATTGAAGCTGCAATGCATCAGTTCAGTGGGAAAGGTAATTACCGCATTTCAAATATTGTAAGTGATTTTGAAAACATGTCAGTGGTGCTAGGGCTTAATGTGCTAGAAAAGCTAGTATACGCTAAAAGATTATTAGATGGCCCAGCATTGTTGGCGACGCTCGGCCAATCCCTGAAATCCTGGGATGAGTTAAAGAACTTCCTAGTGAGTGAATTTCAAATTCGAGAGAATAGTGCGAAGTTGCACGAAGAGCTGAGGAAACGTAGATAACTACCGAATGAAACCTGCTACGAGTACTTCCTAGTGATGAAAGAACTGGGAAATAGAGCGAAAATTGAAGATGAAGCGTTGATGAAGTACGTCACTGACGGTATCACAGGTGAAGAAGGAAATAAGATTGTACTGTACGGAGCGATGGGTCTTGAAGAATTTAAAAGGAAACTAGAAATTTTCGAAACTTTGGAAGAAAAGAGTCAAGCGAAAAGTAGGAACAGAAGTCGACAGCCAGTCATTATTAAGAAAGACAATCCACAGTTGAAAAGTAGGAGATGTTTTTCTTGTGGTGAACAGGGACACATCGCAAAGCATTGTCCATCAAAAGCTAGGGGTGACAAGTGCTTCACAAAGCCACTGATTGCAACAGGAGACAGAAAACTGTGGTACAGAGGGAAATAGCTTTACTGAACAATCAGCCAGAAGTTCAGAACAGTATGCGCAAGGAATTCATACTGAATGGCATACAAGTAAGTGCGTTGGTAGACACTGGAAGTGACCTATCCTTCACAAGAGAGAATGTATTCACACTACTAAATCTCCCCTTAACAGGCAAACCGATCACATTTCAAGGAGTTGGGTCAGGTAGCATTATGACCATTGGTTCATTCGAAGCTGAGATGACAATAGACGGTATCAAATTGATTGAACATTTTCATGTTGTTCCTGATAGCATCTTACCCAAACAAATTATATTGGGCAAATCCATTCTAGATCGAGTTGAACTACATATTACCCCCACCATGATAAAGTTTACTCCTTTGAAGGAAGAACACCCGCTAAGTTGTTTTCAAGTATGTACTGAAAGCCAAGTTGATTTGTCACACATTGTTACATACCAAGTAAATCAAAAGAAGTCCAGAATTTCGAGATGCACATTATATTGAAAGACGAAACTCCTATATACCAACCACCAAGACGATTAGCCAGCGCAGAGCTTGAAATTGTAAACAAGCAAATCGAAGTGGTTAGAGGAAGATATAATTGAACCTAGCAGCTCGGAGTTCGCTAGTCCTGTGGTACTAGTAGATAAGAAGGACGGTTCAAAGAGACTATGTATAGATTATCGACGTTTAAACAAAGTAGTAGTACGGGATCATCACCCTTTACCTCTCATCGAGGATTATATTGATCGATTAGCGAAAGTCAATATTTTCTCGACTTTGGATTTAAGAAATGGATTTTTTCATGTAACTATTGCAGAGCAAAGTAAGAAATATACGGCCTTTGTTATACCCCATGGCCAATATCAATTCAAAAAGGCTCCATTTGGGTTGTGTGTGTCACCAACACAATTTCAACGATACATAAACCAGATATTCTATCCTCTGTTAAGGCAAGATAAAGTCTTAGTTTACATGGACGATATTATTGTTCTGGCAAAAGATGAGCAGCAAGCTATCAAAAATCTGGAAGAAGTCCTAGCCACGGCATCTCAATATGGCCTTGAAATTAAATGGCCAAAGTGTCAGTTCCTGAAAAGGAAAATAGAGTACCTAGGATATATTGTGGAGAACGGCAAAGTTATGCCCGCTGTAAGTAAAATCAAAGCAGTCGACAGATTTCCAGAGCCGAAGAAGACTAAGGATGTCCAATCCTTCTTAGGATTAACTGGTTATTTTAGGAAATTTATTCGAGACTACGCTCTAATAGCCAGGCCATTAAGTGACCTCCTCCGTAGTAAGGTAACATTCAATTTCGGAGAAAAGCAGCAGAGCGCTTTTAAGGCTCTCAAGGCGGCCCTATGTGTGAAACCTGTTTTGACTATTTACAAGCCGGACGCAGAGACGGAAGTTCACACAGATGCTAGTCATTTAGGCTTCGGTGCGGTACTGTTGCAAGCAGATTGCAACGATGGATCTCTTCACCCAGTCTATTATTTTAGTCGTAAAACTTCACCAGTACAAGAAAAATACTCAAGTTATGAGCTAGAAGTGTTAGCTGTTGTTATGGCAGTTAAGAAGTTTAGAGTTTACCTAGTGGGGATAAAGTTTAAGCTAGTAACCGACTGTTCAGCTTTTAAATGCTCAATGAATAAAAGAGATATTTCACCGAAAATGGCTCGTTGGGCAATTATGTTGTCAGAGTTTGATTTTGATATAGAGCACAGGAGTGGAAACAGAATGAATCATGTTGATGCACTAAGCCGTCATCCTCTAGCCCTAAAGCAACAGGTACTTAAGGTGAAATAAATGGACTATACAAACTCATAAATAACTTCCAGGGCACAAACGAAGACTGTGAGTCTCTTCCTTCAACAAGATCAGTTAATTCAAGCTTCAACGAATGGATGGAGAATACCAATTTTTCAAATACGGACTCTTCTTGTGATGAGGTAAATTAAAATATTTGAATTAAGCATATTTTTAAGGCATAATAATTCTTGAATTGTGCGAACTACAAGTAGTGCGGAAAAGATTTTAGTCATCTTCAATAAAAACTGTAAAATAGTTTGTTTTCTAAATCAATATCTTTTCTTCCGGCAAGAAGCTCAATGTATTGGAAGTTTGAACCTCTTACCGGAACAGAAGAAATTGACATAAAGCGGAAATATTTTTCATACTTGCCACTAAGCGTGAATAACAACTTTTATGCTCTATCCACTTTCGCTTCACGCAATTCTATTTGTTCAGTTCACGAGATTTAATCTGCGTAAGGAATTCGTAATGAAAAAGTGTCTCAAAAACTAGTTTTTCAGCTTTTAAGTGTTCAAGACTTGATTAAAAGTACTCCTAAAGGACAGATCATTGAAAAGTACTACAAAAATAATAACTCTCTAAACACGAAGTATAGGCGACTATTGACTGAATTAGTTGTTGAAAATATTATTGATAAGAAAGTAAATGCCAAGCCAAAATATTTTGAACGCTTATCCAAAGATATTTTACGCGTTTTCCCATCAGAAAATAAGGTAAAGATACATCGTCGAAAGAGAAAAATTTACCGAATTTCCGTTTTCAGGAAATTTTTTTTGTAAATGTCCCCAAAAAGAGACCAGGTGGTCTTTTGTATACCCGTTACCATAACGTAATTTCAAAATTGCGATGCGAAGGATTATTTCCCAGAAAGGATATACATAAAGCCGAAGATCAGAGTAATGCAACGGCAGTACTAGTTGAAAATTTTGGTAAAATTGTCTCATTCGTATTGGAATAAAATGTCAATTTTTTTATCACTCTTGTAGATGAACAAATGATCACAGAAAAAAAGTGGCTTCAATACAATACAGGCCCGGAAGATATTATTTTGAAAAAGTGGAAGGATACATCATTATATCGTGTTGGTTCATTTACAAAGGACACGAATATACAAAATATTTTGTTAGAATGGCCACTATACAACCAATCTTTTGGATATCTATTGGTAATACAGGAATTTTTAAATTTGTACTAAAATTTTTAAATTTATGATAAATACTACATTTTTCAGGTTGACATTGATTTTGCAACTAATTTTCCGCATAAGGAAAATCTTCTATTCACAAACTATACTAATTTCGAGGAGACAATTATCCCTATAATGAAAAGAGATGTAAAAGATGGCAATAGCAAAGAATTATTGGAGAAATCCCTTGAGTTAAGCGGAGCTGAAAAAGGTAAAATTCTATTGTGCAATATAATTAAAATTCACGGAATTCCTTTTGTTGTTTCAGACACTAAAAGCGCCTTAATATTCCTAGTCTTGCATTCCATACTGCTACCCACTTCTAGAATATACAAAATAGACAAGAATACAGGAAAACGACGTTTAGGAAAAACTTCAATTAGCGACTCCAGGGACAGTTTTATGTACCTCGTGGAAACAACGAATGATTTACAAAATAAGGTGACAGAAATAACTGACAATTGTGCAAAAACTAAATGTACCTTTCAACCTATAATAGTCGGGGTAGGTGCTAGTTACGTTGAAATTAAAGATTTTTATGTTTACTATTTTAAAGTGCTATATAAGTTACCTAACTTTATCAAAGCGCTCGATATCTGCTTTAAACTGTTCCACATTTTTGATTTAAAATACCCGAAAGAATCGGAAGTTGTATGGACATTCATACAAATTTACTTTTTTCAAATTTGCACTGATTTTGACATTAAAAATAACAAAATGTTGGGTCTTATTTCAGAGTTAAATAAAACAGAAAAATGTTATGACGTGTCTGCGTAATAAAGATAACGCTTATATAATATTACATGTAAAGAATTGTTATAGGGAGAGATTTTCTTTATATATATTTGATAAAGAACTACTGACTCAGTATTATTATGAGCCTTGTCTTTTGTTTTATCTGCACGGAGCAATTTTATTCTTTAGAGTTATTATTTACAAATTTGAAGTATTACATTCTCTTGATTTATATCAAGTTTCTTTCTATATATTTGATAAAGAACTACTGAGTCAGTATAATTATGAGTTTTGTATTTTGTTTTATTTGCACGGAGCAATTTTATTCTTTAGAGAAATTATTTACACATTTGAAGTATTTACATTCTCTTGATTCAAATCAAGTTCATAAATGTGGTATATCAGGTTGTAAGCAAACATTTACTTCCTTCCGTTCTTTTGCTAGACATATGAAAGCTGAAATTCAGACAAATTCTCCGAGCGAAAATAATTCAGTTCTCTCAGTTCAAAACGAGTGTTCACTTATCGCGTCTAGGAAAAGCAATTTTGAAAACGTTATTGCTTCAATTCCTTGCACCGATGTCACAACTCTTTCACAAGAAAGCCAACCTATTCAAATACCTTCCTTAGGAAAGTCCGCTTTACTCTTTTCTTGTAAGTACTTTAGCAAATACAATTTATCTCGTAAAGATACCTTAAACATTCAGAAAGACATTAAGGAAATGATAACAGGTAGTGTTGCAAAAGTGCTGGAATTTCAGATAATGCAAGACAGTCGTGATACTAACGTTAGAAAAAAACTAGATGAACTCTTACATTTTTGTAAAAACCCATTTGAATCAATTGATTCTGAATATAAATTTTTGAAATATCTGGAAAGTCATGACTTGTATCGACAACCAAAAGTGGTCTTGTTAGACAAAATAGTCACTAACACCATTCAATACGGAATTAATACAATCGCTGAACGTGAAACTAAAGAGGTATTGCTAGAATTAGAATTTTATTTTCGAAAGTTTTTTGAAATCCCTGGTGTCTTAGAAGAGTTCTTAAATAATATCAACGATATTTCACATAGGCATAATAACGACAACTTTTTGAATGGTGCTCTTTGGAAGAATAAATCTAAATTGTTTCAAAATAAAATTGTAATACCGTATTTCTTATACTTTGATGACTTCGGTATAAATAATCCATTGGGATCACACTCTTCTTCAATTTTAGGAGTCTATTTTTCATTTCCTGTTGCTCCACCCTACCTATTATCTAAGTTGAACTGTATATTTGCTGCAGGTTTCTTTAAATCCAGTGATGTAAAAACAATAGGAAATGACAAATGTTTCTTTACTTTAATTGAACAAATAGAAGCTTTAGAACAAAATGGAATCGAAATTAAAACTGGCAAAGGAACTCTCAAGGTCTACTTTGTATTAGGATTAATCTTAGGAGATAATTTGGCTCTAAACAGTGTTCTAGGTTTTTCACAGTCATTTTCGAGCAAATATTTCTGCCGCTTCTGTCGCAGTGAAAAGAAAGATATGCAAAGACTTGCAACGGAAAAAACAGACGTTCTAAGAACCAAATTAAACTATGAAGATGATTTGGAAAACAACTTTGGAGTTCTTGAGAAGTCTATATTTAACAATATTCATTCGTTTCATGTTACTGAAAATTACGCCGTGGATATAATGCATGACTTATATGAGGGTGTATGCAAGTATGATATGTGCCATATCATTTCTTATTGTATAAAGAAGAAATACTTTACTTTGGAAATACTAAACAACCGTAAGCAGGGTTTTAATTATGGTTCAATGGAGATCGGAAACATTTCACCACCCATACGCATACAGCAATTAAATAAATTTAATTTAAGAATGTCTGCAAGGGAGGCTATGACGTTTGTACACTTTTTTCCCATAATTGTAGGAGATTTAATTCCTGTAGGTGACCCAGTCTGGATATTTTTTCTAAATTTTCTGGAAATGCTTGATTTAACCTTATCATCTTCTTTCGATTCATTAAAAATCAATCGGTTATCTGAATGTATAACTTACCACAATAGAATGTATGTAGAACTTTTTGGTGACAGTCTGAAACCCAAACACCACTTCTTAATACACTACCCTGCCATAATTAAAATGTCAGGACCATTGAAATATCTATGGACGTTTACTTTTGAAGCCAAGCATAGAATTCTTAAAACTTATGCAAGAAATATCACCTCAAGAAATAACATCCCTCTTTCGTTTGCAATCAAATACAGCATGAACTTTGCAGAAAATATATTATCATTTGATTCTTCTAAATTGTCTTTAAAAGGAAAACAAATTAAGATTCAACATTCCCCACATTTTGAAAAAATTTACTTATCCCAAGTGGAATCAATACAGAACATAGAAATTGCTACTTGTATAGACTCATTAGAATATATTGGGACACAATATAAAAAAGACTACATTGTGTACTGGAAGGAAGAAAATATGTTTGCTTACAAAATCTTAGAAATTATCTTAGTAAACTCTGAAATAATTTTTTTTTGTCAGGAAATTAATGTAATTTCGTATGAAAGACACTTTTCTAGTTATACATTAGGAGACACATTGGAGAGCTTTGTATTAAAAAATATTAAAACTATTGAATATCCTCCAACAATTATATACAGTTCCTCATCTGGAAAGAAATTGTTAAGACCTAAAATGAATTTCTAATACATTTTATATTAATAATTTATTTTTTTTTTTCAAAAACATATTATTTGCAAAATGTCCGAAGCTACCGGCACTATAAAACAATCATGTACGGAGGTGTCTAAATTATTATAACATTATAAACTTTCAAGGGTAGTTTGTTGCTTAATTAAAACTTGTAGACGTTTCCTCCTATTACATTAATGTGTATAAAATAATAAACTCCTTTAATAATATTATATCGAATACGTATTTTTGCCAGTTCAATATGTACAAATATGTAAAAAATGTACAAAAAAACCTTTATTATAAATTAAATTTAATACTAAAATTATCGTGAGTTTCTTTTTTTTGTAGTTTTCAGCCGGGTGAGAGTCTGTTTTTGTTTTGAAGAGGAATTACTCTGTATATGTTAAATTCTGTTTAAACAGCAATGGATTTTTATTATAATTTTTATTTTTCCCCGCAGTGATTTTCACAAAATCATAATTAACATTTAGTGTAAGGAAGAAAATCTGAAAATCAGGAATTGTCGATGTTTTCATGGACTTTTTAAGCAAAAGGAGTTTTTTTAAGTTGTTCGATTACATTCCGATTGGCTGGTGTCACATTTTCCGTAGTTTGATTGTGTGCATTAATGATTTACTTAAGTTCAGTAAACTGAATTCTGTGAATTCAGTAAATTGAAATTACGGAAAATTAGACACCCTCGAAATTTCTGTATTGTACAGGTAAATTTTTTACTCCTTTAGTGTACGCTTTTTTTTTTTTTTTTTGTTTTGAAGGAGTATAGCACCTGGTAACAGTGAAGATGTTTCGCTGTACTAACTAAATGATTACATTAAGGTGAAAAAGTAGGTTCATTGCATTTATGAACGATTTTCTTGAGCAAATGATACTTCTTTATAAAGCCAACGATATATCATCACTGAGTCAATAAAAATTTCTCATTGATTTAATTAAATAAAACACAAGCCAATGGACATGGCGTCGTTGAATCAATAAAGGATTTTCATCAATTTAATGAAATACAACATGAAATATACTTTGATACAATAGAATTCAGGGTATTTGTGTCAATGAAAACCACTTTATTATTCCAATAATAATTTTAATAAGCTCGAATTCATTGCATTTTTTCATTGATTTCAATGTCATTTTTCATCAAAGGAAGCAGGATTTTCTCTGAGTGAAGAACAAGCACTTTTGCCAAGAATTAAAGCGACTCAGGA
The DNA here is from genome assembly GCA_963924295.1 of Dioctria rufipes. Lineage (NCBI taxonomy): Eukaryota > Metazoa > Arthropoda > Insecta > Diptera > Asilidae > Dioctria > Dioctria rufipes. The sequence continues at coordinate 111,299,470 of OZ002742.1, read as the reverse complement.
GAAAGATGAACATCTAAAAGCTATAATGAAGATATTACAAAATGAAGAATTCGAAGACTACTTCTTAGATAATGGAATATTGTTCAAGTTCGTCGATAGCGATAAGCTCTTAGTAGTGCCGCGATCAATGCAGTGGGAACTCATTAAGCAAGTTCATGGAAACGGACATTTCGGTTTGAGAAAAATGGAAGTAATAATAAAGCAAAACTACTACATTCCAAATCTTAAGAAGAAAATAAATGATTTAATCTCAGCGTGCATTCCATGCATATTAGCAGCTAAGAAAAATAGAGCTGAGGGATTTTTACATCCAATCCCCAAGGAAGCAACTCCGCTCGAGACGTATCATATAGACCATCTAGGCCCTATGACACCCACCAGAAAGAGCTATCAGCATATTCTGACCATTATCGATGGATTTAGTAAATTTGTATGGTTATATCCAACGAAAACTACTACCACCTCAGAAGTTCTCAAGAAGCTGAAGGTACATTCGGAAATCCTTCGCGTATTATCACAGACCGAGGACCCGCCTTTACTTCAAAAGACTTTGAGGAGTATTGTCACAGAGAGCATATAGAACATGTTAAAATAACAACAGGAGTGCCTAGAGGCAACGGGCAGGTCGAGCGAGTCCATCGAATCGTTATAGCCGTACTGACAAAATTATCGATCGAGTCCAAGGAAGTGGTACAAGCATGTGCCCAAAGTACAACAGTGGCTGAATAGCAGTTATCAAAGAAGTATCGGAATTTCGCCATTCCAGCTTTTAGTTGGAGCAAAAATGAACCAACCAGAAGATATTTTATTGAAAGAAACTATCGAACAAGAGATAGTGAGCATTTACTTAGAAGAAAGAAACGAAGTTCGCAAACAAGCTGCCCAGAACATACTAAAAGTGCAAGCAGAAAATGTTCGATCCTACAATCGACGAAGAAGGAAACCAACTGCTTATGACATTGGAGATTTAGTAGCAATTAAAAGAACACAGTTTGGAACAGACATGAAACTACGTCCAAAGTTTTTGGGACCATACCGTATAACGAAGGTAAAGTCTAATGAGAGGTACGACGTTGAAAAGATAGGCAACCATGAAGGGCCGAACCTTACCTCTACCTCCGCCGATAACATGAAACCATATGAAAATGTCGATAGTGATGAAGAAACCCTCTATGAAGATTACCCTGATAAAGACGAACTAGCCCCAGATGAACAAAATCTCATGCCAGATGAGAATGAAAAGCAAGATTAAGAAGCAAATGAAATTATTGAAATAAAGAATTAATTAGTACAATAAGCAGAAGTTATTTAGTAACGATTAGAAGAATAAAAGCACAGAAATTATTAAAATATCAATTAATCGAGGTAATAGTTAGCAAGAAGCACACGAAATAGTGAATAAAGCATAGAATTTAAACAAAGCACATAAGAATTTATTTTGATAAGAGAATTGTTAGTAAGAGTTTAATGAAAATTATAAGTCGAAGATAACAAACGAAGCTAGTGAGGCCAATAACATTAGTCCCTTATACATTCCAAATAGAAGATATTTAAAGAAGAGAATAGAAGTAGATGCCAACCAAGATCTTCCAATTATGAAGAAGTTGTACAACTTAACTAACCTTAACGACGCGATAAGATGACATGCGATGGGTTTGATAAAACAAGAGAAACCAGTCCAAAATGGTAGAGACACGCAACTATTTTCTACGCAAGAAGTTTACTATTTAAAAAGTCCAACATGTCTCGAAGATGGTTAAGAAGAAGAATCCCAAGAAGAAAATGACGAATAAGAAGAGGAACTCAAAAGCTTGAGAAGTTTAAGCCTAAAAGACGATAAGAAGAGAAGAAGATAGGACATAAGAAGAAAATGTGAAGCTACTAAGATGAGGAAAGGGACAATTCCCAAACTCTGTGAGAAGTAAGCGCGAAGTTACAAAGGAAGACAGCACCAATGAATTGGAACCTGAGTTTTCGTCCGAGCCTAATCTCAAGCTGAGATAGGTGAAATATTCTCAGCAATCTACCTTCTGAGAGTGCGTTCTATCGAGGACAATATAAACCCAGGATGGCCGAATGTGGGAAGCAGCCTAAGCAATATCGACATTCAGGTGGACGAGACGAGTGAGCAACACGAGACAAACGAGTGGAAAGGGGAACTGTCACGAGAGAAACAAATGGAACTTGTGCCAGTTTTTCTACTTTGAGGTTTCTTCTAAAAGTGGTCGCCGTGAAGTTAAGAAGCGCGAAGGCTAGTTTTGATTCTAGACAACCTACATACTATTTCTCTTAAATTAAATAAAGTATTGTTATATTATCTACAAAAGTAGTTATTTCTCCAGCCTGGATCCCAAAGAATTCCTTCTCTCCTGCAGTGAAGATATTCCACATATATGTATGTATGTGTACATGAAAGTGCGGTGAAAAAGACACCCGAGTGAAAGAAAACACTTTTAGTGATATAGTTTTTTGTTTTGTGTCTTTGTTTTTAGTGATTTAGTAATAGAAAATTACGCACAATGTCTTCTTCCTTCCTGAAGATGCTAGTAACGCCATGCTAAATGTTATTTTGAAAAAATTTCATACACTGGCAGAAAAAAACGGGGTAACAGAGCTCCCAGACTATGTAATAAAACTTGCCGAATATGCAGAAATGAGGTCAAAAAGGATCAGAAATTGAAAATGAGCCATCAAAAATGCAGACTCTCCTGACGAAGGCAGCGGAAGCAGCGAAAGCAGCAGCAGCAGCACGAATGGTACTGAATCAACAGGATACAGCGATGGAAGTAATTATACTGTAGTCACAGGAAAGAGGAAAAACAACAAGTCTCCGCCGAAGGAAGCCCCAAAGAGGACCCGGACAGCAGTAGCACCGCCTACCAAAAACAACAATAGATACGAGGTTCTGGCAACGGGAAATGACTTCGAGATGCCGAAGAAGGTTCCCGTAAAGCAACAACTGCCTCCGAAACCTGATGCCAAGCCGCCACCAATTATATGTTACACCCTCAACATAAAAAGGTTCAACGAAGAAATCAACAAATTGGAACCTAGGCCAAAATTGTATTTTAAAACAATGCGAGATACAAAATGCGTCTTGAAGCCATTTACCAAAGAGGACCACAAGAGGATCTTCAGTGTAATCAAGGAAATCGGAGTACAAAGCTACTCCTTCACGACGAAGAGTGAAAGGAAAACGACCCTCGTAATAAAGGACGTCCAAGCAGCTCTAGAAAGAGAACTGCCAGGAACCAAAATTAAGGCAGTGACCTAACTGAAAGGAAGGAAAGCCAAGGAGGACAACAATGTTTTCGTTGTCAGTTTCGACGGATATTACGAAACGAAAAAGATAATGGAGACAAAGAAGCTTCTTGGAATGTTTGTTTACTGGGAAAATTACCACAACAAGGGAATAACACAATGTAAAAGATGCCAGTGCTTTGGACACGTCGCCAGCAACTGTGCTGTCAGCTACAGATGTGTTAAGTGCGAGAAGAAGCACGAGCCAGGGGAATGCGAGAGAAAAGACGCAAATGTAGGAGTACCTTTCTGCGTAAATTGCAATACGGAAGGACATCCAGCCAGCTACAGGGGATGCCCTAAGTACAAGGAGCTGAGAAAGCAGGGGAATTCACGACAAGAGGAACGGCGTCAAAGGGACAACTTTATCAGAGAGTCAACGAGGAACTTCATCCAGCCAGGTAAATCTTTTGCCCAGATTGTAAATGCAACTAATTCAAAAGGTTCAACAGGTACCCCCAACCAACCTAAACAATCCCCAAGACCTACTTCCACGGCTAGATCCCGTGAAGTAGACGCCGAAAATTTCTGCACCTAAGAAGCAAATTTGCTCTGTGAATGTGATCTTTTCACCCTAATGGGTAAAACCAACAATTTTCTTCCAAAGTACCGGAAGCTCACCTCTATTCTAGAGAGACAAAGTGCATATCTTCAGTTCGCTTTTGGATTATGTCAAGGCAACCAAGATCCCTAAAGCTAATGGCTCTCAATTGTAATTCTCTTGTAAAATTAAGCAGGAGAGCTGCACTTAATCTCTTCCTCCACTATCACAAGCCAACTGTGATGTTCCTTTCTGAAACCCATCTTCCTGATAAGCATACTCTTGCTTTCGAACATTACCGAGTTATCAGCACTAATAAGTCGGAAACAACTCTTAGCACTGCTATCCTTATAAAAAAAGATTTCAGCATCAGTGAAGTAAAAGTCAGTGGACTTTCCAATATGGAATGCACTGCTATAACCCTCAATCTTCAGAACGAAGTAACAATTCTTTTAATTTCCATCTATAACAGATGCCATGCTCAAAACTCTGAAATCAGGAGCAATCTGAACACCCTCACAAGATTAGCTGGCAATTACACCAACACGGTGATAGGCGGTGACTTCAATGCTCGACATCCCCCCTGGAATGACGTACTAACCAGTGGCGCTGGAACTTGTATTGCCAATTGGCTCACAGACGGCCCCGCTGATCATGACTTTTTTAGCGATTTCGCAAAACTCTCCCACATTTCCACGCTCTGGGTCTATTCTTGACTTCTTCCTAGCGACTTCTAATCTCGTGAACCTTCTTCCACAAATTACAAATTATACCTGCACTGCTCACACTGCGGAATCTTATCATATGGCCATCGACCTAATAATCACTCCTAACTCGCATTTCGACGTCCTCTATCTAGCTTCTCCAGAAATCTCAACATTAAAACACATTAACTGGCCAGAATTTCACTCAAGACTGTCTCAAAACTTAGCAGGAAACCTCCCTGACGAGCACAGCAACCTCTCAAACATTGAAATCGATTATCACATCGAATACGGATATATTCAGGAAAATATTGAACATTTCTCAGAAAATGTCACGCCCCACAATTACAAATATAACCATCTTCCAGCTCGCTTACAAAATTTATACAAATACAGGCAAAAGCTTCGGAAAATCCTAGACAGGATTTACCACAGAAACCGAAATAGCCACAATAAAAAGCTACCAATCGGTTCTTTCCCAAATCAAATGCCTATCCACCATTATCGATGAACAGACCAAGATATTTCTTGATGATGAATTCAGAAGGAAACTCTCATCCATCCACCCTGGCCCTAATGTCTTCAAAAATATCAATAAGGTCTGTAATCGTAAACCAAAACTCCCTAAAATAATTACAAATGGCCAAGACACCCTCAGTTTACCTCTTGAGAAATGCAATTCATCGCATAATTCTTCCAATCCACCTTCAAAGATCATTCAGATCTGAGCAATCCGGACTTCCGCACAAACGTCAACGCAAATGTAGGAGAATTCATCCACCAAAATGAACACCTACATCTTACCACATTCCATGCTGATAACCCTACCTCAAGCCCCCAAGACCAACAGCTTTTCACAAACCCAGTCCACTTATCTGCATAAGTGGACTTAAGGGCAAGAAATCTTTCGGACCTATAAGATCCCAAACAAAATTATCAGAAATCTTTCTTCGCCTGCCATCAAGTTCTTGGCCATACTCTTTAATAATTGCGTGAATAACGTTCCAATACCGAAAAAACCCAACTCCAAAGCCTTGAAAAAATTCAGACCTATATCTCTTCTTTCCAACATCGGAAAGTTATACGAAAAACTCTTACGCCAACAAATCGTGAACACATGCGATGATGTAGGCATCCAAAAAGAATACCAGTTCGGCTTCAAAGCCCAATACTCAACTTCACATGCGTTACTCAAATACCACACTGACACAATTTCAGCTCTCAACAGAGGTGAGTACACAGTAGCCTGTTTCCTGGATGTTGAGAAAGCATTCGACTCTGTCTGGAAAAACGGCCTCATCTTCGAATTGTTAGAGCTACACTTCCCACCAATATCGCCAAAATTCGTTGAGATGGAAGTGGAGCAGCATATTGTCAAACATGACGCCTACTACAAGAAATGGGGTATCAAAATAAACATTGCCCAAATCGGAAATGATTTGGACCGCAAACCCGCTGCTGCTAGTCGAGCAAACATAGGCTAATAATATTGGCTAATAATATTGACATTGAAGTCAATAACCAAAAAATAACACCCTCCACAACAACCAAATACCGCGGTATATCTTTCTCTAACCTGCACAAGTTTAACCCTCACGCGTAATATGCTTTGAGAGAAGCAAAAGCTGCCTATAGCCTTCTGAGCCCAAACACCCCAAATGGGCTGTCCGTCCCGACCAAGCTCCTGCTTTATAAGCAACTAATTCTACCAACCATCACATACTGTTTCCCAATATGGCACACGATCTCGCCAACCTACATGAAAAACCTCGGAAATCTGGAGAGGAAAGTACTCCGTTCATGCACCGGCCTTCGCAGAAGGGCAGACAATAGGTACTACCCCAACAAAAAGCTATACGAGGCAGAAAAAATCCTCCCTATCGACGAATACCTTGTCTCACAAGCCCAACACCAGATGGAAAAACTTCCTCATCATCCAAGCCCTCTCATTTTCAACCTGCCTGCACACACTCAACCTGCAGAATTTAGGTACATCTCACCTTTTCAACTTGTTGACCCTCAGAGTAGGGGCATTTACTATACTGGCGAAAGATTTACCTTCTTTTGCAGCAAAGGTACCCATCATCGAGGATAGACCTCCGGAACAACAGCCACCGTCATCATAGCAGGATTCCCCACATAGGAACTGCCTAGAGAAGGAAGACCCCACAAGGATATCTGGTCCAAGCTCCAAAGCTCCTCATCCTCCTTAACCATACCCATCCCAATTTTCCCGTCTCACCCTCCTAATCAACAAACAACCGACAACCGCCACGGAAACAGCTTAGTGTCGCGCGCGAAGCTGTAAACTAACAAAGACATATCTAACATAAAAGTTTTTCAATCAAATAATGTATCAAAAGAAGACAAAAACAAGACAATTGTGAAATCAAGGCCAAAATAAAAAGCCTGAGTGTTAAATCTACCCCACCATAAACCCTAACAGGGAAGTTAGGACTACACAATAAGGACAATTTATTTAAATGCGTAAGAACGTCTCTGACTATGAACAGAGCATGAGTCTTGTCTTAGACAGTGCAGAGTTTACAAGTGAAAGTAATAAGCAGGCGAGAGGATTCTAATTGGATTGCAATAATTGGAAATACAGTCTTAGCGATAATTAAAGTTGAGTAATTGTTTGTGAGTTTTATAAAAGTAGAGTGAAAATAAAGAACTTGTGAATTAATATTTGAACTATTGTGTTTTGAATAATGAACCAAAAGCCACGCTCGCAACAATACGAAATACACGTATTGGTGTAGATGTATGTTAATTTGCGGCACTCGTAAACCGAAACTATTTTACAAAAAAAAAAAGGTTACTAGATAAGTTACGGAAATTTTCTCTATTTTAATTTATTATGTAACAATTTCCAATATGAGCGCCATATTTCCAAATTGGCGGCGCGAGCGACAAAGATACGAGGTGGGAAAGTGAAAATTCGAAAAGAGTGCGTCGAAATCTATAAAAATACAAATATTCAAAAATCCCGGAAAAATTTCCAGGTAAGCCCCTTTTTGAGCACCAAATGATATTCCTATATAGTTAGAAACTAATTTTTGTAAAGTCACTTTAAGAGAGAGTTAGGCTTATTGACTGCTTTGTGGGTTTTTGCTATTCAATTTCTTGAAATTTTGTTTGATTTCGTCTACTTGGTTTTATTCTGATTTGCACTAGTTTAGTAATAACACTTAACAGCATTTAAGAGTTTCCAATTTTAACTTTTTGCTGAAGGTTGAAAATTTGACACCACATGTGACGGTATGTTTAATACATTTTTCGCAATTTCTAGGCATATTTAGAAAACACATTAACTACTTGATGGAAATTATCTGACCGTTGCATCGTTTCATTTTAACCCCACATTGATTTACCTAAAATTTTACTCAACATATCTATGCTTTTTGTTTATGAAAAAATATCATCTTTTTATAATTTCTAAATTTGATGTAGTTCTAATTAACAGGGAAGACATTAATTTTTTTAAAAAAATGGATTTTGTAAGTCTTCATGACTTTTCTTTACATTATAGGCGGGTACTATAGGGCTGTATTGGCTAAACGCTAAAGTAAATAGGTACTATTTCGCCTCATATGACTAATACTCAGAATTTATACTGAGACTATATATGAGGTTTGCTTAGCATTCTCTACTGGCGTCTGTGGCAGGCAGAAACTGGCTGTACTGTAGAGTGTTGGTTCCTGCTGATACGAAACGCCTTATACACATTGCTATCTGCGCCAACTGCAGGCATTGCAGTGTTAGTTACCAATTTGTTTTTTAAAAAAAAATTTAATTTTGTAAAAGCCTTCATAACTTATCTTTTCTTTAAATTGGTTAGTCCCACCTATAGGGCTGTATTGGCTAAGCGCTACAGTAAATACGTAGTATTTCGCCTCAGGGTGTACTTAAGTCGACGTGAAGCCGGAATCGGGTGATAATCCAAATCATAATAGTTACCAGAAAAATATATGAAAAAATCTAAAGCATGTATTTTTTTAAATTATAGACATTTCTTTTGTTTTCGAGAAAATGTACACCCTGTGATGGTTTTTTTAGCTCCTGTTGCTACAAATCTTTCCTTTTTTTTCAATTTTATTTTTCTTTGGAATCCCGAATAGTGCTTATGTAACTTGTTGCTTTAAATTCTAAGCCAACTGCTCCAGCTTGGAAGAAAATGTCACATTTTGCGGAACCAAGAATAGAAAATTAATACTTCACCGAACTTTAACTGACTGTACTGAAAAAAAATGTACTACGTCAGTTTGGCAAGTAACTTTAAAAGTTGACGCATTTAATAAGGATTCTAAAATGGTATAGCACTTGCTACATTATTCCTTTCCGTTTCGAAAAATATCTTTTAACCTACTAAAAATGATTCTAGTGTACCCAAAGCTTGCCGTAACACCGTAACTTTAAGATTTTAGTTTGAGTGAGACAGAGAGTCATTACATGAAGTGTGAGTGAGACAGATAGTGGCGCTTTCAAGTTAGAGATGCTAACTTTTTGTTAAATTTAGGACAAATTTTCCTTAAGTTTAAAATTAAACACCAATTATTTGGATGCTAAGATTTATTATTGAAAAAAGATGTTCAAACTGCCTTGCTTCAGCTGCAATACAAGCTCGACATCTTCTTAAAAAAGATCGGGTTATCAGACGGGCAAATCTTCCGTTGTTGACAAATTCAACTACTTCCGTAATTTTGGTGCTCATGTTTTTCTGTGCTTTCCTGGATTGCACGTGCCGAAGTACTTGGATCTTCTTCAACTGCTTGAAGTACTACGTCCTCGTAAGGTAAGGAACTTCTTCCTTCACCATGTACTTAGTTTGGAAGTCGGCCCTCTGTGGAGAATAGACGATGCATATTTGTAAAAACTCGATGATTTGACTCGCTAGCGTCACTATCTGGCTCACTCACTCTTCATGTAATGACTCTCAGTCTCAATCAAACTAAAATCTTAAAGTTACGGTCTTACGGCAAGCTTTGGGTACACTAGAATCACTTTTAGTAGGTAAAAAGATATTTTTCGAAACTCGGTTTCTTGAAAAAAAAAAATTTTTTTTTTTCCGTAATGTAAGAAATAATGTAGCAAGTGCTATACCAACTTTTAAAGTTACTTGCCAAACTGGCGTAGTTCATGTTTTTTCAGTACAGTCAGTTAAAGTTCGGTGAAGTAATAATTTTCTATTCTTAGTTCGGCAAAATGTGACATTTTCTTCCAATCTGGAGCAGTTGGCTTAGAATTTAAAGCAACAAGTTACATAAGCACTATTCGGGATTACATAAGAAAAATAAAATTGAAGAAAAGTAAAGATTTGTAGCAACAGGAGCTAAAAAACCATCACAGGGTGTACATTTTCTCGAAAACAAAATAAATATCTATAATTTAAAAAATACATGACGTAGATTTTTTTTACATTTTTCTGGTAACAATTATGATTTGGTCTATCACCCGATTCCGGCTTGACGTCGACTGACGGGACACCCTGCATATGAGGTCTTCTTAGCATTTTCTTCTGACGTCTGCGGCAGGAACTGGCCGTACTGAAGAGTATTGGTTCCTGCTGATACGAGACGATTATTACTGTATCCGAAAACTTTCGTGTCATTTGGGAGATGGAATACGCTTCTTCCAGTTTACATTGAAAACATATTATTTTACAGCACTGGCCCATTTAAGCATAATTTCTTTTACTTATTGTAACAGGTTGTAGGATATAAATCACAAGGAAGATTTAGCGAGAAGCAAATGAAAATAAAGTAATGCCAAGCAGAGAATGTTAAGTAACATAGTAGAAACATTTAAAAAAAATCATTACCTGATATGTGTCTCTTGTTATCACTACACGATCGAACAATCTTAACGGTTTCTTCAATCTATACATCTCTGGTATTTTAAGGCCTGGTTTCAAAACAAGATGTGGTTTCACTTGAAGCTTTACATTTGTTACTGGTAAAACCTAAGCAGAGTAGGTTATAAGAAATGATTTAATATCAATTTTTGCAATACCTACCTTCAACTTTTCTATCGAAGAAATTACAGATATTAACGCTTCTTTCTGAATTGTCTTTGTACCACAAGCAACTCTTTCTGCTTTAACATAATCTTGTTCTTTCAGCCATGATGTAATTCTACTGAGAGTGTCTTCTCCAACCTAATTAAAAGAATTTCTCGTTAGAGCAACTTTAACGTTTTTATATACCATAGGATCATATTCAGTTATATGGTATAGTTTGTAAAGAATAGAAATAATAAGTATTAGATATATATTTTAACGAATTATTGCTGACATGTATTTATAAGATTAAAAAACATTATTGTCTGTCTATCCAATTGCAGCAATCCTTCCATCGCTCCATGTACTTTTGTTTTCTTTAAAAATAAAAAAAAAAAAATAAATAAAAAAATACTACATGGCAACCCATATTTCCCATTATGGCTTGACTTTCTGCAGTTGGTTTTATATATGTTATTGGTCTGTTGCTGGTTTGCGGTTGGATGGTGCATTGAAGATTAGCCATAGTATAACAAATATGCCATTAAGCCATAAACTATTTCGTGGCCCAATCTGCAAGAACACAAAATCAGCAGATGTACTGGTTGAAGTAGCAGACAATTGTGAAACACATTCGGCGCAGTAAAGTGTTCTCTTATTACTGATTAAAAAAATGACTTAAGCGGGAAACACAATGCTACGGTCATCAGAGTTCATCAGCTCAGATTTCAATTTATCCCTATAGCTGACAATAAAATAGAATGAAATCTGAGCTAATGAACGCTAATGGCCGTCGCGAGGCTGAACCCACACTAAACGAGTAAATCACAAGCAAGTAAGAAAAATATCTGCACGAGTCATAAAATAGTTGCGAAGGAATTAGGCAACCCACACCAAATAAGCTTGCTTGTGCCTGACTAAGCTTTTCACGCACAAATTTCCATTGCAATAAATCCAGCTGGCCACACAAAAACAAGCACAAAGTACATATAAGCAAGAAAAAATGACTGGCATTGGTAATACAAACCGATACCGACCAGTCGTGAACAAGAAATCACAGGTAAGAAAAATTCTTTGACATTGATCCGAGTTCCGTTGCTTTGTCAAAACTGATGTAAATAATTTCTGTGCCACAATAAAGACTGATTATTAGTTGACAACTTATAAAAGAAATAACCATAAATGTTTTGGGTTAACAGTTATTAAGGAACAACATAGCGCAGGCACTAAAGTTTGACAAAAATTAAAAATATAAAATTATTTAAAACTATTCCGAAATTAAAAAAAAAAAAAAAAAACAAGTAAAAAAGCTAGAATTGGTCTAAGACCAATTCTTATGATACCCTAGATGAATGCCCGTATTAAATTTCGTATGGTCACCGATCTATTCAAGTTTGATTTTGTAGTTGTTTTTCGCATATATTTCTAGAACGGTTTGTCGCACAGAAAAAATGATCATAACCAATTTTATAGGATTTCGTATTCTGCAGAAGTTTTTAGTACAATAAAAATGTCTTGGACTGATCGATTTCAAAGTATACGTAAAAAACCTAAATTTTTATATGGCAACACCAAGAAGGAGTTGCCCGATTTAGTCCATTTTTGACATTTTATTTGCTAATGTAGTAAAAACATCATGTACGAAATTTCAGCTCTCTACGTCGACGCGTTCTCAGGCAGTGTCCAAATATATAGCGGAAACGAAATTTTTATATGGGAACCCCATGAAGGAGTTGCCCGATTTGTCTCATTTTCGAACTTAATTTTACTTTTTTTTTTAAAGTGCGTGTACAAAATTTCAGCTCTCTAAGTATACGCGTTATCGTGCGCACAGACAGACGGACGGACGGACATGCAAAAATCAAAATAACTTTTAATATTATGAATGGGTGTCCAATCCATTTTGCTGTTATGGTCGTAGCGTATTGCATATAGCAATATGCTACACGTACTGACGCGTGTGAGCCGGCCGCGATCAAGTTTAAAAAAACTGAACGCGCCCCGACGATGCAATGCTTCCTCTAGGAGGTGACAGTCTGACAGACAGAAAAAGAAAAAAAAGAATCGACCCTGTCTTATCAACGCGTTCAAGAAGCAAAGACGTGCGAGTTAAACATCCATCATCATTTATAGTAAAGTGGAAATTATCCAACAATCCTTCGGCCATCGTTCATCTTTCCTACAAGGTAATATTTTCTCGTGAATTTCCCTAAAATTATAATACCCACATAGGTTATATTAAAAATTAGGACAAGGCAATCGAATAGGGAATGAGTCTAAGATTTGCACCTCAAGAAATACGCAAAGTTCGTGTAAAGGCACACAACACGGTGAAGGGAAGTTCATCTTCGTCATCACATTTAGCCTCATTAGCAGCTAGAACAGCAACCACCTGCTATAGATCATCAATAGCCTATACAGCTGGAATTGTAGCAGCGGTTGTAGCTATCGCAATACCGGGTGCTAATTTTACCAGCAGCAACTGTTGGAATAACCAGCTTATATGAAACAGGTAATCGTACAGTAGCAAGTAATGATTCGAGTTGAAAAACGCATTTGGGCAGTTTGACCACATCAAAAACAATTTTGTTCTAATTGGTTCAACTATACACCATCTTCGCTTGAATCAATTCTGTAGAATTCTCCAAGGTTTCAATAATGACTGGAATAACTAAAATTGGATTAAAGACTCTTCTGGAATGTATTCGATTGCGCACATTTAGTAAATTTGGACTGCAGCAAATTCAAGTGGATGCACACTATTTGCAAATGAATCTATGGCGATTTGTTACTGATGAGAAGTAAGTGCTATAAAATATTCTAATGTCAGAGGGCATGTTATTAAACCAAAAATCAGAACAGCACACTTGCTATTATCGATCAAGAGGCGAAATAAATAGTTTAAGTTAATCGTTATTTTCAGAATAATGAAATTCTCAAGATAAGTTTCAAGTTTAAAATAAATTAATATAGGTAGCTCATAGTACCAATAAAATTATTAAGAGCCGTTAAGTTCTCGGATGATATAGGATTGGATAATTACAGTAGTGCAATACATAAATCGAATCATATAATACCAAGCTATAAATCTACTGCCACGCCACTTGTTATATGATTGCATAGAAAACTATTGGAATTTCTAACTCAACGCTGCTTATACAGTTTCTATTGACATCATCTAGAAGAAGTATGTCAGCAATATTGTATGCTTTCTTCTCCGATTCGCTTGCAGCAGGCAAGTTATGGAAAATCATCAGCCCGTCCTCCTAGTCTAGATAGGCACACGTTTTGCCAAAGGATTTTGTCAAAGAGTCAACTATTAGGAATTTTCAAAATCTTTTAAATATACACAAGTACCCGCGAGAATATTCATTACGTTTACCCAAACATTTTCAGAAAAAAATTTTTTGTTTTGTTTTGGCTTATTTTTTTTTTTTGAGATCATTGTTTTATTTTATTTCTGCCGAAAATTATTATGATGATGCAAGTTCTATTCTTGCTATTACATATTATTACTATTATTATTATTGTAGATCTTGATATCGTGAATTAAAAAGATAGGGTAGCAAGTAAGGTGAAGTTCAGTAACATTAGAGCGGTTTTATAGAAAGTTCGATTATAGTCAGTTAAAGTTCTGATATATGTATCTTCAACTATCCATAGGTCGCTGGTTTAGATCCGGCTCGAAGGACCATGTAAATTCTCTACTTAGCAGAATGAATAATTACCAGAATCAACCTTAAGTTAATTCTATTAAGGTAAGTGTATGACGCCTCGAAGAGAAATAGTATGTTAGAGATCGCGTAGTATTAAATTAACACTCCGTTTTTTTTTTTTGAACTCTGAAAAACTTTATTTCGTGCACTTATTTATATACATAAAAATTTGCTGGGGTAGGTAAATAATTGATTGAATTAATTGTTTACGAAAGAAATTAAATTGGTTTGATTGTTTACATTGCTTAATGCAATTGACCCATAACATTTATTGCGCACTTGCTGTGTCAGCAAATTGTGACGCAGAAATTGTTGCAAAACATAATCGAATTAAATTTCTTTTCATGTTATGAGTCAATTGCATGCAGAAAGAAATGCTTATGCTAGTTAAACAAAATATGTTGAAAAAATAGAAATATGTTGAAGTATTTTGAAAGCTTAAGCATATGACGATAAAAAATAATTGTTCACGTGTGAACAAGGTACATTAGCATTTTAGTAATAAATTGAGCTGTGCGATATATCGATATATTCCGTAGTTCTAGCTAAGAGATAGACGGCTTAGTACGTTTCAATAATGTTTCATCGAGCTTTTTTATGAAAATAGCACCTAGTTTAATATTTAATTTTGCATTTGTCTTGATTATAAAATTGCATCATCCTAGTAAGTCAAACATAGAGTGTTTAAAGAATTATCTCAGTGCTTATAGGTATGCAAATTACTTTTCTTACCAAGTATATCTAGTATATCTCCGCCTTAGGGATTTTTATTTTTGTTTACCATTCATTTTTTTGGTGAATCTCCTTATTTAGAACATACTATTAAGATTTTCTTTCTACATTGAAATATGCATGCAATTCATAAGAGTTTCATTTAAATTAACTTTAATTTAACATTTATTTGCTTAGAATAAGTATATGATTACGCATATTTTCCTTCGAGATTATTTCTTAAAACACAAAAATGTTATACCGTCGAATAGTTTCAATTATAACGTGAACATGATTGGCTGAGCTTATATTTTTCCTTTCACTATCCCGGAGCCCTCCCGATTGGGATAAAGGTCGTTTAGGTTCGCCTAGTCTCTCTCTCTCATTACAGGTCAACAAGGGACTTTGGACGATTGTGCCACCCAAAGTCGATGGGAGGATGGGGCTTGGCAAGAAGGCATGCCATCTGCGCCTTCAATGGAACATAGGTAATTGACGTAAGGGTCCCTTCATGACCAAGTGTGTGCTGGCTCGTTTATGTAGGCATGAAGAATTTTTTTTTGATTATGGGTGGTGACAGCGGCAGGTATTTTCGGGAACCTCCCCACACTCTCCGCCACCCTTAGCCGAGGTGCTAGCATGCCGCCCTGTGCTATTGCTGTCATCGAGTGATCTGTCAGCTCATGCTGACAGTTTTGACTTCACGTCCTAACCAATCACTCTCAACATACTTGCATAACAGCTCTCCCATCATTATTCCGAGGTGTTACAAACGGAATGACAAACTTAGTATACCCTATATATTTCAATTAGGGTATAAAAATTGTAAATAGGATTTTCGACTGAAAATCACCTCTACCACTACACCTGTTTCAGGATTGTAGACACAGTATTGGGAACCCGGTACACAAAGAAAGCAAAGTCTGGACAGAAAACTGTAATTAATGTATTATTTTGATAAAAATTTCCATTTTAGGAAATTGTTATTCAATGTAGTGTTAAAATTTCAACTGACTAGACTTTGCTTTCTTGTGTACCTTGAAAATTTTAAAATTTATATAGAAATGTAATGTTTTCAAAATTTTATTAAAAGAAAAATTAAGGAAAACTCTAGAGGTTTTGTGATATAGTCGACAGCATCGAAGTCATCATTCAGGTAGGTTGCAGAGAAATAATAGCAGTCTATGGAAGTGCAGACAAAATGACTGCAAAGGTCACTATCGACACTGGATCTTCGAGGTCAATTACCAGAAGAGCAAGTGACAAATAACTTAACTTTAGATGTTCAACTATGCGAACTACTTTCCTGATTACAAACATAATGGATGAATGCATTTTTGGAATAGACTTCAGACCACTGTTATGGTCGCATTATGGCAGCCCTGACCGATCTAGTTATCCCACTGACATCTATACTTCGATAGCCATAACTGTCAGTGAACCGAAATGTACCACTCAAAATACGGAGAAAAACGGGCCAAGAAGAGGAAGACAAAAAGACGAGAAGGTTCTTCTTGATCGTGACAGGCTCGAAGCAAATGGATCAGAAGTGGTGAATTAAATCACATCCTAGTTGATTAATCACACTATAAATTATTTGATTGAAACCAAAAAATAGTCCGCGAGTGAACCGACGTCGGGAAATAACAAATCTTTTTGGCGAAAATAGACTAGTTGAAAAAGAAAAGTCAGAAAGTTGCTCAATGAGCCGAGAAGAAGTCTTAACAGGCTATATACGAGCCTTATATTCTGCGACCTATACAAACAACGAGAAAAGGAAAAAGGGAAACCTATAACTTTGCAGAACCTTTTAATTCTGCATTTATAATTGCGCATAAGCAATCATAGAATTCGTAAATATAGAGATACTCGAAGTAACTCGGAGTATAAGTTGTGACCAACGAACACGCTCGGAGCGGCTCAGAGACATCTTTCTTTCACCCAATCGCAAGAAAAGCCATCGCCGTATATCAGTACCGGGATGGAGTCCAACTAATTTCAGCACAGATTATCTGCTCCAACATTAAAAAAGGGAAAGTCCGAGAATTCAATACGGCATGCCAGCGGCAGCCATAAATTTCATTCCAGCAAAGGTTATGACGCCTAATCTACAACTTTGCCTTCAGCAAAGTACCTCGAAGAAACAGTCGGAAATCTACAACGTACTATCTAGAAAGTAAGAAACTATTATTAGGCATAGAATTTTATAGAATTGCAGCACATCACGGAGGTGCCTCTGCGGTCGATCAACACGACAGAATTCACATAAGTGTCGTTTTATCATTATTAAATTTTTACACATTTGCTCGTCCAAATAACTGGTAAGAATAGAAACGGACTGGCACTGAATAGAAAATACTTTAGCATCTTAACCTATTGCTTCTAGCTAAGAACTTTAGTACTTAATTGATTTTTTTTTTTTTATGATAATCCCGAATTGGGAAAGACGTCACAACGTATTGTAGGTTAATAAATTTAATAGTTGGTTGAATTTTAATACAATTTTTTTTTAAAGAATGGTGATCCCGAATTGGGAAAGACGTCATACTTGGTTAATTTTTTTATATACAATTTTTGTGAGCTAATCCCGAATTGGGATCAATGTGATAACTTGCATTAGGTCTGCGAACCTAGTACGCAGTAATATACTTTAAGACACTACGTGATACTCTCATCATAAAGTTTTTTGTTTAAGAATAGTGCTCCCGAAAGGGAATAGCGTTACGATACACTGGAAGTCGGTGAATGTATTACCTCGTTAAATAAAAAGAAAAAAAAAACAATTTAAATAAAATTAATTTAGTTTTAGCGTTGATTTTGACAGAATTGTAATACCAGTTAGGACATACGGTCACTATTTACTTTAGGATACTAGATTCCCTACTTCAATCACTTTATCATAAACCTTCTTTTGAAAGAATAGTGTCCCAATCAGGGAATGCGGTAACAATTTATTTTAGTCCAGAAGCTTAGTGAATGAATAAAGGATAAACTTTGGCTTAGCGTTAGCACAGAAACTAAGTTTTGGATCAGCGGGTTGAATTACCCCGTAATTTTTTGAGATGCTTCAAGATATGATGCCAAAGGTAGACATTGCTAGTTTTTCCTTTCTTCCTCCTTCTTCCTGGGACCTTCTCGTCGATGAGGGTGACTAACCTCCCTTCTCGCCAGAATTAACGACGATAGGGACATTGTATACAAGTGCCAGCAGTGTCATCGGGAGGCGGGGGAAAGACACATAGGATCGTAAGATCTGATGAGGTGAGGACAAGGGAGGTCCCTTCAGGACGGGTGGGCATTCGGTTTTCTTTTGGTCAATTTGGCACGATTTTTTTTTTTGTTAATGGCACATGGGAGCACAGGTCCCTTTTAGTTAACCCACTCCATACTCTCTGCACTTAGTCGAGGTGCTAGCTTACCAACCTGCCAGCACAGCTATCATGGAGTGAACTATCAGTTTCGGCTGATAGATGAGACTTCACGTCTTACTCACTCAACATTAGTTCCATAACACCACATACAAAATAAATCTACATGTCGCAGAATGGATTCTCAAATATATCAACGTAGAAATTCCTATGAGCCTAGGAGTAGGAGGGGATTATCCTGCGAAAATAAGGACATTGCATAATGTAGATTCCAGACCTTCGGCTCATATTTCTTAAAGCCTGTTATGGTCGTAGCGTACTCCATATAGCAATATGCTACACGGAGAATTACTGCAGCACGTATGCCGGCAGGCTGCCATACCGACAGTCCGCACGCACCCTAGGTCGAAAAATCTCATACCTGTCAGCGGAGAAGAAGAAGACAATCGATCTGTCTTGTCAAACCGTGAAATCGAAAGGTCGCGAACAAAGTGAAGACAACAAAATCAACAATTTTCAACGGCATCGGCGGGAAATCTAACCCTTACGTAAGTTCGTAATAATATTTATCCCTGTATATCCTATTATCAATTTGAAAAAATATTCTCCTCATCACCAGGAGCAAATAAATCTATCACCGCCACCATCACTTTCAGCTAGAACAGCTCAAATCTGTTGGAGAATCTTCAATTGCACATGCAGCTGGAATTGCAGCAGCGATTGCAACTGTCGCAGCCCCTGGTTCTAATTTACCAGCAGCAAGTCAGGGTGGAACAGGTACACCACAATCACCACCACAACAAATATCATTGCGGCCACTGCCTGCAAACCACTCACCTTCAAAAACGGTAACATTTCCGAAATTAGAAAATTTAGAACTGACATCCAGCAGCCTTAGTTTAATAACTGGTATTCCAGTTACAACAACACCATTAGGTAGTGCTCTAATCAATTTACCACTTAAAAGTGGAAGCGGGACCAGTGAATGGGGTGCATTTACTCGTCCACGAGGTGGTAACTCATATGCCCGTCCTCATAGTCTAAATAGGCATATACGTTTTGAATGCGGTGTTGAACCGAAATTCGAGTGCCCTAATTTTCACAAAAGATCAAAACTGGTTGCTTCACAAGTTGACCTTGTTATTAAGCGTCCTATACTAGTTATAACATGAGTGCGTGATGGAAAATTTTTAATTTCTCTGAACGGCATCGGCCATATATGTAAATTAAAAAGAAGGTTTTTATTTTAAAAGACAACAAGGATACGTAATGATGAACTGGCAACAGGCATTATAGCAACACATGAACCAACATTAAAAACCCATACTGAATTGTATCGTGTAGGCGCTGTATATACTGTAATGTATGAATATATAAACCTTTCAATTCAAATTTATGTCACCTCAAATAGATAAGATTACATACCGAACCAATGCACTGTAAAGCCATGACCACAGACAAGGAAAATTAACAATTATCAAAACGATAATTAAAAGAAAATAAAAACAAACAAAGTTTGCTCGACCTCAAGAAGAATTTGCAACGCAAGCAAATTCTGCTATGCAAGCATAATTCTTCATTGATAAAATATTCATACCTGAAGTCATTGCTTTACATACATATCGATACATTTTGACTCATTCAAAAATTGTGTGATCAGAAATGCTGACACTACAATTTCTGATTATTAATTTTGTATATTGCAATTCTGCAATAATCCCCCCTTTATAATTGTAAAGAAATATTGATTCCTTTGTAATCATTTTATATAAATAAGCTGCTACTGTTCAATAAAAATTAGACTTAATCTGACTATCGAAAGGTGTCTTTTTATTTCTCAAAAATATAACATCGGCATACTCTGCCATCATGCTATTACAGCGGCATACTCTGCCTTAGCAAAATACAGCATCGGCATACTCTACCATCCTTCTATAATATCGGCATACTCTGCCTTAGTACAGGTATAACAGCGGCATACTCTGCCATACATTATAAAACGGCATATTCTGCCTTTAAATAATATTATTACAATACATTAGAGAAGCAAGATTTCGATAATAATAATAAGCTATCATAGATTATCCTAAACAGAAGAGAAATCAAATATAAATATGGATCGTAATTAAACAAAACAATTACAATAATTCTGATTGTAACGAAATTTTAAAAATTTTGTTTCATAGATTAGTCTCAAGTATAAATAATGAAATAATGAAAAACAAACTAAATGAAAAAGAATGTATGCACAAAATTTCTTTACTGTGAAGTGAATTTAATACTACAGGAAAAATAAAAAGAAAACAAAAAAAAAACACGAAACTCTTAAACAAAGTCTTCTCAAATTGGTGCCTTCTCAAAACGTATTATTACGACAAAACAAGTAGACATAGCACATACACGTATAATATTATATTTCCTATTTTTTTTATATTACGCATCTATAGTATATTATATTATATATTTTTTTATATTACATATCTATAGTATATTATATTATATATTTTTTATATTACGTATCTACACTATATTATATTATATAATACTTTCTATATTACGTATGCATAGTATATTCCATTACATAATTTCCTACTACGCATCGATATTATGTTATAGGGCTTATTTGTCGATCACGTACCCATATGCTAGTATATTGCATATTTCCATTCGTAATATGCCATAGCATTTGTAAAGTCCAATAACCGAATGAAGCTACTAGAGTTAGAATTTCAGTTCGGGAAAATAAACGGTGTATAGATTTGTAAAGGAAATTCCGGACCGATTTTATGGAGTTGCTATCTCCTCTTTTTAGTTTCATTTACAGGAATACAGTTGCTCCAGAAGGCCTTCGTGGAGGGACAATTTTTCATCAAGGTAATTATATACACATTCGTCCGGAGTCTACCTCCGGTACTTCCCAAGCTTAGGAATAGTTTATAATTGTCCTAATAGAACACATTTGCTAATTCACTTTAACGTACTATCCTCAAGTAAGATTTCTTCTGTATTACACTAAGATGCCACGGGGGTGAAATTAAGCTCGAATTATTTTCCATTTTCCATTTTCATTGTAGGCTCTTCTTCAGCTTCGGTTTCTTCCAAGTTCTCTTCGAAAACAAATGTCTTAGGATTCTTTCCTTCCTCTATCAAAGCTTGTCTAAGTTGCTCGACTAGACCAGTTCCCTAACTCCATTTTCAAATCCTGTATTCGAAGCTCCTCCACTTTGCGTCCCATTACTTTAGTAACTCACTATTCCAGAACTTTCAAAATTTAACACAATTTCACAAAATTAATCAACTTTGAATTTTTCAGTCAATTGCCAGCACTTTATTTCACGAATTTATTTCACTTCTGACACCAGTTGTTGCGAGCGTGACCTTTGGTTCGTTATTTAAAACACAATATTAAATATTTAATATACAAGTTCTTTATTTCACTTCAATCGTATAAAATTCACAATCCTTCAATTAATCAACTCAACTTTACTTATCGCTAATACTGTACTTTCAATTATCGCAATCCAATTACAACACTTTCGCACGTTTATTACTTTCGCTTGTTAACACTGCAACGTCTAAGACAAGACTCCTTCTTTGGCGGTGACATCAGTTATATTTATACCCTAGAAACTCTCTAGATTATTCGGAGTGTTCTATTCCAGAATCTTCTTAACTATTCTATTCATTCTATTCCTGAACCTTCCCGAAGATTCTATCATCGATTCTCCGAACCTGAAGTTGTTTCTTTCTATTGCCAATATTTTATTTTATACTACTGACGACCCTGATAATTGGCTCTAATTATTTTTGTAATTTGCAATATTATTGTAATGATTTTTGTTTTCTAAGCTTTTCTGTTCACACAAAAGGCAGAACTGTGGTTTTTAATTGTTTTTCTGATTTTTGTTATTTGTGCGTTTCCGTTCAGAATTGTGATTTTTTTTTTCATTTGACCATTTTTGTTGATAATGGAAATGATTGGAATTAATATAAATACCCGTGAAATCGAAGCCAAAAGAGAGAAGTTTTTGTAAATTCAAGCCATACCGAAGGAAAGGCCTCCTGTGTTTATAAAATAAAAAGACTAATGATTCAAGTGAAGTAATTATTCAAATGAAAGTCCTACCTTTCTAGTTAGCATATAAATTTTTAAAAAATCTTGTGTTTAACATACTTTATTAAATTAATGAAAGCTCTCTGTGCAGTTTAAAAAGAACAAATAATAAAAGACACAAAACAATACAAAAGATTATATATTTAAAATAATGAGGTTGTACACCAAGAAATGGCAATTTTCTAATGCGTAATAAAGCAACCCTCTGCAAAAAGGTTTACTTCCTATTTTTCCCATATGCGAACTTATACCATAGATTACCCAATAGTGAACTGCCCAGAGCCTATTTCATTCCAATATGGTAACAATGCAATATTTGGACTTTTAAGAAATGACAATTTTCTAATGCGTAATAAAGCAACCCTCTGCAAAAAAGTTTACCTCCTATTTTTCCTATATGCGAACTTATACCATAGATTACCCAATAGTGAACTGCCCAGAGCCTATTTCATTTCAATATGGTAACAATGCAATATTTGGATTTTTAAGAGGTTAATTCACGTTTGATGGGTGTAGGGTACAGAATTGGTTATTCGAAAAAACGAAGTATTTCCTCTTTAATGAAACCCAGTGTTGTTTAAAAATAAGAAGATATTCATTAAATAAATGGTAAAAATGATAAAAATAACTTTTTATCTCCCGAATTCTTATAGAAATCATCTTGTTTTGAAACATCCTGTAGAGCTTTAGAAGAATTAAAAGGCTTAGTATATCAGATTTTCAAGTAAAACAGGATTTACATTATGATGGCATGCATCTTTTACTGAAATTGTGAGGGAGATAGTGTATTGAAATTTAAATGCTGCCGAAGCAATCACTGCAATACCTGTCACGTACAGTCCCCTCCAGTTTTTATGGTACAAATCACAAACTGTCACATTGTCAAATTGTAAATTTTTTAATCGCTTGTAATAATAATATTGTTGTTAAAAAATGGGCGAAATTGTCACGTTTTTAATCGTTTTTTCGTAGATATTCAAAGACGGATCATGACAAGAAGTATAATTTTACAATTTTTATAATATTGCATGAAAGCCCGAAGGAGTTCGAAGCAAAGGATAAGATTATATCGAAAAAATGTGTCGCAAAATATGAGGTGGTACTGTAATTCAGTTCTACAATCATCATTTTGTACGATAACGAAATTTTTATTTATTATTTATTTCGTGCTAATATGTAAACGTCAATCCACTTCATCCACTCAAGTGCTCACATGAAAATAATTCCACTCTACTACCGAACTAACGCCGGTGAAGATAATTCCAGTCCGGTTTGTTTTCACATGACGGATTATCGCAAAGGCGGAAAATTCTAGCAAATTATAAAGGAAAAAGGACCACTGCAGTGAATATGTGGACGGACTGCTCCCTGCTTGTGGACAAAAAACTATCTCAGAAATAACTTCAATATTTTCTCTAAAGAAATATTTAATAACTTTCAATTTCGCATTATTTAATTACAAACTCAAAGCTTACTTTTGTTTATTTCGACAAATAATTTGACTTGGCAGATATGTATATGCCATAAAATTATAGTAACAACAATATGGAAGCACGAGTAATTGAAATTGACAAATTAGGGTTGCCAATAACAATGTTTCAGTTTCAGTAACTATAAAAACTCCCTATGCTTGAGGTCTTTTTATGGGTCCGGACACGCACACAGTTACAAATCGAGGTCTGGAAAAAATGCATGACGCGTTTGCTTCTCTCGTCACTCATAAATAAATTCCCGTATACGATGTACTATCTCCCTTACAATTTCTGTAAAACTTGCATGCCACCATAATGTAAATCCTGCTTTATACATATGTGGGGGTTATATAAGGCGGAAGAATGTGAGGTAATTTTTGATCAAATCGATGTTCTTATTATCAGCCAAATATAATATGTGCAATTCCCGCTGAAACTTTTGTAGATACTAAATTTACGAGTAAATAATAATTACAAAATCCTCAATCATAAAAGCTGACGTAATACCATTAGAACTTACTTGATTACAAAACAGATCCGATTCAAAAAACACATCCTTTGCTCCATTAATAGAAATAACTTCAAATAATTTTGAAAAACGATTATAATATTCCCTAATCAAATTCAAAGCCCTGGACGAGTACAACCAAGTATTTCCTGCTTTCCTGGTATAACCAGTCAATTCTTCGTTCTAAAATATACAATATCTTGTATTTATTAAATTCATTAAAATAATATTCTTACATTTTTAGGGTATCTTAAATGAAGGCCGACATTTGTTTTTGGAGTATTCTCAGGTGTGTATTCTCTTCTTACACCCTTAATTACCAAAATACAACCTGTTATGCGTGCAATACAATTGGGTTGCATACTTAATATACTTCCTGCTTCGTAAGAATTATAATATTGAGCATCCAGTTCATTATGAATTCGCTTCGCTTCAGAAAACTCAGGTTCAGGTAACACTGTGATACTAACTATATTTGTGTAAGTACTAATACAAATTTTAATTTTAAAATCATACCTTTCATGCGTCCACATGAATAAACTAGCAATGGATCTAACACTTTCCCTTCACAGCCATAGTAAGGACGACCAAGCATAAAAATAGAGCTTCCAGTAGGGAACAATTCCTCTATCTTTGTGTCTTCTTCATATTCGATAAATTTAACATGATTATCGTACACTACACCCTTCAATTAATTAAATCAAAAGCATAGTAACCTATTACATTTATATAAAATAATTGTCTGCTTTACCTGTGCAGGGTAAGTTATCTCTACAGAGCTCCATACATTTTTTAAAGTCGTTTTCCCATACACTCCATATATATATTCCTTTCCAGTCAAAGGCAAAGCATGTACTAAGACAGAAAAGTCTTGGAAATCAATGCCCATGCGTTTCATATTGCTAAAAAATTATTACAAATTAAAAAAAAATATATTTATGATCAACTTAATTACTCTTACTGCTCATATATTCCTTTTGATTGTAACGCAAAAAGCTTGGAATTATTTTCTTTGATTTGTCCGGTTTTATCTATTATTTTTTCTTGAGTAGAAACTGCTACTACTTTGGCCTCTATCAAGTGTGGCCAACCAATATATATTACTTTATTTAAACATTTTTCAGCTACTTTTTCCAAATCATTTAAATCATTATTAATTTCTAGGCTTAAAATCATGCTTTCATTTCTGCTAGGCTGATCAAACACTCTTACCCTGGCAAACTTTAACTGCCCCTAAGAGTAAACATTAACTTTTTTTAGTATATAAAAAATTTAGAGTTTCCTGCCTTATAATTTAGATGTTTCATTGTTGAAAAGCCGGCATGAACAATTTTCTTTGATTTATGACAATTAATATGCTGCATTTTTAATAGAATATCTTCTCTCCATATTTCCTTTTTTGTGCAACAGATATTGCTTGTTTTACTTTCCTCTTGCACTTGGTCCTTCTCTATGTAATCATATTGCAACATTGGCCCATGTACATTTCGCTTTATTTCTTCTGGAGATAAGTTTTTCATTTGCGGTTCCATAGCTTTTAGCAACTCACCCTAAAAAATCATAAAAGATAGGACCTGTAAGATTTAAATTTTATATTTTAGTACCTCATCAAGAAATGGAATTAAAACAACAGCTTCCCATTCCTGCTTTTTTCCGTTTAAGTCTGTTTCAAAATCGGAGGGATAGTATTTGATTAAACTGCTGTTTGGATTTATCATCAAATCTCTAAAGCATTCAGGTAACAATTGTTTACTAGCAGAGGGGAGAACAGCCAACAACTAAATTGTTGTTTCAATTTTAATTATAACGTTATAATACTGGTAATAATGGTAATATAAAATACCTGTTCAAAAGGAAGAAATGGTTTTCCAATATCAAATGTAATTTTCAAATCCTGAATATTTTTTAAATCACTTGCAAATGGTGCATAATGGTGTGGATAAAACCATCCCCATGAAGGAACACCTTTATAATAATAGTAAAGAATCCATTGTAACGCAGTAATATAACATTCAGTTTGCTCTGCAAGAATTTCTCTGAAAGATAAAAGAGAATTTAGTTAAAACGTTTCATTCCTATGTATAGAATCGCAATAAATTTATTATTCATACTAGATAATTAAGCGATTCTGCTCATGTTTTGTAAAATACAAGGATGTACTTACTTATGTATACAATAAAAACTACATAGTGTATGCTTATCGTTAATATGCAATTGCATTTTGTTGCTGTTTATTAATTGATACTATTTAATGAATTCCTATAATCCGGCGAAACCCCAAACGATAAAAGTTGAAGACGAAGGTCCCCGGAAAAGGGAGGGTAACTTCCGCCAATCCCAAAAGCACGGTTGTTACCGTTATGCTCCAGAGCAATGAATATTTTTGAAAAATCGCGATTTTTCCCAGCAGAAATACGAAAGATTAGCGGGACCCTTGCGCCACAACCTCTCGCCATACTAAGTTTGTCCTTCCGTTTGTAATGCATAATAATAATCATGGTAGAGCAAAATGGATTGAACACCCAAGTATAATATGCATTTTCAAGATGGCAGAAGTGTCAGAATAATTTTCTGTGCTAGCAGCGCTTTTACTTTTTTATCCCGCTTTCATTGCTAAATTCGGGTATTTTTTGTTAATATTTCCTGCCGTGCTTGGTATTTTCTTCCATTGTGTATTGGAGTTGATTAGATTTTGGCTTTACTTTCTGCTTTGGTTGATGGTGTGAACGCTGCACGCAGCTGCCTGTAGGAAACCCATCTTACTCCACAATTGTTCCTTGCTGTATAGTCTTTGAAGTCTCAATTGCCCCCTACGCATCGATAGCTTGTTCTGCATATGTGCGCGTGAGAGACATAGTTACATAACCTATTTCTGCTTTGTTCCCGGTCTCCGTAGTGGCATCGGCCTTTGGCATAGTTCTTGCTTTATTACTTCTCAGATGGGGGAGTCTGCTGGAATCAAGCTCAAGCTTAAATCTGCTTCAATGCCATCGGACAAAGTGGATAACATTCTTAATACCATCTCGGAACTGGACACTGGTTTCAACAATCGATTTGACGTCATGAAGGCGGACATCGATAAGCGGTTCGAGGCTCTTAGCCGCCTGCTCCTTGGCAAGCTGGATGTTTTTTTTTTTTTATATATTATTAAGCCAAGCTCAGGGGATACCCTATGATGCAAACCACAGCGTGGCAGGAAAGAGATAGGGAAGGGATTAAGAGATATGAGGAGAGCGGCGGAGGTGCCGACGTATGTCGCCCTTAAACTTTTGCAGGTTGTATGCCAGAGGGAAGACAGAAGATGGTAGACTGTTCCACATTCGCACAGTTCGGGATAAGAAAGCATCACGGAATTTTAGTGTACGGCCGAAGGTAATTTGAAGGGTAAAAGGATGAGCGCGGGATGCAGCGCGAGTATTGCGTGCAGGAACTATTCTACAAGGGATCAGACTAGATATTTCATCAGAACATTGGCCATGCATATAGCGATAAAGGAGCGAAAAGCATCCAACATTGCGACGGTGCTCGAGTGAGTCGATATGACGAGTAATTGCCACATCGCCAATGAGCTTGCAGGCTTTCTTTTGGACAATATCCAATGAAGCTAAGGCTGTGCGACCAGCCCAGGCCCAGATATGGGAATTGTATTCCATTCTAGGTCTGATGTAGGACTTGTAGAGGAGCGCTATATTTGATGGGCTGAAATATTTCTTACACCTTTTCAAAAAACCAAGGCATTTTGATGCTTCTTTGCCAACCGAGAAGGTTTGATCTGTCCAGCTTAACTTACTGGAAATATTAATGCCAAGAATGCTTAGTGACGGTGAATCAGAAATTAATGCACCATCAAACGAAACGGGAGTGGTTAAGTGATGGTCTTGTTTTAATGAGATGAGACAGCTTTGGGTTTTAGATGCATTGAATTCGACGTGATTCACTTTGCCCCAAGCGAGAATATTGTCAAGATCGTTATTCAATGATCTAATCATGCAGTCTCGTTAACACATGCGGCGTTCCCTCTGGAATCCGCAAGGGTGTTAAAGGAGTATGCGAAATCAAGGGTACTGTCATCAGCAAAGCTATGGATAGGATTGAAAGTAAGGGAAAGCAGATCATTAATGAAGATTAGAAATAGAGTCGGAGAAATAACAGAGCCCTGGGGGACACCGGCATTAATAGGATGAGGATCAGATATAACGCCATCTAATACAACACGTATTTGGCGACTAGATAAAAAACTTTCAATCCATAATTGAAGAGGAGGGGAAAGACCAAGTGCTTTGAGTTTGGCTAAAAGGGCTGGATGCCAGACTCTATCAAAGGCCTTTGAAATATCTAGAGCAACGATTTTGGACTCACCAAAATTGTAAAGACTACGATTCCAACGTTCCGTAAGAAAAGTCAGCAAGTCTCCAGATGAGCGTCCGTGCCGGAAGCCGTATTGGCGATCGTTGATGAGCTGATTGGTTTCCAGATACTTCATTAATTTGGAGTTAATGATAGATTGAAAAACCTTTGAAAGAATCGAAGTGATTGCAATTGATCGATAATTTGAGGGATCGCTACCCTCTCCTTTCTTGGGAATAGGCTGAACGTGAGCTAGTTTCCAAGCAGTTGGAAATTTTCCTGTCGAATAGGACAGGTAGAATAGTTTGCGCAGAGGTTTAGCCAAGGATGAGGCACAGCTTTTAATTAATAGGGGCGAGAAACCATCAGGACCTGCGGCTTTAGCGTTGATTCCTTTAAGGACCTTAAACATATCCCTCGTACGGATGTGTCATGGCTCTTGTACACATCCGCACGGGGGATGCACGACAGGTGCCTGTGAAGTGGGTGGAAGAAAAGAATTTGATGCGAATCTAGCAGCCAAAATATTAGCTTTATCCAGGGAGTCAACAACCACTTCACCATTATTAAGTAGTGAAGGTATAGAGGAACTGCTGAAGTTGTTCCTGATGGTTTTGACCAGGGACCAGAAACCTTTACTACCTTTGCGGCTTGCCAAGATTCTTTGTCTAACATTCTGGTCAAAAAGAAATTTTTCTCTCTGGATAATGGACTTGCAGGTGTTCCGTGCAGTCTTGTAGATTCCTTTCAGTTCTGGACAAGGATGCACTTGAGAGGCGCGAAAAGCGGTTTGCAAGGCTGTTGTAGTAGGATAGATGATGTGGACTCGAGGATGACTGCTCGATGTGGCGCTTTAGAGGCCGAAAATTCCAGACTTCAGCGGATTTTGAGACGTAATGACTTGATTGTAACTGGTATTCCTCCTGATGTTTCCGATGCCCTACGTTTTGCCTGTGAAGTTGCTGCAGCTTGTGGGGTGGACTGCTCCAGCAAGGATTTGGCTCACTGTTGCTGGTTAAAGGGCGATAAAAGGAAGCCGCTGATAAAGTTTTGTTCCACGACTACAAGAGATCTCGTAATGAATAAGTACTTCAGGATGATGAAAGAGGGGTAGGCGTTAGATCTTGCTGCTATTTGTCCCCAACTGGGATTGAGCTCTAGACTCTACATAAATGAACACAGCTCCCACGAAGAGGAAGCCTTGAGGAATTTTGCCAGTTTCTTGCTTAAGCTGGGTAAAATTAGGTCCTTCAAATTAAAGGGAAGCCTTGCTTCGATTGTTCACATGGATGGCGGTGCTGAGAGTTTTTCAGACATCAAGCTGCTGCGCATTAGATTCCCTGGTTTGGCCAGAAGTCCGTCGCAAAGTCAAAC
Source organism: Dioctria rufipes (assembly GCA_963924295.1). Taxonomy (NCBI): domain Eukaryota; kingdom Metazoa; phylum Arthropoda; class Insecta; order Diptera; family Asilidae; genus Dioctria; species Dioctria rufipes. Next base: position 111,269,317 of record OZ002742.1, on the reverse strand, counting down.
CCCTCCTCTGGTTCGGCTCCAGCTGACACATGAAGCCCGGATTTAAATGGATTTTCTGAGTAACTTATTCTTTTTCATTGTTTTGTTCAAATTGCTTTTTTTACATCCACTAAGTACAGTTACATTCTTAGTATAAGTTAGCTTTAGTTCACATTATTGATATTGATATTCTTCTGTTTTCTTTCTTTTCATTTTTTATAGTACACTTTTCTTTTTTTTTCTTCAATGTATGTTTTTTTTTTAATTTTGCATTCTTTATTGTTGCTTGTAAAGGGTTTTCCAATAAGAGGTGTTATTTTAATTAGCCCGCTATTTCGGTAGATGTCACTTTTGGGGAGCTGTCATTTTTTGACATTTGACAAGTAGAAACTACGCCATTAATAAAAATGGAACGATACACGATTCAACAACGCATTGAAATTATTAAAATTCACTATAAAAATGGTGAAAATGTGGCAGAGACGGTTCGTAAAACTCGAAGATTTTTGGGTCGTCGTGAAGCACCTTGTTGGACCGCAATACAGAAATTGGTAGAAAAATTCGAGCTGTCGGGACAAGTTAGTGATGTGAAGAATAAAACCCGTGCACGTCGCTCAAGAACAGCCGAGAATATTGCTGCTGTAGCCGAAAGTGTTGAAGAAAACCCAGGTTTGTCCATTCCTCGTCGTTCTTTGGAATTAGGCATTCCACAAACGTCATTGCACCGTATTTTGCATAAAGATTTGGGTCTTAAGGCTTATAAAGTTCAGTTAACACAAGAACTCAAGCCGGCCGATCATCAACAACGTCGAGTCTTTGCTTATTGGGTCCTTGAATGCATGATGTAATGATTATCTTTACTTTTCTCGATAATCAGGTGAGGACGTCTTCTTAGCACTGGATACTGCTCTGGAACAGCTGGAATATATTTGGAAGCTAAGCCAATGGCCAGCTGAGGTTACCAAATTGATAAGGCGTTCAAGAATATCTTGAACTGCCGACTTTAGAGATGGGAGAGTAGAGTGAAAACTAACTTCTTCCAGTCTCAAGCAAAACTGTTCTGCTTTATTCAAAAATGTATGGCTTTATATACAATCGATCTCTTAACTTCCTACTTACCTATCATAAATTCTAAGGTCGTCGAAATATGTATTTCATGACGACATATTACAAAATATCGTGAAGCGAAATTCTATGTGATGCAACTATAACGTAAATTGTTCGCAAGAATTGATGACCCTTATTTTATTGCCATTTAGTGCAATCAACATTCAATATCGCTGAATACGTAACTTCATGCAAAGCGGTGAAATGTTTTTATTACATCATGTGCCGACAAAAGGTAGCGGCAGCGATTTGCACATATGCCACATGTGTTCATGCTATGAAGTAATTTTCTTGTTTTCACTGTGGATGAAGTAATATAATTTCATCTATATTTTCTTTTCTGGGTATTGCTTCATGTAATATGTGATTACTTTTTATGTTGGGTTTTTTGGGTTTATTCGAATGTTCTAAATGAGGGTAGTATGTATATATGTATGTATATATGTTAATTTTGAATGAATGATCTTAATGAAATGAGGGTAGTATGTATGTACTACATCCCTCCCTTTATAAGGAAAAAAAAAATTTTGTTTCATAAAATAAAAATTTTTTTTTTGACTTGCGTTATAATTGCATCTTATAATTTATTTTGATTTATCTTACTGTGATGTCATCGTTTTATTTTTTATTTCTTATATTGATACATAAGTGATTATTAGAGCTAATTGGTATTAAATATTTATCTAGTCTGCTACATTAATATTTATCTGGTTTATTACATTAATATTTATCTAGTTTATTACATTAGTATTTATCTAGTCTATTATTATGTATTTCCTTAATTTCTCCATTAATATCAATTTTACTATTTACATTGTTTGTTTCTACAACCATGTATGGTCCTTTGTATGGTGGTTCAGATTTTCTCTTATTTCCTACTCTAATCTTAACTTTATCTCCTACTTTAATATTTAACGGTTTTACTTTTTTGTCATGGCTTGATTTTCTTTTTCTCTTCGTAATTTCAAGTATTGATTTTGCAAGGTCTTGAGTTTGTTGTATTCTATATTTGACCTCTTTGGCATAGTCCTCAATGTTATATATTGGGCTTATGTCTCGCTTTTCTATATTTGGCAATGTCGCGATTTTTCCATATACTAGTTCAAATGGTGTTAAATTAGTTTCCGAGTGCGGTGTTATGTTATATGAGAATGTAAAATAGGGTAACCATTCGTCCCATTGATCATTTTTGCATATAGAGAGTAGATATTCATTCAATACTCTATGGTTTCTTTCAATTGCACCCATGGTTTCATGGTGAAATGGGGTTGATGTAACATGTTCTATATGAAAAATTTTGCATATTTCTCTGAATATAGAATTCACAAATTCAGTTCCCTTGTCTGTTCTAATCTTTTTGAATGTACCATATTTCAAAATGATCTTTTCAATTAATATTTTCGCGATTGTTTTTGCTTCCTTGTTTTCCATTGGGAAAGCTTCAACGTATTTCGTCAATTGGCATTGGCATGTTAGTATGTACCTGTAGTACTTACTCTGCCTTAATGGTCCTACAGTGTCTAGTTCTAAGGTTTCAAAACTAGTACTGGGAGTATCAGTAATTGTTAAATGCTCCTTAGTATGTCTTACAATTTTGTTTAATTTGCATTCTTCACAATTATTTACATATGATTTTACCATTTTGTTCAAATTCTTCCAGCAGTATCGTTGCTTGATTTTGTTGATAGTTCTCTTTATTCCTGTGTGTCCACCCGTGTGTGGTGTGTCATGAAATTCTTTGATTATCTCCAGTTGCTTCTCTTTGTCTGTTATACTTTTGGGAGGCTCATATAAAATTATCCTTATACAATTGTTTCTTTCCTTAATTAATTTCCTTTGTATCTTATTAAATTCTTCTTTAAATATTGTTATGTTCACGCTTTCAAATATGTTATCTTTCGTTGATAGAGCTAACTTCTGTATTCTGTTGCTAATCATAGAGAGTGACAGTGTCTCCAAGATAAAACCTAATCTAAGGCATGGTTTATTACTGTACTCGATTGCAACTTCTTTCTTCTTTATGAATATATTCTTCTTCTTGTTATATTTTCTTTGTGGGATATCCTCTTTTATATTTATAAATTTCAATTTTTTAATCGATCTTGTTTCTGAAATAGAAGCACATTGATGGATGAATAGTTGGCCTGACAATTCTTCCGTGCTCTTATTTTTATCACGTGATTTCATGCTATATATTTTCTCTATTTTATTTATCTCCTTAGGTATCATTTCTTTTAATAATTCTGAGCTCATTTTTATTCTAGAAAGCGCGTCTGCATTCGTGTTTAATGCTCCCTTTTTATAAATTATTTCGAAGTTGTATTCCGACAATTCCATTCTAATTCTTGTCATCTTTGATGATGGATTTTTGTGAGTAAATAGGCTGACAAGTGGACGATGATCTGTGACTACTATGAATTTGCGACCATATAAGTACGGTCTGAAATGAGTTATAGCCCAGTAAATTCCTAGCAATTCTTTGATTATTATTGGTTTGTTTAATTCATGTTTGTTCAAAGATCTGCTTGCATATGAAATTGGTAGATCTTTTCCAATTTCTCCTTGTGATAGTACTGCTCCTAATGCTGAATCAGAAGCATCTGTAGTTAGGATAAATGGTTCGTCAAAGTTTGGGTATTGGAGAACTGGGGGACTTATCAGTCTCTGTTTCAATGTTTGAAATGCTTTTTCACATTGCTCCGACCATATGAATGGTGTATTTTTCTTTGTTAGCTGATTGAGTGGTTTTGCAATTTTAGCGAAGTTTGCGATGAATCTTCTGTAGTAATTACAGAATGCTGTGAATCTTCGAGCTTCATCGGCGTTCGTTGGTCTTGGATAGTTCACTATGCTATCATATTTTTTTGGATCTGTTTGTATACCTTCACTAGTTATAAGGTGTCCCAAGTAAACTACTTCTGTTTGTAAGAAATTGCATTTTTGTGGATTCAGTTTCAAATTATATTCTCTTAGGCGCTCGAATGTTTTCACCAAATTTCTGTTATGATGTTGTATGTTGTTTCCATAGGTGATTATATCATCAACGTATAAGAATGTTTCTGCATCCAATCCTGCGAGTGCTATTGATAGCATACGCTGAAAACTGTTGGTTGATATCTTTAAGCCAAAAGGTAGTCGTTTAAATTGAAAATGTCCTTTATTTGTTGAAAAGGCTGTGAGCGGTCGTGATTCTTCATCCAGTTCAATCTGATGAAATGAGCTTGTAAGGTCCAAAGTTGAAAAATATCTAGCTTTTCCTAGGTTGTCCAAAATATCTTCTAATCTGGTTAGAGGAAATTTGTCATCCGTAATCTTTTTGTTGAGTTGACGGAAGTCAACAACCATTCTCCATTTCTTATCACCTTTGTTATCCTTTTTGGGCACTACCAATAAGGGTGAATTGTATGGGCTCCTTGAATGTTCAATTATTTCTTCGTCTAGTAGCTTGTCTACTTGCCTATTTATTTCTTCTAGCTGCGTTTGTGGCAGTCTATAGTTTTTAATGTATACAGGAGAGTTGTCATGTGTCGATATATGCTGCTGGTAAAAATTATTCACTGTTAGTTTGTCATTCGTCAGGTAAAAGATATCTGTGTAATCCTTGCATAGTTGATATAGCGTATCTTTTGCTTTCTCATCTAAATTTTGCACATTTAATTCCTTTTTTAGTTGTTCAAATCTCTCTTTTTCTTCGACTTTATGTCTGGTCAATTTCTCTACAAATCTATAGTTTGCTAAAGGAACAACTTCCAACTGCGGATTTTACATGCAAATGTCATCTTCAGTTACATTTATAAATTTCACATGTTTTATACCTTTTGCTGGTATTATTGTGTTCGCTACGTGTAGCCCTTCTTTGATTTCATTACTTAGTACTATACTATCTTCACTTACTTCTATGTTTATTGGCTGTATTATCTGAGATCTAGCAGGTATGTTAATGGATTCTTCTTCTGGAATTTGGGTTATTATAGGTAGATTAATATCATTAAGCTCTGTACAAATTGTTAATATGAAAGTGTCATAATCTATTTTACATCTATATTTTATAAAAAAGTCTTTCCCTAATAGTCCATCTGTCGCTATTGGAAAATTTTCACTTACAACATGTACTTTATGTTTAAGTCTTTCACCTTCTGCATCAAATTGTAAAATTATTGTTCCTAACGTTTCACTTTCACCTTTTGTCACACCTCTTATTTTGCAAATTTCACTTTTGTTTATTAAGTTCACATCTATGCAGTTCACCTTAATGATCGAGATGTCTGCACCAGTGTCTATAAACCATGATGTGGCAGAAGCTTTATTGGTACTGTGTAATGCTATATAGTTCGTTAGCTTGCCAACATCTATGAAATGTATTTTAATTAATTTTCGATTTGCTCTTGATATTTCTCGTCCCTCGATAGGTGTTCTCCGGGGACGATCCCGTAGTTTTCCGACTCCAACAAATTAATTTGTCGTGGTTGTCTGTTTTGATATCTGATGTTTCCTCTGTTCGTATTATTGAATTGTCTTTGAGAAGGATTTCCATTGTTTCTGAAGTTATTTTGTGCAAAGTTGGTTCTAGTATTGTTATTGAAAAATGTGTTTCTGTTAGTGTTAAATCTGTTCTGTTGAAATTGATTGTTGTAGTTTCTATATGATTGTTGGTTATGGTTTCTATGAAAGCCTCTTGAATATGATTGTCCAGATCTGCGAGCATGTGCTTGGAATTTGTAAATTCTGTTCTCTTCAGACTTGGCTTGCTCTGAATCTATCTCTTGGGCAAGATCAATAGCATCAGCATATGTTGCAGGTCTGTTTGCAAATATTGTATATTTGATTGAATTTCTCAATCCTGATTTAAAAGAATTCAAGGCAATTCTATCATTCATTTTTGTAATGATTTCTTTATTCTGCTCACCTTGTTCTGTTATTTGAATATTATTCAAATCTGCAATTAGAGTATCAATCTCTGCAACGTAGCTCTGCAAAGTTCTATCTCCTTGTCGTACCTTAGACAAATCATTTTGGATTTTCAATGCATTTTTGTGAGGTTTGAAAGTTTTCAATAGTATTTCCTTAAAAGATTTGAAATTTATGGGATCAGCTTCGTTAACTATTCTGTTACGAGCTCTTTCTGATAATCTTGTTTTTATCAGGAATTTTACCAGTTTCTCTTTATCCTCTGATGCTTTTAATTCATCGTGGAGATACTCTGTCAAGTTGATAAAATTGTTTAGTTGTTGCGAGTCTCCGTCAAAGATCGGCACTATTTTAGTGACGCTTGCTATATCAAAAGTTGCCATCCTGTTATGATCTCTACTTTCTTCTTCTAAATCTGAATCTACAGATGATTCTTCTTCTTCAATTGATTTTTCCAGTATCTCTCGTATCTGTTTGGTTTTAATGTCTATTATCCTATTCAGTTCCTCACATAAGGTTTTGTATTTTTCTATCAGCTTCTTGCAAATTTCTTTTTCTTCACGCTGTAACTTATTGTATTCTTCTACAAATTTTGCCTTTAAATCATTTATTTCATTCCCTTTCGCTAGTATGTATCCAGCTGAATAGATTCTATTTTTCAATGATCTTTTCTAATTTTTTGATCACATTCTTTAGGTTCTGCATTCTTATTTATCAAAGCCATTCTTTTAATTTAAAATTTTTCTTTATTTAAAATGAATTCAATATATTTCACATTAGTATTAATTCTTAAGCTGTTATGACTAATTTATTAGCTTCCTTCTTTACTCTACTTATGTACTAATTTCTAATATGTCTATACAATAATATCGCTAAAAATAATGCTATGATAATTCCTAATAGGATTTTTATGTCGGTCGCGTGATCTATATAAATTTCAGCCGTTAGAAAAGAGTTTCCTGATGACGATGCTGCTGCGTCTTGATTTGCGGTGGCTTCTTTATTTTTGGACTCCTTTCCTCCCATTCTCTTACATATAATTCTACTTCAGCCTGGGGGATGTTTTGTCTTTGGTTCTCCAAAATTGTTGTCTTTTTAGCCTGATGTCGTCCAAGAATGAATTTTTCTCCTTCTTCGTAGTTGCTAGCGTTGTTAGCCTGTGTAGTTCTGCAATTTCTCTTCGATGTTTCACAAGCTTTCCGGCCCTCTTCTTTTTTTTCTTCTTAGGTGGCTGGCACTTTTCTTCTTGGTGGTGTTGGGGTTGATTCAGCTTCCTCTTTCGGTATTCTTCTATCGATATCGGCCTGGGTCCAGCTCTTGGGTCCTCTCTTAATACTTCTTGTAACTCGGTAGACAGGGTTCCAAAATTCTCCTTCGTCAATTGATTCGTCGGAGGCAGGGTCGCCATGTAATGATTATCTTTACTTTTCTCGATAATCAGGTGAGGACGTCTTCTTAGCACTGGATACTGCTCTGGAACAGCTGGAATATATTTGGAAGCTAAGCCAATGGCCAGCTGAGGTTACCAAATTGATAAGGCGTTCAAGAATATCTTGAACTGCCGACTTTAGAGATGGGAGAGTAGAGTGAAAACTAACTTCTTCCAGTCTCAAGCAAAACTGTTCTGCTTTATTCAAAAATGTATGGCTTTATATACAATCGATCTCTTAACTTCCTACTTACCTATCATAAATTCTAAGGTCGTCGAAATATGTATTTCATGACGACATATTACAAAATATCGTGAAGCGAAATTCTATGTGATGCAACTATAACGTAAATTGTTCGCAAGAATTGATGACCCTTATTTTATTGCCATTTAGTGCAATCAACATTCAATATCGCTGAATACGTAACTTCATGCAAAGCGGTGAAATGTTTTTATTACATCATGTGCCGACAAAAGGTAGCGGCAGCGATTTGCACATATGCCACATGTGTTCATGCTATGAAGTAATTTTCTTGTTTTCACTGTGGATGAAGTAATATAATTTCATCTATATTTTCTTTTCTGGGTATTGCTTCATGTAATATGTGATTACTTTTTATGTTGGGTTTTTTGGGTTTATTCGAATGTTCTAAATGAGGGTAGTATGTATATATGTATGTATATATGTTAATTTTGAATGAATGATCTTAATGAAATGAGGGTAGTATGTATGTACTACAATGAAAATGATCCGGAATTCCATCGAAAACTCATCTTGAGTGATGAGGCCCATTTCCACCTCGATGGCTTCGTCAACAAGCAAAACTGTCGCATCTGGGGCTCGGAGGACCCAAGAGTTATTGCTGAAAAACCTCTCTATCCTCAACGTGTGACTGTTTGGTGCGGTTTATGATCCCGCGGGGTCATTGGACCTTGCTTTTTCGAAAATGAGGCTGGAGCAACAGTTACGGTGAATGGATTGCGCTATCGACAGATGATTAATGATTTTTTATGGCCGGAATTGGATTGTATTGATCTGGACAACGTTTACTTTCAACAAGACGGCACTACGTGCCATACAAGCAACGAAACCATTGATCTTTTACGGGAAAAGTTTCCGGACCGTGTTATCTCTCGAAGAGGTGATCGCAATTGGCCACCGAGATCTTGTGACTTAACACCTTGCGACTTCTTCCTTTGGGGCCACGTGAAAGAAAAGTCTACGCCAACAGCCCAAGGTCGATTCAAGACCTCAAAGATGGAATTCGTGAGGCTATCGAGGACATAGGGCAGCCACTTTGCGATTTGGTTATGGAAAATTTCATGAAAAGGATATGGTCCTGTAGGCGTGGTCGTGGTGGTCATTTGGTTGATGTTATTTTCCATTATTAACGGCATACCTTCCTCTTTATAATGAAATAAAGATCCGATCATTTATCTCAAAAAATGGCAGTTTTCTTTGAATATCAAAATAACACCTCTTATTGGAAAACCCTTTAGTTAGTATTATTTACTTAGAATTTCGAACTACTTTTAATTTTTAGTTTTCTTTCGGATTTTATGCTTTTAATTACAGTTCTTATGCTTAATTAGGTGCTGCTTTATATGATTGTATATGGATTTTTATTTTTAACTTGCTTATATTTGGAAATGTACGCGAACTCATCTCGATTGATCATCCATTGCCCGCTGTTTTGATTTTTTGGAATCCTCAGTATGAGTTCTCTTGATGATTTCGGACAGGTTGCAGGTCATAACTCACTCCTTAGATCAACTCTTGCTAGCTTTTCTAATTCTTTAAATTTCAGTCATTTTAATTGACAGAGCATTAGACCAGGCGTCCGAACAGCAAAATTTGATGAAGTTAAGTGCATTCTAGAAGGCGGCTATCTCGATGTTGTTGGTGTGAGTGAGACTTGGCTCAAACCCTATGTTTCCTCTAAGTGAGTTGAGATATCTGGTTATAGACTTTTTAGGAACGACAGACCTGCTATCAGGAGTGGAGGTGTTGGTATATATATCTCGGGAAGGATCAAGGCTAGGCTAGTTGAAAAGTCAAGTTATCTCCAATCCAATCTAATTTTGCCTATTTATCAATGACCTCCCATCTGCAGTTAGGTTCCCTGTTGTACACATCCTTGCAGACGACGTGCAACTACTTTATTCAGTGCCACTGGGATCTGCAGGTCAATGTGCTGTAGATATCAACGCCGACCTTTTCTCTGTATCATCTTGGGCTTTGTGCAATAAATTAACCCTAAACCCAGTTAAGTAGAAATCGATTGCCTTCTTTGGTCATCCAATCACGCAGCTGCTCGATCCCATCTCCCTTAATGGGATTATTATACCCTATTGTGACAAGGTCTCCAGCCTTGGCTTCATCTTAGATGAGACTTTATCCTTTTCGCCCCACATTAGTACCTTAATCGGCAGGGTGGGTTTTGGTCTTCGCAAACTTTATAACATCAACATGTACCTGACAACATTTGTAAGGAAGAAGCTTGCCCACGCCCTGTTGTTTTCCCACTTCGTTTATGGGGCGGAGCTATACACTGGAACTTCCGCAGGAAATATTGACAGACTACGCACTTCCTTTAATTCGATTATCAGGTATGTGTACGATCTTCCACGGCGGGTGCATGATTTGCGTGGCTACACGGTGGACTTTCTTAATACTACCTTTGACAGGTACCTTATACTCCGCAACCACATCTTTTTGTTCAAATTAATTCGATCTCACATTCCACAATATTTGTTTTCCAGGGGACGGATTCTGTAGCGCGGAGAATTTGGGAATTTGGGAGATGAGAATTGCGTTTTCTTAGAATTTTTAATTCCCTAATTCTCCATTCCCAATTCACTAACATGGTTGGAGAATTAGGGAAAACGTAAGAAATGTGAAAAAGTGCGAATCGCCTGGGACGATTAAGGGTATCAATTTTTGTTGTAGAGGGTTGGACTTTTTTTCATATGTGAGGTACATCTGCCTATTACCTTCCACTGTTGAAATAAATTTAAATTTCTTTTTTGTTGGGGTAGTTTTTGAGGGATATAGGAGGGTAGGTTCTCTCGAGTTTTTCCGGGATAACGAGAGAATGGAGAGTAGAAGGAGAATGTATGTAGTATCAAAAAAAATGGGAGCTCAGTGCGAATAAGATAGCTTTAGGAAAAGGGGCGGGGAGAGTGCGGGTTAGAAATGGGAGCTGATTAAGGGAAATTAAAAAAATTAAGACAATATCAGGAGCTGCAATAATTCACAGGGGGAAGCTCAGGATCTCTAAGCCCAATAAAAAAAAGTAAGAATTCACTTTGGTAATTAGGCATGCATGGGTATTATAGGCTATATTTTATTTCGATTAACGGTAATTTGAAGATTTCAGCGGCCTCGGCGGTAAATTTTGCTATCGCAATGTTCACGGGCGCCTAACTCTATGTGGGAGGGCTGTAGAGTATTAGAATTTTTTTGATAGATTAAGGGTTTAAAGTACAAAAATATGGGTGAACAATTTTTGGGGCAGGGTGTTTGGGGGTTGGGGTCGTACCACCCCTCATAGGGGGTTGCTAAGACTACGTCATGTTTGGTACCAAATTAAAGAGGAGAGGGTAATCGAGTGGTGTAGTTTGTCTTTGATTGTTTTAACGTGATAGCTGACTTTTGACCGCCGAAAAACTATTTTTTTACACTACGGTCATATACACCCCAGTTTCCATATTTTGCATATATTTCTTCCGTTCTTTGTTTCACATCCATTAGTACTCCGTTGTGAACATTTTTGTCATGGGAAGTAAATTTCCAGGACTTACCAGTTCTTCGCAATGATGAAATGAAATGTGTCAATTTTTGTACCAAAACCGGCCGATTTTTCACCTTAAAAAGGACTGCTACATTTCTTTTACAGTTATTTCCAAAACGGTTTATCGGATTCAAAAATTATTTACATATTTAATTAGGGGACAAAATGTAGATGCGATTTCATCCTACACACAAGCTTTACCGTGTATATTTAAAAATTTTATAGCATCTCTTCTGTACTGGACGACGACCAAATTGATCATTTTCGCATGATTTATAATTTTTAGCGGGTACTTTGAGAGACAAAATCCTTGTTCCTCTGTTAGTATTGCATGGATTTCCATAATTTGTTTTTACAATATAGCCAGGACACGCAGTGAATATATAACTCAATTTGAACAAAAGCAGACAATACAATTTTTCCACTTACTTTTCCACTTGCAAAACACCGGAGAATTAACAAGTGGAATGGAGTTTTACTAATTAAAATTGCAAAGGAGGTAAAAACAAATAGCAATTATTAAAATTGCAAAGGAGGTAAAATTGGATTACAAGATTATTAAGGTAATTAAAAATAAATCGGTTGTCTTCGATAAAAATTTTAAGCCGACCTAAGTGTAATCCAAATAAATTAGACCATTCGATTAAACAAGCTTTAAAGTGATCTAAATGCCATCCAGTCAAATTATACTTTTTGGAACTAGCTAGAATCATGGAGGCGGGCTATCATAAAAGACCGCAAAGTAGACCGCACTTGTCTACAAGTTTCTGGTGTTGCTTGTTAGGAGTGGAAAAGCTTACGATAATAAAAGTTTTAACTAATATATAGTTTTGTTCAAGAAAGAATTTTTTTTTTTTGGGATTCTTCGGTATATAGCAAAAGCTGAGAAATGTTCGAATTTGTTATTTCATCACACAACCCATTAATTTTTGGTGACAAGTTTCAAGTCTTGGTTCGACTCATCAACAGGTCACAAATAGCGAAACTGTGTGATTTGAAAAACAAATGAAAAAATGAAAAAAGAAGAAAGAAATGAAAAGTTTGAGAAAATAGAAAAAACAATTTTTTTATTTATTAAAAAAAAATTTAAAAATTTTTTAAAGAAACAGATTCATTCGAAGCGAATCGAACCTGTATACGCCACGCAGTGGGCTGAAAAATAAAAAAAAAAAAATAAAAAAGGAAAGGAAGAAGAAGAAGCGTTTCGTGTCAGCAGAAAACCTTACACTCATCGGTGCAGCTTGGTTTTCTGCCTGCTGCAGACGCTTGAAAATAGATCAAACTGATCTCTTCTCATATAAACTCAGAAATAAATTCTGGGTGTGAATTATATGAGGAAAAAACACTCCTATACAAGCCCAGGAGGAAAAATAAACAGATTACGTTTGGACTTTTTACCGGGTTAAACTTAATTTTGTTCAAGAAAGAATTTTTTTTTTTTTTTGGGATTCTTCGGTATATAGCAAAAGCTGAGAAATGTTCTAATTTGTTATTTCATCACACAACCCATTAATTTTTGGTGACAAGTTTCAAGTCTTGGTTCGACTCATCAACAGGTCACAAATAGCGAAACTGTGTGATTTGAAAAACAAATGAAAAAATGAAAAAAGAAGAAAGAAATGAAAAGTTTGAGAAAATAGAAAAAACAATTTTTTTATTTATTAAAAAAATTTTAAAATTTTTTAAAGAAACAGATTCATTCATTTTTAAAGAAACAGATTCATTTTTTTATTTTTCAGCCCACTGCGTGGCGTATACAGGTTCGATTCGCTTCGAATGAATCTGTTTCTTTAAAAAAATTTTAAATTTTTTTTAATAAATAAAAAAATTGTTTTTTCTATTTTCTCAAACTTTTCATTTCTTTCTTCTTTTTTCATTTTTTCATTTGTTTTTCAAATCACACAGTTTCGCTATTTGTGACCTGTTGATGAGTCGAACCAAGACTTGAAACTTGTCACCAAAAATTAATGGGTTGTGTGATGAAATAACAAATTAGAACATTTCTCAGCTTTTGCTATATACCGAAGAATCCCAAAAAAAAAAAAAAAAAATTCTTTCTTGAACAAAATTAAGTTTAACCCGGTAAAAAGTCCAAACGTAATCTGTTTATTTTTCCTCCTGGGCTTGTATAGGAGTGTTTTTTCCTCATATAATTCACACCCAGAATTTATTTCTGAGTTTATATGAGAAGAGATCAGTTTGATCTATTTTCAAGCGTCTGCAGCAGGCAGAAAACCAAGCTGCACCGATGAGTGTAAGGTTTTCTGCTGACACGAAACGCTTCTACTTCTTCCTTTCCTTTTTTATTTTTTTATTTTTCAGCCCACTGCGTGGCGTATACAGGTTCGATTCGCTTCGAATGAATCTGTTTCTTTAAAAAATTTTTAAATTTTTTTTAATAAATAAAAAAATTGTTTTTTCTATTTTCTCAAACTTTTCATTTCTTTCTTCTTTTTTCATTTTTTCATTTGTTTTTCAAATCACACAGTTTCGCTATTTGTGACCTGTTGATGAGTCGAACCAAGACTTGAAACTTGTCACCAAAAATTAATGGGTTGTGTGATGAAATAACAAATTAGAACATTTCTCAGCTTTTGCTATATACCGAAGAATCCCAAAAAAAAAAAATTCTTTCTTGAACAAAATTAAGTTTAACCCGGTAAAAAGTCCAAACGTAATCTGTTTACTAATATATAGAGAGATTAGCAAAAAAGTAAAGGAATTATTTAAACTGGAAAAGATAAGAAAAGCCGAAATTGTACGGATCCTGGAGAAAGCTAAGTATTTTTTTTTTTTGTATTTCTGCAAATATTGCTTCCCTTTTTTTATTTTGTGACTGGCTGCCGCATGGCGATACATAATTAGGGTTCTAAGATACATGAGAATTAACTTGTAATTGAGATGCTCATCCGCGATGTGAGCTTCATGTAAATTCCACACAATTGACATTAATGATAATAATCGCATTTTTGTAGTAACAAGCTCGCGAATTTATCACTGAAATTATAACGTCTTGAACAACAAATAGGTTTTGTGATTTTTCTCTATACAAAAATACATGGCGCCCCCATCACTTCACTTATATTTCATTTAGCGAACCACCCTTCTTAAACCGTTATATATAAACCTCTACAAACTGCCCTCATCATCCCTCCAGCTGAGCATCTCTAACGGAGCGCTCGTCCTTCCCACAGCACTTGCAACACTTGCAACAGTTCCAAAGCGAGGAGAAGCCTCGTGGACTGGTGTTGCAAGTGCTGTGGCCTGCTTTCACCAGCGAAAGACAAGAGCGCCGTCCTGCACCGACGATAGTGGCTGCCATGTGCAGTTGAATGTGTCTGCGTTCGTTGCCAGATATTCAAGACGCAAACGTCTCTTCAATGTGTCAACGAAGTGGTGCTTGTGCGTGGTGTTGTGGGTCAGTTTTCTGATTCCCATCTTCGACTCTCGTGTAGTAAAAGTGAATTTTAGATTTGGCCAGTGTGAGCACAAAACTAATCAAACAATTCACCCGACTACAAACCTTTGGTCCCCATAGAAACGATGTCCTAGTAATGCCGAAATTCGGGTGGATCAACTGGCACATATCGCGCATGAGTTCCATTAGATTTTGCAAAGTCGGGCAAGTGAAGAACCTGTGAAACAGTGTGCCTTCACTAGCACAAACTGTGCAAATCCTCTGAACTCACCGGTCAATATGTGACAACTGATTAGGATTCATAAGACTGTGATGCAGCAATTTGAATGCTACATCAGCATCTTTGTAACTAGAAGGATAACTGTATACTGTATACTCTGCAAGTTATCTCTCACTCCCATCACGCCCATATTCACCCTGAGGTATGTTCGCTATCTGTTGTATCCTGTATACTCCGGAGGTCTTATGGACATAAGCACGTCACGAACTACACGTATTGTAAGTGTGCTGAAAGGTGTGTGAGGTGGTCTGTTCAAAACGAAAGCATATTCCAACTTAGTGCCAGGTCACTGGTCCCAAGTTGGCGAAATCTCTCCCGCGCAGAAGCAGCCAGGTCGTGTAGTTGTGGAGTATTAGTGTTTATTCAACAGTTTCTAGAGATATCAATGATATTTCCGAGAACTGTCAGTGTATGCGTGTCAGCTTCAAAACCTCGAGCATTACTGAACACTGAATCTATTAATTCAGAATTAAACCTGATTAGAATCGACGCGAATTGCGTGTACCGTAGAGCATTCCACTTAAGGTGAAATGCTGACCTGATTCTGCCCCAGGTCTGAATCGTTGAGATTAGATCCTGTGTCCAGTCACGAGGATAGGGTGGTCGAACAGAGAGCAGGTAGTAATACTCCCCTATGCCGATCCTTCCCAGTACATTCACCCACAGTTGAGAAATCAAGCTGTCTCTCTGACAAAACACTCGTTGGAAAGCACGCACTTGGAGACACCTTGATTTCAAAACCAAGTTAGTGAGACCTAATCCACCTATCTTGACTGGCAGACAGAGCGTGGTTTCAGCAAACCCATCATCTTCCGCACCAAAAGGCGCCTATAGCTTTTGCTTGAAAAAGACCTACGAAGCCTGCATCAAACGTCGCAGACTTTAGCAGATGAACGATGGACGAAGTAATCAAATAGTTTATCACGACTGACCTTCCCATTATGGATAATGGAAATAATCGACTACGCCATGAGTTTACAGCTCTAGAGAGTTTCTCCAGAGCAATGCGGATATTATTTGATTTACTCTCGCGTCCGATATGCACACCTAAATACTTCAGGCAAGTATTAGTCCATTGGATGTTCAGTGGAATATCTGTACGATCTCTCCACTTTCCGCACCACAAGCCTTGACTCTTACTTGGGTTGATTTTAGTGCCCGCTATACGTTCGTACTGTTCCAAACAGCACGAGCCACCAGAAAAGCTTCATCTTTTGTCACGAAAATAGAAAGGTCATCCGCATATGCCAACATAAGGCAGTGGCTCCAACGAAAGATCATAAAGCATACCTGATAATGGACAACCCTGTCTGATACCTCGATGAAACGAGATAGGAGCCAGAACTTGTCCTTGATGTTTAATCAAAATCGTTGAATCTCTATAGTTTCCCGACGATATCGAGCCACCTGGGCGGAAACCCAAATGCCTCGAGAGCAGTCAAGAGATACTCGTGTGAGACGCTATCAAAAGCCTTTTGTTGGTCTAGTGAAATTATGGTCATTTGTGTACCTGTCTGTAGGTAGGTAAACAAATGCTTGGCTACCGCGATGTTGTCGTAGATACTACGACCAGGTACACAATAGGACTGTTCCGGGTGTATTACCGAAGCAATCACTGAGCGGAGTATCGCCCCTAAAGATTTGCAGACGATTTTGTAGTCCACATTGTATAGGGTTACTGGCCTCTAGTTCCCCATCCTCTACAAATCTCCCTTCTTTGGAATCAAGTGTATAACAGACCTCCTCCAACTAGAAGGAAAGTCTGAATGTGTCTCAACAGCCGAATTGAAGAGTTCCAAAAGGTCAGGAATTAATAAATACCTGAGACGTATGAAGAATTCTGGAGTCAAGCCGTCATAACCAGGTGAAGTGTGTTGCCTTAGATCCTTTGCCGCAGCAGTGTGATTACTGTATCCTGGAGCTCCTTACTGTTTTCAGAGAAAAGGGAATATTCTCAAGAAATTCATGAGTGGTCGAGGATGTTGTCGACGTCGATCCAGAGTAGAGACTACTGTAGTAAACTTGAATACATTCTGATAGCTTTTGTCCGTTAAGGACTTGTCCAGATTCTTCAATTATCGATTCGACTTCACAAGAAGCAGTACGTCATTTAGTTGCCTGAAAGAAGTACTCGGTTGGAGAATCGCTTTCTCTCAGCCAGCGTGATTGGCTGCGCAGAACAAGCTCCAAGCTGTGCTTGTAAGTTTGTGCTACCAAGCGGCTGAGTTGGGAGAAGAACTGCCAACCGAAATACTTCGGCCGACAAGCTAGAAGCTTGATACCCACTTCGATTGAAATTCGTTTCGATAAGAGATCGAATTTGGAGCTTTCCAACATCCCACCATTGACTAAGAAAAGGAAAGTCAGCTTTCCTCTCTTGCCAATCGTGCCAGAATTCAATGAACTCATTGATGAACTGCTCTGAATTCAGCAAATAGTTGTTGAATATCCAGTATGCAGTTCTTCTTTCAACTAGAGTGCTGGTTGCCACTACAAGAAGATGATCGCTAACGGAACACACTTCATGAGTGACACCAACGAAATGTTATAGTTTTCCAGGTGAGACGTAAAGTCTATCAATTCTGGAGCCTGCGAGACTTCCATGGATATTTCGCGAGACCCTCATGTATGATCTAGTCGTAGGATGCATCCAACGATAGATATCCACGAGTCTGAAAACACCGACAAAATTGCTCAATCGAGTAGCATTGACAGAGTTGAACTCAACTCCGGAATGCCGATCCATTGAGGGATTCAGAGTGCAGTTGAAATCACCTCCGAGGACAGTTTGGCCGCTAAAATTCACCAGGCAGGATTGGACACTATCAAGACCTTGTCTTGTAATGTCCTGGTAATGAGGAAGGTACACGTTTACTACCTTGATATGTTTGTCTTGAACAACAAAGTCCAAGGAAGAAGCGAAGCCTGGGAATATATCTGTATAACCAGGAGACGACAGTGTAAATTTGTTGGATACAATGATTGCCACCCCTGAGCCTCGGCGAGGAGCAGGTGTGGCAAACATTGCATAGCCCGTGTGCAACATTTTGACATGTTCGATAGTGCTGTGTAATCTTCCAAGGAATTCAGAAATCTGTTAAGTGAATACGGAATCCGTAAATTTTGGCTAAATTTCCGATACCATCCCCGCAATAATTTTACAGAAAGGTGGAATAAAGTAATTGGAAGTGCGCTGAGTCCTACATAACCGACAATCATCGCCGTTAATGCTGTAACAGGATATTCCCCCTTTTTTTTAAACTATGGCCGAGAATACATTCCTTGCGGCTCTAATTATACCTTACGAACCAATTACAGATCCACCAATGGAGTATCAGATAAACTATTTAAATAAAATCCAGAAAATTTACAACGACATATCCAGCAGACTACTCAAAGCATTCGAGGCAAATAAAAAATATTTTGACCACGGCAAGGTCAAGATCAAATTTGAGATTGGTGACATAGTATACAAATGTAATTACGTAATATCCGATACCACCAAGAATTTCTCTGCAAAGCTGGCACCCAAATGTCGAAAGTGAGTCATAACGAACAGGAGATCCGACTTAGTGTATAGATTGACCGACGAAAATAACAAGGCTGGCGGCATGTGAAGGATATCAAAAATTCGTAAAAATATATTTATGTATACATGTACCTATATCGCTATTTGGTCATGAACAGCCCAATTGAGCCACATATCACGACTTCCCAAATTTTGCTTGTATTACTAATTATACTCATCGGATTTGGAAACGAATTCTAGTATAAACTATTCATAAGATTTAGAAACTTATTCTAATATAAACTATTCATAGGATTTAGAAACTTACTCTAATTATAAACTTTTACATTAGTGTGGTTGAAAATGGCTGAGGACTTAGATGGACTGTAATACACCTTTATTTATCTAAAATGATTACCGACGCTTTTTTTGTTGCCACCTGAGTGCAGACTACGCTCACTGGTAGTGTTAAAGATAACGGAATAAACCTCTAGGCTCAGCAGTTATGCTCACTGATAAGGTTCAGAAAATAGATTTTGCTTTCAAATAATTAAACTACGGTGTCTCAACGTAGGACTGAGGATCCTCGTTCACCCCTAGTGCTATTATCTATAGTAATTTTAAGTCCAGTT
Organism: Dioctria rufipes; assembly: GCA_963924295.1. Taxonomy (NCBI): domain Eukaryota; kingdom Metazoa; phylum Arthropoda; class Insecta; order Diptera; family Asilidae; genus Dioctria; species Dioctria rufipes. The sequence continues at coordinate 111,250,262 of OZ002742.1, read as the reverse complement.
ATACCCTGTATATTATAGATCAAATTTAGGATATTAAGTTATGTTGGAAATAGGGATTAAATTCTCCCCCAACAGGTTTAGGACGCTTGTCCTCACTGTCACGGTAATACCCTTCAACGGTTCATGAAAAACCAAGAAAAATTAAATATCATAGCACAACGTCCATTATTTTTATCTTGTTACTTGCCTATTGTCAAAACGAAGCAACGACGCGAGTCGGACGATCGGTAATTAGGCCTATCTAGATATAGTCGACCCACTCAGACTGAATCCGGAAACAAATATATATTAACATTTCAGGATAATCTCACGAAGTTCGTAAATTGGCATGCCATACCGAATGGGGCAGCTATAACGGTAGCGCAAATTTTCTTCGACGAAATCGTCACGCGTTAACGCATTCCCAAAATAATAGTCACCGATCAGGGAAGTAATTTCCTGTGTGACCCATTCAAAAAGGTATGCAAAACTCCTTAGGATAAATAAGCTGTAAACCTCTGCTTATCATCTCCAATCAAATGGAGCGTTCGAACGTGCACATAGACCATTGATTGAATATCTACGAACTATAGTGGACGAAAATCCCAGGTCATGGGATAATTATCTGTGAACCGCTGCATTCGTGTACAATAACAGTGTACATGAAGGGACAAAATTAACTCCAATGGACTGCCTTTACGGCTTTACAGCTGGCATTCCGTCCAACTTAAGGCGAGATCCCGAACCCCGTGTATAACCACGAAAGCTACTACCACATTCTCAGGAATAAGCTTCAGAAGTCTTACGCCATGGCAAGGAAAAATCTTCTGATGAGTAAACAGAGTTCGAAAAATTACTATGACATTTCACAGAGGAGACAAGGTTCTACTCAAGAGCGAGAGTCGTAAGCATTAGCTCTCCCAGATTTGGGTAGGACCCTATATGGTAACCGGTATCCCCAGTTCAATAAACACAACAATTAAAATTCGTAAACGAGAGGTGACGGCACACAACAATCGCCTAAAACCTTTCTATGAATAAACTGGTGTCCATAGAATCTAAATAGTTTTAAGGTACATACATACATTAAAAGAAAGAATAATAGAATGTAAGCTACAAAGACAGCAAAACCCCATTTTAATATCCTATCCTATCCTCTCCTAGATAACAATGCGGTCAGTACTTTTCTAAGGACTGTTCCTAATCACGACAGGAGCCGGCGCTGAGGAACCTTATTCCATCACTCCTCTAAATAATACGGGAGTGCTATTCGACTATCTTGGAAGCCTATCAGTTTATCACGACACCTGGAGAGTTATTACTGAGTTAGATCTGGCCGAGTTTGAAAATCAGACGAGACTGGCAGGGCTAGCGGAGCACTACGTATAACAGTTGTGTGGCAACAAATAATCTGAACAGGATCTATGTACCCTACAAACTAAACATGTACACGTCCTTATGAAAAACATCCAGAGGCGTACTAATGTTATTAAAGAAGCAGTACCCAAACCACGCAAGGCTTGATCCATCTTCGATGGGATAGGTAATGCGATGCACTATCTCTTTGGAACTATGGATAGTGGAAACGAGCAAGAGGTGTACAGCCGACTAAGCAAATTAGAGGTAAATACTCAAACCCTAGCTGATCTGGAAAAGCAACAGATCAGCGTAATAAAAACCACTTTCGAACAAATTCAGAACCCCTATCCTCACTGTCTGAACGACAACTTCAAATTAGCAATCAGATTAACAATCTGCGGAACGCAACATACGATTTGGCAGCCCATCAAATAAGGCAGGAAATCGTCTCAAGTCTGACACTGCAGATGATAGAGTTGGAATTTAGACAACAAGCTCTACTATATATAATAGTGTCCAGTAGAAATAACCAAATTCATCCCCTTTTAATTTCCCCAAATCATTTGCTAGAGATTTATCACAAATCTCACTCCACTTGTTCCAATCTGCATGACTGTTTGTCAGTTCTGTATCAAACAGCAGAGATCAAGACGCATTTGTTACAGGACAAATTATTTATCCGAATCAAACTTCCCATTTTTAATATCCCCAAGATGAAAATACAACAGATTAGATGTTTTCCCATACGGATGGATTCAAACCACTCATTAATACCTGATATCGAATACTCCCATGTGGCAAGTGTTATCAAACTTCTATTTAACCCACTGGGGGAAAACCCACAGTGTAGTCTCAGGGCTCAAATTCCCCCAAGGGACACAATTATTAAACTCAATAGACCAAATTCGTGGCTGTACTCCTTAACCGAAACCACTATAGTACAAATAACCTATATTCAACAGTTACTCACTCATCGTCTCGCAGGACAAGGAATCATGACAGTCAACGAATCATGCTCCTTGCAAATAGGGCCTTACACTATGTATTACGAAGCAGAAAATTTGCTTCCGCTAAAAATTTTCCAACCAACCTACTTCCCAGGCACAAACGATACTCAGGATGAGTTGGCAGAATATATATCTAAAGTATCCACTCCTAAAACCTTTGAGAAGCAACCAACATTACTCCTCGGAGATGATACGAACCAACATATCAACCTAGATACAAAATCTCTAGACGAAATTCATCTCTGTTTAACATCCATATCAATTACAGGACTCTTGTTGCTAATTGTATCAGTGGTGGCAATAGCATAATATGTCGTACCGGCATTCGTGGCATGGGTTGCTAAACGCAGACCACAGCCCACAGCTGAAAACACCCCCATAGAACCGGTTTACGCGAAACTCCAAGAAAAGTTAAAACGTGCTCAAAGTCTCCCCAGAGCGAGATCTATACAATTAGTATAATTAAAGATATCTATACGCAGTTGTCCTCGCCTCATTCATTTGTTACTGGTGCAGCGTCCGTTCCTTACAATACACTGGTTTTAGAAAATAAGTCGAAATAATAGTAACAAATAAGAGATAAAGCGACCACGTAAAATTAATAGTAAATAAGAATAAAACTTATTTAGTAGTACCTAAGAAAAATTATTAAACCTAAGTAGTACTTGGCAAAGTGGTAATAATGAACTAAATAAGCTAAAAAATAAGATAATAAATAAGATAACGAACAAAATAATACGATTAATCAGTTTAGAATAACCTAGGATCATTGAATAAATAACTAATAAGGAAACGGCATATCGGGGGAAAACCTAAGCCACTCGGCGAAATGTATTAGTGTGCTGTGTTTGTATTCGTTTCGTCATGGCAGTAGTTAGTTAAACCGTGAAATTTTGAAGGGGGACATTTTTTATAATCCAAATTGCTATGTAAAATAAACAAATTTTTAGCGCCCCCTTATCTTCAGATAATATTCCTTGGCGTTGCCTATGATAATTTAAGTGACTTGTCAAGCAGAATTTACAAATAAGTGACCAGCCCTCTTGTCATTTCTCCCCCCGATCCATGGGTTTGACTGTCATTGAATTGCCTACTCACGCACACTGTATTCGCACGAAACCCCGCTTCCTTATTAGTTATTTATTCAATGCCTAGGATAGACAACAAATTTTTACAAAAAATTGTTGCGACAAACGTAACATATATAAACCTAAAAAAACCGCCAATTAAGTTCTCAACAGAATAGATTAAATGCTCTTGGAATTAAGAAAATAGAAGAAAGAAAGGCATAATATAGTAGAATTAAAACAAACAAATAACCAATTAAAATATAAAATATAACCAAAATTTATTTACACAAAAATAATAAGAAAAATAATAAATAAATAATATTTAGTAACATTAAGTAATACATAAGAGCAATTAGCTAACTACTAAGAGATGGCATAAATACCTAGCATATACTAAATAGAAATAGACTAGAAATGTAATGCACTAAGATTATAAATAGAAAAGAGCTACTAACAATAGATAAAGAAAAAAATATATATAAATAAATAATGATAAATAAAAAACCAATAGCACAAAGTAGATATAAAGAAAGAAAAAACCATTGCACTAAAAACAAAAACAAAAATTCTATTTTTAACAGACAATAAGATAAATTCATAAGGACCATAGAAATAGGATAAGTAAAATATATATGATACAAAGCTAAAACTAGAATAACTTAATTTTGCAACAAACACAAAAAATTCTATTTAAAAAAAAAAAAAAGATGTGAAAACTCAACCGAAAACCGACCAAGACCCCCCAGCCACCAAAAATTTCAAAGGTTAGTCTACTGTAGTCTGAGTGTAGTTTATACTAGGGACTGAGGCTTCGAATGATTCTTTGATCATTGGCTGCAAGCTAGTAATAAGACTTGTGGTCTCATTTTCACACGTGTGGTAATTTCTTAAAATCTTCAAGTTTTCAAGTGCAAGTTTTTATGTTTCTCTCTGGCCTTCAGCTATGGAAATAATAGGGGGGTGTCCCCGTTTCTCATACAGTATCTGGCCAATGAATTATACTCAAAGCATTTTTCTTCGAAATGAAACAATAATGACCACAGGTACAAGTCCCTTGTGGGTATTTCCATATTTTAAGAGCAGTAAATACCCTGGCTGTTTTTCTATGCATTTATTACCTTGTTTTTATTATCTTAATTTGTATTATTCTAGAGAAATTCGCAGGCACTCTTATTTTATTGACATTTTAAAATTTCCGTGCTGTATATAAGCGAGTGTTAAAAGGTCCTTTTAACATTTAAATGGTTCTTGTGAGTGAAGACAGTGTAAGAATAGGATTTTAACGAATATTTTGGTAAAAACTTAAAAGTAATATTTTTTTAACAGTGCTTAGTGTGTAGTAGTAAAAATTCGGTCATAATGGGAAAAAAAGGACATTTCTAGTGACACAAAAGAAATCGTGGCAAATTTATTAAAGAAAAAGACTTTTTCGCAACGGAAAATTGCTGAAATGTGCAATATTTCACAATCGTCAGTAAAAAATATAAAAAAAATGGTAGATGAGGGAGTAGATATTCGATTGGACAAGAGGGAGCATTGCAAAAGTGTACGAAAAACAACACCACGGACTGACAGGAAGGTTGTTTCAATTGGAAGGAACAGAAAGAGTCCAATAAAAGTGGTCCATAAAATGGTTTCGAAACAGGGCGTTGAAATTTCAGAGCGCACTCTAAGACGTCGGATGAAAGAAGCGCATTTGGACTGCAGGAGGATAACCAAAAAACCGAAGTTAACTCCTGCAATGATAAAGAAAAGATTGGCTTGGGCAAAGACGCATAAACACTTCTCAACATCTGACTGGGAAAATGTAAGCATATTTTTTTTTTTTTTTAACTAAAGGATATTAAATATTTGTAATTGAAACATCTCACAGGTTTCCTTCTCTGATGAATGCCGAATCGAAGTGACTGAAGAGCAAGCAATTTATGTAAGAAGGAGACCTGGTGAAAGACTGTTGCCTCAATGTGTTGAGCAAAGGGTAAAGCACCCAATAGCAGTCATGATATGGGGTGTGATTTCTGGGAAAGGACTCGGAGCCTTATATTTTGTCGAAGGTACCATGAACTCCGACCAGTATCTGAGAGTTCTAAAGGATGTTTTTCTTCCTCAAGTGGCAAATTGGTTCGAAGAAAAGGACCAATATATATTTATGCAGGACGGCGCACCCTGCCACACTGCTAAGTGCGTGAAAAAATTCCAAAGTGAAAATAATATTAAGGTTTTACCTTGGCCAGGGAATTCACCGGACATGAATCCCATCGAGAATGTATGGGCAGTATTAAAAAAACAAGTTTAAAAAAAAAGTAATCGTAATAAAGCAGAATTAATTAATTCTATTAAAGAAGTATGGTTTCATGATGATCTAATCAAAAAAACTGCAGAAAATAACATAAAAAGTATGGAAACTCGTGTAAGAGATTTAGTAAAAAATCGAGGTAGTTGGACGAAATACTAATTTTTATTTATATTTGAATGTCCTTTTCTTTAAATACTACATTATATGAATTGAAGAATATTCAAGAAAAACTAAAAAATACAAAAACATGCTGTATATTATTGTCAACTGAAAAATTTTAAGGCTAATATGCTAATGATTGGTTTGAGTATAATTCATTGGCCAAGTACTGTAGATACCTAATTCTTTTGGTCATTTGGCTAAACAGAGCCGTACATTCATGAGATCGATTTCTTGGCTGATAGCTAATAAGTCAACTGGAATTCATGTCTTTGCCCCGCTTAATGGCCAAATCAACAGTGCAATCTGAGAAAATGAAGGAAAGAGTTGTCGGTGGCTGAAAGTGTTGTCCGGCATACTGCTAACTGCCTGACTGAAGAGCTTCATGCAATACTCCCAGTTTCCGGTATCTCGGCCCAACCTTTCCTCAGATTTTCCATTGAGAGATTGTATGCATCGCTTACCAGACGAACTCCTGAGAGTAAAGAAGTAGACCGAAATGTCTCCATGTGGTGGGGAGGAAAGGTTCTGGAGAATGAAGAAAAATTGTCGCCAACATTTAATTAAATTTGTTTCTTTTGCTCATTAAAGGTAGTTTTAGTAAGCTGCCCTTAGAAGTTTTGACAGTTTTGACTTTCGGTAGACATCTTAAGACGAATAAATTAGCAGTTTTGTCATTGGCTCAAGATTAGAAATCAGGCCATTTTTTTTTAATATAGTAGAAAGCTAAAAAAATGTTATTCATATACGCCTTTATTAGTGTACACTTACCTAATTTTGCGGTTATTATAGAATCTTATTTGCACCCTTAAATTTATTTATCTACTTTATAGATCGTAAGTTCCATACTCGCCCACTTGAATACTTGTTTCATTTTCTTCATTTGATTTCATTAAAACATAAAAGTCACACTGACACTGATTATACGATTAAATAGTTAGACATGTTCTATGTTTATATATCGAACTCGAAGTTATGCTTTCGTCTTGAACGGTTGACCTCACATCCTTATCCTCATGTGTGGCAGTTGAACTTATTTGCTTATTTTCTTCAGTTATTATTCAATAAAATCAGATTACCTTATATAAGGCGGACAGTAAATTAATATAGCCTACCTATAGAGTTAGAGATTGGAGAATATTAGATTTGAGCAGTCTTACATATTACTATCCTCCACTTAAGAGCCCTTCATCCGTATATTTGAAAGTCCAACTTACTCGGGATTTAGAGTGGGTAAGCAATTTGACCATTACCCCTGACAAGTGAATATAGACATCGTTAGATACGATGTTCATAGGCAGATCACCCCAGGCGCGGCGGCCGCTTTAACCATCCTCCCCCCCTTTGTACTATAGGCCAGGCTGGTCTCTGGACTCCAAGCCACTAGTGACCATCTGCGGACATATTTTCCATCAAAATTGTCTCCAAAAATGGAGTACTGACAAGTCCACTTGTGCAAACTTTCGTAAGCCTCTACCCATAAAAGAATGTGTGCCATATACTAAACAGAATGTTCAGTCCCCGATTTTGTCCCTACATCCCGACCTGCAGCGTGGCAGCTCTATTAGCCAATCCACCATGGTCATCAATGTACAGGCAGACAGCGCCGTACCACCAGCACCTGGAGACCCTTCGGTCGCCACACAAGCTTTGCTAGCAGGCCTGAGGATCTAAATTACTGATCTAGTGCGTGATGAAGTAGCTAGAGAAAATGCAACCTGACGCAATGAGATAACTCATAGGCAGCTCCCAGACTTTGTCACATCTCTGAGACCAAACATGTCCACTGTGAAAGGGATCGACCACAACATGCCCCAATGGCATCAAATCATTTACTCAGACGTCACTTCGTGCTCTCAGCAGGGTCCCGCGCCCGCACGTGATAAGCCAAGGTAAGCGGATATTGAGTCGCACACACATAAAACTCATCCAATACCACAATGATGACTGTACCATCAACGGTCAGTCAGTGGAATTTGACATATAATGGCGATAATTCTCGACTATCAGTCGATGAATTTCTATTTCGAGCCGAAACGCTTACGAAATATACGGTAGATGGAGACTTCCGTCTCTTAGTAAAGAATGTGAGCATACTTTTCGGAGATAAAGTACATAATTGGTACTGGACCCTCTTTAGAAGCAACCCCAATCCACCATGGGAACACCTAAAGCTAGCTTTTCTGACAGATTGGGATGAACCACTCGCCATCAGAAGCCAAATGAATCTTTTTCCACATATTACCAAGCATTGGTGGAATTAAGGAACAGACTGCTAATCCCAATGGCAGAACCCGAGTTTGTCGAAACGGTACGCGCTAATCTACTGCCCGCTTTTCAGCGAGAGATCTGTCTGCACCACACTAGCTCCGTAGCACAATTAAGAGCACTGGTCATACAAATCCAATTTACATGATCACGCAGACCTCTCTTATGCCCCAGTTCGCATATAGGAGCCGGCTTACAGAACTTAGTTGTCCAGAGTACCGCTAGATGGACGAAAACCTACCATCACCTGATATTCCACGAGTGGCTGCGTTTGCAAACTCTCATCTCTCAAAAACAGTCAAGTGCTGGAAATGTGATACCAAGATTGCGCTGAGTTTCCAAAAGGCTTCTTCGGCTATGGTTGTGGAAGAAAAGGCACTATCAAACCCCGGTGCGAGTTGTCGGCAGGAAAACTTACGGCGGGTGGAAAACCGCAACCGTTCTCGACCGAGATTTGTACATCGTGTACCACCAACAGCCCTGACGAGGACAACGAATGCATTCAACTTCCACCGCACAAACCGCCATCGCAATCGAACCCCAATTAATGTAATTTGACGATGCAGCATCAAACTCTTGGACACATTTATTAAACAACCAAAAATGTCTCTAACTCGCCAGGCAACCCGTGAGCCTATAGATGAACAAGTCTTTGAACTTCCAGATATGTTCCTAAGCCACCAGGCACCCCTAGTTCCGATCAAAGTCTATTCAACCGGCTCAGTTAACATTTTCAGACAGCCGCCAAACTCTGTGATGACGAGTGGCAACGGGCGTCATTTCCATGACAGCCATACCATCTGAGATGGATCTTGGGAAGGGAGGCCTTGAGCTGCTGACCAACGCTCAAGTCCGATGGTTGAAATATCGTGTTGAGGTAAAAGCAGTGAATGGTGCCAAGACTATAGTACTTGATCATGTGAACCTGGATATAACCTTCCGTGGTGAGACGAAGAAGCTACGCGTGTACGTGGTTCCTAGTCTCACCCAAGAACTGTATCTGGGAATCAACTTCGGGAGGCTTTTTAGGTTGCCTCCTGATGTCCTGGGTACAGTTTCGGAAGTAACAGTCGGTTCAATTCCCGCATTTGATCCTAGTGGACATTCTCTAACCTTAGAAGAAGATAAACGTCTGGAAGCGACGAAACTTCTGTTTCCATCTTTTACGACCATAGGTCTGGGCAAAACAAATTTTCTAAATCATTAAATCAATGTAGTTGATGCTGACCCTGTGAAGCAACGCTTCTACCCAATATCACCTGCAGAAAAGAACCTGATGGACGTTGAACTACCGAAGGTGGAGTGTTATGGTCGTAACGTATTGCATATAGTAATATGCTACATGAAATACTGAAGCGTGTAAGCCGGCTGCTGTCAACATAAAAACTGAACGCACCCCGACCGAGAGAAGTGCGTTTCCTCAAGCTCAAGATGACATGTTGATGTGGAAAAGAAAAGAAGAAGACAATTCTGTCTTGTGGAAACCTGCCAAAAGTGAAGGCGAGGTGCATTTGTGCAACGTAAACCAAATCTAGTGAATTCCGAATCTACAGAAAACATCGGAGAAAATTCAACGCAACCCGTAAGTCAAAAGTTTTTATCCTTTACCAGTATTGAAATTTTAACTGGAAAAAAATTTTAAATTCTCCTCATTACTAGAAAAAAGAAAACCCGCAAAAAGGAAGAAAAACGTCGAGACTCCAACAGAACTGCATCTCGCGGTCTTAGCCGAGACTGTAGCTCAAAATATATACTTGAAAAGTCTCAACAAAAGTTGTGCAAATAAGACTTCAACTTCTATGACATTGGTATAATTAATTTGTTTAAATTGATGTCAAATCCTGATTTTATTGATGCCCTTGGTTTCAGTAGTTCATAGTTTTATTGGGATTACGTTCAAAAATGAATTCAGAGGCAGTGCTATCTCGGCTAAGTTTGCCTGTTTTATGCCGCTTCGTGCACAAATTTCTACTGCTCGAAATGTTGCCAGTCGAAGTGTGAGATGGATTACTTGTTCAAAATTCTCCAATGATTCTACACCATCTAGTACAGTATATTCACCAGCAACAGCTGCAATAAATAAAACCGGTAGCAAAATCAGGATTTAAAATAGTACTCGGACTAACATGGCATTTAGATGAAACAAAATATTCTCTACCTGGAGAATCAAATAATCTCTTCTACCAAGAATCTCTGGAACAAGCAACAAAAATGTTAGGAAGTAAACGCCGAAATAGTTGAAACTTCAGAACATCCCTTTACAGAGGGGTAAATTGTAGCAGCAACACAGCTAAGTATCATTAATAAGTAATTTAATAATAAAATTACAAAAGGAAAGAAAAACAACGAAAGCACAGAACCAATTAGTAAAATGTGCAGCTAAAATCATTTTACTAATTATAGCTTAAGATTTTTTTTTGTAATTTATAGCAAATATACAAATAGTCTTTTTCGGGAATTAAAATTATCACTCTGCGTACGCAGGCTGCAATTATTATTATAAAGGAAAATATACAGACATGCATTCATTGTCTCAAATTCAAGAAAACAATGAAAGGAAATGCACCAGCCTTTTTTAAACTGGCAAAGGGCAGTTTTATGAGTGAAAAAATGGATTTATTTTAATCTCATTATGGCGAACAACCGTTACGTTCGGAAAATTTGCCACCTTAACAAAAAACGTTCAGAACAGACCACTAATGCATACGAAAGAAAGAACGGGCAAAATATATGCAAAATGAAGGACCCAAGTGCCAAATAACCATTTTTTAACGGTAAAAACGTCCGTTTGAAGCTTACAGAATCAGAAAAAATAATTTCGCCACTCGATTATACTCTCCACTTCCTTTAATTTGAGATGCATAGAAACAAAACTCGCTATGTCCATATTTTTGCCAAAATTGAGTTAATCATTGGAATTAAATCACGCAATCGTCTATTAACACATGTGTTTGATGAGAAATCTCAAATGATTTTATCCTAAAGTAAAATCAGTTTGAAATATTGAGTCATTTGCAAAACCCTTGCATGTTCAATATAAAGTGAATTTCTTGTTACTGGTTTAGGAGGTTTTACTCAAAAACACAAAAACACTTAGATTGGACATGACGAGTTTTAATTCTATACCCCTCATTTGAAACCCCACACGCCCCATTTTGGGCAGCCACTATGGGGGGGGGGTAACCTTTCTCCCTTCGCACCACTCCCAATTTTGTTTACCTATCTTTTTCTCCCGAACATTACAAATACAAGTAAAAAACCTCATTGCTCTACACCCCACCCACGAAAAGTTATGTATGTAGAAATGCACGAGAATTGACCGTCCACAGCAACATGCTACTTCTAATTTTGCTCCGGTCATTGAGCAATTCTGCATTGAGCTATTCCGTACCGAAAGGATTAATAAAAAACCACACCTCTGTATTCAACGCAACCATAAACATAATGCAGAAGGATCAACAGACCGCATGCCACCAATACCAAGACTTGAAGAACCATATAACTACGGTGACTGAAAGGATGAAGAAATGTATCAAGAGCGATTAACACAGTCATTCACATCTATGGCTATTCAAACAATGTTAATCGCTTCGAATTTCCATCGGATCCAAAATGCGATATTGGATGTAATGGTTCCGCTCACAGCTCCCAACTTATATCACCGGCCCAATTACAGCAAGAAATTGCAACGATTAAGAATTAAGAGCCATCTTGCACCGGCTTTAGTACTTTGAGCATTTGAGGACATTATTCTGAGCTTCTACAACTTTTTGTTTTGAAGTGTTCCACATCATACCGGTACCAGTGAAAATCAACGAAACATTCATCGCGATACGCCCATCTTTTCCATTCTTGATGCTGAACTTAGATCACGACCAGTATTATCCTCTTACTGAGCAAGAACTGGTAGCATGCATCTCACTGAAGGACAAAGGTATACTTTGCAAATAGAATCACCTTAGTCGGTCGCAGCAATCACCAGTCTGCCAAATCTTAAAGACCGAGAGGTGGCCCCACTGGATATAACTACAGACCCGGAACCAATGGATCTACTCTCTACCACCACCACAAATGACATAGTTTGCAACAATACCGTCACCGAGAACACTCTTGAACAATCTGGTCGAATGAAGATTCAAGCATAGTGCGTCATAAAGCAACAACTTATTACAAAGATTGTGATATACACAATCAAACAATCTTTCAGACACTATAACCCCAAACCAATTGACACCAGCACTCCAGCAAACTCACCATTACGTGCCACACCTGCAAGAGCTAGCAGAGCTTAAGAAAAAACTGATGGAAATGCATAATGAGTTACCAGCCAAGCTAACACCAGACCTATTTCTTATACTCATCACCATTATATGCCTTGTGTGGAAATTTCAAAACCATTAATGATGTGCCCAAACCAAGAATGAAGACAAGAGCTCTGCCGTCGATCCTAACGCAGAAGACAACGAATTATCAAGAGAAGACTTCGTTGTTAGACTTGACATATGACATGGTTGAATGCAGGATTCAACAAAGAAAAAAAAACGCTACACAAAAATAGAAAATTTTGATTCTAGGTCCCTGAGTTTTCCATTTTTTTAATTTTTTTATTGAAAAACAAGGAAAAAATCTAGAATAGTCCAAGACCAATTCTTACGATATCCTAGATGAATGCCCTATGTAAATTCGTATAGTCACCCCTCTGCGCAAGTTTGATGGTTAAAGTGGTTTTCGCAACTATTTCTAGAACGGTTATAATTTCATAGGACTTCATATTTTGAAAAACTCTTCAGTACAATAAAAACGTCTAGGACTGATCTTCTCACAGTGTATGTAAAAAAACCCCTGAATTTATGTATGGTAAACTAAGAAGGTGTTACCCGATTTGACAGCCCTCTAATGTTGTTTTCGTTCGAACATCAGGTTCGCTCTGGAGGCAACCCCGTTCAATCGAACGGTTTCAGAGTGCACCTGAAAAAGTTTGCTTGTGTATGTATACTAACGTCAGCCGTTTCTTTGTAGGTAATGATCCTAAAACAGAAAATAATAAAAAATTTTCCACTTCAGAATCACAGGAAACTGCTTGAAGATGATGAGTCCATAAGCTCACTAATAATATCTTCCATTTTTAATAATAATTGCTTTTAAAATAATGTCAAATGTTAAATGACACTACTATCAAATAACAACTAGCTTTTGTTTGTGTGAGTGAGCTCACAGAGAATCCGTGAAAATTTCAGAGCGAACCTGATGGTTTTAGAGTTGCCTCCAGAAACAACCATGACGACATTAATGAACGGGCTCTGGAGTTATCGTGAGGACAGACGTACATGCAAAACTCAAAACAACTTTTAATATTATGCGTGGGTGTCCAATCCATTTTGCTCTACCATCATTATATCTGTGCAGTACAAACGAAATGACTAACTTAGTATACCCTATAGATTTCATCTAGGCTACAACATATGAAAAAAAAAATTGTTATTTAATAATGATACATACGAATGTCTTGATCTAAGTATAAGATAGTTTTATATCAGAGATAGGTTTCGATAAGGCAAGCAATAAATTGTATAGGTATGGTTGGGAAAATTTCACTCCTCCCAGTTGCACGTGTTTGAAGTTCTTTCTGGTGTTAGGGCACTACACTCCGTTATCTGATCATTCCTCTATGAGCCTGTTTACATTAGATCAAAGCGTGCGACATTGCAGGTTTTGCAGAGGAATTGTTCACATTTGAACCTTTGCCCCATCAACTTGGCTGTGTACATTTGACAAGTGGAGCTCTTTGTACATGGCACAAAAACACACAAATGAACTGAATTTATGTACTTTCCAAATATAGGTACATATAATAAGTAAATATAAAACGAACAATGGTGTTAAGCTTATAATGTTTGAAAATATACAGGGTGTCCCGTAAGTCGACGTCAAGCCGGAACCGGGTGATAGACCAAATCGTAACAGTTACCAGAAAAATATAAAAAAAAATCTAAGTCATGTATTTTTCAAATTATAGGCATTTCTTTTGTTTTCGAGAAAATGTACACCTTGTGATGGTTTTTTACTTTTTTTCAATTTTATTTTTCTTATGTAATCCCGAATAGTGCTTATGTTACCTGTTGCTTTAAGTTCTAAGCCAACTGTTCCAGCTTGGAAGAAAATGTCACATTTTGCCGAACCAACAATATAAAATTAATAATTCGTTGAACTTTAACTGACTGTACTGAAAAAAAATGTATTACGCCAGTCTGGCAAGTAACTTTAAAAGTTGACGCATTTAATAAGGATTCTAAAATGTTATAACACTTGCTACATTATTTCTTAGATTACTTCAAGAAACCCAGTTGCGAAAAATTTCTTTTCACCTACTAAAATTGATTCTAGTATACCCAAAGCTTGCCTTAAGAGCGTAACTTTAAGATTCTAGCTTGAGTGAGACGGAGAGTCATTCCATGAAGTGTGAGTGAGACAGATAGTGACTTACTGATAGTGCTTATGTAAGCTGTTGCTTTAAATTCTAAGCCAAGCTCACCGAATATTACAAAACCACGAGCTACACCCATACCATGTACAGCGAGTACAAACCCTGCTACCTCGGGATTATCAACCTCGGGTTGCGTTTTGCCAAACGATGCTACAAAGACAACGGGAAGATCCGCGATTCTTCGAGAAAATTTTGTGGTCGGATGAATCGACATTTAAAAAAGACGGTTACATGAACCTACACAACTTGCACGAGTGGCACGTAGAGAATCCGAATTTAATGAGACAAAATAGATCTCAATATCGTTTTAAAATAAACATGTGGAAAAGTCATAGGACCTTTTGAATTGCCAGAGGTCTTTAATGCTGAGGTTTATTTAGATTTTTTGCAAAACCATTTACCTAATTTACTGGAAGACATGCCACTAAATATTTACAGAGAGATGTGGTATCAGCAAGACGGCTGCCCAGCGCACTATGCGCTTTCAGTTAGAGAATATCTCAATGAAGAATATCCGGACAGATGGATAGGGCGGTCTGGTACGATCTCGTGGCCAGCCCGTTCACCTGATCTAAATCCATTAGATTTCTTTTAGTGGGGAGCAGTAAAAGAGAAAGTTTATAAGAAGTCAATTGAAAATTTAGCTGAGCTTCGGCAAAGAATTACGGAAGCAGTTGAATTTGTCAACAACGGAAGAATTGCCCGTCTGATAACCCGATCTTTTTTAAGAAGATGTCGAGCTTGTATTGAAGCTGAAGGAAGGCAGTTTAAACATCTTTTGTAAATAATAAATCTTAGCATTCAAATAATTGGTGTTTAATTTTAAACTTAAGGAAAATTTGTCCTAAATTTAACAAAAAGTTAGCATCTCTAACTTAAAAACGTCACTATCTGTCTCAGTCACACTTCATGGAATGACTCTCCGTCTCCACTCAAGCTAGAATCTTAAAGTTACGCTCTTAAGGCAAGTTTTGGGTACACTAGAATCAATTTTAGTAGGTGAAAAGAAATTTTTCGAAACTGGGTTTCTTAAAGAAAAAAATTTTTTTTTCCGTAATCTAAGAAATAATGTAGCAAGTGTTATAACATTTTAGAATCCTTATTAAATGCGTCAACTTTTAAAGTTACTTGCCAGACTGGCGTAGTACATTTTTTTTTTTAGTACAATCAGTTAAAGTTCAACGAATTATTAATTTTATATTGTTGGTTCGGCAAAATGTGACATTTTCTTCCAAGCTGGAGCAGTTGGCTTAGAACTTAAAGCAACAGGTTACATAAGCACTATTCGGGATTACATAAGAAAAATAAATTTGAAAAAAAGTAAAGATTTGTAGCAACAGGAGCTAAAAAACCATCACAAGGTTTACATTTTCTCGAAAACAAAAGAAATGCCTATAATTTGAAAAATACATGACTTCGATTTGTTTTATATTTTTCTGGTAACTGTTACGATTTGGTCTATCACCCGGTTCCGGCTTGACGTCGACTTACGGGACACCCTGTATATCATTTGGAGTGAAAGTTAATTTACTATAGCCAAGCAATGGAAGAAATTATCGTATGTGGACTAATAACAACTCTCACATCAGGAGCCCCATAGTAAATTATTAAATTAAATTTTTTTTTATTTGTTTAGATTCCGTGATTCCTCAAACAATCTGGCGGGAGCGATTTCCAATAAGAAAACTCAAGCAGGCTCTTTGATATATTAATCGTATTTATGAGTTATCAAAGCAAATACAATCATTTTCACCTTGTTATGCCTGTAGTGTAATTTCCTGTTATATTACCCATCAAACAATACCTCAGGAATACAGGGGAAAAACAGTCAACATACAACTGCCACATCAGAGAAAGGTAGATGACTCGAACGGCAAATTGACATACAGTAAAAAAAAAATTTTTTTGCACCCATAACATTTTTTGCTCGTCTCATTGAACCCTATCCGTGACAAAATATTTACATTTTGATCAGGACATACATACCTATATGTAACCATTAACCATTTCTTTAACAATTTAGAATTACTTACGGCGTCATTTCATTGTATCTTAACTTTTTTATGTAATAGTCCCGTTTGAAAGAAGAAAACTCCTCATCAATACTCAAATTATCATCAGAAATATTATCTTCCGAGAACTAAAAATAAAGTTTGAATAAATTATGAATATATTACCATATAAATATTACCATGCGATTTTCCTCAATCAGCCTAAGAGCCGAGCTCAGATTTTCATTGTGTACTTCAGCGATATCAAATTGGTAGTCATCTTGAATATCCTGAAATTTTGAGAACAGCAGAAATTGAAATTTAAAGCGTAACAATTTATATAAAAATGTGGAAGTAATATAACTTATTTTAGATTTAGTTATCTTATAATTTTTTAAATTATGATTATAATATTTGTGACGAAATATTATAATATTATATTATATAACTAGCTAAAGTTACCCGTTGGTTTTTTTAAGAATTTTGGGATTCGAACGCGATACAGACAAAGTCTTGGCTTTTCTTAAATTTCTTGCTATTTCCGCTGACCGCAACACTATTTTCTAGTTTGCTTATATTTATACTATATAAGGTATACTAAGATTGTCATTCCGTTTGTAACGCATAGAAACAATGGTGGTAGCCCAAAATGAATATTAAAAGTTATTTTGATCTTTGCATGTCAGTCTGTCTGTCTGGCCGTACGATCCGTAATTCGGAGCGTGTTTACTTAGAGAGCCGAAATTTTGCACACTGCCTTTTAAAAAAAATTTAGATTTCATCGAAAATGGGACAAATCATGTAACAAAATTTTCATCTTTCACTATAGTATATATTTGAGGGAGCTTGAGAGCTGAAATGTGTACAGGGCATTTTCATTAAACTACTGAATACAATTTCAGTAAGAACTAAATCGGCAACCCTTTCTTGGTGTTGCTATACAAAACTTTGGTTTTTATTTTTATTTTTATTAGGGTATATAAAATATTATTGGCTTTAGACCAGTTATAAGTTTTTTTCTTGGTTTATTGAAATTTGTAGAAAAGGTCCACAAATGAAAGTTCTAGAAAATTTGGTTCTTTTCTTTTTTATAAAAACTGTGCACTTCTTTATGTCACAGAAAAATAAACACAGAATGGCAAGGAATTCTTAAAATTATGCACTATTTATACCAACGAGATATCCAACGATCTTCTCGCCAGTGATTGACAGACTGGGAATATTTTAAGAGGAAACCGTTACAATTTGATAGAATGTTGCAGATAGAAGCGTGAAAATTCTTTAGGAGTTAGAATGGTGAAGTGCTACAAATTCCGATAAAATCGCCCGATTGTTATGGTCGCAGCCTTAAAATTCTGGCTCAACTGCGGGTATCTCTCTAACTACCCCACGATCCTTTATACGTTACAGTGTAGACGACGATGCCGCGTAAACGGGTTAGAACAAAAATGGAAAAGACGAAGAAGAAAAAAGGCGGAAAAGGGGGGCTGTTAAAATAGATGTCTCGAGAAAAAACATGGAAAATAAATAGAAAAATGAGAAAAGGATTGAGAAAAGCCGTAAAATCAGTCGGTCTAGCAAGGAGTTCTAGAGAAAAAAGGAGGAAGAATAGTTTTCGCGTCTGGAAAATACGACAAAAGCGAAATCAACGATATTTCAAAAGTTATTTTTCTGGAAAAATGGACTTCGACAGCCGGCAAAAGTCGCACATCTTCCGAGATCAGGACTGCCGAGTGCTCACCTTTTTGTGATAGCTTTTTGTTCATTTGCGAATTTATTTTGGCTCTGTAGAGGCCACAATCTCGTAATCTTTTATAAACAGTGAGATCTACCCCAGAAAGAATTTTTATCTATTCCTGACCTTCGGAAGAATTTCTGAAACATTAGTACCCAAAGGAGCACCTTCAACTCCACCTTAACGAAGCCACTAATTAGCGCGTACAGGAGGTCAAACAGACGACAATTGAGCAGCAGAATTTCGAAATTTTCCAGCACCAGGCATCGGAGACTTAAGTGTTGTTTGCGAAATCGTCTATATACCATTAGTTGTGAGTCGAATAATGTAGCCATTGACCACGGGGGCTAGCACATACTTAAGAACTAAAGAGCCCCTCCTTTGTTCGTCCAGAAAAGATTTTGTTGTCCAGCGTCAGCCGAAAACAAACCCCGTGCAGATAACTAAACTTGAACTATAAGTAGCTTGTGCTATGCTTATGATCGGGTTATATACGAGTTTTAATGTGATTTATTAGGATTATCTCCGATCTATGTCCAGTTTGAAAAAATAAAAGAATGATTTAGGGCGTCTTTTATTAAAATATACTTGAAACGTCCTAAACCACTCTTTTATTTTATTTTTTTCAAACTGGACATAGATCAGAGATAATCCTAATAAATCACATGAAAACTAACTAAATTTAAGTTTGAAATATAAAGTAAAGTGCTTGTTGTAATTCTTTTATCATTGCTAAGTATATAGTTGCATAATGGAACATCCAAGAGGCGCCTCTACGAGGGAACCAAAACAATGGAGATCATGTAAGCTGTTGTCTTTCATAAATTTTTTTTATATAATTATCTAAAAGTAGACAACTTTAACCTTCTCGTTAATATATTGACAGATATCGATTCCAGCTTTTGAAATGACAGGGTAATATTCCCGTAAGCATATAAATGCACGTATTCATCAAATTTGTGCGTATAATAATCTTTTTACATTCGAATAATCAGTCTAATACATACAATTATTAAGATTGCTGCCATTGCATAAAAACTAATAAGGAAACAGCATATCGGGTGCAAGGTATATAGAACAGAGGTACGGAAGGAAACGATATGGGAACTGTTCTTAAACGTTCCCGTAATTTTTCGTTCCTTCCGGAATAAAATTATATTTTTAAAAAAAAATCGTTCCAGAGAGAACTTAAAAATATCGTTCCGATCGAACGAATTCGTTTTATAAATAATGAAAAGTTATTTTTGGAACTTTTCCGATTAAATTATCGAATAAAGTTCTCGTGTCATATTTTAACAAAATGGAAAATAAAAGCAAAAGAATTTTAACTACGCCTTGATAAGAGAGAAAATATGCTGTGAGCTCTGATGCATTCTTAGACGAACTGTATCTAGATCCAAGGTTTGAAAATATCATTATCAGTTGGGCTGTAGAAACTCTTTCCTTTTACAGATTTCGTTGTGTTATTGTGTCGGCAAGGCCCGAAAACAAAATCAAAGTTATAACGTTTTTTAAATATGTTGCAAGAAAAATCCATCAGTTGTTAGAAGCTTTTATCATAGTACTGAATGCTGTCACTTATTCACTTTTCAAAAGAAAACATAGAGAGGCCAGAGAGCAGTACCGCTAGAAGCGAGTCACTAGAAAACTCTACGGTATGCTAACTTGAAAGTTAATTACCTGGATCTACCAGTGAAAGCTCAGGATTGTGTTGGGACATCTCTGAATCCACCACTAATTCATTGTTGGAGGAATTTTTACCTGTATCATTTGGAGCAAATACCGATATGAATCCTGTTGCAGAGGAAGTAAACCAACACTTGCGGGAATATTATGCTGCCATCGAAAGCTTCAAGTTTCAACAAGATATCTGTAACGTTAGCACGCTGAAACATAACGTCACCTAGCTGTCAATGGAGTTGAGAAAAGTAATCTTCTTCTTTCTCCGAACAGACTAACCTGACGTTCATGCGAACGAACGTTTAGTCTTATGTACAAGTGAAGGCCTATCTTCAACTCTTAGAACTAGTAAAACGTCAATTGTCAAGACCTGTCAAGAGCGGATGAACATGGTACACCATATTTCCGCCTGTTCACCTGACAACAAAATTTTATCAAGTGCTCCGTGGCAGTGCAGTAATCCAAGAAGGGCCATTTAAATTAACAACATCGGTTAAGACTACTTGTATATACGTACGGAAAAGTGCCGCCGCGAGTAAGGAAAACCACAGAAGTCCTTCAAGTGACATATTAAATCATTTTAAATCACCACGCGGCCTGTTAAACATTTAATGTGGCATTAGAGCGGTGTGCACCTTAAGTATCAGGCAATTCAATTAATTACGCAAAAAAGGTGTGTGAAATCCGCCACACAAGCACTTGGAGTCAGGATGCCCAGGCTATCATAAGAAAATACAAAGATACGAGGACTGATGGATTGAAACATTACGATTGGGAAATATATAGACAGTAAAATATCACGGCAACGTTAAAGACACATTGTGCACCCGGAACGAATGCTCTCGTCAAAAGGCCACTTCGAGCAGGAGGAACTTAGGCAGCAGGGCTGCTGGATCACTATAGCTCTATGCTAATATAATATAAAACAGAAAAAGATCTAGTACATTAGCTGCAGGGCACGATCTTAAGTATCAAAGACCGATTTCTAGCATTAAGCGAAAGTAACCTCAGGGCCACTAGATTTATAGTAGAGTTCAATTCATCAAATGCCACGGCCAGAGAAACGCTCCTGCCCTATGTAGAATAGCGTCGTAATCATATTTAATCGTTACCTACAGCACCAAGGTAGACGATTTTTAGCAACAAAAAACAATTTTTTTGCATTCTCAGTTTTCAGCCTGATCCTGCTGACCCAGAGGATGAAGCTTCACCCGACTGGATATGGCAGAGTAAGTAAGCTAATAACTAAATAATCAAAACAAATAATGACAAACTAATAACTATATTTATTTACTCATTTCCTTATATAAGTTAATAATCCCTCACAAATTTGAATTAATTTATGGCGGCAAGCTTTTCCGCATACTACGAAATTATATGTTTTGAATATAAGTCCCAGCTTATGGGACATGCTGTACAATTATTAGAGAGTTGGAAATCCTCCACTCTAGGTGCTCGCGAAGTCACTTGGGGTAGGTCCAAGAATTTTTTTGTGTAATTTAAAGATTTTATTATGTACTTACCTGAAGAGTTCATGAAGTAGTGCGTCTAAAATTTTATTACGTATTACGATTTAAGTTAGTGAGGAACGTCGGAATGAACCTTCATAGCTTAGAGCCATACTTACGTCATATGGAGAAATTACGTATATCTCGAGACCTTTGTTTTGGTCCAAGTTTAGTATTAGGTGTACCGAAGGGTAGTACAATATTGCATTTCGAATTTTTGTTTTGATTTAAACGCATAGCGATATACCTGTACTCACTATTTTAGCGCAACGAGATTGGATTTAAATGCAGAGCGATGTGCCGGTGTTACATTAGTTTTGTATTATGACAATGGAGCTATTAAAATAATTTTTTTTGTATGAAAGAGAGGGGTAAAGCTATGTACCTACTCGCATCATAGATAGGATTACTAAGTAGCAAGATTTTTTTATGTTCTCGCTTAGAGTTTTATTTTATTTATATCAGGGACATCAACTTATGAATAAACATATATCTTTAGCGCCACGTGCCAACTAAGTAAGTGTCTTGTTATTTTTTTTTTTTGGGTCATTCCTTCAGAGGGGTGATTCCTTCCTTCAGGTTGTATGCTTAGATGGCTACTAGTTAGGTGAATGTCCGTCCTGCAGCCTCTCGCACTCCACAGGAAGCTATAGATGGGGTAGTCTTCTCACTTCCTGTCAACCACATAGCCCCTTCTTACATGGTATGGGATTGATAGCGGCGGGCTATCGATATCTTCAGGGTGGGTTGGTTCCCCAAGGGAGGGCACCGCTACACGCAGTGCACATCCCCCCGCCCGACTGCTTAGAGATGCCAACCGAGTCTCTCCAGTCATCTTGAATATGCCATGGGCATATTCAAGCACCTTCTCCCAGTTCAATCTCAGTTTCATTCCCCCGTGGTTATCTCAAGGAAGTGGACTGCATGTTAGTCTATCTCAAGCTTCCTTGACCACATTCTTGTCTGCGGAAATATTGACCTATTGGTGAAGCCAAGACTCCACACCCCTGACGGCGAGGTAGTCCGTGCCTAACCACCAGCGCAGCCCCCCCCCCCTTTTTAGGTAGCAATGAGTTTATGTTAGTTGCCACTCTCCATGACTGGGTGTGAATGAGGAAAAAACACTCCTATACAAGCCCAGGAAGAAAAATAAATAAAAAGATTACGTTTGGACTTTTTACCGGGTTAAACTTAATTTTCTTCAAGAAAGAATTTTTTGGGGATTCTCCGGTATATAGCAAAAGCTAAAAAATGTTCTAATTTGTTATTTCATCACACAACCCTTTAATTTCTGGTGACAAGTTTCAAGTCTTGGTTCGACTCATCAACAGGTCACAAATAGCGAAATTGGGTGATTTGAAAAACAAATGAAAAAAATGAAAACAAGAGAAGAAAGAAATGAAAAGTTTGAGAAAAATAAAGAAAAAAACAACAGAAACTTGTCACCAAAAATTAATGGGTTGTGTGATGAAATAACAAATTAGAACATTTTTTTAGCTTTTGCTATATACCGGAGAATCCCCAAAAAAATCTTTTTGAACAAAATTAAGTTTAACCCGGTAAAAAGTCCAAACGTAATCTTGTGTTTTTTCCTCATATAATTCACACCCAGAATTTATTCTGAGTTTATATGAGAAGAGATCAGTTTGATCTTTTCAAGCGTCTGCAGCAGGCAGAAAAACAAGCTGCACCGATGAGTGTACTCGTAAGGTTTTCTGCGGACACGAAACGCTTCTTCTTCTTCCTTTTCTTCTTTATTTTCAGCCCACTGCGTGGCGTATACAGGTTCGATTCGCTTCGAATGAATCTGTTTCTTTAAAAAAATTTTAAATTTTTTTAATAAATAAAAAAATTGTTTTTTTCTCTATTTTTCTCAAACTTTTCATTTCTTTCTTCTCTTGTTTTCATTTTTTTCATTTGTTTTTCAAATCACTCAATTTCGCTATTTGTGACCTGTTGATGAGTCGAACCAAGACTTGAAACTTGTCACCAAAATTAATGGATTGTGTGATGAAATAACAAATTAGAACATTTTTTAGCTTTTGCTATATACCGGAGAATCCCCAAAAAATTCTTTCTTAAACAAAAAAAAAAAAAAACTTGTATTCTATATACCACCTTGATCGGGTGAAAACCTGCCACTCGGCGAATTGTTTGAGTGTGCTGTGTTTGTATTCGTTTCGTCATGGCAGTATGCAATCGTGACATTTTGAACGGGACATTTTTTAAAATCCAAATTGCTATGTAAAATAATGAAATTTTTAGTGCGCCCTTATTTTCAGATAATATTTCTTAGCGTTTCCTTTGTATGGCTAAGATAATTAAATGGCCATGTGACAATGCAGTTGTAACCAAACAAACCGGCATTGGAAAATGTTAAATTTTTTGCCATGGCTGTTTATTTTTATAAATATTTCACTTTATTTTGCTTAAAACACTATAATTTATTAGTAAAACTATTAAACTTGCTTGCAAAATCATTTCCCTCGACATACACTCCGGTTGTTTATGCAGCACAGCACAGCGCACTTTAACACCATAATTCAAGACTCCGGAGTCTCTATTATATAAAATCCCGTTCACAAAACAATATATCACTATTGTATCACGTACTATTAAGTAAAAATAACTTTTAATTATTTACCACAAAATCGCTAAATCAAACCCGAACTTTCTTTTCATAAAATCTAAAATGTCAGAAATCAAGCAGAATTGTCATACAACGCAAAACCCTCTTCTCATTTCCCCCCTGATCATTGGGTCTGACTGTCATTGAATTGCTTTCATACGTACACTGTATTCGCCTGTATTCCCCTTTTCCTTATTAGTTATTTATTCAATGGATGTTGCTGGAATTTATACAATCGGTCTAGTAAGAATAGCGATCATAGTTTTACTTGCAATGACATTCAAGTATTTATATAATCATAGTTATACCTATTTTTATAAAACAGATTTGCTATAGTTGAAAAACTTGTATTGTCTGCTTTTGTTGCGTTTTGTGAAGGTATCTAGGTACCTAGGAATTTCAAATTGAGTTATGTATTCACTGCGTATCCTGGCTATAATTAAAAAAACAAATTATGGAAATCCATGCAATACTTACAGAGGAACTGGATTTTGTGTCTCATCAATTTGGTCATCTTCCAGTACAGAAGAGATGTTGTAAAATTTTTAAATATACACGGTGAAGCTTGTGTGTAGGATGAAATCGCATCTATATTTTGTCCCCTAATCAAATATGTAATTAATTTTTGAAACGCTTTTGGAGAAAACTGTAAAAGAAGTGTAGCAGTCTTTTTCAAGGTGAAAAAATTGCCATTTTTGGTACAAAAATGCCCATATTTTCATCTCATCATTGCGATGAACTGGTAAGTCCTGGAAATTCACTTCCCATGACAAAAATGTTCGCAGCGAAGTACTAATGGATGTGAACCATAGAACGGAAGAAATATATGCAAAATATGGGAACTGGAGTGTATGTGACTCTAGTGCAAAGAACGCGTTTTTCGGCGGTCAAAATTCAGCTATCACGTTAAAACGATCAAGGACAAACTACACCACTCGATTACTCTCTCCTCCCTCTTTAATTTGGTATCAAACATGACGTAGTCTGGACAACCCCTATGAAGGGTGGTACGACCCCAACCCCCAAGACACCCTGCCCCGAAAATTGTTCACCTATATTTTTTACTCTAAACTCTTAATCCATCAGAAAAAAACCCCAATACTCTACAGCCATCCCGCACAGAGTTAGGCGCCCGTGAATATTGCGACAACAAAATTTTCCGCCGAGGCCGCTCAAATCTGCAAATTACCGTTAATCGAAATAAAATATAGCCTATAATACCCATTCATAGCTAATTACCAAAGTAAATTCTTAGTCCTGAGCATACCCCTGCGAATTATTGCAGCTCCTGATATTGTCTTTATTTTTTTTTTTTAATTTCCGTTAATCAGCTCCCATTTTTACCCTGCACTCTCCCCGCCCGTTTTCCTACAACTATCTTGTTCGCCCTGAACTCCCATTTTTTTTTATACCACATACATTCTCCTTCTTCTCTCCATTCTGTCGTTATCCCGGAAAAACTCGAGAAAACATACCCTCCTACATCCCTCAAAAACAGCCCCTACAAAAAAGAAATTTCAATTTATTTCAATAGTGGAAGGTAAAAGACAGATGTACCTCAAATATGAAAAAAAAAGTCCAATCCTCTACAACAAAAAGTGATACCCTTAATCGTCCCAGGCGATTCGCACTTTTTCACATTTCTTACGTTTTCCCTAATTCTCCAACCATGTTAGTGAATTGGGAATGGAGAATTCTAAGAAAACGAAATTCTCATCTCCCAAAATTCCCAAATTCTCCGTGTTGCAGAATCCGGCCCCTGGTCAAGTAAAAATGCAATATTGAGTGCATAAGTGCAGGGAGTCTGTCGGGAACCATCAAATTGGTTAAATTAAGAGTAATTGTATCAAATTTTAGAGAAAGAATAAAGTACGTTTTTTTATATATGAAGTACTGTTGTAATTGATTATCATCTCTGTCTGATTCTTTGTTTTCTTCTCTCAACCGCTCAGCGGATTATCAAAGTCTTACGATCATGAGTTATTTCTAATCTACAATGCATGGTAAAACCATGTCATCAAAACGACATGGATTTTTGTGTTTGCTTCCCACTTTTGCATTTGAAAATTCATGCTTGCAAAAATGTGTCTTCTTTTTCATTCATTTGACAGCATGAGCACGAGCTTATGTATAGCATTTAATCAGCAAAAACAATGTAGTAATACTTCAGGTGTATTCAGCATAATTTAGAACCATGTAGAGAAATTTAGAACAAAACAGCTGTAAACTAGAACTTGAACTTTCAGGCTTAAAAGCAATATTAATATTTTATATCATTCGATTTGTCCCAAACAATTTCTAAGTTTACTATACTATAGTATAAATTATTGTGGATCAAATACTTCGTTTGATGTAATTTTGCAGTGAAATCGAAGTAATTACAACAGCTGTTTAATTTGGCAGCTTACCACTATTTCTACTGATGTGTTTCCCCAATTTATGAAAGCGATGCAAGTTTTAGAATTTGTCCACTCAATCGTTCACCTTAGCGTTAGAATAACTGTAAAAATGGCCATTTCGGGTTTCTTTTGGCCTTGAATTAAGAAAGACGTCCGTAACTGGACTCAAAATTGCCTACCTTATCAGAGAAGCAAAATGTTCAGATACATTAAGAATGCTCCTCGTAGATTCCCCATGTCTTCAAATCGTTTCTAGGCTATTGATCGGTATACGCGTTGGCGACAAGCATTCCCATTCGAAATATTAGCGCAGCTACAGTCCTCCAAAATTGCATTTCACGTTTTGCATTCCTAAAGTAGAAAGGGAAACTAGCAGATTGGCTATGAGGCTCCACTTGAAACTTATTTTTTATCCTTTTAAAGTAATTTTATTGTAAAATCAATATTTAAATTAAATTTATTTGTTTTAGAAACTTTAAAATAAATTTTCGTTTTCATTTATTTTTTAAATATATTTTACAGTTATTGCTTTCACATTCCCGGCTTGACTATTTAAATTATTATTTTACTTTTTAACATTTTTAAGCATCTTTAGAGACCTTTATAGGGGTCGTGGATTCGATTCCCACCTTCGTCTTGGTCCTGTGCTTCTTCTAATTAATTTTCTTTTCGCTTCTACACTTATTACCACTCGCTAAAAATGACAAGTATCTATGTGTCGTAGACATTTGACGTATCTTAGCAATTCCTGAAATTTTTAGTCTCTTCATGAAGTGGTACGAACCTTTACGCCGATAGTGTAATACCAACCGATATATCCGTAAATGTCTGGATAAAAACTGGTTGATCGTCTTAACTCTACTGGATTACTCCAAGGCTTTTGACAGCATACACCACACTAGGCTTTTGTCGAATCTTTGCACTCATTTCAATTTTTCATCCTCGGCCGTACTTTTAATATCCAACTTTCTTACTGAGAGATATCAACGAGTATCGCTGACCATCTGTCAAGCTTACTGCCATTGTCTTCGGGGGTACTGCAGGGTTCCATACTTGGTCCCCTTCTTTTCAGTCTTTATATTAATGACCTCCCTGAAAACATTAAGTATTGTAATATACATCTTTATGTCGATGATGTACAATTATACTTCATAGGTCTGATCGAAGATTGTGGCGACCGCATAAACTCGGATCTGCATAGATAGTTGGACAGAAGACAATCTCTTAGTATTAAACCCCACTAAATCACATGCAATGGCAATATATAGGCAGAGCTTGGACACAACCGATATTCCCCCTATTGCTTTGAACTCTGTCAATTTGACGTATGTCAATACGTTTAAGGGCATTGGAGTTCTCCTTAATACTTCAATGAGTTGCTGTGACCAAGTCAATAGTACTGTTACTAAAATTTACATGGGACTTCGACGGCTGTGGCTGTCTGCTGATGTACTGCACAGATGTATGCGTATGAGGCTCGTAAAAATATTACTCCAACCTTATTTTACAGCGGGTTTAGTATTCCCGCATTTAGATTCCACATGCGCTCGAAAGTTAAATGTAGCTTTTAATGACTGCACGAGATTTATATTTGGGATGACACGTTATGACCACATCTCACCTGTTCGGTATGCTTTGTCCGGTTGCTCCTTAAATACGATGCTCATCCGCAAACAGATTATCTTTTTACACAAGCTAATTTACAACAAAAAGCCATTATATCTCAGTGACGAACTGAATTTCATGCATTCTTCAAGGAATTTAAACATCTCTATTCCACGTCATAAATATTCCATATATGAAAACTCCTACTTGTTCAAGTTGTACGTATTTGGAACTCAATTCAGAGGACGAGCGATGCGAGAATTTTTAAGAGGCTATTTGTATTTGCCACTTGATGGTTGATTTTGTGGTTTTTTGGGTCTGGTTTTTCCAGCAGTCTTGCTATGTATGTAAATATTGCTGCTTGTAGTTAGTATTATTTACTTAGAATTTTGAACTACTTTTAATTTTTAGTTTTCATGGGTTCTTATGCTTAATTAGGTGCTGCTTTATATGATTGTATATGGATTTTTTATTTTTAACTTGCTTATATTTGCATATGTACGGCGAACTCATCTCGATTGATCATCCATTTCCCGCTGTTTTTATTTTTTGGAATCCTCAGTATGAGTTCTCTTGATGATTTGGGACAGGTTGCAGGTGATAACTCACTCCTTAGTTCAACTCTTGCTAGCTTTTCTAATTCTTTAAATTTCGGTCATTTTAATGGACAGAGCATTAGACCAGGCGTCCGAACAGCAAAACTTGATGAAGTTAAGTGCATTCTAGAAGGCGGCTATCTCGATGAGACTTGGCTCAAACCCTATGTTTCCTCTAAGTCTGTTGAGATACCTGGTTATAGGATTTTTAGGAACGACAGACCTGCTATCAGGGGTGGAGGTGTTGGTTTATATATCTCGGGAAGAATCAAGGCTAGGCTAGTTGAAAAGTCAAGTTATCTCACTAATAGTAGTGAATACATCTTTTGCGAGCTTGCAATCGGGTTAGCCAAAGTACTTGTAGGTGTCTGTTATCTCCCCGATGGTGATCTTTCAAAAATGGATGATGTCCTATCTCGTATTTCGCCGCGATAAGAAAGCATCATTATTGGCGGTGACTTCAATAATAATCTCCTTGGCTCGCATGCCTCGGCTAGAGCTAGGGATTTCTTTGCTGGTCATAGCCTATATATCGTCCATAATAATGCGCCTACACATTTTGATGTTTTCCACTCTAGTAAGTCCCTTTTAGACTTCTTTCTGGTGAGCTCGGTCGAGCAGGTTAAGTTTCATAATCAGTTCCAGGTGCCGGGCATCTCTAGACATGCCTTCATATATATTTCATCCGACATTCCCATTCCCCAGGTCACCGAAGAATTGTCCTATCGTGATTATAAAGGCGTTAACGTGGAGGCCCTCTTGGACTGTGCGTTGTCAACAAATTTCTCTGACATGTATCTAACTAACAATGTAGACTTCCAGCTATCGGTTTTCAACAGTCGTGTCCTTCAACTTTTCAATCAACACGTTCCTCTCAAAACATTTTCAAAAAGACCGACTGTATCCAACTGGTATCATACTCCAGCTATCAAGAGAGCGAAGGCTCTTCGGGACCGTGCATTTAGGGCTTACTCTGAGCAATGCACGCTCGAGAGATGGGGACTTTTCACGAAGTTTCGGAACAGGTATCGCAAGGAGGTTCGTAAAGCCAAGATGGCTCAGGAATAACAATATTTGGCGCATCGTGTTCCACTAAGGCTCTTTGGGCGAAAGTTCGTAACCTTGGTGTGCTTTCTGACTCAAACCCCGTGCAGCATGACATTGACCCTGACGTAATGAACAGCTTCTTTGCTTCGGTGCAAACTGATCCTACATCTACCTCTTCATCGAGTAATAATTTTAGCATCGCCGATCATGAGGACTCCTTTTCCAACGTAGATATCTCTCAAGTCTTATACGCCCTCTCGTGTGTCAAATCGGACGCAGTTGGTCTGGATGGGATTCCCTTAAAATTTCTGAAGCTAGTTTTTCCTACCCTCTCTGGTCATATCATTTATCTATTTAATACCATTATCACCACTTCAACCTTCCCTACTGCATGGAAGTCAGGCAAGGTAATTCCTGTTACCAAGTGCTCCAATTCTTCGCAGCCCTCAGTTTTTAGGCCTGTAACCATCCTATCAGCACTCTCTAAGGTTTGGGAAATTTTAGTCAGGAACCAAATAACTTCGGCATCTGCTGTCCCCTGTCTTATATACCCCAAGCAATCTGGCTTCCGCAAAGGCTATAGTACCTCGAGTGCCATTCTGGACATTACCGAGAAGGTAAGGCTCAACATGGAACGCAAACTGGCTAGCATACTCGTATTACTCGACTTTAGCAAAGCCTTTGATAGCTTAGATCACACTGTTCTGTGTCATAAGCTGCAGAGCCCTTTCCGCTTTTCCCGGTCCGCCTGTAACCTGATCTACTCTTATCTGAGCTTGAGACGCCAGTGTGTCATGTCAGGGGATCGTACATCTGATCTTGTGGGCCTCCACAAATGTGCTCCGCAGGGGTCTATCTTGGGTCCAATCTTATTTTTCCTATTTATCAATGACCTCCCAGCTGCAGTTAGGTTCCCTGTTGTACACATCTTGCAGATGACGTGCAACTACTTTATTCAGTGCCACTGGGATCTGCGGGTCAATGTGCTGTAGATATCAACGCCGACCTTTCCTCTGTATCATCTTGGGCTTTGTGCAATAAATTAACCCTAAACCCAGTTAAGTCGAAATCGATTGCCTTCTTTGGTCATCCAATCACGCACCTTCTCAATCCCATCTCCCTTAATGGGATTATTATACCCTATTGTGTCGGAACTGCAGAGGCTAAACCGGGGACTTCCGCAAAGAAGTCCGAAGGTACTAAAAAGAAGCCTCCTCCTGCCCGTGCGAAGCAGGGCAAAAAAGGAAATCCGAAAGGATCTCCTATCAAGGCTGCTAGCGGCCATAAAAAGCCATCTTAGTCATGGCTAAACACCATCTAAGTTGCCTCCAGATAAATCTCCATCATGCCAAAGCGGCATCAGATGTGCTTAGCAGGAGATTTGTCTCGGAGAAACTTAGTCTGGCGCTCATACAGGAGCCCTGGGTACATCAAGGCCGCATCAAAGGACTTCCCACAAAATCATGTAAGTTAATTTATAGTAATGAGCATGAATATCCCAGGGCAGCATTGCTGCTCAACACTAATCTAAATTTTATTCCTCTTTCGCAGTTCATCTCGAGGGACGTAGTTGCAGTAGCTCTCGAGGTACCAACTCCGGGAGGTAGTCACGAGGTAGTAGTGACCTCAGTCTATTTTCCTGGAGAGGCGGATACACTACCTCCTACAGAGCTAAAAAAGCTCATCAGCTACTGCAAACGAAGAGGAAAACAATTCATTGTTGGATGCGATGCGAACGCACATCACACGCTATGGGGCAGCACGGATACCAACATCAGGGGTGAGTACCTCCACGATTTTATAATATCTAATAATTTAGAGATACTAAATCGAGGTAATAAGCCAACCTTTATGAACACTATCAGACAAGAGGTCCTGGACCTAACACTTGCCAGTATGTTCATAAGCACAAAAATAAGCAGGTGGCACGTATCGAACGAGATTTCCATGTCCGATCACAGACATATCAGGTTCGATATAGAAGCCGCACTTAACTCAAGTCTAGAGTACCGAATCCCTAAATTAACTAACTGGGAACTCTATCGACAACATCTTAAGGCTGTAGTTAACTCTCCCGGCAGTAGCATTAGCACAACGGAGGAGTTGGACTCAGCCACTACGCAGCTACAAACGGCTGTACTGACTTCATTCGAACACAGCTGCCCTCTGAAGCAAAAGACTTGTAATCGGCAGGTACCTTGGTGGAATAGGGAACTGAGTTTGAAAAGAAAAGAAGTCAGGAAACTATTTAACAGAGCCAAGCTCTCCGGTACCTGGAGAGAATATAAAAAGGCTCTAACGGAATATAACATAGAATTAAGAAGATCTAAAAGAAGAACCTGGCGGACCTTCTGCGATGGCATAGATCAACTGCCCGCAGCTACCAGGCTCCATAAGGTACTTTCGAAGGATCACACGAATGGTATATGCTCACTTCAAAAAGAAGATGGGAACTATACCGAGAGTTGTGAGGAAACAGTCAGGCTCTTATTAGAAACTCACTTCCCCGACTCTACCAGTCCCGCTCAAGGAATAGTAGCTCCAGACCCAATTGAGGTGGGCAATTACAGGGTCTCTAACAGGGGTAAGAGCCTTGCGGGAAGAATCTTCACTCCTAACAAGGTTAGATGGGCCGTTGGTACGTTTAAACCCTATAAATCTGCTGGAGGGGACGGCATCTTTCCTGCCTTACTACAGCAAGGGGTTGAAGAAATACTTCTTCCACTACAAAACATCTTTCGAGCCAGTTATGCTCTGGGGTATATTCCCCAATGCTGGAGAGACGTCAGGGTGGTATTTATACCCAAAGCAGGAAAAAGAGCTAGCTCTCTAGCCAAATCGTTCCGACCCATTAGTCTCTCATCATTTTTACTTAAATCCATGGAAAAAATCCTAGACCTACATATTCGAAGTGAAGTTTTGATTAAATCACCACTTCATTCTAAGCAATTCGCTTATCAAACAGGCAAGTCTACCGAGACTGCCATCCACACTTTGGTTAAAGACCTCGAAAAAGCTCTAGAAGCAAAAGAGGTGGCCTTATGTGCATTTGCAGACATAGAAGGTGCTTTTGATAACACCTCCTTCGAAGCAATTAAATCAGCTGCCGAGGACAAGGGCTTCGAGCCCCCCACGGTTAACTGGATAGACTCCATGCTTAGAAGCAGGAAGATAACTACTACTCTGGGAAACTGTTCAGTCACGATCACTGCAGCTAAAGGCTGCCCACAAGGAGGAGTTCTCTCTCCACTCCTATGGTCGATCGTGATTGATGATCTCTTAGAGAAGCTGACCAGTTCGGGTTTTACCGTACAAGGCTACGCGGATGACCTAGTAGTCACGATACGGGGCAAGCATGACCAAGTCATATCCGACCTCATGCAAAAAGCCCTTTATAAAGTCCGCACGTGGTGCTTAACCAAAGGCCTCAGTGTAAACCCAAACAAAACGGTTATCGTTCCGTTCACGAGAAGATCAAAGCTTTCACTAAAGGCTCCTCTGCTCGATAACACGGAATTGATATTTTCAGAAGAAGTCAAATATCTGGGGGTCACCTTAGATAAGAAACTTTCCTGGAATTCGCATCTGTCTAGAGTGACGGAAAGAGCGATAGGATCTCTCTACACGTGCCGTCGCTTCATTGGCAGAACATGGGGTCTGAAGCCAAAAATGATGTACTGGATGTACACCACGGTTGTTAGACCCATGGTCACCTATGCGGCCCTCGCATGGTGGCCAAAAACTAATGAAAAGAAGGCTGAGGCTCTGCTTCAAAAAACACAACGGCTTGCCTGTCTAGGAATAACTGGTGCCATGAGGACCTGTCCTACAGCAGCCATGGAAGCCTTACTAAACCTTCCACCCCTACATCTGCAGGTGAAAAAGGAAGCAATCTCCAGTGCTATAAGACTGCAAAAGGAGAAACAGTTAAAACCAGGGAATCTGGTTGGTCATTTAAGTATCTTAAAACAGATACGCTTTGAGCAAATGACGACAATATCTGATATAATCACACCCAAGGTGGATTTTGTAAGACCATTCGATGTGGTTTTGGGAAACCGACAGCAATGGCGTTCCACTAAACCGTCCTTTCATCAAGGATCGATGGTGTGGTATACAGACGGTTCAAAAACGAACAGTGGAGTCGGACTGGGCGTATACGGCCCCAGATGCCATATATCAAAGGCCCTGGGCTTTACCCCTACCGTATTCCAGGCCGAGGTATTGGCCATAGAAGAATGCGCAAATACCTGCATTAAAAGAGCCATAAATGGCTCAACTATTAATATTCTCTCGGACAGTCAAGCTGCCCTCAAGGCCTTAAAGTCCTACACCATCAAGTCAGGGATAGTCTGGGAGTGTCTACAAACCCTAAAAGATTTATCAAGAGGAAACAAAGTTATCCTCATGTGGGTACCTGGACATGAGGGCCA
This sequence comes from Dioctria rufipes, assembly GCA_963924295.1. Lineage (NCBI taxonomy): Eukaryota > Metazoa > Arthropoda > Insecta > Diptera > Asilidae > Dioctria > Dioctria rufipes. The sequence goes on along the minus strand of OZ002742.1, from coordinate 111,216,017 downwards.
TAAAGGCAACGAAATTGCTGATGGCCTAGCCAAAAGAGGAGCGGAAACTCCCTTTGTCGGACCGGAGCCATTTTGTGGCACCTCAAAATGTTACCTCAAAGCTGCCCTAAATAACTGGGAGAACAAACAAAAATCCCTATACTGGGAAAGGCTACAAGGACTTCGTCAGGCAAAAAAGTTTATCGACACCTCTGGAGGAAAAACAAAAGAACTATTACTCCTCAAGAAAACAGAGCTCAAAATAATTACAGAACTCTTCTCAGGCCATTGCCCCTTGAGGTATCACCTTAACAAGATGGGCTTGGCTGAGACTTCATCCTGCCGCTTTTGCCAGGATGCTCATGAAAGCTCGGAGCATCTGCTCTGCAACTGCGAAGCATTGACCAGGCGGAGATTACTCCATCTCGAACATGCTTTTCCTACACCTAACTACGTACGGAACCTCAATCCCAGAAGGATCCTAGACTTTATTAACAGTCTGAACCTAGAAAGGGAATAAATTCAACGGGGACTCACAATAGATCTTTTAGGTCGCGGTGATTGCGAGGCTGTGCCTACACACCCCTCTACGAATCTAATCTAATCTAATACCCTATTGTGACAAGGTCTCCAGCCTTGGCTTCATCTTAGATGAGACTTTATCCTTTTCGCCCCCCATTAATATCTTAATCGGCAGGGTAGGTTTTGGTCTTCGCAAACTTTATAATATCAACATGTACCTGACAACATCTGTAAGGAAGAAGCTCGCCCACGCCCTGTTGTTCTCCCACTTCGTTTATGGGGCGGAGCTATACACTGAAACTTCCGCAGGAAATATTTACAGACTACGCACGTCCTTTAATACGATTATCAGGTATGTGTACGATCTTCCACGGCGGGTACATGATTTACGTGGCTACACGGTGGACTTTCTTAATACACCCTTTGACAGGTACCTTATACTCCGCAACCTCATCTTTTTGTTCAAACTAATTCGAGCTCGCATTCCACAATATTTGTTTTCCAGGTTGGAGTTTGTTAGGTCCCCTCGTTTCCCATTGAATTTAATTATCCCGCGTCATCCAACGTCCTGAAAAATTCCTACTTTGTTCGTGTTATTCCCATTTGGAACTTATTGAATTTCGCTTACTCCTCGCTTACTTTGATGGCATTTAGATCGCACCTTCTAGATTTTTCGAATGCTACTCAATTGGAAGTCTTAACTGGTCGTGCTGGTCTTGCTCTTCGTTAACCTATGCTCTTCTATTTTAGTCCATTATATTCTATTCTATTCTAATCTAACTTAATCTAATTCATTCATTCTATTCTAATTTTATCTAATCCAATTTTTTCCTGTCCTTTGTACTAAGTCCTTATTTCGCGCATTGATTTACTAACTTTCACACTTTCGGCTTGACAATAGGTAGTGCACCTGCACCCTCAGTTCTCACTTTTGTACTAGTACTTTCTACGTAATACCTCTCTGGGTAGCGGGGATATATATCGATCGATCGAGTGCGTTTTGTCGGCATATTTAGAAATTTTCATTTTAGTTAATCTTAGTATTTTTTCTTTCGTGTTTATTTTTATTGTTCTGCCACTCATTTTGTTTGCTGTACAATGGACCTAAAGGCCTAGTTGCTTATCATAATAAATAAAATAAAATATATAAATAAATGTAATTTCGTTTAATTTAATTTAATTTCTTTTTCTTCAATTTTCATTATGTTTGATTTTTTCTCATTCATTATAATTACAATTATATGAAAATATTTTTTCTTTCTCTTTTGGATTTGTATTCTGATATTGAATTTGAACTTTATATTTTAAATTATTTATAGCTATTGTTTTGCTTACAATTATGTAGGATAGGTATAGATACTTCCTGTTTAGTTTAGTACTGAATAAGATTTTGTTATCTTTTTGCATAATCCCTAATAAAATATATTGAATTGAACTAAATCTAAGAGAGGGAGATGAACTGTAAAGGAGGAGGTCACGCATAGATCTGCGACCCCCCCCCCCCTCGAACACACACCTAGTTTTACTTTTTTTTATTGCATTCTCAGAAGAGTCTACCATAACTGCTAGCGGGGAAGAAGCCGAAGGGTGTGCCAGAAAAGTAGTGTGGCTTAGCTGTTGTTTAACCAATTAGACCAATCAGCTTTAACAGCGCTGTCTTTTTTTGGAATCAGTTAGATACGCATTTAATTTGACTTGATTTTGTGCTGTGTGAAGAAAAAACGTCGATAGAAACTTATGATCCCAATGAAACGCCGTAGTTCTTTAACGGCTTGAGAGCGTTTAAACTTGCTGACTGCTTCCACTCGCTCAGGGGAGGGTTTGATATCATGTTGCCTCATTACATATATGGCTGTAAAAATTGGCGGTTGTCCATGTTGGTTTTTAAATCGACTAAAAATTTGCGTCAGATGCTAATTCGTTCAGTTTCTGTAATCTTTGGAAAGTTTGTGCTGCATTGCAAAGAACGAAAGTTTTTCGAACAAATTCAAATAAGCCAAAAAGTGTGCAAACTACTCCTTTAGGAATGTCCTCAGGTTCTACACTGTGTTCTGGGACTGTGCAAACGTTTAAGCAGCTATTATCTTCACATGACTAGTAGTCTCAATTTTTCTTCCTGACAATGTGTAACGGTGAAGACCAGCAGCTTTCAAAAGGACGACAAATGCCCTGTGCGAGGAGGAAGTCAAACCCCTTTTTGGGCTATTAATTTTTTGAGGTATACGACGTGCCTTGGAAATAGCTGGAGGTGCCTTGGTAACGATGTGATGGACTACCTTTTTCGCAATAAGTTTAATAAAACCGTTGTCAACGGAAATTGCATGAAATTGCTGCAATAAATTTTGTACCTCAGGTTTGATAGGAATTGAACGAGAAGAATTTTGTACTTTAACTAGGCGCGCCGAAGTTTTGAATGATGTTAGTATGTCAACGAGATGACGCTTACTAACGTCCATTAGCAGTCAAGAAAACCAGGGCCTAAAATGGGTTTCGGAATATCCGCCATGATAAATTATCATTCAGAGCATTATACTAATGCTTGTTAATCACGATTTAATTACAAAATTCCAACACATTTTTTGTTTAGGTTATTATGATATGAATAAATTACATGTTATATTTCAGCACAGTGAATTGTATAAATAGCTTAAGTTTTATTAAGGAACTCTTTAGAGAATTTTCAATCTCTTTAATACTTCTTGCCCACGTCAGTGGTAAGCGAGCTTACCTTACATCTTAGTTTTGGTGCCTACCAAAACTATTTAGCCTAATTGAACAAATTGAGTAAGATCAAAGAAGTATGCCCGAGGTTATAAGATAAAATTAAATAGCTACATATATTATGTATCACGTTTATATTAAATATTTCAGGATTGGCGGAGCTGTATACGGGCATGAATGAGTTTATTAAGCTACACTTATACAATCATGGAGTTTGCGGGATTACCTAAATATTCAATTTTTGAGAGCTGCCTGGTTTCACAACTATCAGCTAAATTTTTATTGTTTTATTTTAAATTATTGCAATTATTACGTACCTGCTTTGATTTCTTTGCTTGGAAATATTTAAGGTCTGTATTCATTCCATCAAAAAATTCCTTTTCATATTCGGCTAATGTCTCCATAAATTTTTGAAGTCGGTATAAATTCAATTCTCCATTTTCGTTTATGTAACCTAAAAAATTGTTCGTTATAATAAGCATATTCAATGAGTTACTCAAAGACTGTGCAGACTAATTTCGATTTCAATGGGATCTGTTTGAAAAACTGATGTTGTCTTTTTCTATCAGTACCTACTGCACTGAAAATATTCCATGGTACCACTTTTATAGCAAAATCGCAACACGTGTTCTGTATAGCAGTAATTCCACACAAAAAGGATCAAAAGGGACTTGTTTTTGACCCGATCATTTCCAATTTGGTTAAAACTTTCTGTACTCATAAATCATGAGGGTGAACAATAGGTTTTGGCTAACGTTCCAGGGACCCGGCCGGGGTCTGTCTCAACACAATCCATCCATATATATGCTACCATTGTAGTTCAAGCACTTATTATATAATGCCGATACTTGGTAACTATCCTTACTTCTATTCTATACTCACTCAATACTTTTTAGCTTTGGTCTTTAATATTTTGTGTTTAATGCTTAATTTTATAATTGTTGCTTTGATATCTATTTTTTGTTTTTGTCGTCATTCCACTTGTTTGTTCAATTGTTCACTCTATATTTTCTAAGTATCTTTATAAATATATATAATGCTCATAATACTCACTGTATCTATTTTACCGCATTGTTTTGCTTTGTTTGGCTTTCTCTTATTTTACTTTAAGCTCTCTAATATTTGTCTACCTCATTATTATCTCTATTACTAATACTATTTCTGCAGCAATGAATCCGTTTATTGCACTTTTGTTAATTCTCTAAGCAATTTGTGCAAAATGTGCAGGGCTAGTGGAATATGATATTAAGTATGTACTGCTGAAGCCCAATGTGTTATATAAATGTGATGATTGCTTAACCGTTAAAAACTCATTGGTTGAAAAAGTTAAAAAAATTGATTTAATATATGAGAAATTAACTCAAAATGAAGAATTTTTGAAGAATCAGATGAGAGAAATTAATAGTATTTTGAAACAAGTAAAAAAGCTAAGTGATGATAAGAAAACAAGTGAAGTTGCAATAGTTCCGAGTGTGGACAGTGGGAAAAAAAAAATCGTACGCGGATGCTTTAAAAAATGAACCAACTGTCTTAATAAAACCAAAAAAGAAGCAGGAGGTAAAAAAAACGAAAGAGGATCTTAGAAGAGAAGTTGATCCCACTGATTTTAAAATTATCGGAATGTCAACTAAACTGAATGGCAATGTAATGATTGAAAGTGCTAATAGGGATGAGTCGAAGAAAATCAAATCTGCGGTGGAAAGTAAACTAAGTAATGAATATGAGGTTAAAATACTGGAAACGAAAAAACCTAAGGTGCTTGTAGTTGGGATTAAAGAACAATTAAGTGAATATGAGTTGATTCAAAAAATGAAATTACAAAATGAATTTATAAAGGTCGGTGAATTGAAATGTGTTAAAATAAGGGAAGTTAAAGGTAAATACGAAAATTATTACAATGCGGTGATAGAAGTGGACATTGAAAGCTTTAAAAAACTTTTAAAGGAAGAGACTATTAATGTAGGCTGGGATCAGTGTAAAGTTTTGGATGGAGTGAGCGTGATGAGGTGCTATAAATGTAAAGGATTTAATCATGGAGCGAAGGTTTGTAAAGGTGTAGAGGTCTGTGGGAAATGCAATGGAGCACATCGTACGAGTGAATGCAAAGAAGAAGAAATGGTTACTAAGTGTGTTAATTGTGAACAAGCCAATAAAAAATTGAAACTAAATTTAGATGATAATCACAGTACCATGTCACGTGAATGCCCAGTTTATTTACATAAATTGAAAAATGAAAAGAAGAAATGTGGGTTTAGAGTGTAGCAATTAGAAAATGTTAGTTTCTTGTACTTGAATATACAGGGACTATTAAACAATTTTTGTGACATAGAAATTGTACATAAAAGCAAGAAATATGATTTGATTTTATTATCGGAAACACATTTAACAGATAAAGTAGACGATGGTGAAATATACCTACAGGGTTATAAAATAGTGCGCTTTGACTCGAAATCTAGTCATACTGGTGGGGTGGCTGTATATATACGGGAGCAATGGCAATTCGAAATCCTAAAAAAAGGTGGGGATAACTCCTTATGGTATGTAGTTATAAAGTGTTCAATGCACAATAATTTTTGTGTTACTGTCGTTGTTTTGTATAGATCACCAAGTGGTTCAGAAATTCAATTTTGTAACCAATTTGAAGAACTTTTAGAGTATCTGGAAGATAGGGTTGAAGAAGTGATAATTGCAGGTGATTTCAATATAGATTGGAAAACTAATAATACATATAAAAGGTATATTGAAAAAATCTTCAAGGATAATGCATATAAACAGAGAGTTGAGGAATATACTCGATTGACGCAAACTTCCAAAACCCTAATCGACTACGTAGTGACAAATATAAATAATTTAAGTGCTAAAGTGAAACCAAATTTGAAAATAAGTGATCATGAAAGCATACAAATTGAAATTGAAATTAATACGAATAAAATAATATATAACAGAGAAAAACGTATGTGTGAAATATTCAAGTACAACCAGACAGATTTTAACAGGGAATTAGTTTGTAAAAATGTTAATGAAGCTGTAAGCTATGAAGAGGTTTCGGATTGCGCGAACGAGCTAGATAAAAAGTTAAGTGAAGTTATTAATAAATTCACAGTAAGGAAAGTGGTAGGAGATAGAGAATGTGAATGGTATAGTCAAGAATTAAAGAGGTTGAAAAAAGATAAAATTATTCAATATAACAGAGCCCGAATGCTAGATAGTGAACATGAATGGATAAAATATAAAAAAATTAGGAACATTTACAAAATAAGTATAAATAAAGCAAAAAGCAGAAATATCGAATGCAGAATAAGTAACGCACATGATGCCAAACATATGTGGAAAGAAATTAAGCGGACAGTGCTAAAAGATACAAGCAATACAATACAATGTATAGAATTTGGAGAGAATAAGATAACGGAGAAGAAGGAAATTGCAGATAATTTCAACGAATATTTTATACAAAGTGTGGAGACTATCAACAGATCTATACCATCTAAGACCTACGAGGATGCAATTCATATGACAGACAAGCGCTTTGTATTTAAATTACTAAATGATAGGGAAATAATTCAAATATGTAAAAGTCTCAACCAGAAGAAAGACTATAACAAACTTAGCCCCAGAATTATAACTGAAAATAGGGAATTAATATCGGTTATAACTACCATAGTTAATAAATCTTTATCTAGTGGAGTATTTCCGAAATGCTGGAAGGAATCTCGTGTGATTCCAATTGAAAAAGTTAAAAACACCGTTAAATGCGAAGAATACAGACCAATCAACATGTTACCATTAATGGAGAAAATATTAGAAAAAGCAGTGCAAGTACAACTAGAAGAATATATGGAGACTAACAACTTATTTTTAAAGACTCAGTCAGGTTTTCGTAAAATTCATTCTTGCGAAACGGCGTTAAATTTGGTCATTACACAGTGGAAAGAAGAAGTGGACAACAAAAAAGTTGTCTTGACCGTGTTTCTGGACTTAAAGCGAGCTTTTGAGACGGTTGAACCATATATATTACTAAATAAACTAAACAAATATGGAGTTAACAATAAAGAGTTAAAATGGTTTGTTGATTATCTAAGTGATCGCTGTCAAAGAACAAAAGTTGATAATATCTTGTCGGAATTAATGTACAATAGACTAGGTGTGCCGCAAGGTTCGGTATTGGGAACTCTGCTTTTCTTGATATATATAAATGACATTAAAGATGCAGTGGTATATGGTGAGATTAAGCTCTTCGCAGATGACGCTCTTATATATATTGTTGGGACAAACGTGCAAGACTGTAAGGAAAAATTAGAACACGATTTAAAAAACCTCAACAAGTGGTTTGAAACTAACAAACTTAAATTGAATGTGAGTAAAACAAAATTTATGACTATTAATTACAGGCAAGATTTAGATATAAAAATTAACAATGAGACGATTAAAAATGTGACTGATGTGAAATACTTAGGAGTGATAGTGGATAGAGACTTAAACTTTAAAAACCATATAGAGTATATTTGTAAAAAAATCGGTAAAAAGGTGGGATTCTTTAGAAGAATCAGGAAAAATATATCAATGAAAAGCGCAATTGACATATATAATGTGATTATAAAACCTCATTTCGAGTATTGCTCAACGATACTATTCTTAGGCGCACAAGGAATGATCGAACGTTTACAAAAACTACAGAATAAAGCAATGAGGATAATTTTAAGATGCGACAGATATACACCAATACAATGTATGCTCGATATTTTAAAGTGGTTGAATGTCCGACAGAGACTGCGGTTGAATATGCTTCTATTTATCTACAAAGTGAAGAATCAAAAACTATCGAGATACCTAAATGAACTAATACAATATGTGGGGGATGTCCAACCATATCAACTTAGAAGAAATAATGATATAAGACTGCCGAGATGTAACACACGAGCTGGTCAGAACTCACTGATATATAGAGGATTTCTACTCTTCAATGAGCTTCCTAGTGATATAAAAAATGAAACAAGATGGAATTTTTATAAAAAAAAATGTATAGAATTTGTTATGAACATTAATTAAGTGAATACTGAACAATTATTATGATTATATAGATTACTTTGAATATTTGCATAATGTAATTGACGTGTAAAGAGAGTATATATCATACTAATAAAGAAGTAATAATAATAATAATAATAATAATTTTGTATCCAATCGATAATTCCTCTATTTTTTACTCGATGTTTCTAACGTTGTAACGTAGTCCAAACACGTTCTTTCTTATTTTAATCAATACCATCGAAATCGAAAAAGTGTAAAAAATGTATTTTTTTATGAAACTTACCTCCCAAATTCGGCCAACATTTCATATAAGCCTTGTACAATATTGGTAATGCATTTGTATTAATGTGCATATTTGGCAAATGTGGAATAAAATCATTTCCCACTAAAAAGCCCAAAAATATCCAGTCATCGATAAGTTTTTCAGTATCGAAACTGTCATCGAGCGTTTTTAAATTTACAAATTCTAGTTCTAAATATTCGCGCAACAAAGTCAGGTGTAGTAAATAAAACCGTGTTTCCTCCAAAGACGTGCGCTTAGCCTTTCTTCCAAAACTTACCTACATAATGGATAAGGATATAATAATATTCTAAAATTAATTCAAAACAAAAACTTACTTCTTCACGGAGAAGGGAAAAGTGTAGTTCATGAGTACATAATCCCAAAATAATTAAATCTGCATCAAGTCCGTATAAACAATGACGCGTATTCATATCATAGTCTGGCTTACTTTTTAAATAACGAATATACTCCATTATTTTATGTTCTCCTTCACCCGGAGTCTACAAGTTTTAACAATAACTTTTTTACTTATCATTATATCATTTCCAAACCTCATGTCCGCTTAAAATAATTCGACAACCCTTCCAATGTTCATTACTACCCAGTTTTAATTTTATGAATTGCTTTAGTGAATTCTGCAAACGAACCATAAACTCTGTGCCTGGTGTGATACAGTTGCTATCAAACCTAGCGGTGTCAGGTAATAATTCCCCTCTCTTTCGAGCATTTTGCTCTAAATTATCTGCTTCCTTAGCTGATCGAAATCTATTCAAATGAAATTAGTGTGTATTTCTTCACTGTATGCAACAATAAAAACCTCCTGCTCCTTTGTTGATTCATTTTAGCACGAGGGGCCACCCCATCGACTGCTAGAAAAAATACTTTCCGGGGCTTAATGAGAAAAAACAACTTATCAATGTAATTGAAAATATCTTTGTACATCTCCTCTTCGGTGATTCTGAAATGTACGTTGCCGTCATCCGGATGAGAACAAGTATGAATTATGCCGTTCATGTCCAAATACAAGTTATCGAACTCTGGAATCTTAAGAAAAAATACAATTTTTCCTGTTTTTCGATTGGATATAGATATATACCTTTTCTTCGCGTGCAAGTTCACTTAAACAAGGATATCTTTCACTGATGTATCTAAAGAATTTGGGAACTCCCATTGTGCGATTTTGTGAGCTAGCTTCGAACTGAATTAGGTCTTTTTAATTCGAAGCGATTTCAGTTACTTCGGACTAATTTCTATAGAACCTGATGTAAAAATGCTAAGTATAACAAGCTTGTTAAAATCGAATTAAACCAAGCCAGAGACACTTACCAAACCAAAGAACTGTCAGCTGTCACGTCGTGAAAGAAAATCTGACATAAGGCCATAGAACATATACGGTATACGTTTTCAGCATAAAGCCCGAAACACAATGATGCCTACACGACATATTAAATGTTGACCTAATGGCAATACCATGTTCCTGTACAGAATGGAACTTTTGTCGTCGTTGCCGTCGTAATTTAATTAATCAATTTATTAAAGGAAATGAAGTATTTTTATGCCAAAAGAAATCCCCAATATCGAAATACACATTTAAAAGAAAAAAAATGGAAAGAAATTGGAGAAAAGTTGAAAATAAGTGGTAGATGATATTTTGTAATCCACATAAACTCAGTGTTAATCATAGTTTATTACACTTTTACAACTTTTTTTTATATCGGCTATAGCTTGCTAAAGTGTGAGTAAATGTCAAACTTGCGTCATTCCATAAATTGTTCCAATTTCATTGTAAGAATTATGTCGAGTAATAAAAGTAAATTAGTTGCTATAGCAACTATAATAAAAGAATGGATTGATTACCTAGAAATTAAGTAAAAGCTGTATTAATAAATAATTTAGCACAGCGCAAATGATCAACATTACCGTCCTAGTCTGTTAATAATGGCACATTATTTTCGTAAATAATTTCACCTTTGCTATCCACACAGTAATAAAATTGAGACTTTGCTTTGGTTACTTGACATCAAAAACTAAACAAAGAAACGTCAAGCTACTTTGGCTTCACCTCCAGAGCACTAACCAATTTGCATAGCCGACTACAGCCAAGAGTTGAATAACAAATTCTGACAATAGAGCTAACATATACAGTTATGATTTTTCGTCATTTATAGCTCTTCTTTTGGCCGCAGAATTGGCTGTAGCCAATAACTGAACGATCTCATTCTGGCCAGATGTAGCCGGCTCTAGCCAAAATATGAATACAGCCTGTGTTCATCTTCTGGATATAGCCGGCTCTAGCCAAAAAATGAATACAGCCTATATTCATTTTCTGGCTATAGCGGGCTATATCCAGCTATAGCCAAATTGGTTTGTGCTCTAGGGCCGGATGTTTTAAATCAGATACTTTGGGATTTTGCGAGATGGACTTCGTTTTCTCCGATTTAAACTCCCTTATTCCCAATTCACGATTCACTAACATACTTGGGGAGTTACGGAAAACGTGAGAAGGACCGCTAAATCTGTGTGGAAGGGTCGTAGTGTATTGGGGTTTTCCCTTCGGATTTAGTGTCTAGAGTACAAATATATAAGAATAATTTTTGAGGGAGGACTTTTGGGGATGAGGGTCGTACCACCACTAATTTGGGGTTTTCCAAAATATGCCATGTTTGGTCTCAAATTAAAGGCTGGAACAGAATGTGGTGCTGGCACATAGTCTGCCACTTACCTTGTAGTTACGTATGAATACAATGCTGCAGCTTAGTTCTGTCAAAACTAATTTGATATTTTATAATTTATTCCATATTTCCGATTTTCTTTTTAAATTTTTATATAGGAGATCCCATAATATTTTTTTTCTTTTCATTATTTCGATGAACTTTACTGTATCAAAATTTTCCGTATTGATTCATTCCAACAAACCGCTTCGCAATTACAAATGTCAATCTTGACGCGCGCCAAAATTTAAAATTTGGCAAAAGTGCGCTAAGCGCCAACGCCAGCTACGCATTGTGTCGCTATCATACGAACTTTAGCCTGAAACACAATACGATACAATGCAGTGCGCTGCACTGCATTGATATTTAGTAATGCCATGTAGCAATTCACATACACTGCACTGCATTACAGTGCACTGCACTGCATCGTTTAAGGCTGAAACACAATACGATGCAGTGCAGTGCACTGCACTGCATTGAAATTTAGAACTCATGTATTAACATGTATCAATTCACAATACACTGCATCGTTTAAGCCTGAAACACAATTCGATGCAGTGCAGTGTTATAGCAGTGCACTGCACTGTAAAGCACAATAAATGCAGTGCAGTGTTTTGACAATCATTTTTTGAAGATTTCATATCTAAATTTTTTGTATTCTGGATTCATTATTTTGAGAAAAACTATATCCATTTTCTTCTAATGTCATTTTAAAATTAATTAATCCATTTTAAATTGAACAATTCCTATATTCTTTAGTATTTAACAAACGTCAACTGATGCAGTGTGCAGTGTTTTAGAAACTCGCCTAAACGATGCAGTGCAGTGTAATGCACTGCACTGCAGTGTTTTGTGAATTGTCACATGTTAATAATGGGTTTTCCAATAAGAGGTGTTATTTTGATATTCATAGAAAAATGCCAGTTTTTGAGATAAATAATCGGATCTTTATTTCATTATAAAGACGAAGGTATGCCGTTAATAATGGAAAATAACATCAGCCAAATGACCACCACGACCACGCCTACAGGACCATATCCTTTTCATGAAATTTTCCATAACCAAATCGCAAAGTGGCTGCCCTATGTCCTCGATAGCCTCACGAATTCCATCTTTGAGGTCTTGAATCGACGCTGGGCTGTTGTTCGAGAGATAACACGGTCCGGAAACTTTTCCCGTAAAAGATCAATGGTTTCGTTGCTTGTATGGCACGTAGCGTCGTCTTGTTGAAAGTAAACGTTGTCCAGATCAATACCATCCAATTCTGGCCATAAAAAATCATTAATCATCTATCGATAGCACAATCCATTTACCGTAACTGTTGCTCCAGCCTCATTTTCGAAAAAGTAAGGTCCAATGACCCCGTGGGACCATAAACCGCACCAAACAGTCACACGTTGAGGATAGAGAGGCTTTTCAACAATAACTCTTGGGTTTTCGAGCCCCTGTTGTGAATAGAAGATCAATCAATTCTTGTTGTCAAAATAAATAAATCAATTAATCTGTGTGAAACAAGAATTGGTTGACATCGCTTTTTGACTAGGTCATTGTTGTGTGGCGAAAAGCAAGATCTTACACAATAAATGCAAACAGGTCTTGCCCAAACGGTGGCACTGTTAAAAGTTGCAGTGTATCGCATTTCATAACAAACTCAGAATTATTGGGTTTGTTGTGAAAGCGTGTTACTGCGGAATATGCAGGTGACTTCCGGCTAGTCACAGCGGTGACCTGGTTCATCAAATAAAAAATAAATAAAAAACAGAAGAATGCGCGGTGACATGGTGGCTGAAAATGCTTGAAGAGTTCAGTCTTTTTGGATTCGGCGAGAGATTAAATTATGGTTATTATACACGAGATATAAATGTATAATTGATAGAGATCAAATTATAGTTATTATACACGGGATATAAATATATAATTGATAGATATGTATACGTGAATAAAGTTGAAAATGATTGAGTGAAGTGTTCTTTTACTGTGTGTTACATCTGCTCAACTAAACCCGATACTTAGTGATAGCAGCATTCACTCGGAGATCACAACACCCCAGATGCGACAATTTTGCTTGTTGACGAAGCCATCGAGGTGGAAATGGGCCTCATCACTCAAGATGAGTTTTCGATGGAATTCCGGATCATTTTCATGCATTTCAAGGACCCAATCAGCAAAGACTCGACGTTGTTGTTCTTGTGTTAACTGAACTTTATAAACCTTAAGGCCCAAATCTTTATGCAAAATACGGTGCAATGACGTTTGTGCCTAATTCCAAAGAACGATGAGGAATGGACAAACCTGGGTTTTCTTCAACACTTTCGGCTACAGCAGCAATATTCTCGGCTGTTCTTGAGCGACGTGCACGGGTTTTATTCTTCACATCACTAACTTTTCCCGACAGCTCGAATTTTTCTACCAATTTCTGTATTGCGGTCCAACAAGGTGCTTCACGACGACCCAAAAATGTTCGAGTTTTACGAACCGTCTCTGCCACATTTTCACCATTTTTATAGTGAATTTTAATAATTTCAATGCGTTGTTGAATCGTGTATCGTTCCATTTTTATTAATGGCGTAGTTTTTACTTGTCAAATGTCAAAAAATGACAGCTCCAAAAGTGACATCTACCGAAATAGCGGGCGAATTAAAATAACACCTCTTATTCGAAAACCCTTTACATAAGTTCTAAATTTCAATGCAGTGCAGTGCACTGCACTGCATCGTATTGTGTTTCAGCCTTTAGGCTAAAGCACTGCACACTACATCAGTTGACGTTTGTTAAATACTAAAGAATAGAGGAATTATTCAATTTAAAAATTAACCTAATGTCTCATTTTCATGGTTAAGTTAACTCATTTGACTAATTTTCCTGCTAATTTTGTCGTTCTAAATACTAATTTGGATTTCTATGAAAGAAAAGGTGGGTTATTTTTATTTTTAAATGACTATCAGAACCAACTTAACACAAACTCGCTGCATGGACACGTTTAATAAATAAACGGTCAACAATACAAGCGTTTCATCACTTAGTCGGTGTTAGTATTAGTATGTTAAACTAAACATAAACCAAACACCGGATGAAATGATATGCAAAGTGACATAGAAACAGAGAACTAAGTATTATGTTATGGAACTATGATGAGTGATTTGCTTGGGACGTAAAGTCCCGACTGCCAGAATGAGCTGACACATCACTCGACGGACAGCGTTGACTGCAGGGCGGCATGCTAGTTCGCCTCAACTATTGGCGGAGAGTGTGTGGGGTTCCACAAAAGACCTGCCGCTGCCGTCAGCCATAATCAAAAAAATTCGTGCCTATCTAACACAAAAAGCCGGCACACATTCGGTCCTGAAGGGACCCTTACGTCACTTACCTGTAGACAAACGAAGGCGCAGATGTTTCGGCCTTACTGCATGCCCCAACCACCCATTTGACACTGAGGGCAGATAGTTTACAGTGTCCCTAGTTGACCTGAAAGGAGAGAGAGTAGCGGACCTAAACGACCTTCACGTGCGAGGGCTCCAGGATAGTGAGAGGAGAATTAAAGCTTTTAGAATTTCATATTTACGTTATAATTTCAGAGAAAAAAAATCTCATCAATTCAAAACATATGTATATAAATATGTGAAAACGAATATCGATCAAATAGGCAGGTATCGTATTAAATTATAAATATCTATGAACAAGTATAGTTCCAAGTTGAAAAGGTATATAGGTAAGTATACCATGAAATTATAAATAAAATATGAAGATATAGTATTAAATTATAAATATATGTACAAGTATAGTTCCAAGTTGAAAACGTATGTATATAAATATATGAAAACAATTATCGATAAAGAAGGTTCTACAGTGCAAGTCGCTACCGAAGCCGAAGTATGCGTATACCAAAAGAAAATGTGTAATATATCAATGATACTCACGGTGAAAATTCCACGGCATGATGATGGGCTTCAGCATCCGCCATCTACTTAACACGTTCGCGACATCGTGTACCATCGGTGGTACATTGAGAGTTCGGCTTTCAGACACAAGGCAGCGTTAAGTGCTTTTCTTCCTGGACGTTAATTGTTTTCGTGGTTGTTTGTGAATTACTTATTATTTTAAGTAACACAGATATGTTTTTTTAAATTAGTATGAATATTTTACATACTTTTAACAACATTTAAAGAGTGTACCACGGGTGGCGCACGACGTCGTATAGAAAACGATCTGCAGAATGGTCGTCGTGTACTACGAGTGGTACATGGATTTCAAATACATAATTTATTTACATTTTTTACAATTCTTTAGTTCTAATTGTGTTTGGTAACCAAAAGCAAAAGTCTAACTCAGCATGCTATGCTTACAATCTTGTTACCTATAAATCACCAACAGTCAAGACTTTTTCAATCTATTTGTTTTTCTGTTAGAAATTGTGTGTAAATACACCACAATTAATTAGTTTTGCTATAAATAAATTGAAATGGAAAATGAAGAAATTGAAGACTCTTTATTACAAGAGGAATCAATTTCGGACTTTTCTGGCTCGGAATCTTCTTACATACCCTCACAATGTGATGATACAGACAGTAATAGTGATATCGCAACTGACCTTGAGAGCAGTGAAGCTGAGGAATTGGACGATATTTGTCAGGAGCATGCAGCTATTACTGTTCCTTCTCTATCAGATGAATGGGAAGAAGCTAGAAGTCTAGTGCGAGAATTCAACTTTGCCGAAGAAAACGCTGGCTTGCGATGTAACTTAGGTTCTACTGATCCTTTCAGTATTTATAAATTATTTTTAAGTGATGCAGTGCTGAAACTTATTGTGACAGAAACAAACAGATATGCGGCGCAATTCATTCAATCGCACATCATCAGTCGTCGTTCAATTATGGCAAAATGGAAGGACACGAATGAAGAGGAAATCAAAAAACTACTTGCTGTTGTTTTAATAATGAGTATTTGCCCTGTTCCCAGTATGAGATTATATTGGTCGAAAAACCCTACTTACAGAAATCCTGTTATTGTAAAAGCAATGTCACGTATTCGATTTGAAGTATTATTAAAATGTGTGCATTTCGCTGACAATGAAACTCCCGTGGGAGAAACAAGATTAGCGAAAATAAATCCACTGCTTGACATTATCACACAAAACTTCAAATCATCTCTAACTCCCGGGGAAGCAGTCATCATAGATGAGTCGATGATCCCGTGGAGAGGCAGACTTTTTTTCAAGCAATATATTCCAGGTAAGTCCCATAAATACGGAGTGAAATTGTATAAGCTATGCAACACCGACGGCTACACGTACCACGTGAAAATTTATGCTGGAAGAGCCAGCAGTACTTCCGGTTATGGGCATTCATATGATGTAACAATGGAATTGCTTCAAGGACTTTTGGACCAAGGCAGAACATTATACGCCGACAGCTTTTACACTAGTGTACAACTGAGCGAAGAATTATTGAAAAGGAAGACATATATTTGCGGTACTCTCCAGATAAATCGACGTGGCAATCCCAAAGAAATTTGCATGAAAAAAGTTAAAAAAGGAGAAGTATTTGGTAAAGAAAATAGAAACGGAATACGTGTTTTAAAATGGACTGACAAAAGATCGGTACTTATGATTTCTAGCAACCCAGATCACACTATTAACTTAGTACCAACTGGAAAAAAGAGTAGATTCGGAGAAGATATAATGAAGCCTCCAGCAATTATAGCTTATAATAAAGAAAAGAAAGGTGTAGACTATTCGGACCAAATGACAAATTATTATTCGCCATTACGCAAGACTATTAAGTGGTATAAAAAAGTTGGATTTGAGCTTCTCCTTGGTGTTAGTATCGTCAATTCGTGGGTTATTTTTAACAAGTACATCCAATCAACAAACAAAGTATCAATGATAAATTTTCGAGAAAAAATTATCGAAGGCCTCTTGAAGAATGTCGAGGAAACGACAGTCTCAAATAACACTGGTCCCCTAAGCCAAAGGAAGCCTTCTGCACACCAACTTTTCAAACGAAAAGGCAGCGCAAGAACAGCAAGGAAAAGATGCTTACCGTGCTACGAGCAAATCTCTCAAGAACATGGAGCAAAAGAAGCACGCGGTAAAACAAAAAGAGTACAGACTTTCTGCAACAATTGTGATGATCAACCAACAATGTGTCTGGAGTGTTTTAATGAAAAGCACAAGTAATTTTATGTCACACGAGTATTATTTTTACGTAACATAATATAATATATCTGAATAGTCTTTTTTTGTTTTTACGTTTTTTTTTGTTAAATAAATTGAGTTATTTTTAAGTTTTAATACATTTAAACCGAGTAAAACATGCCTTTTTCTAAACATGAGTGCGCCATCGGTGGTACACTGATAGCATAGTATCTTTGTGTATATCTCCAACAGTCGCCAGCTTAAAACTCTCAATTACATTAAAGTTGTGAAAGTTTTTATGCAGTATGCATTATAGGCGCCCATGTACCACCTGTGGCGCACTACGGCTAATGGTCTAAATGACAAATGTGCCACCAGTGGTACACGACGTCAAAATATGAATTAAGTTTATAAAGCCAATGTCGCGAACGTGTTAACAAAAAAAAACGTAAAAACAAAAAAAGACTATTCAGATATATTATATTATGTTACGTAAAAATAATACTCGTGTGACATAAAATTACTTGTGCTTTTCATTAAAACACTCCAGACACATTGTTGGTTGATCATCACAATTGTTGCAGAAAGTCTGTACTCTTTTTGTTTTACCGCGTGCTTCTTTTGCTCCATGTTCTTGAGAGATTTGCTCGTAGCACGGTAAGCATCTTTTCCTTGCTGTTCTTGCGCTGCCTTTTCGTTTGAAAAGTTGGTGTGCAGAAGGCTTCCTTTGGCTTAGGGGACCAGTGTTATTTGAGACTGTCGTTTCCTCGACATTCTTCAAGAGGCCTTCGATAATTTTTTCTCGAAAATTTATCATTGATACTTTGTTTGTTGATTGGATGTACTTGTTAAAAATAACCCACGAATTGACGATACTAACACCAAGGAGAAGCTCAAATCCAACTTTTTTATACCACTTAATAGTCTTGCGTAATGGCGAATAATAATTTGTCATTTGGTCCGAATAGTCTACACCTTTCTTTTCTTTATTATAAGCTATAATTGCTGGAGGCTTCATTATATCTTCTCCGAATCTACTCTTTTTTCCAGTTGGTACTAAGTTAATAGTGTGATCTGGGTTGCTAGAAATCATAAGTACCGATCTTTTGTCAGTCCATTTTAAAACACGTATTCCGTTTCTATTTTCTTTACCAAATACTTCTCCTTTTTTAACTTTTTTCATGCAAATTTCTTTGGGATTGCCACGTCGATTTATCTGGAGAGTACCGCAAATATATGTCTTCCTTTTCAATAATTCTTCGCTCAGTTGTACACTAGTGTAAAAGCTGTCGGCGTATAATGTTCTGCCTTGGTCCAAAAGTCCTTGAAGCAATTCCATTGTTACATCATATGAATGCCCATAACCGGAAGTACTGCTGGCTCTTCCAGCATAAATTTTCACGTGGTACGTGTAGCCGTCGGTGTTGCATAGCTTATACAATTTCACTCCGTATTTATGGGACTTACCTGGAATATATTGCTTGAAAAAAAGTCTGCCTCTCCACGGGATCATCGACTCATCTATGATGACTGCTTCCCCGGGAGTTAGAGATGATTTGAAGTTTTGTGTGATAATGTCAAGCAGTGGATTTATTTTCGCTAATCTTGTTTCTCCCACGGGAGTTTCATTGTCAGCGAAATGCACACATTTTAATAATACTTCAAATCGAATACGTGACATTGCTTTTACAATAACAGGATTTCTGTAAGTAGGGTTTTTCGACCAATATAATCTCATACTGGGAACAGGGCAAATACTCATTATTAAAACAACAGCAAGTAGTTTTTTGATTTCCTCTTCATTCGTGTCCTTCCATTTTGCCATAATTGAACGACGACTGATGATGTGCGATTGAATGAATTGCGCCGCATATCTGTTTGTTTCTGTCACAATAAGTTTCAGCACTGCATCACTTAAAAATAATTTATAAATACTGAAAGGATCAGTAGAACCTAAGTTACATCGCAAGCCAGCGTTTTCTTCGGCAAAGTTGAATTCTCGCACTAGACTTCTAGCTTCTTCCCATTCATCTGATAGAGAAGGAACAGTAATAGCTGCATGCTCCTGACAAATATCGTCCAATTCCTCAGCTTCACTGCTCTCAAGGTCAGTTGCGATATCACTATTACTGTCTGTATCATCACATTGTGAGGGTATGTAAGAAGATTCCGAGCCAGAAAAGTCCGAAATTGATTCCTCTTGTAATAAAGAGTCTTCAATTTCTTCATTTTCCATTTCAATTTATTTATAGCAAAACTAATTAATTGTGGTGTATTTACACACAATTTCTAACAGAAAAACAAATAGATTGAAAAAGTCTTGACTGTTGGTGATTTATAGGTAACAAGATTGTAAGCATAGCATGCTGAGTTAGACTTTTGCTTTTGGTTACCAAACACAATTAGAACTAAAGAATTGTAAAAAATGTAAATAAATTATGTATTTGAAATCCATGTACCACTCGTAGTACACGACGACCATTCTGCAGATCGTTTTCTATACGACGTCGTGCGCCACCCGTGGTACACTCTTTAAATGTTGTTAAAAGTATGTAAAATATTCATACTAATTTAAAAAAACATATCTGTGTTACTTAAAATAATAAGTAATTCACAAACAACCACGAAAACAATTAACGTCCAGGAAGAAAAGCACTTAACGCTGCCTTGTGTCTGAAAGCCGAACTCTCAATGTACCACCGATGGTACACGATGTCGCGAACGTGTTAAATAAATTGAGTTATTTTTAAGTTTTAATACATTTAAACCGAGTAAAACATGCCTTTTTCTAAACATGAGTGCGCCATCGGTGGTACACTGATAGCATAGTATCTTTGTGTATATCTCCAACAGTCGCCAGCTTAAAACTCTCAATTACATTAAAGTTGTGAAAGTTTTTATGCAGTATGCATTATAGGCGCCCATGTACCACCTGTGGCGCACTACGGCTAATGGTCTAAATGACAAATGTGCCACCAGTGGTACACGACGTCAAAATATGAATTAAGTTTATAAAGCCAATGTCGCGAACGTGTTAAATATTTGGGAATCTTGGTTGGTGTTCAGGTTAAATTAAAATCCCCAAATATTTATATTACACAATCTAAATTATTTTATTGAAAATGTCTGCTGGCTAGTTCAACGAGGTAAGAACTAAAGGAGATGCAAATGAAGAAATATCGCGTACCCAATTCTAACACCATGACACTGATATTGTTTGTACATAAGCGTCGTAAAATTTGTACACCTGTACACAATTGTACAACCTATGCGCAATTTTAATCGCTTTTATTTTCATATTCTCAAAAGTCTTCACTGAATTTACAAACGTGAACGTAAAAAAGTTAATAATTTTGAAGAAAAGTTCAGTGGTAAAAAGTTTGTGAGTAATATTTGCTTCGTGGCCCCTACGGTTATTTCACGCGTTTTCCTGCGTCAATGCACCAAGCCCAAACCATCCAAACCTAAGTATGGATTTGATAGCGAAGACCAAAAATGGCGGAGTGAAACATACACAAATGCAGGGCAATTTTGGGTACGCTCATGTACACGGATCGTATATATGATTGCATCTCCTTTAAGGCTTAAACACAATTCCGACGATAGAGCGACAGAACGACAGACGACAGCGAATATTTCGCTGCGAAACAGGCATTCGAAAAATTGGGAACACAATTGCAACGACAGGCGATGAGCGACGATTGTGAAAGAAGAAGATACAGAAATTTCATTTATTCAATGTTTCGAGCGTTTTAAAAGCAGATTTTTAATAAGAGTATTTTATATTATATTGAAAGGAATGCAATGAACCAAAGTGTGGAAAAAAACTGAAAATGCGGAAATCAAGTAAATTAAACGCTTTAAAATATCCATCCAACACTTGTGTTTTTTGTCCACTTGTCTTGCCTATCTTGTAAACTATAAATTATTTTATGGACTTCGCATTTCCTCGATCAATTTTTCCTCAAAGCTCATTATTTTAAAATTACCGCTGCGTGCTACCACCTAAAAAAGACAAAAGTGAATGCCACAACCATTTCATTCGATTTATTTTATTGGTAGGACTGCAGCGACGACGGCAAAATTAGAAACTGATCAATCCCGGCGATAATGTCGTCGATCGCTCAACGTCGGTCGTCGCAATTTGGTGCATTCGCATAAGATGCTGTGTTTTTAAAAGTTTGACAGCGATATATCGTCGTCGTTTGTCGTCTGTCGTCGGAATTGTGTTTAAGCTATTAGTTATTACCTCGTTGGGCTAGTTGCTCTTGATACTGACTCTAATTGAATGACATTTCTTCTAACCTTGCCAGCATTAAAATTTTACAAGAAAGAAGAAGAATAATTGGCATTGCCAGCTTAAATTATATTCTAGCAAATAAGAAGAAGAATTAATATGATGCTCCCACAGTACTCCCCCTCTAGTGTCAGCGTAGACGATGTGGTCGGTGCACTGGCCTTCCGCAGCGCGTAACGGTGGGCTGAGCATTTCCTGATGTACTTGAATTGCTGCCTTCTAATGGTAAGTCCTTTGTTGCAACCTTGTGTGATCTCGGTCGGTACTGAATTCCCACTTGATGGTGTGGTCCTTGAAAGGTAACTGTCTTTCGTGAACCTTTTGATGGTGATGACGATGAGTCCTGAATTGGTTTCTCCTTTATTGTAGGTGCTGAATCTGACTCGACAGGGATATGTGCTGCTTTCAGTCGATCGATTGATATGTTAATCCGCTTGTTGTTGATTTGCAGTTGGTAGTACTTGTCGCTACGTTTCATGACTTGGTAAGGCCCGTCGTAAGGCTGCTGCAGAGGCTTTCGTACTGCGTCGTTGCGGACGAAGACATGAGTGCACTTACCAAGCTCCTTTTGGATGAAAGTTGTTCCCACGCTATGGTGTGTGGTTTGTTTTGGCCTCAATGTTTGAATATTGTTCCGCAGTCTTGCAATGAATTCGCTATCTGGTCGTGTTGAAACTTCGTTGAAAAATTCACCGGTAAGGCGAAGTGTTTGCCCGTATACAAGTTCTGCTGGTGATGTATTGATATCTTCTTTGAATGATGTTCGAAGTCCAAGTAGAACAATTGATAAAGTGTCGACCCAATCTGGTGATTGATGACACTTGATTGCAGTTTTCAATGTACGATGCCATCTCTCTATCAAACCGTTCGACTGAGGGTAGTAACTTGTCGTTCTCCAATGATGACAACCAAGTACTCGTGACAACTCGTTAAAAAGTGATGATTCGAATTGACGGCCTTGATCGCTGGAGATTTTGGATGCTAGACCGAATTTCGCAAACCATCCAGAAATTAAAGCACTAGCCACTGTTTCTGCTGTTTGATCAGCGACGGGGATAGCCTCTGGCCATCTTGTGAAACGGTCGATGATTGTTAAACAATATGAGAATCCCTTTGAATATGGTAGCGGACCAATTAAATCGATGTTTATATGTTCGAAACGTCCAGAAGGCAAAATGTATTTCTGTAATGCTGCTTTGTTGTGGCGGTTGATTTTTGACTTCTGGCATGGCAAGCATTCTTGGACCATTCTCCTGCAGTCCTTTTTCATGGACGGCCAGAAAAATCGTTCGGTTATAATTCTAATGGTTGGTCGAGCGCCTTGATGAGCCAAATTATGGATTTTTCTGATCACATTTTCCCGAAAAGCTGTTGGAATATATGGCCTAACACGACCGGTGGATATTTCGCAGTACACATATTTTGATGATTGATTAACTTGTTGTGCTTCAGTTGACTAAGTTCGTGATTAGCTTGTTGATCTGCGATGGCGTCATAATTAATGTCGATTGTATTATTATCGGCTGTTTCGATTTCGATTAATCCAGGGCTGATGGTTGTTCGTGATACCAAATCTGCGATTATATTGTCCGTTCCTTTGAAGTAACTGATATCGGTAGTAAAATGGCCGATGAAATCTAAATGTCGGGCTACGCGCGGAGATGCCTTATCGGATTTTTGTTGAAAAGCGTACGTAAGCGGTTTGTGATCAGTTAAAATGGTGAATGGTCGACCCTCGAGCATGTGACGGAAATATTTCACGCTTTGATAAGCAGCCAAAAGCTCCCGATCATAAGTGCAATAATTTGTTTGCGCTTCCGAGAGACCTTTTGAATAAAAACCTAGGGGTTGAAGTTCATTATCGACCATCTGGTGTAATGCGGCTCCGATGGCTCTGTCTGATGCATCTACTTGTAATACCAATGGAGCATTTTTATGTGGATAAGCTAAAAGTGTTGCATTAGCTAGATTTTGCTTGCATGTTTCAAAAGCAGTGATTGTTTCACTAGTCCATTTCAGCGGCGTCTTGTCGTTCTTTTTATTATCGTTGATAAGACTATGAAGTTTGGATTGGCTATCTACAGCATTTGGTAAAAATCTGCGGTAGAAGTTAATCATCCCGATGAACTTAGGTAGATCCTTGGCTAAGATTGGACGAGGAAAAGTAGTGATTGACTCGACTTTGTTGAGTAATGGGCGAATGCACTTAGCACATACTTCGTGGCCTAAAAATTTGACACTTGGTTTTGCGAAATCACATTTTGCAACGTTGATGACAAGACCGTACTCCTGAAACCTTTGAAACACAGTTCGGAGATGTTTGTTATGCTCCTCGATAGATGTAGATGCGATGATTACATCATCGATGTATGCGTATGCGAAATCTAAGTCTCGCAGGACTTCGTGCATGAAGTGTTGAAACGTTTGTCCCGCATTGCACAGTCCGAATTGCATGAAGCAGAACTCAAAGAGTCCGAAAGGAGTTGTAATGGCAGTTTTTTTAATATTGGATTCCTCGAGAGGAATCTGGTGGTATGCACGTTGGAGATCAATAGTGGAAAATATTGACTTACCTGCAAATGTTGAAGAACAATCCTGGATGTGAGGAATTGGGTGTCTGTCTGGGATTGTTATGGCGTTGAGTCTGCGGTAATCCCCACATGGACGCCATTCCTTCTCGTTCTTTTTTACCATATGAAGTGGGCTTGCCCAGTTGCTATCTGAAGGACGACAGATTCCTTGTTGCATCAGATATGCGAATTCTGCTTTTGCTGCTTTAAGCTTTTCACCTGTGAGTCGGCGAGGTCGTTCGAATACTGGAGGTCCGTTCGTTTAGATGTGGTGAGTGACGTTGACTATTTTTGTTTTTCCATTTGGTGTCCTTTTGGTGATATCGATATACTCTCTTAAGAGATCAGCACATTGCGTGTCCTCCTTGATGGTTGAAATTTGAATTGATGGTGCATTGAGCAGGATTGCTGCTACTCCTATGTTAGTTTTGCTGTCGACAAGCTTTTGCTTATAAAAGTCTACCAGTAAACCGAAATGTTTGATGAAGTCAGCTCCGATGATGGGCTTCGTTGTGTCGGCTATAATGAATGGCCAATTAAATTTACGACGTAAACCTACGTTTAGAGTCATCACTCTGTATCCGTATGTACGAATTGTGGATCCGTTGGCAGCGAATAGTGTGATTTGATTGAGCGGATCCTGTGGTTTATTTCGATCGCAAAGTGTCGGTGACACTAACGAAACGTCAGCGCCAGTGTCGATCAAGAATTGTAGCTGTGAGTTGTAGTCTTGAATGAAAAGACGCGGAGACTTAGTTTGGCCTACTTCGTCTGTCTCCTTTGACGAAGGGCTTATGAGTTTTCCGATTGTTGCGTTAATTGACTATGTTTTGTTTGAATATCCGATTTTCTCAGAAGAAAATCTGTTGACGATGGGACAATATGTCGCGGAGAATTATAAACACAGCACAAATAATGAACTTTCGGTCGGATGCTGGTGAATTTCGACGATTTTATTGTCGATGATGATAGATTGTGTTGAATTATTGACAGCTGAATATGATGAAATTGATTGATAATCGCGAGTTTTTACCAATTTAATGATGTTTATTATGCGATCACGTCGGGGTCACCACTTTGGGAATCTTGGTTGGTGTTCAGGTTAAATTAAAATCCCCAAATATTTATATTACACAATCTAAATTATTTTATTGAAAATGTGTGCTGGCTAGTTGCTCTTGATACAGCCATTGAATAAATAACTAATAAGGAAGCGGGGTATCGTGCGAATACAGTGTACGTGTTTAAGCATTTCAATAACAGTGTGACCTATGGTCGGGGGGGGGGGGGGGAGAAAAGACAAGAGGGCCTAGTGGC
This sequence comes from Dioctria rufipes, assembly GCA_963924295.1. NCBI lineage: Eukaryota > Metazoa > Arthropoda > Insecta > Diptera > Asilidae > Dioctria > Dioctria rufipes. The sequence continues at coordinate 111,190,456 of OZ002742.1, read as the reverse complement.
TATTTTGTGTCAGTTCAACATTCTGACATTTCATATTATTTGAAAATAAGTTTCGATTTCAATTCGCGATATTGGGAAAAATAATTAATTAAACGTGATTTTTATGAATAGTAGTGTGAAATAAGTGCGGAATATTTCTTTTGTGAACGACATTTTGTGCAATAGAGACTCCGGAGTCCTAAATTAACATAATGAAGTGCGCTGTTCTGTGCTGCAGGAACGAACAGAGTTATTGTCGTGGGAAAGCATTCTTCAAGTAAGCTTAATAGCTTTACTTATTAATTATATTGTTTTAAACAAAATAAAAGTGCAATATCTATAAAAATAAAGAGCCATGGCAAAAAATTTAACATTTTACCAATGCCGGTATGTTTGTTTACAATTGAATTGTCATTGGTGGCTAAATTATGCCAGTCATACAAAGGCAACGCCAAGAAATATTATCTGAAAATAAGGGAGAGCTAAAAATTTGTTTATTTTACATAGGAATTCGGATTATGAAAAATGTGCCCTTTCAGAATGTCAGAATTTAATTACTGCCATAACGAAACGAATACAAACAGAGCACACTAATACATTTCGCCGAGATGCTTACGTTTTCACCCGATATGCCGCTTCCTTATTAGTTATTTATTCAATGGATACTGCAAGGTAGTACCAGTCTTGTACTTACCTCATACTTAGTTTAGTACTATATATTCATGTAATCTATTATACAGCCATCAGCTGATAGACATTGATGTACACACTTTGTATTGTCATCTTGTGCTATGAAGACATATCGTAGCTTGTTTAAATTCTATAAATAAAGATCTATGAACTAAAAGTTAATCTTATATTTACATGGTGCCGAAACCCGAATAAACTAATAAATAAACGTTAGCCAATCTAACGAAACAAATAGTTTAGTAATATCAGAAGGATATTTTTCATAAAAATGACGGAAAACGTTGGAGCCAATCTTCTTCGTCCGCCAAAACCACTCATAATTGAGCATAATAAGGACATGTCAAAGGAATGGAAACTATGGAAACAACAGTATGGTTATTTCGAAATTGCAACACAGATTACAACGAAGCCACAAAACATCCAAATAGCTACATTCATGACAGCAATTGGCAGCACAGCTATACAATTATACAACACGCTGCAACAGCCACTTCCAGTAACAGGTGAAGAGGTAACTTTAGAACAGGTAAAAAGTACTTTTGAAAATTTCTTTCAACCAAAAATAAACGTAACATTTGAGCGTTATAAATTTCACAAAATTTCTCAAAAAGACGGCGAATCCGTAAACGAGTTAATTGCGAGAATACGTTTACAATCACAGAATTGCGCATATGAGCATTTAACCGAAAACAGAGAGATCAGTTAATTCTAGGAGTAAAAAGCGAAGAACTTCGTACAAAATTGCTAGCCCAAGACATAACATTAACAAAGGCAATACAATTGTGTCAAGCTACCGAAATTTCTCAACAACAAGTAGAAGAAATCTCAAGAGAAAATGAACGTTCCATCGAATTGATTTATAAATCAAAGCGTAATAATCGCACATTTGACTGTCGTAAGTGTGGTACGCGACATGAAGTACGTAAATGTCCAGCATTTCAACACACCTGCAAAAAGTGCAGTGACAAAAATCATTTTGAATCAATGTGTAGAAACAGTCAAACAAACAAACAAAAAGGCAAACGGTTGACAAAAAATGTTAACATATTAGATGACAGCATCATACAAGTAGGTTTATTGTCAAATGGTACAGCGAAATCTGACAATTGGACAGAAAATATCACAATCGCAGATCATAAATTCGACATAAAATTAGATACAGGTGCCCAATGCAATGTACTACCGAAAAGTGTAATTGATGTTGTGAATGCTAAAATCGATAAGTGTAATGTCAAAACGCTTATGTCTTTCAGCAATCATCGTCTGAAATTTCTGGGACAATCAGAAATAAAATGTCTCATTACAAATCAAATATGTAAAGTTATGTTTAAAGTCGTAGCTGAAAACATAAAACCAGTTCTAGGTGCCAATGCATGTGAACAATTAGGTCTCGTTCAAAGAGTTCACACAGTAATGGACGATGATATTTTTGAAGGTCTTGGATGTTTAAAAGGATTTGTATATGACATGGACCTAATTCCAAATCCACAATTCAGGATCCATCCACCAAGACGAATTCCGTATAAAATCAGGGATGAAGTCAAAAAAGAGTTGGAAAAAATGATAGAAATGGACGTGATCGAACCAATAAAGGAGCCTACTCCTTCAGTTTCACCAATGGTAGTAGTGAAAAAACAGAACAAAATTCGAATCTGTATAGACCCAACGGACGTTAATGTCAATATTCTACGACGCCACTATCCAATGCGAACTATTGATGAAATCGCAGTGAGGTTACAAGGTTCAAAGTTTTACACGCTTCTCGATTGTAAACGAGGATTTTGGCAAGTACGTGTATCAGAAAAAACTAAAAAAATCTTAACATTTTCAACACCATGGGGAAGGTTTTGTTGTAAGAGGTTACCCTTTGGGATTTCATCAGCTCCAGAAGTCTTCCAGGAAACAATGCAATCATTATTTTCAAAGATCAAAAACGTAGAAGTATCAATAGATGATATATTAATCCACGCACGATCCATAGACGAGCTCAGACGAACGACAGAGGAAGTAATTAAAATCTTGCGAATCAAAGGACTGAAATTAAATAAAAACAAATGTGTGTTTGAACAAGTTAAAGTTAAGTTCTTAGGACACATCATAAATAGAAATGGAATGACTGCAGATCCAGAAAAAACAGCCGCAATCTACTGTCTAAAGGCCCCTACAAATCGAAAAGAATTGCAGAGAATTTTGGGTAAGTTCACCTACCTCAGCAAATACATACAAAACTTTTCAGAATTAACAACGCCTTTAAGAACATTACTGTCAAAGTCAACGCCGTGGGTCTGGGATAGGTATCAACAAATTGCGTTTGATAAATTAAAGTCTACAATAGCCAAGCCACCTGTTCTTAAATTATATAACATAAATGAAGACATTAAACTCCAAGTAGATGCAAGTTCCACTGCACTAGGAGCAGTACTTCTCCAAAGAGAACAGCCCGTCGCATACGCATCAAAAGCCCTAACTGAATGTCAACAAAGATATTCACAGTTAGAAAAAGAAGCCTTAGCAGTGAAATTTGGATGTGAAAAATTCCATGAATATGTATGGGGTAAAAAGGTTATAGTCGAATCAGACCACAAACCTTTGGAAACAATTTTTCGAAAACCTATACATTCTTCGCCTGCCAGACTTCAAAGAATCAGATTAAGTGTATTGACCTACAATCCACAAGTCATCTATAAACAAGGGATTAAGATGTACCTCGCAGATCCTTTAAGCAGAGACTGTGACAATCCAAGCCCAGATGACACCCACATGGATGAGGAATTAGAAGTACAAATGCTGCTTTCAATTTCTGATGAGGAATTAACAAGACTGACAAACTTGATAAAAATGATGAAACATGTCAAATCGTTAAATCATTGATCCTAAAAGGATGGCCGGACAATATCAAATCCATACCGAATGTAGCACGTCCTTACTGGAACTTCAGGGATGAACTGTCTATATATGAAGGGATCATCTATAAATCGCATAAGGCATTCATTCCAGCCAAAATGAGAGCAGACTTGCTGAAATATATTCATAGCGGACATTTCAACTACGAAAAATGTGTTCGACGAGCCAAGGACTGTGTATTTTGGACAAAAATTAATAGAGACATATATGACTATATTCAAAGATGTGCATCATGTCAAGCAAACCAGAAAAGCAACATTAAAGAACCTCTTGGTCGAAAAGTTATACCGACATATCCATTCGAAATTGTAGCAACCGATCTATTCCATTTTAAAGGAAAAGATTATATCGTTATAACGGACAGCTACTCAGGATTCATTAAGTTTGAAAGTCTTGATGAAATAACTACAGGAAATATTATAAAATTCCTTAAAAACATATTCTCAATTCAAGGTATACCAAGAGTGTTAGAATCAGACAACGGTCTGCAATACTCATCACTTGAGTTTAAAAATTTTTCGAAAATGTGGAAATTTAATCATCAAACTAGCTCGCCATACCATCCAAGAGGAAATGGGCTAGCAGAAAAAGCAGTACAAACTTCAAAAAATATTTTGAAGAAATGTGCCTACGATAATTCAGATGTCCAATTAGGAATATTGAACTTCATGAATACACCTAGAGAGAACTTAGGAACACCAGCACAAAGACTTTATGCACGAAACCTACGTTCACCTATACCTACTACTACATTATCACTTCTACCAAATCAGCCTATAGTAGAAGACGTACCAGAAGCTTTGCGAGAAATACGTGAGCAACAAAAAAAGTACGCCGACAAGAGTTCCAGAGAAAGGGAGCAATTAAACAAAGGAGATGTGATAGTAACAAGGACAAACAATAAAGCTGAATGGAAACCGGCTATTATTGAAAGTCAAGTTCATCCGCGATCATACATGATTAGGGACAGAAAAGGAAAAACATACAGAAGAAACTCTTCATGCATTAAGCGAACTCAAGCGCAAATGGAGTATCATACAAGAACGGTTCCCGAGAACAACGAAGACGACTCACATATACAACTAGAGTCAACGTTACCTTTGGTAGACGAGTCATCAGAAAAACATATGTCAAATAATATGACTAAACCTGATCAGACACCGTCAATTAGCAATCACCGTCAAACAGTTATAGATACTAAACAGAACTTATCTGAAATAACCAGTACAAGGTCTGGAAGAATAATTAGACCACCGGAGCGCCTAAATCTATAGCTCTCATCATTCTGGAAAAAGGGGGATGCAAGGTAGTACCAGTCTTGTACTTACCTCATACTTAGTTTAGTACTATATATTCATGTAATCTATTATACAGCCATCAGCTGATAGACATTGATGTACACACTTTGTATTGTCATCTTGTGCTATGAAGACATATCGTAGCTTGTTTAAATTCTATAAATAAAGATCTATGAACTAAAAGTTAATCTTATATTTACAGATACAACACAGTTCTGACTCTAATTGAATGACATTTCTTCTAGCCTTGCCAGCATTAAAATTTTACAAGAAAGAAGAAGAATAATTGGCATTGCCAGCTTAAATTATATTCTAGCAAATAAGAAGAAGAATTAATATGATACTCCCACAAATGAATTAAATTTGAGGTTAATGCTTCGACTTGCTGTCTGTATGCTTTATCACAAAAAGAATTTCTGTTGAGTTGAAATAATATTGCCCAGCGGCACTCGTAACTACACTTGAACGAAATTATTTTGTTTTTTTTTATTTTTTCATTAGATAGAGTTCAAAATAGTGCTCAAAACTACAAACTTCTGAATACGAATATCTAAAATCATCGATTACTCTTAAATACGAGTAAATAGAAAAAAGTATATCCTTTTCACAATTTATCGCTTAATTAAGTTCATTTCTTACAAAAACTAGAGCTATTTCCATTATAGTTTTCCAGACAGTATACCATGACGTTCCATTGCATTCCATAATGTGGCCATAAAAAAACAAAAATTATACTGATACCGGACAAACAAAATATCAGTATTAATTGTAACGTGTGTAGGCTATAAGGTGGAAGAATATCCATTACAGCTAATAGAAGAGATGCAAGAAACATGGCCATGCCAAAGTATAACATACAATCTGTCTTCAATTCTTGTAGACTTGCATTACAAATAACAACACATTCCTCTAATGCCAATCTTGTTTGTAGTTGGTTCTCATTAAATGAATCGTTTGCATCACAGATGCTATCTGCTGGTATTTTTTTTGTTTTTTTTTCTTAGTTTTACTTTAGCATAAACTGCTTCCTGATCTGAATAACTAAATAAATGTCCTGGTACACGTTCTTTCAATGGAAGTCCATATTCAGAGATTGATACCTCGTAATCATTTCTTGGTCTTATTAAAATGTGTTCAATTCTCTTTCCTAATGAATTTTGCTTAGCAATAGATGCAGCTGTATAAGAATTTTTCTTTCACAATCGCTAGTTCCTACAAACATATCATTACAAAAGTCTTTCAATTCAGAAGATTGCGTCAGTATTCTATATGATATATCATTTGGTTCTGAATTTAAATCACCAGCTAAAGTCTGTAAGACTGCATTATCTCTGGTATTTTTCTTTATAAATTGAGCAGTATCAAAGGCGTGAATAATGCGATGTGCTTTATAATCATCATTTTCATTATCATACTCAGCATGAAGGTGAGCAATATAAATATTAATCAATGTGCTGGGCCATTCTATTTGGTCTCCTTAGAGTTGAAAAAATTTGTTTTTCCTTTTAAATTTTGCAGGAATATTTATATTCAGTCTTACAAGGAGAGTGCCAATATGTCTTCTCCGTCGTGTATCGACCAGGTAAAAGTATAATTCAGTTATCTGTTATATTTCTTGGGATTGCTCCTTCTTAATTTTTCCACGTCGGATTTCCACACTTTTTACAATTTTTTTCTGGTTGTTCACCGATAACTTGTTACTTTGACGACGAGTAAAACTCGTCTTCCTCTTTTCTGTCACATCGACGTGTCACACCGAGACCGAGGAACCGCATTTCTCTCGGTCGGGGTGCGTTCATTTTTTTATGCTTGACGCAGCCGGCCTACACGCTTCAGTACGTGTATCATATTGCTATATGCAATACGCTACTACCATAACAGGGCAGAATGGTCTGCGCCACCCGTGGTTCAGACAACGCTGAAAAATGGTCGACTAAGCTAGCCGGTCTTAAACATAGGCCTCATCGCTGCGGGCGCTCAATGTGTGTCTCGACCTACGACCCAATTGTTATGGATCTATGTTGAGAGCGAATGGTCAGGACGTGAAGTCCAAACTGCCAGCCTAAGCTGACAGATCACTCGATGATAGCGATAGCACAGGGCGGCATGCTAGCACCTCGGCTAAGGGTGGCGGAGAGTGTGGGGAGGTTCCCGAAAATACCTGCCGCTGTCACCACCCATAATCAAAAAAAAATCGTCATGCCTACTTGATCGAGCCAGCACACACTCGGTCCTGAAGGGACCCTTACGTCACTTACCTATACTCCATTGAAGGCGCAGATGGCATGCCTTCCTGCCAAGCCCCATCCTCCCATCGACTTTGGGTGGCACAATCGTCCAAAGTCCCTTGTTGACCTGTAATGAGAGAGACTAGGCGAACCTAGACGACCTTCATCCTATGAGAGAGAGGGCTCCAGGATAGTGAGAGGAGAAATAAAAGTGTTTAAATCATGACCACGTTATAAATTCTTCATTTCCAATAATAACAATAAGGATGCTTACTGAAACTATACTTAGACGGGTATAACTGACGCAATACGTTATACCATATCAAATTCAAATGGCCGGAAACTAAATTTTTCATTTTCAACAATAACAATAAGGATGCTTACTGAAACTATACTTAGACGGGTATACCTGACGCTATACGTTATACCATATCAAATTCAAATTGCCGGAAATTATTTGCTCGGCCAATATATATATTGAACATGATCAAAAGAATTCAAAAATTATTCGCCAATAAAGCTGAGATTATCATTACAGTAAGCTTGACTTTTCCTTCCTTTTTGTTTTTTTTTTCTTGTTTTTTTTTTTCATATAAGAATATATATTCAAAAATTGATTTGTCCAAATAGAATATTTTTTTTTCTTTAATTTCTAAAAACTAGTGTTATCCTTGGATTGTAATTGTAAATAATCTTAATTTTACGATTGTTTGATAGATTATTCAAAAAAAATTTTTAATGCTTTAAACTTAAAAGCCTGGGTATGAATGCGCGTATGCTTTGTAAACCTAAAAGGAATACACCTATTTGTTGTTATGATTAAACAAATTATAAATATAAAATAAAATATTTTTATGTGGAGATAATTAACGTGACGAGATCATAATGTATATGTACTACTAAATTAAAGGCTTTTCTCCCGTCTATATAATTAGGTAGTCATTAAGCGTTATTTTCCTTTCTTTTCTTTAATTAAACTGAAAAATTTGCATGTAAAAGAAATATAATGAAAAAGGCATCACTTACATACATTTTATTGCTGTGGTCCATTCCAGAGGCGCCTCCGTGGATGTTCCGCTATGCCACCTTAAAGGTTAGTTATCAATATTGGTTTTTTTTCTTCATATATAAAAGTTGGAAATCATTCGAAATTCCCAAGTGTCTCTCAATGTAAGCTCTGACTTTCTCACTCTATTATCCTAACTTCCTGCAGCAAATGTTATAACCCGGTAATTTAACACCTATTCCGATACTCATTCCGTAAGTGACACAAGTAAATCATTTATGATAGCAAACTATTTGGACTGTCATTTTAGTGAATCGATTCTTTACCTACTGTAGTCATTTAGTCTAGCGAAATACTCTAGCAATTGATTTTTCATTTGTAAATTCTTTGGTCGTACAATTTATCTTTTAGTTAATTATTTTTGCAGCCTACAGCCTATGACTAATATGAATTTTAGTCTTAGCTACGTCGAGGCAGAATTTTAGCTACCTTGCCGCAGCAAACATTTCTATATCATGAATCTCAATTAATGCCTCATCAAATTGTTATATAGATAAATCCTCGTGTACCTAATTCTACTCAATATTTCGAAAATTAATCACTTTAGCAAAATTTCTCCTACAGATAGTTAATCCTTTTCATTATTGTAGTAGATTATCATAAAAATTATTTTTGTATACTAATTCTAATCCATACTTCGGCAAATTCATTCACCTTTCCTTTTTATACAATGAACGTGAGTCAGTACCTGAGCAGATAGCAATGTCAGACAGATATTTTGTGTCCAAATGATTTTTCGCCGGGCACTCCAGCAGCCAATTCTTTATTTAAAAAAATTACCCTTAAAAATGGTTTGATTTGAGGATTTCAGCTAGCGCGTTGTTTCCACTTCGGAGCCGCAACTTAAATTGTTCCAAAAAACGTCAGGCAATTACAGATAATTCCGACGGTAACCTTGTTGAGGAAATTCAACGAAGACTTCTGGACAATCCTTCCTCTGGGCTTTAACCCAAGAAAAAAATGTGAAAAGGTCACCACAGGATAATAGGCTCTGGTCACGTTGATCACTGTCATCACCCCTCCATATGGTCACAGCATTTATTTTCATGCCTTTGTATCCGCTGACTTTTCATCAAAATTACCTTATTTTCTACCGATCTCACCGCTTTTTTGTTTCCTTTTTTATTTTACTTTCCTAAATTAAAATTTTCCACTACCGGACTTATAGTTTTCCGCCTTTATAAAAAAACTTTTCCTTTTTCCCTTCTTTCCTTATCTCCACATCACACACCGATTAATCTCGAACATTTTTCTGACCTTTATTCACCTTCATCATGTCACTTTTCTTCCGACCTGTCCGTGCTTTTCTCTTTGGCCGTAATTGATGGAATTGGCGCTCGTTATGCTAGGGGCCTAAGGGCTGGTGTCATTACCGACCATAACAGGGCAGAGTGGTCTGCGCCACCCGTTGTTCAGACGACTCTGAAAAATGGTCGACTGAGCTAGCCGGTCTTAAACATTGGCCTCATCACTGCGGGCGCTCAATGTGTGTCTCGACCCACGACCCAATGTACATTCCTCATCACTCGGATTCTACCTGACCGATGACGCATCGAAGACACATCCCCGAAGTCTCGTCAGCCGTTGAACAGACTTCAACATCCCTCTCAGTGTGGGAAGTCAAAGGTACACCGACAAGCTGGTAACCAAAAAAATCCAACCGGTCGATGCCTCTCTGCCTTCCTTCACCGAGATGCTGAGGAAGCCTCGCGATCAGCAACCTAAAGAACTGATTGCTAAGCTTTCCCGACGCAACATCTCACCCCGATCTCCGACCGCCGATTGTTCAAGGGTGTGTCTCCCAGGCGTCGTTGAAGTAGTGACATGCTGACAGCCTTATCCAGGAATGGATTTCAACAGGTATATCACCCACCATTGACGGGGCAATAGGAGGGCTTCGCGATATCCTATAGTTTACCAGTGAAGCTGGCTGGATGCCTTCTTAGGGCTACCAGGAATAGATTTAGTACTACTATGTCCGACGATTAACAAAATGTTGTAGCTAGACAGACAAGAAAAATTTTCCTCCTAATGAGGCCGATCCGGAAGGGACTATAAAAGGTTATCTACTCATAAGATGTAGAGGTGCGCTTCGCGATATCCTATAGGTTACCAGTGAAGCTGGCTGGATGCCTTCTTAGGGCTACCAGGAATAACGACAATAGGTTTAGACGACGTTTTCATAATGATGATCACTGCTTGATGTCTTTGGCGTGATAGACACCTAACAGTTTCCCTCGCAGATCTTCAAGCTCATAGTAAGCGTTTCCCTTCTTGACTCTGACTCGACATTTGACAAATTTCGGTCCCAGTTTTGCACTGGTCTGCTGCTGGAAATTGCTTTGGGCAAAATTCCGTCTAAATACTTCTTGACCCACTTTGAAATCGACAGGTTTCGCACTGAGATTGTAGGCTCTTGAACCCTGTTCGAATGCATGTTGTAAATTTTCCTGCACTCTCGCACGGATCAATCTCATTTTGTCTTCTGCATCCACTCTCAATGGCTCACTAAGAGTTCCAAGGCTCCTCAAGATGGTGTAGGAGCTGCCATGTTCAATCATTTGTTGACCGAAGAGTGTTCGATAGGGAGAGAAACCAGTAGCTTGATGGAAAGAGCTCCTGAGGGAACTAGTTACATGACTTAGTTTCTCATCCCATCTCGTGTGTTCCTTCTTAATATATGCTCTAATCCCCGACAATAGAGACCTGTTTACTCGCTCTGAGGCGTTAGCTTGCGGCGAGTAAACTGCTGTTCGCAAGTGCTTCACCCCATACTTATCCAGTAATCTAGTGAACTGAGTCGAGCAAAACTGGACTCCATTGTCAGAGACGATCACTTCAGGGACTCCGAACACATGGAACACTTCGGTCTCAATGAATTGGCACACATTGAGTGTGGACGCTTTTCTCATAGGTTTGAGAATGGGGAATTTTGAAAAGTGGTCAAGAACTATCAGAATGCAGACGTTTCCTTTCACTGACCGAGGATATGGACCTAGAAAATCAATGTACAGCTTTTGCCATGGTCGTTCTGTCACAGACGAGACTCTCATAGGTGGTCGCAAAATAGTATTGGGAGTATTCGTCTCCTTACACACGTCACAGGCGCCTACGTAATTTCTGACATCAACTGTCATTCGTGGCCAGTACAGATTTCTTCGCAGACGTCCCAGAGTTTTTCCTATACCTCCGTGTGAAGCCAGTGGCGGATCATGAGCCCTTGAAATGACGTCGGTGACAAGCCCTCGTGGAATCCAAAGCTTCCAAGCTTCTTCTTCCTGAATTGGATCGCCTGTTCTCGGAACAGTCCGAATGTAAATGAAGCCATCCCTGACGCAAAGATCTGGTAGTTTACCAGAAGTCGTTTTAACTTTATGTCTCAGTTCCTCATATTCCAACGAGTTGAAATATGGCGAACTAAGGTCAACCTCCGGGCCAGGATCTTCTTTTGTGGACAGGCTGTCACAATGGATGCGTGACAGCGCATCAGGGACGACGTTCAGGCTTCATTTTCTGTGATCAATAGTGAAGTCGAAGCTCTGAAGCTTCAAACTCCACCGTGCAAGTCTAGGTCCTTTTGAGACATCAGCCATTTCAAGCTCGCATGATCAGTCACTATCTTAAACGGCATGAGTTCTATGAAGGGCCGGAACTTCTGTACGCTCAAGATTGCAGCTAAGCATTCTTGCTCTGTGACGGTGTAATTTCGTTGTGCTAAGTTCAACTTTTTCGAGACATAGGCTATTGGCTTCTCGTGGCCATCATCATCTAGTTGAAGCAACACTCCTCCAATACCTTGTTGGCTCGCATCGCACTGTATAACGAATGGTTTGGTGAAGTCGGGGCTCACTAGCAATGGAGCAGAAGTAAGTTTTTGCTTTAAAAGATCAAGAGACGTCTGGGCTTCAGGTGTCCATTTGAACTGACTAGGGTTTTTCAAGGTGTCTGTAATGGAGGCAGTTAAATCAGAATAGTTCGGGATGAACCGTCTATACCATCCCGCCATACCTAGTAGGCGTCGGGCCTGCCGAACAGATTTAGGTGACGGATAGTCAACTATAGCTGAAATTTTGTCAGGGTCAGTTCTCATACCACCCTTTCCGACAATGAATCCCAAGTATTTGGACTCTTTGATACAAAACTTGCTCTTCTCGACGTTGATAGTGAGGCCAGCTTTCCTCAAACAATCCGCTACACGGGATAGTAACGTGAGATGCGAATCAAAGTCTGATGACAGAATTAATAAATCGTCTAGATAGACGAGAACGTTCTCACGAAGATCAAAAGGAATGACTTTATCCATGAGGCGACACATCGGTTGTGGAGCGTTGCATAGGCCGAATGGCATCACTGTGTACTGATAGAGAGGATGACCAGGCACTGTAAAAGCGGTCTTCTCTCTGGAATCAGTGTCTAGTGGGATCTGCCAGAATGCGTCTTTCAGGGCCAGGCTCGTTATGTAGTTTGCCGGAGGAAGTTGACTCAGAAGTGCGTCTATCTGCGGTAGCGGATAGGCATCCTTCTTCGTACCAGAGTTGACCTTCCTGGCGTCAAAACAAAGCCGGACCTTTCCAGGCTTCCTTACCAGAATAACTGGAGAGCTCCAAGGACTCTGGCTCTCCTCTATCACACCCAGTGATAGCATTCGCTCTAATTCAGCATCCATCAAACTTTGCACCGCCGGCGAAATCGGGTAAAAGCGCTGTTTTATCGGGGCAGCGTCATTCGTTTCAATCTTGTGAGTGACCAGTGATGTTTCCCCAAGGCCTAACGAGGCGAAAGAGGGGAAAAGCTGTTTTGTGGCTTCTAAGCGTTGCTGATCGAAACTAGAAAGGATGTGACAGTCGGTGTCAGAGGTAGCTATTCCACTTGAATTCACTTCTGCAACTATACCCAGGACATCTGGAGCCAACCCAAATAGACGCCAGAAGTCTATTCCCAGATATAGTGCCTGTGTGAGCCCAGGAACCACGTAGAAACGCACGTTTTGGGTCTTACCACGGAAAGTGACGTCCAAGTTCACATGACCATGAACAGTCGTCATGGCACCATTAGCTACTTGGACCTGTGTCCGATACTTCTTCCATTCGACATCGGCTTCCGCAAGCTTCTCGAGAGCTCCCTGGCCTAGAATACTGACAGTGGCACCACTATCAAGTAATCCATTCTCAGTTCGCCCGAGCAGCTTTACTTCGGCGTACGGTCGAATGTCGTCTGGCATCGACACGGAAATCTGTGCCAGATTTTTCCTTTCTTGACCGTATTCCCGCCAACGAACAGTTGATCGTTTTCTTTTCGGTCTTATATCCGGATCCGGAAACATTATTTCAGCTAACTCCGCTACTGAGGAGAAGATCCGGCCTCTTACTGCTTTGTATTTCTGCAGACGCGTATGATATGGCGTCAGCGGATGTAAAACTGGCTCACGCCCACTCGTCATATCAGAGCTTGGTGGCCGTTTTAAAACAGAAATGACAGGAGGCCAAATCTCCTGCTCAGTAACTTTGTCAGCTACACGTGCTATAGGTGTCAACGGGACATCGAAGATTAAAGACTCTTCTAAGGAAGTGTCCAACAAGGTCATGGGCTCCCCAGAAGTGGAAATGGGAGCTTGAATATCTGCGGAGAAGTCTATTAAGTTCTCCGCCTCTATCGGTGCAACATTCGTACTATCAGGTGTTGTACTGATATCACCAGAATCACTGAATGATATCAGAGGGCGTAACAGGGAGTTATCGCTAGTGTCTGCTAATGGAGCGGACCTTCCTCCTTGTTCAAAGCTTGAACTGGAGGGTTCGTTGCAGTTGCTGCTTGCGACGTTGACGCTGGTCGGAAAGAGGTGTTGGTATTCCCGACCCGTCTGAAGTTTTTCTGTTGACATTGACTGCAATCTGGCTTGAAGGTGTTCTTCCGTCCACATCCATAACAGAACACAACTTGTCTTTCTTGTCTGCAGTCCTGATACAAATGACCGGACTGGTCACAGTTCCAGCATATAATAGGGCGTTTGGCTGAAATACTCGATACGTCACCTAGGCTGTTATCACTGCCTGTTGCTACTGCCAGTTCAGGATCTAAGGTCAGAAGATTGTCAACTTCATGCACTCGTTGGGTTCGGTAAGGATTCCAACTGCCAGCTGTCGCAATACGTGTCTATGTAGCTTGGATACGCGTGACCAGTGATCTCAGCTGTCCTATCGTATCAGTAGGATGCAGACAGATTTTTTCTTGAATCTCCGGCAAGAGATTCGATTTGACAATCTCCAGAAATTCTTGGTCCGGCATAGCGTTCTGTAACTGATCGCGCAGCAACCCCAGATGGTGGTGATACAATGCGAACAGTTCACCAGGCTTTTGTTTTCTTGACATCAGTTGAAATCTAGTCTTCAAATCATCCTTCGGCGTTCCCCATTCGGTATACAACCCCATCTTAATGACGTCCCAAGTTGGAAATGGATTTTGACGTAGTACCGAGACCAATACTAGTCCTTGGCTGGTCCTGTCAGTAGCGTAAGCATATTTCTTACTAACAACCCAAAATCCCCTTCTAGAGCGGAGTGCGTAAGCGCTTCGACTCTGAAGATGAGTTTGTCAACTGATAGTTCTGCGTTATTCCCATTATAGGTCAGGTTCCATCTCCTTATTGGACTACCTGATCGTCGGTATCCTACATTAGCAGGAACACGCATAGGTGGTGGAGGGGGTTAAGGTGGTTGAGGTGGTATAAAGTTCGATCTGGACTGATTTGTAGGCTGACCAAAAGGTTGATCAAAAGGTTGACCAGAAGGTTGACCAAAAGGTTGACCAGAAGGTGGTGATGGTCTCCTAAATGATTGCCTTCCCCGTGTAGGAAAATCGTTTGACGGCCTTTGATTACTTCTGGACTAATGAGGTCGTGTGGAGTCTGCTGGCGGCATTGCTGCTGCTACTTGTTGTCTGATATCGTCTCCTAACTCAGACCGCAAAACATTTAAACCCTGCTGGAGATCTCGGTTTATTAGGTCTTCCATCTTTATGCTCAAGCCTGCTATCAGCGCATCCGTAGCAGCTGAGGTGTTGTGGTCTTGAGCTGTACGCGCTGGACTATCACGTCGAGGACTCGGGTTTACAAAAGTCCTTGAATGTAAGTCAGGCATTCCTGGAGACAAGGATCGTCGATTCGAAGGTGGTAAGTCAAAGTTAGGCAAATCAAAGGTTGGCAATGAGTCGCGCCATGTAGATTTCGCGGGCTTCACCTTCTTCGGTCTCTTTGGGATTGCACCAGAATATTCACTGAAGTCCTGTTGCGTAATGTGACGTCGGCAGTTAGGACAACTAGAATGTTCACCTATCCAATGCTGCAGGCATGCCTGGTGGAAAATATGCTCGCATACAGTCATGACCGGCTTCCGATCGACTGACCAGCTTGCGTCCCGGCAGATAGAACATGGTTCAGGCAGCATTGTCATGCCGTTTGCCGCTGGAGGTGGTGTCCTCACTGTAGCCATAATGAATTTAGACGTAAGTCAAGTAAAAATTGTCAAATCCGGGTTTAGGATAGTTATCCCAAAAAAATTCTAGAAGTTTGCACGTTTGGAAGAGCACGCTCTTCACAATGTGATGATGGCTAAATACTATTTTAAAGTCGAAGGCTTTGGGCGAGATACTCAAATTCAGACAAAAGTTTTCCCAAACGTTCGAAGAAATTGAAAAAAAAATTTAGAAAAACAAGGATTCGAAAAGTTAATTAAGGCTTCTCAAATCGAGATAGTGTAAAGAATGAATTCCAAGACAAAAAACCAATGTCGGGAAGCGTTAACAGCCTCGTCGAATAAAAATCTTCAAAAAAAAATTCTGAAAATTACAAAGGATCCAAAAAGATCACGAAAACAATTCAAGCGTTTCAAAAAAATTCTTTAACAAAGATCATACAATTTCTCCCTCACTTCCCGAAGCTAACCGTAACATAAGAGGTCAGGTCGCTCTCTCTCTTCCAAGGTCAAAAACAGGATACAGGCAAGTGACGTGAGTGGTGCATGAAAGATTTGGTTGGGTTCTCACAGAACTCTGGGAAAAGTCAAGTTGGAGGTGTCAAAGGCTGAGAATGCTACTAGAGATTCTTCAGCCAGGCAGTTAGCAGTATGCCAACTCCTGATTACTGAAGATCTCCAGCATCACTCCCACCCTCAGAGAACTCTTCCTCTCCTCTTCACCGGATCCTCATGTCCAGATAGTTCGCCAGCTGGGCAGAGTCATGGATCTGGTCAACTAATTAGCTGAAAGCCAAAAAGTCGTCTCACAGACTCATAACTCTGTCCAGCCAGTTGGCCAAAAGAACAATTGTCCGCGAGAACACAATCCAAAAAAAATTTGTGAGGCCACCTACCATTTCCATGGCAGAAGGCCAGCGGGAAAGATCAATTTCAAAAAATTCAAAAAAAAATTCAAAAACTAGACACCTGTACAGACTCGAGGCTTGACCAAAGTCAAACCTAGAGTCGAACTTCAATTCAAAAACTTTGCTTTACTCTACAAGAAAACTTTTCAAACGTTACTTTACTTCAATCGTTACAAAATCAATCAAAAAACAAAATCTCAAAACTTTAAAAACTTTACGTTACTCTATAGAAAATCAACTAATAACAAACAATTCAACCCAGGTCCGCATATAACCTCCACTGATTATGCGATTACCGAGTCAGGCTATTTAGCTAACAGCCAAATGCCCATATCTCGAAGTAATCACAATCCTCAGCAAATGTTACATTTAGACCACCGAAGTCTAATTGAGGTGGCCCCACGTTGGGCGCCATTTTGTTATGGATCTATGTTGAGAGTGAATGGTCAGGACGTGAAGTCCAAACTGCCAGCCTAAGCTGACAGATCACTCGATGACAGCGATAGCACAGGGCGGAATGCTAGCACCTCGGCTAAGGGTGGCGGAGAGTGTGGGGAGGTTCCCGAAAATACCTGCCGCTGTCACTACCCATAATAAAAAAAAAATCTTCATGCCTACTTGAACGAGCCAGCACACACTCGGTCCTGAAGGGACCCTTACGTCACTTACCTATACTTCATTGAAGGTGCAGATGGGGCTTGGCAGGAAGGCATGTCATCTGCGCCTTCAATGGCTCGCATCGCACTGTATAACGAATGGTTTGGTGAAGTCTGGACTCACTAGCAACAGAGCAGAGGTAAGTTTTTGTTTGAGAAAATCAAGAGACGTCTGGGCTTCAGGTGTCAATTTGAACTGACTAGGGTTTTTCAAGGTGTCTGTAATGGAGGCAGTTACATCAGCATAGTTCGGGATGAACCGTCTATACCATCTCGCCATACCTAGTAGGCGTCGGGCCTGCCGAACAGTTTTAGGTGACGGATAGTCAACTATAGCTGAAATTTTGTCAGGGTCAGTTCGCATACCTCCCTTTCCGACAATAAAACCCAAGTATTTGGTCTCTTTAATACAAAAATTGCTCTTCTCGACGTTGATAGTGAGGCCAGTTTTCCTGAAACAATCCACTACACGGGACGAGATGCGAGTCAAGGTCTGATGACAGAATTAATAAATCGTCTAGATAGACGAGAACGTTCTCACGAAGATCAAAAGGAATGACTTTATCCATGAGGCGGCACATCGGTTGTGGAGCGTTGCACAGGCCGAATGGCATCACTGTGTACTGATAGAGGGGATAACCAGGTACTGTAAAAGCGGTCTTCTCTCTGGAATCAGCGTCTAGTGGGATCTGCCAGAATGCGTCTTTCAGGTCCAGGCTCGTAATGTAGTTTGCCGGAGGAAGTCGACTCAGAAGTGCGTCTATCTGCGATAGCGGATAGGCATCCTTCTTCCTAACAGAGTTGACCTTCCTGGCGTCAAAACAAAGCCGGACCTTTCCAGGCTTCCTTACCAGAATAACTGGAGAGCTCCAAGGACTCTGGCTCTCCTCTATCACACCCAGCGATAACATTCGCTCTAATTCAGCATCCATCAAACTTTGTACTGCCGGTGAAATCGGATAAAAGCTCTGTTTTATCGGGGTCGCGTCATTCGTTTCAATCTTGTGAGTGACCAACGATATTTTTCCCAGGCCTAAAGGGGCGAAAGAGGGGAAAAGCTGTTTAGTAGCTTCTAAGCGGTGTTGCTCAAGACTAGAAAGAATATCGCAGTCGGTGTCAGAGGTAGCTATTACACTTGGATTCACTTCTGCGACTATACCCAGGACATCTGGAGCCAACCCAAATAGACGCCAGAAGTCTATTCCCAGATATAGTGCCTGTGTGAGCCCAGCAACCACGTAAAAACGCACGTTTTGGGTCTTATCACGAAAAGTGACATCCAAGTTCACATGACCATGCACAGTCGTCAAGGCACCATTTGCTACTTGGACCTGTGTCCGATACTTCTTCCATTCGACGTCTAGTTCTACAAGCTTCTCTAGAGCTCCCTGACCTAGAATACTGACAGTGGCACCACTGTCAAGTAATCCAGTCTCAGTTCGCTCGAGCAGCTTTACTTCGGCGTACGGTCCAATGTCGCCTGGCATCGACACGGAAATATGTGCCTGTTTTCTCCTTTCCAGTCTCGTCCGTCGACAGTATTCCCGCCAACGAACGGTAGATCTTTTCTTTTTTGGTCCAATATCCAAGTCAGGAAACACGATTTCAGCTAACTCCGCCACTGAGGAGAAGATTCGGTCTCTTGGTGCGTTGTATTTCTGCAGACGCGTATGATACGGCGTCAGCGGATGTAAAACAGGCTCACGCCCACTCGTCATAACAGAGCTTGGTGGCCGTTTTAAAACAGAAATGCCGTGAGGCCAAATCTCCTGCTCAGTAACCTTGTCAGCTAAAAGTGCTGTCGGTATTATCGGGACATCGAAAATTAAAGACTCTTCCAAAGAAGTGTCTAATAATGTCATGGGCTCCCCAGAAGTGGAAATGGGAGCTTGAAGATCCGCGGAGAAGTCTATCAGATTCTCCGTCTCCATCAATGAAATGTTTGTACTATTAGGTGTTTTACTGACATCATCAGAATCACTGAATGATAACAGTGGACAATTCAGGGATTCGTCAAGATCTGCTAATGGAGCGGACCTTCCTCCTTGTTCAAAGCTTGAACTGGAGTGTTCGTTGCAGTTGTCACTCGCGACGTTGACGCTGGTCGGAAAGAGGTGGTGGTATTCCCGAACCGTCTCAAGTTTTTCTGTCAACAGTGGCGGCAATCGGGCTTGAAAATATTCTTACGCCGCATCCGTAGCAGAATACAACTTGTTTCTCTTGCCGGCAGTCTTGGTAGAAGTGACCGGATTGGTCACAGTTCCAGCAGATTACATTTTGACGGGTTGTAATAACAGATAGCAGGACTTCCTGACTGCGTTCAGATGATGTGTACAATTCAGTCTCAGTCGGACGAATCTCATCCACCTCGCTGACTCTTTGGCCGCGATAAGCATTCCAGCTGCTCGCTGTCGCGATTCGCTGCTGTGTCGCCTGTATTTGAGTCACGAGACTCCGTAGTTGATGTATGTTATTAGTGGGATGTAGGCAGACCCTTTGCTGAATGTCTGGAAGCAGATTTGACTTTACGATCTCTAAGAATTCCCCATCCGCCAAGGGACTTTGCAGTTGATCGCGCAACTGTACAAGGTGTTGATGGTACGTGGCTAATAACTCCCCTGCTTTCTGTTTACGCAACATCAGCTGAACTTTGACCTTAAGGTCATCGTGCGGTACTCCCCATTCAGCTAATAGAGCTGTCTTCACATACTCCCATGAAGGCGTGGAATTTTGCCTCAGGAGAGACCAGTCCACAGCTGGTCCAGAAAGCAAGGTTGTCATGTGCCTTACCAGAAGATCAAAATCTCCTTCTAAGGCCGAATACGTCAAAGCTTCCACTCTAAACAGAAATTCGTCAACAGTGAGCCGTGAACTGTCACCGCTATAAGATATATTCCACCTGCGGATAGGACTACCCAGAATGTCGCTGTCCTACGCCTGCAGGGTTAAGAATAGGTGGTGGTTGTGGAGGTGGGACAAAATCTGGTTTAAGCTGACCAAGAGGCCGACCAAGAGGTGATGGTGGTCTATTTGACGACTGCCTATGCGAGTCGTGGAATTCTTATGATGGTCTTGGGTCACCCATGGACGGAGGTGGTCGTGAGAAATCCACGGGCGGCATTGCTGCCGAGATCTGTTGTCGGATGCTATTCATTAACTCAGTCCGCAAAGCATTGAGGCTCTGTTCGAGGCCTTCGCGTACTAGGTCTGGCATTTGCATGCGTAAGCCTGCCATCAAAGCATCCGTAGCTGATGAGATATGTCCACTGCCAGAAGGCAGTGGGCTATTTCGTCGCGAGTTAGGATTGGTAAAAGTCCTTGAATGTAGATCTGGCATTCCAGGAGAGAGTGATCGTCGACTAGGTGGTGGAACTGTCAAAGGTGGTAACTCTAGTGACGGCATGGGAGGCAATGGGTCGTGACTGACAGATTTTCCGGGCTTCGTCGTCTTCCGGACAGCGCCTGTATACTCAGTAAAATCATACTGAGTGAGATGGAACCTGCAGTTTGGGCAATTGGACTGCTGCCCAATCCACACTTTCAGGCACGCCTTGTGGAACACATGTCCACAAACTGTCTACACTGGCTTCCTCGGTCCTGACCAGTCGCCCTCCTGACAGATGGAGCACTGGTCTGGTAACGGTACCGGTACACCAGTTGCTCGCGGTGGTGTTCGCGGCGTAGCCATTGTACAATCAGTCGTAGATCAAACGAAAAGATTTTCAAACCAAGGGTTTGAACGAGATATCAAAAAAATTCAAAGAATTTTAAAAATTCGGAAGAGATAACAGGCTCTTCACAACGTGAGGATGACGAAATACTAATTTAAGTTGGAGTTTGGGACGATATACTAAAATTCAGAAAAATTTCTTCCCAAACGTTCGAAGAAGTTTTCAATAAAGTGCAAAAAAAATCAAAGATTCGGAAAGTTAGCAAAGTCCTCTCAACTCGATACAATATAAATACAAAAAAAAATCCAAAGTTCGGAAACGTTAGCACGCTCCTTGAATAAAAATTTCCTTCCTAACCGTTCAATTCAGCGTTTCAAAAATTTACGAATAAAATGGGATTTCTCCTTCACTTCCCGAAGCTAACCCCCACCATAAGAGGTCTTCAGGTCGCTCTCCCCCCTTACAGGTCAGAGAATTATACCAGCAAGTGACGTGAATGTGTGCATGAAAAATAATGTTTGCGTCCTCACAGAAGAGAAGCTAGAGACTGAAAATGATACTAGAGATTCTTCAGCCAAGAAGTTAGCAGTATGCCAACTCCTGATTGCTGAAGGTCTCCAGCATCACTTACATCCTCCAACAACTCCTTCCTTCCTCTTCACCTGATTTTCATATCCACTAACCTTCCAACTGGGCAGAGTCATGAATCTGGTCGACTAATTAGCTAAAAGCCACAAAGCCGTCTCACAGATTCACAACTTTGTCCAGCCAGTTGGCCAACAGAGACATGTCTCCGTGAGAGCACAAACAAAAAAATTTGGTGAGGCCACCTACCATTTCCATGGCAGAAGGCCAGCGGGAAAGATCATTAAAAAAAATTCAAAACTAGACAATTGTTCAGACTCGAAGCTCGACCAAAGTCAAACCTAGAGTCGAACTTCAATTCAAAACTTCCAAAAACGTTACTTTACTTTAATCATCCAAATCAAAAATATCAAGATCTTAAAACGTTACTCTACTTTCAAAACTTTAAAAACTTTTACAAACTTTACTTTACTTTACAGAAAAAAAATCCAAATAACAAACAATTTGACTCAGGTCCATATATAACTTCTACTGATTGTGAGATTACCGAGTCAGACAATTTAGCTGACAGCCAAATGTCCATATCTCGAAGTAATCTCAGTCCTCAGCAAAAATCATAATCAGACCACCGAAGGCCAACTGAGGTGGCCCCGAGTTGGGCGCCATTTTTGTTATGGAATTATGATGAGTGATTTGCTTGGGACGTAAAGTCCCGACTGCCAGCATGAGCTGACACATCACTCGACGGACAGCGTTGACTGCAGGGCGGCATGCTAGTTCGCCTCAACTATTGGTGGAGAGTGTGGGGGGGTTCCACAAAAGACCTGCCGCTGCCGTCAGCCATAATCAAAAAAATTCGTGCCTATCTAACACAAAAAGCCGGCACACATTCGGTCCTGAAGGGACCCTTACGTCACTTACCTGTATACAAACGAAGGCGCAGATGTTTCGGCCTTACTGCATGCCCCAACCACCCATTTGACACTGAGGGCAGATAGTTTACAGTGTCCCTAATTGACCTGAAAGGACAGAGAGTAGCGGACCTAAACGACCTTCATGTGCGAGGGCTCCAGGATAGTGAGAGGGGAATTAAAGCTTTTAGAATTTCATATTTACGTTATAATTTCAGAGAAAGAAAATCTCATCAATTCAAAACATATGTATATAAATATGTGAAAACGAATATGGATCAAATTGCAGGTATCGTATTAAATTATAAATTTCTATGAACAAGTATAGTTCCAAGTTGAAAAGGTATATAGGTAAGTATACCATGAAATTATAAATAAAATATGAAGATATAGTATTAAATTAGAAATATATGTACAAGTATAGTTCCAAGTTGAAAATGTATGTATGTATATAAATATATGAAAACAATTATCGATAAAGAAGGCTCTACAGTGCAAGTCGCTACCGAAGCCGAAGTATGCGTATACCAAAAGAAAATGTGTAATATATCAATGATAGTCACGGTGAAAATTCCACGGCATGATGATGCGCTTCAGCATCCGCCATCTAGTTAAATGAATTAAATTGGAGGTTAATGCTTCGACTTGCTGTCTGTATGCTTTATCACAAAAAGAATTTTTGTTGAGTTGAAATAATATTGCCCAGCGGCACTCGTAACTACACTTGAACGAAATTAATTTTTTTTTTTTTTTTTTTTTTTTCATTAGATAGAGTTCTCAAAACTACAAACTTCTGAATACGAATATCTAAAATCACCCATTACTCTTAGATACGAGTAAATAGAAAAAAGTATATCCTTTTCACAATTTATCGCTTAATTAAGTTCATTTCTTACAAAAACTAGAGCTATTTCCATTGATAGTTTTCCAGACAGTATACCATGACGTTCCATTGCATTCCATAATGTGGCCATAAAAAAACAAAAATTATACTGATATCGGACAAACAAAATTTCAGTATTAAATGTAACGTGTGTAGGCTATAAGGTGGAAGAACATCCATTACAGCTAATAGAAGAGATGCAAGAAACATGGCCATGCCAAAGTATAACATACAATCTGTCTTCAATTCTTGTAGACTTGCATTACAAATAACAACACATTCCTCTAATGCCAATCTTGTTTGTAGTTGGTTCTCATTAAATGAATCGTTTGCATCACAGATGCTATCTGCTGGTATTTTTTTTGTTTTTTTTTTCTTAGTTTTACTTTAGCATAAACTGCTTCCTGATCTAACTAAATAAATGTCCTGGTACACGTTCTTTCAATGGAATTCCATATTCAGAGATTGATACCTCATCTCTTGGTCTTATTAAAATGTGATCAATTCTCTTTCCTAATGAATTTTGCTTAGCAATAGATGCAGCTAGTTCCTACAAACATATCATTACAAAAGTCTTTCAATTCAGAAGATTGCGTCAGTATTCTATATGATATATCATTTGGTTCAAAGGCCTGAAT
Organism: Dioctria rufipes; assembly: GCA_963924295.1. NCBI lineage: Eukaryota > Metazoa > Arthropoda > Insecta > Diptera > Asilidae > Dioctria > Dioctria rufipes. Next base: position 111,166,570 of record OZ002742.1, on the reverse strand, counting down.
AATGCGATGTGCTTTATAATCATCATTTTCATTATCATACTCAGCATGAAGGTGAGCAATATAAATATTAATCAATTGATTATTGACTAAGACTTTACACAATCCAACTCCTTTGCCTCCAAACCAATCACACTTTCGGGGAAGATGTCGGGGAGAATTTTCCCAATATTTCGATGGTGAGATGGTCGGGTCAACAAAAGATCAATTTATCCTTATTTTCATGTAGCTATATATATATACATGAATCAGCGATCCTTATCTCTTTGACCTCGCCAAGTAAAAATCACATGTGCTGGGCCATTGTCTTTGACCTCCTTAGAGTTGAAAAAAAATTTTTTTTTCCTTTTAAATTTTGCAGAAATATTTATATTCAGTCTTACAAGGAGAGTGCCAATATCTCTTCTCCGTCGTGTATCGACCAGGTAAAAGTATAATTCAGTTATATGTTATATTTCTTGGGATTGCTCCTTCTTAATTTCTCCACGTCGGATGTCCACACTTTTTACAAATTTTTGCTGGTTGTTCACCGATGACTTTTTACTTTGACGACGAGTAAAACTCTTCTTCTTCTTTTCTGTTACATCGACGTGTCACACCGAGACCGAGGAACCGCATTTCTCTTTTTATGCTTGTCGCAGCCGGCCTACACGCTTCAGTACGTGTATCATATTGCTATATGCAATACGCTACGACCATATAACAATTATATAGACGTTTTTTTAGAACATGCTTAGAAACGTCAACTACAAAATGCTCAGCCTTAGTATTAACAGTAATGCACATGCGGTTAATGGGTTCGTGCATGCAGAAGTTGGATCTTGCGGAGTTAACATGCAACATGGGTAGTCTTCTCAAATTGTGTCCACTATCACGGAAAGAGATTTTACTAAGTAACAGCGGAGAATCAACATTCGAGTTTATTAGTTGATGCACAAACGTTACATCGGCAACCATACGACGTTTTTGAAGCGAGTGCATATTCAAAAGCTTCAAGCGATCCTCATAAGGTGGAAGAATTGATGAATTATTCCAGGGTAGGTGTCTGAGAGCAAATCGTAAAAAGTTTCTCTGGACAGTGTGATATACATTTAATACCATAAATACAAATTGCACAACAAAAAGCAATTTAATATAAAACACTAAAAAGCTGTAAACACAAATTTCACAACAAATGTAAAACGCTAAAATTAATCAGCACAAATTTATTACAACACCATTCATAATCGAAAATAATTGATGATAATAATGACATACATTTATTTGCAACAAGCAAGCGATTGCACCACTGACCCAAACGATTCATCGTCAAGGGGTTTCACGCGTAAATGCATGTCATCATAATTTTATGCACATTGCTTACTCGCCCAGCGTCAGCATTTAGAATAGTAAGAATAGGGTACCATAGGTTACTAATTATGTATATATAGGCTAAGAACGATCAATAAATGGAATTCATTCAGTTCTCTTGATTTATCGAGAAAGTTACAAACCGTCGTGTATTATTCCACATAGGAGTACTAAGCTGTACAGCTGCTCCTACTATTCATACCCCCATTTTATCTCGGAGTCTGAGCTGTTAATAGCCGCTCCAGTGGAGTCAAAGTCACACGACTGCTCCCAGGTTTTTCCTTAAAAATTAAAAGATACTACATGGCGACCGTGACATCGTAGAAACTGCGAAATTTGTAACTTTGCGAATCTGCAGACCATAATATCATCATCAAAAGTGCAGCTGGGAATTTTCATAAATAATAGAAACTTATACGGTGACATAGTAACAACCACCAAAAAACTGCGAAGACGACTACATCCACTACCAGTACCAATCAGAAGAAATTTTAGTATGAACGAGATAGATGCCATCTTCAATCACATTTTCAAGACTATTGAAGAAACTAAGAAGATACCAGAGAGGAATATAGAAGGCATAACACTGTATCCAGTAAATAAGAAGCCGACGCCGTACATCCCCAAATCAAGGCTGGACAACGAAAATCCTCCACCATACGAAGCGGGTCCAAAAAGAATCACCATCGAGGAGTATAGAAGCAGAAACACAAGCAGTGTAAAAACTCAGGAGACAAAACCACGAAAAAGAGGAGGCAAGAGACAAAAAATTGCACAGGAACTTCAAAATTACAAGGTACTTGTCGAGTTAGCAGCAACTGAGGAGGAACGGGAAAAATACAACAAACTAATAATATTGACAAAAAAACAACTGAACGTCATCAAAAGGAAGAGATAAGGGTTTAATGATCTAATTTAAAATTTATTTTTTTTAAAATATAAAGTAGAAGTAGCGTAGTATAAAGGTATAATAATAATTAAATAATTAATATGTAAAAAAAAAAAAAAAAAAAAAAAAAAAAAAAAAATTTTTTTTTCTCTTTTGCTGTTTGCTTGACGTTGTTGGAAATAAGCGAAACATTTTCAGTAATGGGTAAAACGCAATCCAAAACTTCAGATAACAACGGGGAAATTGTTAATAATCTAATTATAGAGGATACAGTTTCGGTCGAGAATAATCAGATAATAATAATTTTATGCATATTGGTTGCAATTAAAATCGTTGAATTTGTATACATACTGTACAAAGATCATAGGAGGGGTTTAAGAAAAAGATACCTCAGTACCCCAGCAAAATTAAACATATCAACCGTCTGATAAATGGAAGCACTTATAAAGATTAAGGACGAACTAGAAAATATTCTGGACAATTTTAAGAAAAGTAAAAACCGTCCATATTCTGAGAAAACTCTGCAAGAGAAAGAAAAGTTAACAAATCAACTCTGTGCCAAGGCAAAAGAAAACGCACTTAAACAAGCGGACGTCGAAACAATATTGAAGATAAAAGTTATCTACGAAGAAATTGAAAGTATAGCAAACAAAATCTTAGAAAACATAAATACACAAAAACAAACAAAGATGGGTTTTGACATAAAAACAGCTACATCGCTCATACAACCCTACGATGGAAAGCTGGATGAAACTGATTCTTTTATCGAGTCTATGGAACTACTAGACGAGTTAACAGCAAACGAACATAAAACCATCATGATCAAATTCATCAAGACACGTATAACTGGAAAAGCCAAGTACGTAATATCGGAGGGCACAAATACAGTATCAACGATCAAAGCCAAATTAAAAGAAAAATTTTCGGCAAAATTATCGTCAGATGCTATTCTGGCACAACTGCGATCATGCCAGCAAGGTAACAGAAAACTTGCAGACTTTTCCAATCAGATAGAAAATCTATCAGGCCAGCTGACTAGAGCCTTTATAACAGAGAAAGTAGCAGCTGGAGAAGCAGCTGAAAAATTGGCCGAAAAATTTTCAATACAGTCATTTATGAACAATGTTGCCAATACAGAAACAGCGATTATACTAAAAGCTAGTAGCCTAGGAACACTTTCAGAATTAGCAGCGAAGGCAATAGCAGTAGATAAGCCGCAGCCAAGCAGTGTCCTGCATTATAATACCAACCCATCAAGAAAGTTTCATTATAATAATACGCAAGGGTTCAACAATCAAAATAATTTTAACAGGAACAGGGAGCGCTGGCCCAAACAACAGTACAATAGAAATATGGCAGCCAATAATAGACAAAACCACCCACGAAATCAATATAACCACCGCGATAAAAGATATTTCGGTAATGCTGCACCAAATAACAGTAGTCGCTACCAGAATAATCTGCGAGCAAATAATAATAATACCTATAATCAAAGAAGAAATGTAAACTACTTCGAATCGGGGGAATATCAAGCCCCCCAACCAGAGGAAGAAACAACACGGTTGGGGGCTGCGACGAATTCAAGCCAAGAATACATTGCCTAAACCTATCCTTAACAAACTTTATTAAAGCGTATGTCGACATGTGCGGGTCAGTATGTACTCTGATTGTAGACACAGGGGCAGAAATATCCATATTCAAGAGGGGAAAAATTAATAAAGACCAACTTTACTATCCTAAAAACACTTGTATTATCCAAGGGGTTACGGATACTAAGAGGCAGTCGATTGGGGCAACATACACAAGATTACATTTTAACGACCAGTTTGCGGTCGAACATTTATTCCAGATAGTAGAAGATGATTTCTCCCTCGGGGCTGATGCAATTTTAGGACTAGATTTCCTAACAAAATTCAAGACCACTATCGATTATGATACGTGGACCCTTACATTAAACACACCTGAAAGTTCGGCAGAGATCCCAATACTGAATGGTCCATCCGAAAATTCTATTATCATACCACCCCGATGTGAAATAATAAGAAAGTTCAAGGTTAAAAAACAAGAAGGTGCCAATGATATGGTAATCATTGGACAAGAAATCCACCCAGGCATATTCATTGCAGGATCAGTAACTTCACAAAATTACCCACTAGTCAGGATATTAAACACTACAAACAAAACCACCACACTACAACATTCCGACATAATAACACAACCACTCTCAGACTTTAACGTCATTAATACAGACACAATAAAATCAAAAAGAACAGAACAAGTTATCTCCAAATTAAACTTAAACAGCATTCCAAACTACGCCAAACTTCAATTCGAAGAATTATGCCGAGAATATGAAGACATATTTGCGTTAGAAAGTGAACCTCTAACAACCAATAACTTCTACAAACAAAATATAGAACTAACTGATAATAGAGCAGTATACACAAAAAACTACCGAATACCAGAAGCACACAAAACCGAGATTAATAGGCAGGTAGACAAAATGCTAGTAGACGGAATAATAGAGAACTCTGTTTCTCATTTTAATTCTCCAATACTACTAGTACCCAAAAAATCCAACAACCAAAATAAAAAATGGCGTTTAGTAGTTGATTTTAGGAATCTTAATAAAAAAGTTCTGGCAGATAAATTTCCCTTACCGCGTATAGAAGAGATACTCGACCAAATGGGCCGAGCCAAATACTTCTCTACACTTGACCTTATGTCCGGATTCCACCAAATACCATTAGAGGAATCTTCTAGAAAGTTCACAGCTTTTTCAACTAACCAAGGTCACTACCAGTATACACGACTTCCTTTCGGACTTAATATAAGTCCAAATAGTTTCCAAAGGATGATGACCATCGCCATGACGGGTCTACCACCGGAAATAGCCTTTCTGTACATTGACGACATCATAGTCGTCGGATGTTCACAGTCACACCATATAAAAAACTTGCAAACAGTATTTAACAGATTACGAGAGCGTAATCTCAAATTAAATCCTGAAAAATGCAAATTTTTCCAAACCGAAGTCACCTATCTTGGACATCGAATATCAGCACAAGGCATAAGCCCAGACAGTTCAAAATACGAGGTAGTTAAAAATTATCCTATCCCAAAAAACGCCGACGAAGTCAGACGATTCGTAGCATTCTGTAATTATTACCGCCGTTTCATCCCCAACTTTGCAGAAATAGCACTACCGTTAAACAAACTACTCCGGAAAAACACAAAATTTGAATGGGCAGAAATCCAACAAAAATCTTTCGATGCTCTCAAATCAAGTTTGATATCCCCAATAATACTGCAGCACCCTGATTTCAAAACCCAATTCATCATTTCCACAGACGCCTCGAATGCTGCATGTGGAGCAATCTTATCACAAAGTGTCGACGGAACAGAACACCCAATCGCATACGCTAGTAAAACATTTACTGCCGGAGAAAAAAATAAGTCAGTAATTGAAAAGGAACTCGCAGCAATACATTGGGCAATTATACATTTTAAGCCTTATGTTTATGGCAGAAAATTCACAATAAGAACAGACCATCGACCCTTAACATATCTTTTTGGCATGAAAAACCCATCATCTAAACTAACACGAATGAGGTTAGATTTAGAGGAATTCGATTTCGAAGTCAAATACATTAAAGGAAAAGGAAATAACGGACCCGACGCGTTATCAAGAATACAACTTGACATTAATGATTTGAAGGAAATCAATGTCCGACGCGTCCAAACCCGAGCAATGAAAAAACAAAAAGAACAAAACATAATGTCCGATGAAATGAAAAATACTCCTATAGTCCCGCAGCCTGATCAACTGCGCGTTTGGGAGATACCATCTCCAACAAAGATAGCCAAATTACCTGAACTAAAAGTAAAAATTGAGAACTGCAGTAATAAAGAAACACAAATAGAAATAAATATAGTGCACAAGTATGAAATAAAATATAAGCGGTATATAAATATAAAAAACAACCAACCAGTAGAGCCCGCACTAGAGCAGGTACTCGAAGTATTGGATAATGATATATATAAACAATTTCAGACCAAGACTCTGAAACTTTCTGCAGAAAGCGAGATATTTAAAATAATTAATTTAACCGCATTTAAAATCCTAGGAAACAAAGTATTAAAAAATATAAACGTTAAAATTTTCAAACCGCAACGGTACATATCAGAAACAACGAAAATAAACGAAATCCTACATAACTATCACTCCACACCTACAGGAGGACATCTGGGTCAATCAAGACTGTATAAAAAGCTGAAGGAAATGTACAAATGGAAGAAAATGAGGAAAACAATAGCGAAATATATAAACAGATGCGAGCTTTGTGCGAAAAATAAGCACCAAAAGCATAATAAAGAGCATATGGAAATAACTACAACACCAACAAAAGTTTTCGACATTGTATCCATTGACACAGTCGGCCCATTTACAAAAACCACCAACGATAACAGATACGCAGTAACAATGCAATGCGATCTAAGCAAGTATATAGTAATAATACCCACAAAGGACAAGGAAGCAAATTCCATAGCAAGAGCCATAGTGAATGGGTTCATACTAACATACGGACCTATGAGCAAAATTAAAACTGATCTAGGAACGGAATACAAAAACCAGGTTTTTGCGGAAGTATGTAATATACTGAAAATAAAACAACTGTTCGCGACCGCCGCACATCCCGAAACGATCGGAGCACTAGAAAGAAACCACAAGTGCCTAAATGAATATCTCAGATGTTTTGTTAATGACAATAGAGACGATTGGGATACATGGATTCCATATTACGCATTCTGCTACAACACCACACCAAACACCGTACATGGCTACACACCATTCGAACTCATATTTGCCAAAAATATAGACCTACCTTCAGAACTCACAATTGATAGACCAGATCCCGTGTATAATTATGACCTGTATAGTAAAGAGATGAAATACAGACTTCAACAAGCCATAGGTAAGGCAAAACAATACCTCCAGGCATCTAAAGTGCGAAGAAAGCAAGTCAAGGATGCTAATTGCAAACCAATATCAATCAAAGTAGGCGACAAAGTACTAATGACAGTACAAAATAGACGAAAACTAGATCCTCTATACAACGGACCTTATATAATTAAATCAATAGACAACGTAAATTGCATTATCGAAGATATAAATAAGAACAAAATCAAAATACATAAGAATAGGCTAAGAAAGATAGAAAATTAAAAATTATGTACTATTATTCTAACTATCTCTAGCATGTTAAATTAGATTACACACCGGTGTAGACAAATAAGAATTATTGTAATCAACTAGATAAGTAAACGTAAACAATAAAGATCCCAATTACTAATGCCATTGAGCAATTAAGAGCTATAATAATAAACTATATATAAGTAGGTATATGTAAATACGACTAGGAATTAAGACTCATTATAATCAGCTACATACAAAAACATACCATATGAACTATTAGTATACATAAGCGATAAAATGCTTCATTGCGGCGAGCAAACAATTAAGGTTTAACGTAAACAAACTATACAAAAAAAAAAAAAAAAAAAAAAAAAAAAAAAAAAAAAATTTATGTAAACACAAATTTTTTTTTTTTTCCCTAAGGGGGAAAGGTGTGATATACATTTAATACCATAAATACAAATTGCACAACAAAAAGCAATTTAATATAAAACACTAAAAAGCTGTAAACACAAATTTCACAACAAATGTAAAAATGTAAAACGCTAAAATTAATCAGCACAAATTTATTACAACACCATTCATAATCGAAAATAATTGATGATAATAATGACATACATTTATTTGCAACAAGCAAGCGATTGCACCACTGACCCAAACGATTCATCGTCAAGGGGTTTCACGCGTAAATGCATGTCATCATAATTTTATGCACATTGCTTACTCGCCCAGCGTCAGCATTTAGAATAGTAAGAATAGGGTACCATAGGTTACTAATTATGTATATATAGGCTAAGAACGATCAATAAATGGAATTCATTCAGTTCTCTTGATTTATCGAGAAAGTTACAAACCGTCGTGTATTATTCCACATAGGAGTACTAAGCTGTACAGCTGCTCCTACTATTCATACCCCCATTTTATCTCGGAGTCTGAGCTGTTAATAGCCGCTCCAGTGGAGTCAAAGTCACACGACTGCTCCCAGGTTTTTCCTTAAAAATTAAAAGATACTACAACAGACTCAATGCGGTCGATGTGTGTACCGTAAAATGGAGACCAGACCTGGCTAGCGTATTCAAGAAGTGTTCTCACAAAGCAAGTGTACAAACGCAATGTTATGGTAGGATTCGAAAACTCTCGGGACCAACGTTTTATAAAACCCAGCATAGAAATACTCTTTGATACCATATAGTTTATATGGGAAATAAAATTCAATCTGTGGTCACATTTGACACCCAAGTCACAGACAGAGTCCACACGGCGAATGGAGGAATCAGAGAACTCATAACCATAAGTGATTGGTGTCTGATTCCTATGGAAAGTCATAACCTCACATTTGTCAATATTGAGTACCAAAATTATTGCTATCGCACCAATTGTAAAATTTTTGAAGGCCACTCTGTACCAGTTCACAATCGTAAACAGATTTAATCTGAGCGAAAAGCTTAACATCGTCAGCATAAATCAAGACCTTACAGTACTTCACCACAGAGACAATGTCGTCAATAGAGAGAATAAAGAACAACGGGCCCAAGTGACTCCCTTGAGGTACGCCAGACGAAGCCTTCAAGACTATAGGGATGGAATGGCGGAATAAGATTTGATATGTTCTGTTATGTAAATAAGACTCTGTCCATTTTAGAAATGTTGGGGGAAACCCATACTTTTCCATTTTAAAGAGTATCACGGAGTGAGAGAACTTGTCGAAGGCTTTACTAAAGTCTGTATAAAACAATCCGTCTGGTCCTTTTTCAAACCCGCGAATGGTATCCGAGACAAATTCCAACAAGTTAGTGGTTGTAGATCTGGCCGAAATTGAAGAGAGCAAATTCTTATATGAAACCGATAGCTGAGAGTAAATAATAGATTCGAATAATTTGGGCATACATGATAATTTTGCAATAGGCCTATAGTTAGAGATTTCACTTTTACTAACTTTTTTGTGAATAGGTATGATGAAAGAGTTTTTCCATAGCTGAGGGAAACAACCACTATCGAGCGATTTTTGAAATATTATTTTAAGCAGCGCTGCCAGGGCAAGGCAGCACGACTTAAAGAAGGCTGGAGGGATCCCATCAAGACCCGTTGTAAAGTCATTTGAAAGCGCATTAATATGATCGAGTATATCCTCTTGTGTAATTGTAGGAATAGTGAATGAAACGTTACGAGAATCGTTCATATGAATAAAATTGTTATGTCGAGGATGGAAATTGGACGAAGAAAAAGCATTGTCGAAAAAAGAAGCGAACATATTGCAATTTTCAGACGAATCATCACTAGCAGAATCCTTATACCTCATGGTATTGGGATAGTTGTCAGTTTTTTTCTTCATATTAATAAACTGTCACTAAATAATTTCGCACGCATGTTTTAGATATACTCATCATAAAGTGAAGAGGAAAGTTCTTTGAACTCATTATAGGATGTGAGGAAGTTGTTATGACTTATAATGTCTTTATCCCTGATATAACTTTTCCACAATTTTTTTTTTTAAAAAAATAAATAAATAAAATAAATTGAAAAGAGTATGTAAAATTTAGAAATGTCTTCGTCACCACTATTACTAGACAGTAATGTGTTGAAATCAATAGAGGTAAGGCTACTGGAGAGTTCCGAAAAGTTAGCTTTTCTAAAATTGAAGAAGTATTGTGTTTCGTCACAATTTGTAATGTTTTCGGTTCCAAAGCAGTATGGAATTAGTAGAGGGGGGTGATATTTGTCAATATTAGACATTAAAACTGGCCTAGGTTCGACTAACAAGTTACCCGTGTCAGTAGAGAAAACCAGGTCCAACTGCCTACCCATGTCATTCTTTACATTACTGATTTGGCTGAGACCAAGAGATGAGATAGTGTCTAGGAATAGAGATTCCATTGTTGATAAGTTATTAAGAGGCAGATAGCCATCGTCATTTAGTACCCAATGTATGTTGGGTAAGTTAAAATCACCAATAAGTAGAAGTTCGTCAAGAGGTTGCATCATGCCATAAATAAAATTAGATGTTGAAGTTAGTAGGTCTTAATATTTTGACCTTTGTCATCAACAATGTTTATGGAGTCCGGAGGAATATAACAACATACTATGTATAAGTCGTGTTTTAATAGAGACAGCTTAAGAACTAAGAAGAACTATAAGTTCAGTGTCAAAGTTGTTGGAAAAACTGGGGACCTCAATTTGGCTGCAATTAAAATGGTTTTTACATGCGAGGAGTACGCCACCCCCGCGAGCTTCAAAATCAGTATATCTGTCTTTTCTAAAAACCTGGTAAGAATTGTCTAAGCCATGGTGCAGCCAAGTTTCAGTGAAAGCAACAATATCAAAACAAGTTGCGACAGAGGATATGAAGATATGTGCAGTTTTTGTCCGAATCCCCCTTACATTTTGATAGTAAAGGGAAAGCGACTTCAGTTTTCTGGAATAATATTGCTTATTTTAGCTTTATTTCTAGGTTGGCGCCCAGAAGGTACAAATAAAAGTAAAAGCGCCAGAGGGCCAAAATAAGGGATCTAATAACTTATCCTGCACATCTGCTGAAACAGTTAAGACGAAGGATGCAACCGGTTTGGAGGATTTACTAATTTTGCAGCAAGAAACACCCTCTATTGCAATGTTTTTGGATTCGAGATCCCTCAATATGTTGTCACACACCGTTTCAGGAGAGAACCTAGTGACGAAAACACTTGAAGGTTTTGGTACTGTCCTCAAAGAGGTACCAATACCATTCCCTAATGCGGATACAGAATTAATATTATTTGTTACTGTGTATTCAGTAGCAGGAGCTGGAGTGGTATTATCCACGCAGTGGCTCAAAGCGATGCATACGGCCCCACCAACCGTAGGAGAACCCTGTCTACCAGGAGTTGGAGGATTCGGCGGGTTAAATCCCACAGTCGGCAGAACCTCCTTTTTTTTTGGAAGTTTTTTCCTCTTTGTAATTGGATTGCCTTTGTGGTTTTTATTAGAACGGTTGTTTATGAAATCGTGGTCCAATGTTGGTTTTTGAGGGCAGTTCACGACTGTTGAACTGGAGCAATCAACCATTTTTTGCTCAATAGACTGAGATTAAGGTTAACCTTGACCGATAGGCCAACCACCATGCTCTTAAAGTTGTCCAGGTCATCTCTGTACAACACGGGCGTATCAAAAAAAGTATGGGCCGGGGCTCTCCCACAAGAGTCGCAGACCCACAGTAAATTGCGAGTCTTTTTTAGTAATTTTAAGGCCGCATTCTCAAGTTTACGCATGTGGCGTGGAACGCTTTACCACAAACACCATCGCACGCTAAAAACTCGGAAGAGCTATTAAATTCGACGCGGCAAAAACCACAGCAATCCATAATACCAAGAACAAAATTAACTTACGACGCGATTGGAAGAAAACGACAATACAAACAAACCACGATATGTAAAAGAAAAGTGGGGTTAGCTAGCAATAAAAACAAAAACATAAAATTACACCAGTATAAATTAAATTACACCCAAAACAAGTACAATAAACAAACTAGGACACTAAATACACTAACAAAGCACTAAAATGTGATTAAAAAACTTTTAAAAACACTTTAAAAACAAAATTTACGATAAACACGACTGTCCACCACACTTGACAGATGAAATATTTTCAAATATTGACTTTTAGCAAAATTATTGTAAAATTCCTTTATGCTAGTCACTTTAAGAAGCTGAATAAATATATATTTTCGCCGCACGTGTCGCTATGTGTTAATTTTAAATGAAAAGTTTGGCTTTGTAGGTACGGTATTCTTGTGGTTTAAATTTGAGATGTGTGAGGGTGAAAAGATTATAGGAACTATTGCAAGAATTGGAAAAAGATGGAGATATTTCTCAAAATTGCTGCGGATCCACATCTTTAATTTTTAGGAAAGTGGCTGAGAAATACCCATGCGTTTCACGGTTTAAATTAATTTTCCGCACCCAACAGGAACGCTTTTTTTTCGGTCTAGTTTTTCCCTTATTTTTTTCAAATCGTTTAACTTCCTTAATAATAAAATCAAGTCCTTTAAGTTATTTAAATTTTCCATTATTTGACTTTCTTACTACAGTATTTAACAATATCGTTTAATGTTTTTGAAATGACAAGTAATTCGCGAAATGTCATTAACCATATGACTACAAATGTCAGTCATGCATATGGAAGCATTCGTCAACTTTGCATATGCTCGCTTATGCACATTGTGGTTAGGCCTTTAGTCAAACGAATTAACTTAACGATGAAAATGAACTTAACGATGAAAATGGGGCATGACGATGAAAATGATAGATTATTATAAATCTTTTTTAAAATATCCTGTCCTAGACGGGAAAACAGAACTGCCCTTTTTTGTTACTTTCCTGACGGACTGACTAATTAATTTTTTTTTGTTGATTTTGTTGCGTTTATTTAAAACTAAAAACAAGTAGTTACGCTATGGCGTAGTGTCTCGGTGCGTTTAGTAGTTTTGAATTTACAAATTGAATTCCATTGATTGCAAATCAAAATTAAAAATGGAACAAATTTATAATTTTTTTTTAAACGAAGTTAATTGCTTTTTATAAAAAGAAAATACGGTTGGTATTTTGTATGATGGTAAAAATTCCTTAATTTAGTAAAAAATGAATTTTTTAATAAAATAATTTATTTCATATAACAAAATCGTTTCATCCAAATCAATCTCTATACTATTGGGTTGAGTTCTGTGTAAAGAATCAATTCCTGCTCTGCTGCTCTTATAATAACATCATTATCATCATCGTCCTCCAGTTGAATAGCAGCTGCCTTTGTAATTTTACAAATTTATTATTTACATGAATGAGTTCGTAATTATTACCATACAAGAAAAGAGGCAAGCCGTTTCAAAACACATTTGAGGTTTCAATTGCACCGAGTAATGTAACTTTGATATTCATTTCCCTTTTTTATTTGCAAAATGTTCACTTTAAATTACATTGACAACTTTCAAAAGTGACGTTTCGGATCGAAGTGCACACCCAAGGCACAGTATATATCATACAGTAGAATAGCTTAGAACTAACTACTGAAAAGTGAATTTTAGAATTTCAATTAAAAAAACATAACCTTAAAATTTCTCCCACAAGAGGGAACTATTAAGTATGATACGGACATAAATGGGCGAACAGTAGCTAGCTGCACGACCCTTGACGGAAGTATTAGTTTTATGTATGTACACATATCGGCAATCGGCGACAAATGTATTGTTCCATTACTAAACATCTGTTTGACGGTAAAGTGGTGTCATTTTGCCTCTTTCCCTCTAGTAAAAGTTTAAGAATGCCATCAGTTCTCTTTCTTCCACTTTAGATTTACATAGGAATCCATGTATTAAAAATTGACTAGTGTGTTAGTTAAAACTGTTGAAAGAGAAAGTATAGTCTCTTTATAGAAGCATCCTACTCACTTGACAGTTTTGACAGAGCTGGGCTACTGTATGATATATACTGTGCCCAAGGTATATAGAAGACAAGGTATTCCCGACTCGAACCACGTTCCGCCATTTTTGTTAAAACTCTTACCCTTTTTCTTCATTCATTGAAGTACGTCACAGGGCATCAGCTGTAATGTATCAAAATTCTTTGCGCTTGTACTGCCACTGTCAGATTTCCTTTTTCTTTTTTATTCATTCACTGAAGTATGTCGCAGACTATCAGCTGTTTGATCAGCTCTGATATGTCAAAATTTTAATGGGCATACCTTGTTTCTTCTATATACCTTGGTGCACACCAACCGTTCAGTTGATAATTCGGTGTGTATCCTTACTTTTTCAAGTCACGTGACATGCACATCACAACGCTTCAAAGCACATCGGTGTGCGACACCTGAACGCACGGTGGCACGGCTGTTCCATAGTATTCAGCAAAACTGTGAAATTTTAACGAAAATCAAAATACCACTAAAATTCATCGTCTTCGACTGGAAAGCTGGCAGCAGACGGTGCAATATGCGCACATGCTACGATAGTCAATTAGCAACGATTAAAAATCAATCAATCAGTGACCAGTCAACAGACCAGTCGCTGACTGGACAATCAATTGAATGGTCAGTGTGCGGTCTCCCTTACATTTGTATAGAGTTGGCAACGCTGTCTGTGCTCTGCCGCTTCGATCGCATGCGTCAAAACCAAAACCGTCAAAGCCACATGTAAAGGCCGAGTTACAATGTGACGCTGTCGCGAGACGCGGTCGCTGTCGCTAAACCTGTCAAAAGTTGAAATGTATGAAAGTGCCCAAGCGCGGGTACAGTGTGTCGCTAAGGGTGTTGCTGACGCTGGTCGCGTTGCTTAAAGTTGAAAACATTTCAACTTCAGACGCGCAACAGTTGACATCTGCAGTGGAAAAATTTGATTTTTGCGGGAAATTTAAATTTGTAGTGAAAATGGTGAGTTTAAAAAAAACTGTAGTATATAATAACTAATTAATTTAATTATTTCCTGTTTGTTTTTTAAGATGTAAACAAAATTAACACATGTTATATTAATATATATATATATATATTAATATTATTAAATGTATTAATTTTGTTACCATCTAATAATGAAAAATACATTCGTGCTTACTGTTTACGGTACCTATAAAATAATACAATTTTGTAATTTCTTTATAGGAAAAACAGAATGTGGAAAAATTTATTGAGGATGTAAGGGGTCACCCCATTATTTTCGATTTGAGTCCTCTTTAATCAAATTTAGTAGCAAATTGTACTGGACGTGATTCATTCGTGTAGCTTTGTAAAACAATTCATTATCGTTGTCCTTAATGTATTTAAAAGTTTTCTCGTAAAATCCTAAGTTGTTTCTTTTTCGATACAGTGGACGTACCCACCACCTGCGTTTCACTTTTCTCTGACGCAAATATAAGTATGACATATTAAGTAAATAAAGAATAAATTGAAACTCGTCTGCATCCTTAATTTTATTCATTTTATTTCAAATTTTATATACAAAATTTTGCACATATAACTTCCTGATGACAACCAACTTTGACACTTTAAAGCGACATCATTGGAACAGCAATAGCAACAGGCACTGCGTCCGCGTCAGCATCAGCAACATCATTCGCGACCGCGTCTCGCGACAGCGTCACATTGTAACTCAGCCTTAAGATGTACCCAGTGGATGTACCTAGTGAATGACAGCATTTTATTTCATGAAGTTTTGCGAAGTTAGAAAGAGGTCTGCGCTTACAAAAATAGTAAGTCATTTTTAAGAAGTTTCAAATTACGAATTACACCCTACGGCAACTTAACAGAACGAGGGCAGTAATTGGAACAACAAACAAAAATTTGGAGGACCTAAATTCGTATCGGTCACGAAAGCCCTATTTAATTAGTGAAGTCGCCGTTGTTATAATCGGGTTACGATCCTCTTAAGTTAATTTTAATAAAATGGGCGAAAAGCGTAAGTTTAATAATAGCGTGAATAGTTCCCGTACAGTGAAAAAAGCAAAAAAGGATGTACAAAAGTCGATTAAATTTGCTGACAATCCTCATAGTACAAAAACTGACTGGAGTAAATTAAAATCCGAAAAAAAAATTTTAAAAGTGAAACGAAAACAGTTAAAAAGCACCTATGATGTCGTGAAAGAATCTAAATTAATTTATGAGGAATTGAAAAGGTAAGCTATTTGCTCTTAATTTTCAAAATACAGAGATTAAAACTACGTATATTTTAGTAATAAGATAGATTCAAAAACCAAATTCACACTCGCTAATCGCCTTTTTTTGTTGATTGGAACCGACAATGTAAAGGTATTCGTCATGGCCCATGATACTGCAAGAATTGTTCAGTGCATGTTTAAATATTCAACACATGAAAATAAAGCAGCTATTATTGAGGTAAAATTTAACTTTTTGTTTAGAGAATGTCTAATGATGTTTTTAGGTTTTAGCAACCATCAGCACTCAGATGGCTATGTCAAAATATTCCCAATATTGTGTAATGCGAATTCTTAAATATGGAAATAATGTTATTAGAGAAAAGTTTATTAATAGTTTTTATGGAGAAATTGTTAAATTAACAAGTCATTCAGTTGCAAGCAAAGTTATCGATTTCGTGTACTTAACTTGGGCAAACACCACGCAAAAAGCATATATGAAGCAAGAATTTTACAGTGATATTTATAAAAAGGTAAGTTCTTAATTTAAAATATGAAAAGGATAATTAAGAATATTACTCTGCTATATTGCACATTTTGCATATAAACATAAACATTGCTTTATTAGAGCACCCGTGCCAAAGACACGCAGAGAGTTGGGCACATCATAGACAATTACAAAGTAGATACACATTTTAGAAAAATAAATCATAAGAGAAGATAGAGAAAACATAACAATAGCATGAATCAGTAATTAAAATACAAAAGTTGCATTATAGCAAAAAACAAAAATACATAGTGTAGTATAGTATTGTAGAGTGTGAAAATTACATTAAACAAACTAGTACTAGATATAATAGATGAGCTTAATAGCTACGAGGCATAAAGTAGCCAAGTAAGATAGACATTAATTACAGTATAATGAGAATCATATATAGTAAAACGTGATGAATGAAAAACATGAAAAAGTCTTTGGTACTAAAACTTTTATAATTACTGTCAGATTTTTATCAAATTTCATATACCGGTAAAATATATATTGAATTTTTCTCCATTCTATATTTGGGTACGAAATTCGTATTCTAAAATACCTTTTATTATGGTTAAAGTTGGACATTTTCGAATTCGAATAACTGGCATTTGAATCGTACGATTTTTTAATTATACCACTTTTTCGAAAGATCTTTTTATTCTACATTCATTTTTTCAAGTCTCAGTTCATTTGGACTTTTGGGTGGGGAGAAAGATAGGGAGGGGAGAATTTTCGATATTAACTCTAACTAGAGTAATTTAAGGAATAGGAGGATAAAATTTATACACGTTAGAGATATTTTGATACTGTATCTTTTGGTTTTCGAAAATATTCGAAATTCGAAATAGATTTCGAAATTCATGGAGTTGAAGTTTTCAAATCAACATTTCAGATTTTTCCTTATTTCTCCACTCCCTGAGGGTCTAGCGAGATGTTTTAAGATTTGTTGGAAAGCATATGGGCGTGATGAAATCAAGAATTTTGTAAGGGGTTTGCCCATCAAAAAATCTCAAAGTATCACGATCTCATTTTTTGATGAGTAGATTACAGAAATAACAAAAATTTCCCCCCACCACCAATTTTTCGGGTGATTTAGGACAAAAAACCGTTATTTTTGCAGTCTGCGCTTCCTAGCGGCGCCCCCTTGAACTACACAGACTTCCAATACAGAAGGTCTTTATAGCTACTTATGTCCTTTAATTTTTTAAATTTATTTGAAGTCATTACCTCTTATCGTTCAGGAGATATCGAAATTCAAAATATTCAAGTCCCAATATAATTAAGGAATTCCTTGGTTACGATCCATACATTTTGTATGTAGTGGTAAATATCAATTTCTTATTTTTTATCCAACCTTGGCGTATTTATACTCATTGGAAAGGTCTTGATGAGTACATTACGAATATGTAATATTATTTTACCCCCACCATATAGTTTAGTGAAAAAGAAGTGGGAGAAAAGAATTATTTGTACTATACACGCAATTTAACCGAGTGTGGTTCCTTTAATTATTTACTTGTTTTAGAAATTTTTTGATTTTCCCTTATTGTGATTTTTTCTGATTTTTTGAGCATATTTTCAAACTTCCCCGACAAACATAACAAAATCTGAAAATTTGGCGCCCCAAATACCCGGGCTGAAAATTGATTTGGAAATTTCGTTATATGAAATAACAGTTATTCCAATTTTTAATTTTTTTCTTTAAAGAGGATTATAAAAGTATTGTCTATACCGAATTTCAGTATTCCCAGATTTTATTTTCCTATTTAAAAAAATTAAAATGTACTGGAAGTGTAATTGTCTATTTGACGCTTCTTCATCGTTCAAAATTTATTTGAGCCAATTCGGTTACTTCCTTCAAATTCTACAAGCGTTTAAGATCGACAAGTCCAGCCAAGATTGGCAAAATCACACATTTTTGAAGGGGTTTGCCCATCAAAAAATCTGAAACAATCACGATTAATTTTTAAGCGTCTGTATACAGCTGTGAGATCGAAACAATTCGGTCTAAATATCATTTATAGCCCAAACTGAATAAGGAAGTTTGGCTCAGTCAGTAGGGCGGTAGGTCAAAGTCCTCGAGTAGGGCGGGTATGGGTTCGATTGTTGACAGTGCGAGGTTTTTTTAATTTTTTTTATTGCTAAAGTAAACCAAGTCCACTTTTATAACTGATAGTAATATTGATTAAAGTTGGTCCATTGTGATTTTTTTTTACTATTTTTATGAAAAAAGCCGTCTGCTAACTTTCAGCGCTCAAAGTGAACTATGCCTATAAAAAAAATCGTATACAGAATTTCAGCTCACTACGTAGATGCATTCTCAAATATATAGCGAAAAACTAAATTTTTAAAGAAAGCCCCATGAAAGAGATACCCGATTTATTCCATTTTCGAACTTAAATTTACTTTTTTTTTTAAAGCCAGTGTGCAAAATTTCAACTCTCGAAGTACACGCATTCTCAAGTTATCGATATCCGATAAACGGACAGATGGACAAACGGGCGGACGAACATACAAAAATCAATTATGCTTGAGTGTTCAATCCATTTTGCTCTGTCATCATTAGGCCTGAATTTCAATTACGACTGATCAGTCGGGAAATGCATATGGTAAGATACAATTGAAACTTCGACTTGACTGCGACTGAAACAAAACTTTGCTCAAAGTGCAAAGATGGTGTTGGCTGCGGTCAACTTCAGTTCAATCACAGAAGTCGGGACTTCTGGTTTATTCAAGCAGTTTGAAGCTTTAATTTAATTACAAATTTCATCTCAGCGTCGACTTCGACTTAAAATCAAGTCGCAGTCGACAGTCGTAATTGTAATTCACGCTTTATTTCTATGCGATACAAACGGAAGTACTAACTTAGAATACCCTATATGATTTCATCTAAGGTCGAAGAATTGGGAAAATGATCGTGTATGTAAGTAGGTATACAGGAATTCTTTCGCATATATTTCTAGAACAATAAAATGATTATGACCAATTTCATATTCTGAAGAACATTTCAGTACAATGAAAACATCTAGGACTGATGGTATACGTAAAAAACCTAAATTTTTATATGGTAACACCACTGACTTATAACAATGGACCAAACGTATTGTAATTTCCTTATAGGAACGAATGGCACGAGTTTTATAGTTTTCTCTTTCGCGCTATGGCAGAGTTGGAGCTACCAACATAAAGTATCGGTTACTGCACGTTTTCGTGTGCCATTTGATGTTTTTATGTTGGCTGCAGATGCTATCACCGCAGGAAGAATGAAGTAAAGATAGTGTTTACCATGCTCCGTCTCTCTTGCCCATATACAGGATTCAGGTAAAAATAACCTTTTGAAAATTAAAGTCTGAATGAGTTTAATTTCTTATAAAAGTGCTTATAAGCGATTAAAATATCACTTGAACACGAGAAATACATTTTCTTAATTTTATTCGATTTTCGGGTGTAAGATTTCATCTCTTTGGTTGTGTTTTATTTGTTTTAATGTAATAAATGTTGCTCAAACTCTGACATACAGAAAAACAATATTTTTTGTGCCACATGAAATAGCAAATCGGTCAGTCCATTGCTCGATGTGGCTCAAATTATATTAAATATTTGTATGAAACACCGTTTGCACAATTTCACCATTCTAATATCGTATACAAAATTTCAGCTCACTACGTTGATACGTTCTCAGACAGTGTTTAAATACAAGCTACATAGAATAAAAGTTATTCCCATTAAAATTTTGGCACATGTTCTGTGACGTAACTTCGTGACTAATTAATATAAATTTCTATATGAACACAGAGATAGCCCAGAGAAATGGAACGAAATGGCGAACTTAGAATATATAGAAAACAAGAATGGGTGAATCGTGTATAATTCGTGTACATGAGCGTAATTTTTCAAGAGCAAGGCATCGTACATAGGAATAAGTGAGATGCGAGGGTCCAAATTGAGCCATGATTGTCAAATGTGCTGAAGCAATTCTTTTCAAAACTATTTATCTTTGAAGTTTATTTTGTGCAGAGTTGTATAGTGCCACTAGAACCTATTAAAACCTTCATATCAATTAAAAAAAGAAAACAGAAATGAATTGCTCGGTCAGTGCTTGCAAATATAATTTGGATTAACTGCTGTTATGGTCGTAGCGTATGGCATATCGCAATATGCTACATTAAGAGTACTGCAGCATGTACGCCGGCCTGATAGGAAACCGACAAACGAGCGCACCCAAATCAACAAGAAGAGCGTTTCCTTTCACTTTTCATTTTTTTGACAAGGGAATGAAAAGAGCTTCCTTCCTGTCAGAATTGTTGGCAAGTTTTTGGACGAGTAAGAAAGATCGAGAATAGAAGTAAACACATGGTGATTTTTTTTTCGTACTGTCGTGGCTAAGTAAAGAAAAGCAGCAATTCCATCGGAAAATAAAGTTAAAATTGAAATTCTCTTGTGATAAAATCACAAGTTTAAAGAAAAGAGCAAAGGTAAAACTCGTGATCAATTTTATTAAAAGAGATTTATATTCTTTCTATACAGAACAAATAAAAAAATATTCTGGCTGGTTGATTTGCGCACACATTGCGGCAAAAGAAAATAGTGCGGCAGCATTTCTGTCAGTTCTCCTAGGAGATTCTTTTTCCGGAAAAGGTGGCATTGAGGCTATTTCCAAAGTACGAGAACTGGACGGACGGGAAGGCACCCGTGACATATGGCTCTTAAGCCTGAAGAATCTGAAGATTGGTATAAGTGCTACACGACGTCATATTGGTATAGCACACAGGCAGCGAAAAGGGGTAAAGTACACCTCATCCTTTTATTTCTGTGGGGAGCAAGACCTGTCGTCCATCTATAAATTACTTTATAATAACCCTTTTAAGTGAGTACTAGACATTATCATATATTTTTGGAAGCTATAATCTTGAAGAATGTGATTTAGTTGAAAGCGATTAATGCCAGTTAGTATTAGGGAAATTACATAATAGAACTGACAGGTATTCTAATAAGATGTGTACTGTAATGAATTGAACTATTAGAAAATACTCCGAATTGTTGCAAGATTGTCATATTGGATTCGATAATTTACTTTAAATGTCAGTGACAAGGCGCAAGTTTCATAAAGTTATTCCTCATTAGATTTTACCACTGAAGTAGGAGTAGGAACGCAGATTCTGCATGTGTTTTTAAAAAATGTTATCTTAGGTTTTCAACCAATTTTTATTTGCGATTTACCGTCATTGATAAAAGTTGTCTCCAGTCAGACAACAATATTGCTTTCATTCAGTAGGAACGCTAATGACAACGCAATATGCGCATTAGTCGGTTCAGCATGTTTTACCTGTTTAACTAAGCGCAAAATGTGAGTATGAACTAGTTAGGACCATCGTCGGACTCATGAGTTTCAGATGGGGATCCTATTCGTCCTTATAGATGAAGTTCCGTTTAAAAGAAAAGAAAAAATAAATAAAATAAAACAGAAAAATCACTGTATACCTTCAAAGTAAGCCAAAATTTAACAAAAAGAATCATTGAAAATTGGAACCTGATAATAGGTAAAGGAATGAAAGGAATTAATACTGTATAAGAGAAACAAATTTAAATGTTAAAATAATATATTTAAAATTAATTCTTAATAAGTCATACATACTTTTTACCGTCTTTTTCGCATTCAGCTACGTCGAAAATCTAAGTTCTTTTCTTTTATAAGATATCTAAATAAATAAATAAAATATAACAAAAAAAAACTGCATATGAAGAAAATTCCAATTTGATACGATAGTAATTTCCTGGCTCGGTACGTACGAAACTTTGACAATGCAGGTTGAACATAGGGAAAAGTAATTCGTATCGTTGATTTTGTTAAATTTTCCCACGTTATTTCTCTATTTGGCGTTGCACAAGGTTTTAATCTAACATCATTTTTCGGAAGACATGTAGTTAAAATGTTATGTTCGCAAAGGATTCGTGTTAAAAACATCCTAGATATCCAAACCGTAAGTTTATAAAATCGACAATCTTACGATGCAGGAAAATACTTTCGCCTATTCAAAGAAATTAAAAATCAAGATTAATTAATACATCGATACTCTGCGAAATACGTTCCTGATAAATCCGTCCATCTCGTGTCGCTTCGGTTACAGAATTGATATGAACGTGGAACTTGACTTTCCCAATTAAAACGAATATGTAACGGATCAAAATATTAGTCTTTTAGGCTCGGATATTAAATTGACACGCTTCTTAAGCCTTACTACAGTGGTAGCCAGCCTACAATGATTTCAGGTGATTTTTTTTTTTTAAACTTGCAACAAATTAATAATAATAATATAATATTCACAATTAAGGATTATGATTTGAGTTGATGTTCACGTACTAGAACCAAACTTAGAATAGATACAAACTTCTGTACAATTAGGATTACGTATTTCATGAAGTGGAGTTTAGTAGTTTTTAAAGATTTTATTCACTAGCAAGTAGGTCATACCAAAACACACTGGCTAGATCGCATACTTTTCTAATCTAACAATGTGTATAAGATTAGATTAGATTATTTGTTTATTTAGCAGCATTAACTGCTATTGATATACATTTTCTACAAATTCATATAATTCAGGTTAAAAGTTTTGTTTAATATGTTCTATGATAGCTCTTTTAAATAATTTTATATTCCTTATATTTCTAACTTCACTTGATAATGCATTAAAGTATTTAAAGCCATTATAAACTATTGAATTTTGCGAGCTGCTGTTTCTAAAATTTGGAAGTCTTAGCTGATCATTATTTCGAAGCATATACGGTTGACAATCGCCTACATAATTTATACATGCACTCAAGTACGCAGGAACAAGACCATTCTTAATTTTAAATACAAAAATAAACACATTCAAAAATATTCTTTGTCTAACACTTAACCATTTTAGCGTATTTAACATATATTCTACACTGGTATATCTATTACACTGAAGTATCACTCGCATTGCTTTGTTTTGAAGTCTTTGCATCTGCATAAGTTGTTCCTGGTTACATAAAAATAGGACTGTTGCACAATATTCAAAATGTGGCTTGATGATTGTGTTGTATAGATTAATTGTGCAGGAAAGTGGTAATCTATTTCTTATCCTTCGCATAAAACCAATTTTTTTAGAAATTTTCTTGCATATATAAACAACATGTGCATCAAATTTCAATTTATCGTCAATTATTACTCCTAAATATTTCATTTGCCTTACATGCTCTATCTCCATACCGTCAATCTTCAATTTAACATCTATATCTACATTGAAGCACATGCTTTTAGTTTTTTCTATGTTCAGTTTTAAACGGTTTCCTTTCAGCCATGAACTTACGCTATTTAAGTCTTCTTGAATTAGTTGTAGTGCCATTTCCACATCTCCAGATGTAATAAATAACAAGGCATCGTCGGCGAATAAGGCTAATTTACAATGTTTTATAACTGTTTGTATATCATTTATGTATATTATAAATAAAAGAGTTCCCAATATAGATCCTTGTGGGACGCCTAGCTTGACTTCTATGGGTTCTGAAACTTGTGCATTTACTTTTGTTTTCTGCAGTCTGTTCCTCAAGTAATCCTCGCACCACTGCAATTCTTTACCTTTTACACCATACTTGAACAATTTCTTTATCAATATGTCCCTATCCACCGTCTCGAATGCTCTTTTCATATCCAAGAAAACTGCTACAACGCTGTGCTTATTCGCGATCTGCTCCTTCCATATATTCAACACCATGTTTATTGCTGATTCACATGAATGATTCTTTCTGAAGCCTGATTGGTTACTGAGCAGTATATTATTCCTTTCAAGATACTTTTCCAATTGCAAATAGACGCATTTCTCTAATATCTTTTCTCCAATTAGCATCGAATTAATTGGTCTAAAATTGCCGCAATTATTTGTATTTTTCACTTTTCTTATCGGAGTTATCAGAGACTCTTTCCACAGTGTTGGAAATTTACCGGATGTCAATGATTTATTGATAATTGCAATCAAAGTTGGTGCAATTTTAGAAAATGAGACCAAGATCATTTTTCCATTCGCAAGCTTGTAGTCTCTTTTATTGTTCATTTTGCATATGATATTTCGCAAGTCCTCCAATTGCAAACATTTAAAAGTAAATACTGTATTGACCTCTGTGATTTGATCACCAAAAGAAATATGTGGAATGGACCCCTGAATTTCTTCTACGCTCTTGATAAAAAACTTGTTGAATTCATTTGCGATTTCTAAGTCGTTTTCAACAAGCTCAGCATTAAAGTATATACTTCCAATTCTTTCTTCACCTTTATTTAAAATTAGCTTCTTCAAAGTTTTCCACATAGAACTTTGATCGCAGCAGGTATTTAATCTATTCTGCACATACTTATTTTTAGTTTGTTCCAATCTGCGTTTATATACATTTCGAAGAACACGGTAATTACTCCAATCTGCCTCTGAATTTGTTATTAGCGCACGACTTCTTTTTTGCAATTTTTGCTTTTTCAGTTTTATCAATTCAACACTAAACCAGACATTTTCCACGTATCTCAATTCCTTGTATGACGAAAAACAATTTATCACGCGATCTACTTCTGTTTGAAAATGTTCAGCTAAACTATCAACACTAATATCTGTTATTTCATAATCTAAGTAATTCATATTAAATTCATTATGGAAACTTTCTTTTTCATACTTGAGGATACGCTTTTTGTTTTTTTTGTTTTTTGTACTATACATAATATTTTTACTGATTACAATCGTTTCATGATCTGTAATATTTAAATTGTTATCTGTCTTCGCGGTAAAGAGACTATTATTTGTAATCACCAAATCAATTAACGTTCTTGAGTTCCCGTTTATCCTAGTTGGTTCAGTAACTATTTGCTTACAACTATTTGTTACTATCGCGTTTTCCAAATCTCTTCTATATGTGTTATTTAAGTCCAAGTAGTTAATATTAAAATCTCCAACAACCAAGAAATCATTCGAGCACTCACTCAAGTCACTCAACCATTCACTAACTTTATCACAAAAGCGCCTATTTTGTGCTCTTGGAGATTTGTATAGAGCTAAAATTATTATTGAATATTTAACAAAACTTACTTTTACAGTCAGTCCCCATAATTCACTTGATTCCACATATGCATCGAGAATTTGAAATTGTAAATTATTATGTAAATATAAAATAACCCCACCTGTGTGCCTTGAATTACTATTGCACCTCGCCACAAAATAGTTCTCCAAGCTTATCTCACCATCTTCAATGCCCTCCGTAATATGTGTCTCAGTCAAGATTATTATATCAAATTTATTTGCTGCAACAATTGTTGACAATTCTTCTAAATTTGATAATAATCCCTGAATGTTCAAATACACAATGTTAATTTGCTTTAATTGCTAATACGATGTTTTATTCCTTTTCAGCCTTAATTGCTTTTCATAAACAGGACAATTTTTATCGCGGCAGTCGTGATTTATGCTTAGATTTAAATTCAACTTTTTATTCGCATTATCGCAATTATTACACTTATAAACTTCATTTTTGCATTGTTTGGCGTCGTGGTTGCCTCCACATTTGGCACAAATCACATCACTTCGGCATACACTTGCTATATGGTTATAACCCCAGCATTTATAGCATCTTTTTACCGACAAATATTCAAACACTGCACAACGATCCCATCCTAAGTTCACTCTTTTCAAATCCATAATTTGTTTAAATCCTTCACTTTCCACCTCAATTACTGCTTTATAAAACCCGCGGTTTTGTGTTACACTGTAGAATCTGAAACATTTCACGTTCCCTGAAATATTATTTTGCCTCTTCAGAGCTTCAGCTAATTTCTCTTTATCCCACTCTTCTCTTATATCACACAATAAAATTGTTGGGTTTAACATTTTAGGCGTTGATACTTCATACTTCTCTTTCATTTTTGTAACCACAATTTGCTCTATTTTATTTCGCGACTCTTCATTTGCACAATTTATTGCTATGGCACCACTTTGTTTATTAGTCAAACCATTTACTTTTAACGCTAGCTCTGACGGATTTATACTCTTTTTTATTTCTCTTCTTGTGATTTCATTGTCTTGTGGTTGCCTTGGCTTAATAATAATAGGAGGTTCTTTCCTTATCATATCTGCATATGATGGTTTACTCGGTTTATCATTAGCATTTGTTTTTAATTTCTCCGAACGCTTTACAATTTCATCGATTCTTTCGCTCTGTTCTCTAATTCTTCTGGCATTCTCATTTACCGTACACTTGATTTCCGTTACATATGTTAACATTATATTCACAAAATTTCTGCATTCATCGCACATAAATAATACATAAGGTTTTTCACTTATTATATCAGCATCATATGCTGACAATCCTACACATTGTAAATGAAATATGCCACCACATACTCCATTGCACGAAATAATTTTTTCTTTATCCTTATTTGTACGCAATGACCGTTCACATTTCTTGCATACCGAACTCATTTTTTTGTTTTTCTATTATAGTCACTATCTATAATGGTTCACTTAACATACGATTAATAGTTAACACCATTCACCGATTTTTAAGTTTTTTTTTATTTTATTTTTATTATTTAACCACTCTTAGACTCAATTATTAAAATTTAATCGCGGAGCTATCGAAACATGCCACTGATCGTAATCGTAGGTGGTAAATGATTATAACGTAATAATGAATTGCTGAGTACATTTCATTTCTCCTTTCACATCCCGGAGCCCTCTCCGCTAACATGAAGGTCAGCTAGGTCCGCCTAGTCCGCTTTCATCCATTTACAGGTCAGCCAAGGGACTTGGAAATAGTGCCCCCCCAAGTCAAAGGAAGGATGGGGCAAGGCAAAGGGACGTATAACACCTACGCCTTGCATCAGTATATGGGTAATTCACGTAAGGGTCCCTTCAGGACCGAGTGTGTGCTGGCTCGTTTTGAAAGAAGGCACGAAAATTTTTTGTTTATGGATGATGACAAGCGGCAGGTATTTTGAGAACTCCCCCACACTCTCCGCCACCCTTAGCCGAGGTGCTAGCGCGCCGCCCTGTGATATCGCTGTCATCGAGTGATCTGTCAGCTCATGCTGGCAGTTTGGACTTAACGTCCTAACCAATCACTCTTTCTTCATAATACCATAACAAAAATGGCGCCCAACGTGGGGCCACCTCAGTTGGACTTCGGTGGTCTGATTATGACTTTGACTGAGGACTGAGATTACCTGAGATATGGACATTTGGCTGTTAGCTACATAGTCTGACTCGGTAATCTCATAATCAGTGAAAGTTATAGGCAGCCTTGAGTCCAATTGGTTTCTTATTTGAATTTTTTTGTAAAGTAAATTGTAAAGTTCAAGTAAAGTTTTTTTGAAAGTTTTTGAGATTTCGATTTTTTTGATTAAATTAAGTAACGTAACGATTAAAGTAAAGATTTTTTTTGAAAGTTGAAATTCAGCTTTAGGTTTGACTCCGGTCAAGCCTCAAGCCTGAACAGTTGTTGAATTTTTTTGTTGTTTTTGAAATTGATCTTTCCCGCTGGCCTTCTGCCATGGAAATGGTAGGTGGTACCACACACACATTTTCGTTTGAGCTCTTGTGGAGACATGTCCTTGTTGGCCAACTGGCTGGACAGAGTTATGAATCTGCGAGACAACTTCTTGGCTTCCAGCTAATTAGTTGACCAGACTCATGACTCTGCCCGACTAGCGAACTGACTGGACACGATCATTCGGTGAGGAGAAGAGAACGAGTTCTCAGAGGATGGGATTGATGCTGGAGATCTTCAGTGATCAGGAGTTGGCATACTGCTAACTGCCTGGCTGAAGAATCTCTAGCAACATTCTCAGTCTTTGATACCTCCGACTTTACTCTTCCCAGATTTCTGCAAGAGCTCTGACTTTTTCAATGCACACACTCACGTCACTTGCTTATATCTGCTTCTGGTCTTGGAAGAGGGAGAGCGGCCTGATACCTTATGTGAGAGTAGCTCCTGGAAGTGAAGGAGAAATTGTCTGATCTTTGAAAATTGTTGAAACGTTTGACCTGTCTTTGCGATTTTTTTTTGGACTCTTTGTAGTTTGCAGAATTTATGAGAATTTAGTCGACGAAGTTATTGACGCTTCCTGACATCGGTTTTTGTTCTGGGGATTCAATCCTCATATTATCTCGATTTAAGAACCTTAAATTAACTCTTCGAATCCTTGTTTACGCTTGGGAAGATATTTCCTTGGATCATAGTATCTCATCCCAACTTTCAAATTTTCATAGCTCGTTAGCTTCGATCCTGTTTGAGCCTGTGATCTCGATTTTTGACCTTTTTTAATTTCTCTGACATTCTTCTTCGAACCTTTGGTTTGCAAAACGTTTTCAATTTTGACTCACTATGGCTACAGTAAGAACGCCACCACCTGCGACAAACGGTATGTCAATGCTACCTGAACCATGCTCCATCTGTCGTGATGCAAGCTGGTCAGTCGAAAGGAAGCCTGTAATAACCATATGTGAACACATTTTTCACCAGGCATGCCTGCAGCATTGGATAGGTGAACATGCTAGTTGTCCTAACTGTCGGTGCCATATTACACAACAAGACTTTATCGAATATACAGGTGCAATCCAAAAGAGACCGAAGAAGGTGAAGCCTGTGAAGTCTACTAAGCACGACGTGCCGAGCTTCAATCTGCCTACTTTCGACCTACCACCACCTAATAGACGCTCTTTGTCTCCAGGAATGCTCAATTTGCATTCCCGGACGTTCACTAATCCCAACTCACGGCAAGACAGTCCATTACCACCAGCCCAAGGCCACACCTCAGCTGCTACGGATGCGTTGCTGGCAGGCCTGCGCATTCAAATGAAAGACTTGGTACGCGAAGGTCTCGAACAGAGCCTCAATGTCTTGCGGACTGAGCTCGTAGACAATATTCGCCAACAGATCACAGCTACAATGCCGCCAAGGAATTTCTCTAGACCACCCCCGTCTATGGGTAATCCAAGAACGTCGAACGATTTTCCCAATACAAGGAGACAATCATTCCATAGACCGCCTTCAGCCTTTGGTCAGCCTATGCCAAACCTCGCTCCACCTCAACCAACACCGCCTATTCGTGTTCCTGCACATGTAGGACAGCGACGATCCGGAAGTCCCATCCGTAGATGGAACCTGACGTACAATGGAAATAACGCAGAGCTCTCGGTAGACGAATTCATTTTTAGAGTCGAAGCGCTCACGCACTCCGCTCTAGAAGGGGATTTCGATCTGCTGGTAAGGAACATGCTTACGTTATTAACAGGACCAGCTAAAGATTGGTACTGGTCAATATTGAGGAATAACCCTTTCCCAACTTGGGAATTCATCAAAACGGGATTGTCCATGGAATGGGGAGTGCCCAAGGATGATTTAAAAATACGATTACAGCTGATGTCTCGAAAGCAAAAACCTGGCGAAATATTCGCCATGTACCACCACCATTTAGTATTGCTGCGTGACCAGCTACAGACCGCCATGCCAGACCAAGAGTTTCTAGAGATTGTTAAATCCAATTTGTTGCCTGAGATCCAGGAAAAAATATGTTTGCACCCCACTGATACTATAGGACAGCTGAGATCGCTGGTTACTCGTATCCAAGCTACGCAGACACGCATTGCTACAGCTGGTAGTTGGAATCCGTACCGGAACCAACGAGTGCACGAAGTTGACAATTTTCAGAACTTGGACCCTGAACTGGCAGCAGCGACAGGCAGTGACCACGGCCTAGGTGAGCTATCGAGTATTTCAAACAAAAATGCTATTGTCTGCTGGAATTGTGATCAGTCTGGTCATTATTATCAAGATTGTAGACAAGCGAGTCGAGTTGTGTTCTGCTATGGATGCGGACGCAAGAATGTTTTCAAGCCTGATTGCCGCTACTGCAGACAGAAAAACGAGAGACGGGTCGGGAATACCAACACCTCTTCCCGACCAGCGTCAACGTCGCAAGCAGCAACTGTAACGAACCCTCCAGTTCCAGCCTTGAACAAGGAGGAAAGCCCGCTCCATTAGTAGACACTCGTGATAACTCCCTAACATGTCCTCTGATATCATTCAGTGACTCTGGTGATATCAGAAAAGCACCGGATTGTACAAGTACTTCACTGGGAGAGGCGGAGAACTTGATGGACTTCTCCGCAGATCTTCAAGCTCCCATTTCCACTTCTGGGGAGCCCATGACAATATTAGACACTTCTTTAGAAGAGCCTTTAATCTTCGATGTCCCGTTGACACCTATAGCACATGTAGCTGACAAAGTTACTGAGCAGGAGATTTGGCCACCTGTCATTTCTGTTTTGAAACGGCCACCAAGCTCTGTTATGACGAGTGGGCGTGTGCCAGTTTTACATCCGCTGACGCCGTATCATACGCGTCTGCAGAGATATAGAGCAGCAAGAAACCGAATCTTCTCCTCAGTAGCGGAGTTAGCTGAAATAATGTTTCCTGACCGGGATATGCGACCGAAAAAGAAACGATCAACCGTTCGTTGGCTAGAATACTGTCGACGAATGAAACAAGAAAGGAAAAAACTGGCACAGATCTCCGTGTCGATGCCAGACGACATTCGACCGTACGCCGAAGTAAAGCTGCTCGGGCGAACTGAGAATGGATTACTTGATAGTGGTGCCACTGTCAGTATTCTAGGCCAGGGAGCTCTAGAGAAGCTTGCGGAAGCAGATGTCGAATGGAAGAAGTATCAGACACAGGTCCAAGTAGCGAATGGTGCCATGACGACTGTTCATGGTCATGTGAATTTGGACGTCACTTTCCGTGGTAAGACCCAAAACGTGCGTTTTTACGTGGTTCCTGGGCTCACACAGGCACTATATCTGGGAATAGACTTCTGGCGTCTGTTTGGGTTGGCTCCGCAACGCTTAGAAGCCACAAAACAGCTTTTCCCCTCTTTCGCCTCTTTAGGCCTTGGGAAAACATCATTGGTCACCCACAAGATTGAAACGAATGCCGCCGCCCCGATAAAACAGCGCTTTTATCCGATTTCGCCGGCAGTACAAAGTTTAATGGATGCTGAATTAGAGCGAATGCTATCACTGGGTGTGATAGAGGAGAGCCAGAGCCCAATTTACTCATTTTTATCGAGATAGAGGTTTATTCAATATATAGGGGTTTAATGCTATAAATCTAATTGCAAATGTGAAAAAATAGCTCCTGTGTCATTTACATATATGATTGGAAAGCCTATTTAAGAAAAAATAAAAATTGATGGTGTGCACGGTTCTTTGAGGTTTTTGATAAAAAAAAAAAATTATTCAAAATCAAATCAAATATCAAATTCAAAAACATCTTATTGAATAACCTTAGTTGCCTAAGCCTATGACAATAAAGTTAATCGCCCACGACGTCGAGGCCATCCGGGCACCAACAGCTATTTAAGCTTGTTTTGTTGTAACCTTAATATTAGTATTCTTTTCTTGTTTGAGCTTAGTTTAGTGTAATTCTATCGAGTTGTCTCCTACCTAATAGTACTTTTTTTTATATATAAGATTTCGCCACTAATGCTTAAAATCTACGTTCTAACTTAATGCCAGACTTTGTAGCTTAGTGTCGAGGTTGCTGGGATTTCATTAGGATCTGTTTGAGTTCAGTATGTCGTGAGCTAGAGTCTCGTTGTTAGTCTGTTGCCAGTTAGGTATTGTTTGACTGCGGGGATTAGTGCGTTCGTAGCCTCTCTGGAGTACTTCAGGAGCTCAATTGTTCTTATCGTTAAGCCTCGTTCGTAGAGTAGTCTGGGTAGTTCCCCGCACTCGTGAAAGATGTGTTTTGTAGTGAGCGCTGCTCCATCGCAAAAGGTGCAAGGTGGTGTTGGCTACCCTCTGAACAGGCGTTTCTTTATGGCTAGGAAATGCCCCACCCTGATTCTGGCGATCTCGATCATTGATCGTCTGGGCAGATCGAGCATTCCTGGACAAGGTGTTGTGATGGCTGGTAAGGAAGTCGCATGAGCTGTTCCACGCCAGTTGTCTAAGGGCGTCTCGTAGCCGTTTGTATTACGTGAGGGCCGCTTTGTACGCTGGCGGATTGATAGTGGTTTCCTCGCTCTCGGCTGTGTTCTTAGCCAGACAGTCTGCTTTCTCGTTGCCTGGTATGCCCACATATCAATTGCAAATTTATTTAGTCTTAAGGCATTTTTTCCCAAAAATTCAAATTCAAAATACATTTGCAGTGCAAGGACCAATCAGTGGGTTGCCTATTGGATACATATAAAAACACCAAGAATATGAAAGTAGCAATCTTAGAGACAGTAAAGTCAAATTTGGAACATGTCGCCAACAAAAAGCTTGTGGATAACTCTCTAGTTCATTCAGTTCTACTGGAATATCTTCAAGAATGTTCAGATGTCCAAAGAAGTGATGCAATAACTTTGTTTTCTTCTTTAATTCCTTCTTTATTAACTACTAAAGATGGAAGCCAGGCCGCAATATTATTATTTTGGTATTCTTCCACCAAAGACAGACGGGTAAGCCATAAAATCACAATAAACAAATTTGAAATATTTTAATATAAATATAATTTTTTTTTAGGCAATTACTAAATGCATAAAAGAACATATAATAAAAATATGCACACATCAACACGGACACCTTTTGATTTTAGCTATTCTTAATTCAATGGATGATACAAAAGCTATTAAGAAAGCTATATTTGATCCAATACATCCCCAAATAGAAGTTATCGTAAGCAATCAGTGGGGAAGAAAGATTGTTCAATGGATGGTCTCACCTGCAGATACTGAATTTTTTCATCCTCATTTAACTAGTTTCTTAGATAAGGGACTTAAGTATAGTAAAAAGGAGAAAGATATTCGTCGTAAGGAAATATTTGAACAAATTGAGGGACCATTGTCCACAAATATTTCTGAAAATTCTTTATTTTGGATGCAAGATGGCCATATAGGACTAATAACAGCATATATGCTTAAAAAAAGTATTAAGACTCTAAACATTATCTAAACTACTAAAACAATAACATTTTAGTGAGCCCTGATAACTTTTGCCGAGCAGCGGATTGCATCGCAAAGCTAATATGTAGCGCAGAATGGAATATAACAACTTGCAGAAAATCGGTTGATTCATTGGAAAATGCAACTTTCTCCGTAAGTATTATAGACATTAAATTCTAAGGGGTATTTTTTTTTTTTTATAACAACTGTAAACTGTGGCCTAACTAATCTGGTCATAAGGTAATTAGACGAATTTGTTTTAATTACGTGTTGTTTGTTACTAAGGGAAAAAATCACAGTTACAGTGTAATATATAGGTCAAATTAAAGAGGAGAGTTCACAGTCTACAGTTTTTGTAAAAAAAGTTATGTTATATAAGTTAATCAAGAGAAAAAAGGTTATAATTGGTCTAAGACCAATAATAGATGAAAATAAAAGTTAATTAAAGTGAAAACTAAAGGGGGCACATGATTACTATGTCCCTTTTACTTTCACCTGTGGAAACGGAAGAGCACGGACAGGAGAGAGAGAAAAGGTAAATTCTTCACTCACTTTTCAAACTACATCCGTTTTATACTTCTTTTCCGATGAACGTCGAATACAGAATTATGTTCTTAGTTGCGTTGGTTTTAGGTTTATCTTAAAATCACCCCCGTAGTTGTCGTACAGTAATTAATTTAATTATTATAAGACATTTATAATTTATGTATAAGCGCTATATATAATAAAAATCTGGCAATAATTTATCTGTAACTATATATGCATGTAATATGATAATAATTTCATTAAGATTTTTTTTTCTTCTTAAAATCACCCCGTAGTCGTAATATAATTTCTATGATCTAACAATCAAAAATAGAGTGGAAGCAGACCCATCAAGTTAGTAAGACGAGATCACTCATCCCATACGACGGGAAAGAGCTACGATAAACGCATACAATGGGTCAACCAAGGCTCTTACATAATCCATACAATCTTTTACGATCTCCTCATGTTATTACATTTACTAAAACTAAGTGTGGCACGAATCATTTGAAATTATCTAATACAAATAAGCATCAAACTCTTATAACTGTTATAAATTCATAAATTATCAAAAATTCGTATAATATTTATAGTATGTATAAGGTATGTGTATAAATCGGTATCAAAAGTATCTTTCTAAAGTGACTAAATTACTCGACTATTTTATATGGACTCCAAAACTTCCAGGGGCTTCTCTGGACAGATATTACCAAAATGTCTGTGTACGAAAACTTCCAGCAATTATATTTACGATAACATGAATGTATGCAAAAGAAGGTTCCATGAATAATATTTTCGACTATGATTTTCAAAACGATAAATACTATTGATTTCATTAAAATACTTTTCACTCTTATAGTTACTGTAAGTTCTTCAGGCGCTCTGCTTAGCAGATGTCGCTACACACGTGCAGTTCCGATAACCGTCTCGACTGAAAAAAACGGAGCACTGTTATTCGGGATTATAGCTGCTCTCTTTTGTTGCCGGCCAACCTGGAAAACTGGTGCCTAAATGATGCCATGCACCATCTCCTCCGCGAAAAGTCCTTCTCGTTATTGTAACCACTAACATTTATTCTTCCCGATCCTTCTCAGGCGACTTTTCACTCAAACAATGTGCGTGTAGGAAATAAATTAAAAAATAAGAGGTTTTACTGCCTCCTCTTTTAGAATTCTTAGAGAATATCTTTCGTCCTTGCTTCAATGCTGGTATTTTGTTTTTATAATTTCGCGTTCCTTTAATTTTTTTTTTGGTTTTGCTCTTTTCTTTTGTGCTTCTACCACTAACTATTCTACACTTAATGAAGTCTCATGGCCGGCTGCCACTCTTCCGGCATTTATGTTGGTTCGCGTTGGCGCTTGGCGGACTCTTCTGACAGGATTTTAATGTCATGTTTACATGTCACTATAACTGTGTTAGGGTCACGCTTACATGGGACTATAACAATTTTTTTTATGAAAACGCTATGTACAAAATTCCAGCTCTTTCGTCGACACGTTCCGACAGTTTCCAAATATATACTTAGTGAAAAACCAAAGTTTTGTATGGCAATACCAAGAAGAGCTTGCCCGATTTAATCCACGTTTGAAAACTTGTTACTATTGCTATGAAAACATCAAGTACCAAATTTCAGCACTCGTATGTCGACGCGGTCTCACGCAGTGCCCAAATACATATATAGTGAAAGCCGTGTTGTATGGCAAGCCTACAAAGGGGTTGCCCGATTGGTCCCATTTTCGAACTTAAATTTACTTTTTTTAAAAGACTATGTGCAAAATTTATCACTTCTAGTGAACGCGTTCTTGATGGAATTGGTTCCTACGATACATTACGCCCTCAATTTTGACAAAATGATTCTACATTAGGTCTGTTCACGTACTTCTCGTGCAAAACCTTTCTGGGTAAAAACTTCTCGTGTGGTGGGGGGGAAAATGTAAATTACATGAAAAAGTAAACGAACGCTTTTTATGCAACTTCGTGACAAACAAGAAGAAGAAGCGTGGAATAACATTTGCTAATTGAGTATTGTTTTATTTTTTTTTAACTTCTTGCACTCTTGCAAAAGTCCCACGAGTGCATTGAATAGTCATCAAACCAACCTGTGATGTATTCAAAACTCGTGTATAGCGTTAGAATAAATGAGAATGAAAAGTTTATATTATTTTACGGCTTGCCATTATTAGGTTATTATGTGCAATACGAGCTTGCATGGGTTTTACTCGATGTGTTATAATGGCAATTGTTTTTCGTCATTTTTTTCAAAAATAACACGACACGATAATGATTTGTCTGTCATTCTGTATTAATAACCGCACATCTCTTCAAATGCAAACTTCAAAAAAACAATATTATTTCGATTAAAGGCGCACAACTTCGTAAGTAACGCAAAGTACATCGAGATATGTACTTTTCACTAAACACCATAGAATGACGAATATGTCACTCGTGTAGTAAATCAGGTATTTTTTTTTTTTTTTTCAGTCAGTCGGTCAGAGTTCTTCACACGCGATTTACGAAACAAAACGAATTATGAATAAATTATAAACCGAACCGATATCCCAAGATATTTGAAAATATTTACGTACAGGCTTTAATTTTGGCCTAGGTTTCACTTATGTCTTTGATACTCTTTACACTTTAATTGTTCGAATAACTATTAACTTTAGGTTACGCGAATTCGAAAAATTATTACAGCTTGTTGTGCGACGACAAGCTGTGTTTTTGTCTGTTGTTTTGTAATTATGGGATGTTTGGGTTTAATGGAATTGGGAAGTTGGTGTACAGGGTCAATGCTTCTAAGGATCTTCTCCTTGATTAATACGAAGCTCTCCGTACATTAATTTTGGGTCCTTTGAAAAAGATCAATTTTTTTAATATTAATAAATTATATTTATATATACAGGGTGTCCCGTAAGTCGACGTCAAGCCGGAACCGGGTGATAGACCAAATCGTAACAGTTACCAGAAAAATATAAAAAAAATCTAAGTCATGTATTTTTCAAATTATATGCATTTCTTTTGTTTTCGAGAAAATGTACACCTTGTGATGGTTTTAAATTACAAATTTTAATTAAGATTATATATTATAAATTACAAATTTTAATTAAGATTATAATTATTAAAAGCTCTTTCGCCCTCTAGCGCCTATATTCAACTAAAACTATTTCCTGACACAACCAATTATTTTTATTTTCTTTACAATTTTAAACAAGTCTTGTTTTGTATTTTCTGAAAATGTACAGTATTGTGTGTCTGCGATTAGAGCTTTTTAAAAGTTTTTTAAAGCGTTTTTAAACAAACGTCATATACAAACAGTCAGCAAGAATATTAAGCTGACAAACTGAATGGGTGTGTTCAGCTCAGCTCAACTGTTGAGTTGCTGACTAAGCGGTGGCATTCAGTCGAATCGCTGTCCTTCCGCTGACTCTCAACTGTTGAGTATAGTAGACAGCGAAGATTATTTACGCTTAATTTGTAAGCGCTGTCAAATCTTCTTTCAAATAAATATCATACGATGGAAATGTTATTAAATATAGAGAATTACGAATTAGTTTTGGAGAACGGGTAATAATATCTATTGCATCCTTTTCCAATAATTCTGCTATTATAGCATTATTTAATGACATTTTACTAACAACAAGCTCAAAACAATATAGCCTAACTTGACAGTAACAAAACGTTTGCTGTTTTTGGTTATTTTGTCTTTGGTTATGTTTTGATTACAGTCAGCAAAACGTTCAGATGAAACTCAACGGTTGACTTCCAGCATACTCAACATGTTTTGTGATTAGTGTCAACAGTTGAGCTGAGCTGAACACACCCAATAGCTTTCAAATTAATTTATTTTAAAGTCAATTAAAAAAACAATGTAGCTTCCGCTACATTTGGATGGGTTTGGAAGGGTAGCAGAATGTTAGAAATTTCTCTAACTTGTTGTGGGATGATGACTGGCGTTTCTTCCTACATGGTGAGAGATATCCCGAAAGTCCAGAATGATCCAGCGATGATAAGTCCCACGATGGTCGAGCAGCGCCAGGATGGTGGCCTGTGTTAGTGAAAAAAGTAAATCTTTCGCCCAGGTAATAAATGTATCTCGTTTCCGAGTAAATAAGGTGGAGAGGTGATAAATAATGGAAGTTTTCAACTTGGAGTTGCGTTGAAAGCTGACTAATTAGCGGGTTTGGATGTTGAGAGATCTTCTCAAGTTGTTTGGGCGCGATAGTTAGGAGGTAGTCCTCAATTGGAGTGGTGTTTGCACTGCCTTACAAAAAGGTGTTCGGGAAGTACGTGTCCGTCAGGTTTCCTGTACACTCCTGTACAGGCCCCTAGGATCTTTCTTTCAAGGGCGCTAATTTGCTTCACATATGATGGCGAAATGGTGTGCCAGATGGGGAAGCAATAGCAGATATTTGCACAGATAAGCTATTTATATATAAGCAGCTTTGTATTTTTCGGGGGACCGTTTCTCCTTCTGATAACAGGGTTGAGTAGGGAGTAAGCATAGTTAACTTTTCTCATGCTTAGTTTGGCGTGATTATTAAATTTCAACAGATTATTGAAAGAGACATCAAGATATTGAAGCTTTTCGTTGTTGACTTCCATTGCGATGTTGTTGGCTCGTATGGCAAGATTGGGTCTTCCCCTTGTGGAGGGGTTACGGATGCAAATCATTTCAGATTTGTTCAGATTGATTACTCTCTGTAGAACTCGTCGAGTTTGAAGACATGCCACTCCACTTTGGTAGCAGCGAAGTTGGCTGACATGGAGTGGACGTAGGTAAGGGAGTCATCAGCATAGAGCAGTATGGAGGAATTTGAGTCGTTGGCAGGCTGATCATAGGTGAAAAGATTGAAGAGAGTTGGTCCTAGGACCGAACCTTGGAGGACACCAGCACTGACTGATGTTGTCTGAGACTTGGCATTCTTTATTTCTATGTAGAAATTGCGAGATGAAAGAAAGCTATGTTTAACCCTGATATTTAGATCGATGCAGGTATTTTCAATGTGTAAGCGGACTATTTTTTCGAAAAGTTTGCCCAGGTTGGACAGAAGAGAGATTGGGCGGAACTCATTAAGGTCTTTCGAGTTTCCTTTTTTTGGGACTTGGAACTATGCGCGCGGTTTTCCAGACATCAAGAAAGTATGAATTATTGCAATTATTGAAGATAATTGTCATAAACTCTATGGCGACAGGTGGGAGGTTTTTGATAACTTTATTGGAAATGTTATCTGGGCCGGCGGACTTTTTGTCTCTGATAGTCCTGATTAGGGCGAAAACGTGAGCAGGATTTGAAAAGATGCTTAAATCATCCGGATTTAAGGACGTGTTTGTGGAGTTAATGATTGTGGCGGCGGATCCCACTTTATCTGCAGTGAAGTCATCAACGGTCGAGTCTACAGTGGTCCTAAAATTTGCATCGCTTACAGATAAGTTGTCTTTGAAAGTGGATGGGAAATATTCCGCGAAAGCGTTGCATTTTTCTTGGGGAAGGTTGTAAGCGTACGAGCCGCTTAAAATGGTTTTTGGGGAGTTTTTCCTTTCTGTTGCAAACCCTATTTATGTCCTGAAAGCAGTGTGGATCGGATCGAATGGAGGCCAGTTTCTTCCGAAACTCTTTATCGAGAAACATTTTCGTTTGTTCCTCAATAATTGTTGACAAGCAATTAGTTTGCGACACACGATTCTGTATACTGGGTTGTAGCTATTAAGGGTTCGGTGAAGTATTTTTCGAAGTTTGTGCCTAAATTTATACAATTTTGCAGTTGAGGCGGGAAATTTTTATATTTGTAGTGTTTGCTCCGCACTACTCTGGAAAAGAAGGCGACGTTTCCTTCAATGGCGTTGTTGAGGAAGTCAATGTGGAAGTCAATTTCCAAGTTCGTGAGATTCCGTTGCAAGTCAGAGAGATTTCCTGCAAGGAATTGAGAGAGTCTGTCTTGAAATTGTTGCCAGTCAACGTCTTTGAGTGAAGTTGAGGCTTGGGGGGGTCAGAAGTCAAGATTTTTAAGGGCGTGCTGGGGGTGATTGAAAATTCAACTGCCAAGTGATCAGATTCAGCCATATGCGCTGTGCAGACGTAATTTGAGAATTAGAGTAAGACATTAATTAGATTAGAGATTGCGATATAGAAGTCAAGAATTGACCCCGATCGCGGGAAGGTCGGAGTATCTTGCGGGACAGCGACGAAATCATGGGTGGTGTTAAAGAGTAGCCAGTCATGTACTGCCTTGCTTGACGGACTTACGACAGAGTCATTCCACAACGGGTGCCTGAGGTTGAAATCGCCACCAAGCACCGTATAAGTGAAATTGTTCGAGATCCGAGCAATGCTGTTCAAGTTATTCTGGATATCAGCTCCCGTGGCGTGACATCTATTGTATAGGGCGATTAAGAGAAGAGACTCGTTGTCACGAAGCTTTAACTTGACAGCAGTGCATTCCATATTTGAAAGGTTATTTTCACCTCTTCGAATTTAAGGTTTTCCTTTATGAGAAGGGCAGTACCTAGGGTGGTCTCAGATTTGTCCCGGCGGACGAAGTTGTAGTGCTCAAAATCTAATTTATGTCTCTCAGTGAGGAGAGTTTCAGAGAGGAACATTAACGTGGGTTTATGCTCAATTAGGAATAGGTTAAGGGCTGATCTTTTGCTGTGCTTTACCAGCCAATTGCAGTTAAGTGACATAATTTTTAGCTTACCTAATTGCCTAGACATAGTCCGAATGCAAATTGAAGATAAGC
This sequence comes from Dioctria rufipes, assembly GCA_963924295.1. Lineage (NCBI taxonomy): Eukaryota > Metazoa > Arthropoda > Insecta > Diptera > Asilidae > Dioctria > Dioctria rufipes. The sequence goes on along the minus strand of OZ002742.1, from coordinate 111,125,753 downwards.
TGCTTGCTTTTCCGAGATGGAGGAGAACTTCTTTTATTTAGGAAGGAAATTATTGATTTTGCCCATAAGGGCGAAGAGATCGCAGCCAAAGAGGGATTTCGCTTCCTTGGTGCAGAAATCGTCAACTTTTGAGACTCTAGGTTTTCTAGGTGCTGCTTGTGGTTTGGGAACTGTGTGTTTCACGGAACTATTATTGACAGTTTTATTTTAAATTACCTGAGCGAAAGGTTTACCTGGCTGCACGTATTTCCTTATGGCTTCCTTCACGAAGTTTTCACGCTGGCGACATTCCTCGTTCTTCTTTGCTCGTAGCTGCATGACCTCTGTGTATTTAGGGCAACCCCTATAGCTGGCAGGGTGTCCTTCCGTTTTACAATTTATACAGAATGGGGCGCCTTCCTTCTCATTTTTCCTCTCACACTATTCAGGTCATTTTTACATTTGACACACCTGTAGTGTCAACCGCATAGTTTCTGGTAAAGCTCACACTACGAGATTCTCGATGCGCGATATTTCTCACAGTAAACAATCTGGTTCAGTAGGCGATTTGTAGTCATTATATACTTAACGTCGTAATTTCTGCCGAAATTTATAACGAAGGAATTTGACTCCTTGGTCCTGGGAATTTTGGAGTGAGCGACGGAGTTAATCATGAATCCACGTAGTTTTTCTTCGAGTGCTTTCTTCACATCCTCGGCGTGGTATATGTGCTGTACTCCTCTCAGAAAAAGTCTTGTGGTCCTGTCAGACTTCGACGTGAACGTGTCACTCTGCACGCCGATGTCCTTGATGATCTGGAAGAAAGTCCTGTGGTTGTCCAGTGTGATTGGCTTTATAATGAACTTCGTGCCCTTTCCCGTCTTAATGAAAAACTTTGGCCTCACCTCCAGTTTATCAAGCTCGTTGTTAAAAATCCTTACGTTTAGATTTTGGCAGACAATCGGTGGGGGTCTGACTGCCTTTTCAAGTTGGGGTGAACCTCAAAGTCCTTCCGGTTTCTCAAAATGTGATAAAATCCATCGGCGTTTTACTCTCTGGTTGGTTGTTCGCTAGCGTTCCGGCTGATTTAGGAGAAGTCACTGGGCTCCTCCTCGACTTATGTGTCTATATCATATAGCTATACATTAATTTTATTTAGATTTGTCTGTCTCACAACACTTTTGATTATATGTGTCTCTATCACTACAGTGTAGCACATGAAATGTCACTGTATTTGTGCTCTATATTTCCTGCACATAATGCCATTTTTTGAGATAAATGATCGGATCTTTATTTCATTATAAAGACGAAGGTATGCCGTTAATAATGGAAAATAACATCAGCCAAATGACCACCACGACCACGCCTACAGGACCATATCCTTTTCATGAAATTTTCCATAACCAAATCGCAAAGTGGCTGCCCTATGTCCTCGGTAGCCTCACGAACTCCATCTTTGAGGTCTTGAATTGACGCTGGGCTGTTGGCGTAGACCTTTTCTTTCACGTGGCCCCAAAGGAAGAAGTCGCAAGGTGTTAAGTCACAAGATCTCGGTGGCCAATTGTGATCACCTCTTCGAGAGATAACACGGTCCGGAAACTTTTCCCGTAAAAGATCAATGGTTTCGTTGCTTGTATGGCACGTAGCGTCGTCTTGTTGAAAGTAAACGTTGTCCAGATCAATACCATCCAATTCTGGTCATAAAAAATCATTAATCATCTGTCGATAGCGCAATCCGTTCACCGTAACTGTTGCTCCAGCCTCATTTTCGAAAAAGTAAGGTCCAATGACCCCGCGGGACCATAAACCGCACCAAACAGTCACACGTTGAGGATAGAGAGGATTTTCAACAATAACTCTTGGGTTTTCCGAGCCCCAGATGCAACAATTTTGCTTGTTGACGAAGCCATTGAGGTGGAAATGGGCCTCATCACTCAAGATGAGTTTTCGATGGAATTCCGGATCATTTTCATGCATTTCAAGGACCCAATCAGCAAAGACTCGACGTTGTTGATGATCGGCCGGCTTGAGTTCTTGTGTTAACTGAACTTTATAAGCCTTAAGACCCAAATCTTTATGCAAAATACGGTGTAATGACGTTTGTGGAATGCCTAATTCCAAAGAACGACGAGGAATGGACAAACCTGGGTTTTCTTCAACACTTTCGGCTACAGCAGCAATATTCTCGGCTGTTCTTGAGCGACGTGCACGGGTTTTATTCTTCACATCACTAACTTGTCCCGACAGCTCGAATTTTTCTACCAATTTCTGTATTGCGGTCCGACAAGGTGCTTCACGACGACCCAAAAATGTTCGAGTTTTACGAACCGTCTCTGCCACATTTTCACCATTTTTATAGTGAATTTTAATAATTTCAATGTTTTGTTGAATCGTGTATCGTTCCATTTTTATTAATGGCGTAGTTTCTACTTGTCAAATGTCAAAAAATGACAGCTCCAAAAGTGACATCTACCGAAATAGCGGGCTAATTAAAATAACACCTCTTATTGGAAAATCCTTTACTTGCTAAAAAAAAAAACAAAAAACCGTCGGCAAAATATGTTTTACCTGCGACACTTGTATGTGAAAATGATGGAATGCTGTCACTTCGTCTGTTGATCACTGACGACTATGACTATGAGCAGTTCTAGCACTTTTTTGTTTGTATCTTTATTTTAAAGCCTTGTCTATCTACTATGTATGTGTTTCAGTTTGTTTTAATAAATGATAACGAGTATTTATGCTCCGGCAATTCCTGAACTCTATCTAATCGTGCCGTTCGATATTACCCTTGTGTATAAAGCTTGCTTCCCGCGTCCTGTGATATCACGCGCCGCGCGATGGCCGGGCTCTAGGTGGCGCGTCCGATCCATTTCGAGTTGGTAGCTTCAAAGGCGTGGCACGAGCGCGCGAGGTGACCCGAGCGCGCATATCATTTTTCATACTAAAGCGACTGCAGAAACAGCGATAATTTCTTCACGAGGCATTTTGAAATAGATATTTAGTGTCGGAAATCAGCTAGAGCCAACACGCGCCGTGGGAAGCTCGTCCGCAGTAAATGGCTTGAATGGTCAAACCATACGCGCGTGGGAAGCAAGCTTAACATATAAGGTTTGTTCCTCCAATATTTACCCAGGGTTTGTGCGTTCATCGAACAAGTTTTTAAAACATCGGGTAAATGACAGTTCTCTTCAGTATAATTTATTGTAAGAAGTTATTTATAAAATGGGTGAAGACAAATAAAATATGCTCTAGCTTTTTTTTTTTTTATTTTTGCTTTTTTTTGCAGAAGAAGTAATTTATATGCCCCCAATCAACAACAAATTGCAAGTGACAAATGTCAAACTATTACCCCAAGACATTTTTTATGTAAGCTCGGGGTAGCCCTAGGTTTTTCAAAAAACAAGATAGTGTAGCCTTGTGTAGTCCTAGGTTTATCCGGGGTTCTCATCAAACAGACCTATATAGTGATTGCGAAACGAAGTTTGACTTAGTTACTTGTTGTATTGTAGAGGCACTCGCCTCGCTCCAATCAACGAAGCCTCAACCTGATGTAGCAAAGACCTAAATTTTTTCCTTAAAATTTTTGTTCATTTCTGAAGGTCGACAACGAGTGCTTGAGCCACTAACAATTTTTATGAGCGTAAGAAATTTCTAGTAAATTTCTAAGAAAAAATTATGGCCTTCCTTATATGTATTTATTTATTTCGCTAAAAATGCTAGGTACAATGGTCAAAAAACAATATTCAAATAAAAGCTATAATACAGAACAGCAACAACAATTTTTTCTTAATTGGGACTTTTGATATGAAAGTCAATCGAATGAAAATTCAAATTAAAAGTACAGCACATTCTAGACATGGGCTCAAAGTGTCCATAGTTGGTGCGATGGGAGCACAAGTAAATAAAATCATTCGATCGTAAGTATCGAGTTCGGAATTGAATTTAATTTTTTAAGCATCAAAGGAATGTCGATGTCACCTTTCACAAGTTGAAAAATAAAGCTTATATCATATATTTTCCTACGAGTTTCTAGAGTAGGAAGGTGTATTAAATTTAATCTTTCGTTATAAGGAGGAAGATGAAATCTTCTATCCCTCCATACGAGAACTTTTAGGGCAAAAAGTAAAAATCTCCTTTGCACGCTCTCAATACGTTCTGAGTGATTTTTGTACGAGGGAGACCAGACAGGACTGACATATACCACAATCCACAATGGGTCTAACAAGAGTGGTAAAAAGAGCTTTAGTAATGTAGACATCATCAAGTTCCTTTGCCCAGCGCTTTACAAAACCTAACATTGAGTTCGCTCTACTAACAATGTGATCAATGTGGAAGTTAAAAGTGAGTGTAGAGTCAAACAATACCCCCAAGTCAGATATTTTATCAACGTTTGCAAGCAATGAGCCATTCATAACATAGACATCATTCGAAGGAACTCGCTTACGAGAGAAAATGGTTAGCTTACATTTATCAATGTTCAAAAAGAGAGAACTCTTTGTACACAATTCAACAAGTATGTCCAGTATGTCCTTCTACAATTTACAATCAGAATGCGAATCGATAGATTTATACAGTTTTAAATCATCTGCGTAAATTAGTATATCGGATTTGGTGACTACATAGGAAACATCATTCATGAATAATATGAAGAGCAGGGCCCCTACGTGGCTACCCTGTGGAACACCAGAGTAAGCAGTTATTTCTTTAGAAAGAGTATAAAGGAACTGCATCCTAAGCTTACGATCCTTAAGATAGGATGATAACCAATTCAACAACCAAATTGGGAAACCTAAGGATTTCAGTTTAAATAACAGAAGAGAGTGCGGAAGCTTGTCAAAAGCTTTGCTCAAGTCTGTATAAATACAGTGAGTCTCGCAATCACGCTCAAACGATTCGATACAAGTAGATGTAAACTGAAGCAGATTTGTTGTTGTTTACCTTCCCTTCATAAAACCATGTTGATGAGGATTAAGAACTTCACTCCAACGAAAATACAGGAATTCATATAAAGAAGCTTCAAACAGTTTGGGAATACAAGATATTTTAACAATAGGACGATAGTTGGTAACAAGCTTCTTTTTACCGGACTTAAAAATTGGGACAATAAACGACTTTTTTTCATAACTCAGGAAATTTACCAAGCCGCAGTGATAGATTAAACAGAAGTGTTAACGGGTAAAACAATAGGTGGTAACCCATCGGGCCCAGCGGAATAACTAGGGTTTAGCTTGGACATGGAATCCTCAACAGAATTCTGATCAAAAGTGAAGCACGGGATATCAACTTTAGGAAGTGTCGTTAAGTAATTAAAATAAGCAAAGTCAATTTGAGTGTCATTAGTTAAAAATGATTCACTAAAGTAATCAGCAAAGAAATTAGATATCACAGACGGATCATGACTAGTATTATCCTTAAATACTAACACAGGAGGAAAATTATTGAATTTCTTTTTGGTATTTACAAAACGCCAAAATTGTTTAGGATCTGATCTGATTAAATTTCTCATCTTAAACAAGTACTTATCATAGGCATGCAAAAGAGCATTACGAAATTCGCTCCTCAATAACAAAAATTGTTTTAGTTCATCATAAAGCTGACACCGGTGAAAACTTCGCCAAGCCTTGTTTCTCAGGTTGCGCAAGCGTTTAAGCTCAGCATCGTACCAAGGAGGACACGAAGAGCCATTCCTTATACAATAAAATTGAACACAATCTTTGAAACAATCTAACATAACATTGTAAAAATGTGCTGTATGTTCATCTACATCATAATTGTTTAAGAGAAAGGACCAGTTAATGGAAGATAAATTAGGATTTAGTAGGTTAAAGTCAGCTTTCTGAAAAGTTAAAAGTCGGTGAGTTTTCAATCGAGGACATACCAATACTCTTGCAATCAATGGCCACTATCACGTCCAAAGTTGGAAGGTATGCATCAATAGGAACCAATGATATATCACACGGACGAATCATACATTCCGAAGCATCCGATGTAAAGACCAAGTCCAAGCTCTTATTACGATTATTTTTAACATCATTTACCAAGTGCGGCAATAGCATAAAGGAAGATATGCGCGTTCCCATTCCAGATGTGCTGGGGACCAGGGAGACATCATCATCAGAAACTTGACATTGAAGAGCAGGAAGATTAAAATCACCAAACAATACATCTTATCCGAGTCCCGCGTCAGATCGAATACATATTCTACAGCAGCAGTATCAGCACCATATGAAGCAGAAGGGCTACTAGGAGGAATGTAAACTACTAGAATGTACAGTATTATAGCCCCAATTGTTAAACTGATGCATAGGAATTCAGACAGGGATGGATAGGGAATATCGATCCGGGAATAACTGTAAGAAATCTTTACCGCGTTCAGAATACCTCCTCCGAGCACAGAACGTCATCAGGATTACGATCTCGTCGAAAAACCTAAAAGTCGTTGTCCAGTAATTCAGCAACCGAAAGGGTATTGTTAAGCCATGTCTCCGTTAAAATAATAACATCGTGAGGAATATTAAAAGAGTTTAGGTAGAGCCGACGTGTTTTAGAACGTAGACCACGAATATTCTGGTAATAAGCTACCAATTCTTTAATCCGCGAATGTTTCATCTCCCCGTGTAATCTATTAGGTTTTCTAATGCATTCCGAATCGGGCGAGGTACGAAACGTTTTACCAGTAAGCCATCAGGCCAGAATTTAGAATCCAACAGCGATATCTCGAGGCCATCGGGAACTAGCAACTTGAAAGACGAGACTGTACGATTTGAAAGGCCCTCGGGTCAAACTGAAGCATCTAATGTGTGAATCCGTAAAACTCGTTTTTGAGTTCACATAGTTGACTACAGATTGCGAGGAGGTCCCATATTTCAGACGAGATAGAAAAACAGCCTTTAGAGAAGCAACAGCCTCTAAGAGTATCAGATGTGTTGTTGTAGTTGTGGTTGTTGTTTTATTCTATTGTACTTTTTGCTGTTGCTGAGATTGTTGGTGTTGCTCCTGTGATTCTTTATCCTTCACCTGAGAGCCGGTCAGTTCATCAGATAGAGTTAAGTTTCTTACGTCAACTACTATGGAGATAATAAGCCCAGAATTCTTAGTGACAGCTGACGACCAAGATTCAATATCGTTTTCCACACGCTTTAAGCTGCGTCGAACTTCATCGAAGACTGACATGAGTGAGGCGTTATTAGCATTTAATGCAATGGGTGAGCCATCGTACAAAAAGAGTGACTGAAGATCCTCAGAGTTGGACAAAATCAACACTTTGATATAAGTGTATATGAGATATGTCAGGCAAGGTAGACGAATTCTAGCTCAGCGTATCCATAATGGTTATAATTCCGTCCGACTTACTGTTCAGAGAACCCAGTTCATCAGAAAAGAGTTCAAGCCCCGACCATTTAGTGCAGAAGACGTTGAGTTTATCGGCTATTACAGATTGCACTGAAGAGTAAGCATCAAGACGTTCCATAATTTTCTTTATAAATCTTTTAGTATGACAGGGTTTTATTTCTGCACATTCACAGCAGGTTGTAAAACCGGAAGAAGTAGCTCTAGTGTTACGTTTTAGACATGCAACGTGGAAAAAATTACCACAAATTCCATCACATGCCATGTTAAAATCCAACTAATTGAAGATAATCTGGTAAAGTTCAGAAAGAATGTCAAGTATCACAAAGAAAGATCTAAAATTAGTCAACTTTTTCAGTATAAAAATAGTTCACGGTCCTTAATTATACATTAAACAATAATAAATATATACATTAAACAATAATAAATAACTAGACTTCAATATATAGACTGATGACAGCTTGCAAAAAGTGAAGCCAGCATAAAATATGCTTTTTATGTTGCGAGCGATTTGTGCTGCCACAAACTATATATGTATATGTTATTAGTTTGATAATTCATAGTAATATTTCAAGCTAATAACAAAAATTGGATGCTTCAACATTTATTTTTAACACGAAAGTAGTTTTTATTAATTAAAAAAAAAATCGTATAGAAGATTAAATGCATTAAACCCATTAAAAAAAAATCAATAAAAAAAAAATCAATATTAAAAATATGTACGAGTATCTTGAAAGTATCGAAACTGCCGCGCTTATAATTTATTTGGTTTTTTTCACTCTAAAATCATTGTGTGTGCACAAATTTGAGAAAAATTTAAGCGTATATATTTCACTTTCACACTTTAATTTATAACATATCTCGGACACAATACTAACATCATAAAGATTGTGCAAATCTATACCAACTTTAAAAATACAAAATTAATGAAGCTTCTAAATTCTATATTACATAAATTTCTAAACTCTTAATCAGAGCATTTGCTATTATTTGTATTATTTGTAATGTAATTTTTTTTTCTCTTCCCACATCAACCGAAATATAATGTAAAGTTATGTATGATTTTAATATCCTGAGCTTAGATTTAAAAAAAAAACATGAATTACATTGAATTGAAGTCTATACTTGAAACTGTGTCGACAATATTTACCTAATTGGCAATACATTTATTTTGAAGTTTTTAAATCAATTTCTCTGCGCTTTTGATAGTGTACATATTTAAAATCAAGTCGAAACTTTTAGTTGTAAGTTAGATAAAATGAACTGAAATTGTAGTGTTTCAGTCAGTATGATATGTAGCTAGAGAGTAGACGTGTTTTCTAATCGGCTCCCGCGTTTTTTATTAATAATTAATGTTTAGTGCCTCCGAATATTATCTACTATAGTGAATAAATTTTCCATATCGTTTTCTTAGCCGTATTGGTATTTTTTGTAACCTAGTGCCTTGGTGATATTTCACGAAAATATATCTTTAAATATCGTAATTGCTAAATGTGAATTTGAGTTAGCGGGTGTTGCACTCGTAGACTGAATAACTGTCCTGGTTCCTTGTGTTAGTGTGATTCTTCTCTTCAATTTAAAAATTTTAAAATGTCAACTAAGGGAGGAAGAAAAGAGAAGTTACCATCAACTTCTACCTCAGATGACGCTCTTAATGTTATAACCCGCAGCAGTAAAGCGCAAACAGCTAATCTTGGTTCAACGTTTGACACTCTCGACCAACTGGTAGAATCCCTGGAATCTCGTCTTTTAAGTAAAATCGATGGCCTTATGCAACAAGTGGAGGCTCGGATATCAACAAAAATTGATGATGCAATCCGTTCGCTCAATAACAAAATTGCACCATGCGAGATCTCAGTAGCTGCTCTTCAGCAGAAGAATGATCTCTTGCAAGCACAAGTTGAGGACATCTATCGCATCCAGCGCTTAAGTGATCTTGTTGTTAGGGGCATACCTAAACTAGCGAAGGAGAATATACTTAATGTGATTAAAAATATTGCTGCAGTGATCGAGTTTCCAGTATCACCCTATATTGATGCCTTTCGCTTGAAAGTCCAGGTCTTCATCATCGCCATCTGCACTGGCTGCACCTATTATTGTACGCTTCTCCTCAAATGTGGAGCAAAAAGCTTTTCTATCCGCCTTTCGTAGACGTAAGGGAATTCAGCTATCAGATTTGGATGGTTTCTCCTCTATGAGCCCTATATATGTAAATGAAAGTTTGACAGCACATAATAACTCTCTTCTTCGAGAAGCGCTCAAGTTACGTAAATTGGGGAAAATTACTTCTGCACGATCGTTAAATGGCTTTATCCACATAAAGAGAATGGTAGGTGATAAAGAGATTAGAATTTTAAACCAAGAGCAACTCCGAAATTCCATATCTGTTAACTGAAGGCTGTTGCTTTATAACTACCGCCAATATCGCTGGAGCTGATAATGATGCATAAATTGTTTTGTTTTTTGGTTTTTTCGTTTTTTAATTTCTTAAAATTTTGCTTTTGTTTATTTTACTTTTATATTTTTATTGATTAATTAATTACAAATTTTGAAGTAATAGTATTAATAATTTATAGCTTTTATTCGTAATTAAGCTTTCTTAGTTTTTGTGCAAAAGCTGCGGCTAGTGATCTTTAACTCTAATTATGCTACTCCTAGTGCGAAGATTCAATAATTACATTAACCTTCATCTAATGGGTATTTTTCGATCTGTTTTAACTTACTTCACTGACGGTGTTGCTCTCATTTATGAGTGCGGATAGCAATATTTATACTGATCTGGACAGGGTGCGAATACTTGTTAATATTTTATGTAATCGTTCCTCTGGGTTGAATGTTTGTTCGATGAATGCTCGAAGCATATGCAATAAAATGGATGAATTTAATTATATGCTTTCCAATATTAACTTGCATGCTATCTTTGTAAGTGAAACTTGGCTAAACGAGGATATTCCATCATCACTCCTGTCGATTCCTGGATTTAATTTATTTCGTAACGACCGCAAGGGACGGCTGGGTGGTGGTGTAGCGATTTATATTAGGGACTGGATCAATGCCAAGCAAATCGCATTTTCAGTTGATGGAGCAATTGAATTTCTATGTGTAGAGGCTGGTACCGGTAATGAAAAGTGCGTTTTTTGCTCCGTATATTGTCCCCCGAATTGCTTTAACTATGATAATGCCCGTGAATTTGAAAATAAAATGTCATACATAACACAACGCTATACGAACGTCATTACTGGTGGTGATTTTAATGTCAATTTGCTAAGGCAAGACACCTTAGCAAATCAATTCACACACTTACTCCAGTCCCTTCACTTTGATTTTGTTAATTTCTATCCAACCTACTACAACACGTCTAATCCTTCTATTCTTGACCTGATTCTTGTGACAGATAATGGAAAGATCATTACACACGATCAAATCAGCCCTCCTAGTACACTCGACCATGATATCATTTTTCTCAGCTATGACCTTATGCTAGGCATGAATCACTCTCCTATTAAGTATTCTTTCCGAGATTATAAAAATATAGATACTGATTCCTTATTTGATGAGTGCATGGTTTTGCCGTGGCAGCAGATATATGATTATGTATTAGTTGATGACTAAGTCGTACCTGTTCGGGTGAAATATACTGATGTGAATTGCTGCCCATGGTTTACTACAAGAGTCCGCAGCTTATTATAGAGCGTGAGTATCTATATCAACGGTATAGGCGGCTCAAAACTTACGAAGCCAGGTCCTTGAATAAAACTGCTCGAAATAGAACCACCGCAGCGATTAAACTGGCTAAACGTCAGTATTATAGTTCCAAAATTAATACTAACCTTGATTCAAAAAAGTTGTGGAGGAATTTGCGGGAAATCAGAGTATATGGTAAGGACAAGAGCTACTCCAGTTTCCAACCTGAAGAATTGAATGCCGTTTTTACCTCGATCAGTAACTCCCCTGATGAAACGTCTGCTCCACATCTGGCTAGTTTATTATCCAATTCAGTAAGCAGTATCTCGCATGATTCCAGTGACCTATTTTCTTTCCGGTGCGTTAACATGGTTGAACTTATTTCGGCCCTTAATTCAATAAAATCTGATGCTACTGGACCTGATGACCTCTCACCGCGCTTTATCAAAATACTGCTTCCAATCATCTGTACATTTATTCTTCATATAGTTAATTCATGCTTGTCTTCATCCTCCTTTCCCTCCAATTGGAAAGTTGCTAATATTCTTCCAATTCCAAAGAAATCTTCTCCAGAATCTCCAGCAGATTTTCGTCCAATTAGCATACTATGCTCTCTATCTAAAGTGGTTGAAAAATTAATGTACCGACAGGTTTCTGAACACGTAGACAAAAATAATTTATTAACCTATTGGCAATCCGGATTTAGGACACACCACAGTTGTGAAACTGCTATCTTAAAGATATCCACTGACATAAGAAGTGCTATGGATCAGGACAAATTTACCACCTTGGTGCTTTTGGATTTTTCAAAACCTTTTGATACCGTTGATCATAGCATTCTCTTGCAGAAGCTCTATGCCTCTTTTAAATTTAGTAGTACAGCAGTATCGATGATCAGTAGTTTTCTATCTGATCGCAGTCAACAAGTCAAGCTCAATGATAGAATATCCATTCCGCTGCCGCTAGTGCGAGGAGTGCCTCAAGGTTCTATCATGGGTCCATTGTTGTTCAGCCTACTCATTAATGACTTGCCAGTAATGGTTCGCGATGTGAGCATTCACCTCTACGCAGATGATGTACAATTGTACTTAAGTCGTCCAATTGGGCTTATTGAAGATTGTATAGAACGTATTAACTCGGATTTAGACAGAATCCACGCATGGTCTAGGTATAATAGGTTACAATTAAACCCTAGTAAGTCCCAGTATAAGCTTCTACAATAATTCATTTGATTTGCTTGATGTTCCACCAGTAGTGTTAAATGGCTCCGTCCTACCAATGCTTAGTAAGGTCACCAATTTAGGGATAACCTTGAATAGCAGTATGAAGTGTTGTGATAATGTCAATATGCAATTGAGGAAAATATATTCTGGTTTACGAAGGCTTTGGCTTTCTGCTAATATCTTACCTTCTAGTATTCGTCTAATGCTAGTGAAATCGTTAATCTTGCCTCATTTCACTTCGGGTAGCATTGTTTTTCCCAAACTGGATAGTGTGTGTGGACGTAAATTAGAGACTGCATTTAATGACTGTATTCGATTCATTTTTAGATTACGTAGGTTTGACCATGTATCCTCTTTTAGAATGCATTTATTAGGATGCTCGTTGAAACATTTTCTACAACGTAAATCGATTATCTTTTTGTATAACATACTAAAGTCAAATAAGCCAGAGTATATTAGAGAGTTATTCTTGTTTACAACATCCCAACGGAATAAGAATTTAGTGATGCCACAATTTCATAGGCTGGTCATGGAGAATTCGTACCTTATTCAGATCATCCGGCTATGGAATAGTTTACCTGTTGCTATCCAAACAGCAGGCACTGTCAGTGTTTTTCAAACGCTAGTTAAAACCCACTTAAAATAACATTTTTATTTAATTTAACATGTAAAGTTTAAATAATAAATTTTATCATCGCTTTTGAGTTGCACGATTAGGTATATAACGTAAAGCTTACTAAATTGATTTAGATTGTTTCTTTTTATTATTTTAGTTTTTTTTTTTTTTTTTTTCAATTATCTCTAGAACTAATTGTACTTAAAAAAGATTATAAATCTTGTATGTACTGTCACCAGGAATAAATGAATTTGAATTTGAATTTGAATATGTATTTGATGCTCTAAATATGTAAAATTTGCGGCTGTGTTCGTCAGTTGGTAAAAATATCGTTAGCAAGTTTATAAATTTACAACATAAACTTTATATATACAATATAATATTGAGTCTGAAAAAAAATTTTAATTTTTGTATGGTAACCCAATTGGATTTATTTTCGAACTTTTATAATAATAATTTAATATGAAAGTTAAATAAAGATAAATTAAAATAGTACCTAAATATTTTGCAGGGAATCGAGGACCCAGGATTGCATATGGTTTTGAAAAAAATGTTGAAGCAAGACAAGGAAAGAATTAAACAAAACGCACCAACTTTCAGCGCTTTCATAATCAAATACCTTACTATTGAAAAGGTAAATAAAAAAAATTCTATCGTTTATATGTCATTGTTTTTTTTTATTTAGGTAAATGCGTGGATAAAACGAAATAGGACCTGTTTTACTCTTCTAAACATTGACGAAAATTGTTGTGAATCGACAAAGTCTACTCTAAGGGATTTAATAAATCAAAATATGTCTACCTTAAAAGAACAAGATCATATTGGCGCACGGTTGCTTGTAAAATGTTTAATAAGCTTATAAAAAATTATCAAATCTTGGACATAATCGTGTATATTCTTTAATTGGATCGATTTTAATGATTTAAATGTGTTTACTTTACAACTGAAATAAAAGCAAATATATACAATCTTCAATGGTGTGTTCATTCTTTTACTGTGTTCTGAGTATTATATGAAGTCCTGAGTCTGTTTCTATAACTTTCGACAATTTACCCACCTTTAAATTAAAAGCAGTTTCCTCAAAAGACTTTTGCATAACACCTAAAAAAGAAAATTCAGATTATTTGCCATAAAACTTGTTTCCTTCTAATTATTGTAGCTATTCTTATATGAGTAATTCATAAAGTTTGTAATCAATTTTTATGTGCTGAGATAAAAACAGCTTCAGTTGCAGGGATCAAGTAGTTTCCCGATAGCTTTAACTAACTGATTATGGAAGTGGTATAACATAAGGAAATATTTGAAATGTGCACGATGAAGTTTCCGGTAAACATTCACCGAATCCGGAGCTCTATGCAATGCCACAAGTGACAATGCCCTCCAGCAAACCTAAAATTATTCCTCAATCAACCAGCCAATACAAGCAATACAGCCACGAAAAAGCGATTTGATACATCCATGGTCAATAACAAATAAAAATATGTTCCCTGCAACATATCCGGTAATTAAATAAATGCTGGTTGGACTAGCTTACATGCCTTATGAGGAGCCATCCCCTCCCTCCGAGGTAGTTGAAGGGCACAAAAGCAAAGTGATACAAGCACACTTTGTACACTTTTCACACTTTTGAGATATAACAAACACTAGAGTTTTGGATATCCTAGATTCTGTTTAAAGCCTTCATTTTTTGTAATTATAATAAAAATAATCGGCATGTTACAATCTGGTGTGTCAGCAATTTGACGATCGGGGCAATCACCAGTACTTTAATCTGCAATTACCCCACAACGCCATGATTGCAATTACATCTCTTACCATTCACCGGTCACCGTGTAACATTGTTTTGTAGAACTATTTTTGTAGTAATTTAGTAGTGAAATCGTAGTTGTAAAAATTATTATTTCAATAAAATAGTCCGTACGTCGCATTCGATTTTTATCGTGTTTCCATTGCTCCCTTTCAGTTCCTTTTTTTTTTTAATAATCTTTCATTAACCCGAGTTATAACGTTTTTGGTCCTTCAAGTTGTTCCTTATAGTTGAACCTGCATCCATAATAAGTGAGTGATAATTTAGTGAATTTTACTGCCTCTGCAAAGAAAAAAACAATAACGAAAGAAAACCAAAAACAAAATGGCTATAAGCGAAAAGTACATGAAGTGACATTGTTTGCACATTGACTCTGCTCGAGCAGAAAAATACTGCAGCTTTTGTCTTTTGTAAGTTTGTACATATATTTCCATTTTTTTCTTCTTCTCACACTTAATTATTATTTTTGTATGTACACACTCAATTTAATTAGCAAAGTAAATAATTAAGTCAAGGACATAGATACCTTGCGCTGACCTATATTTTTATTTGTGTATTCCAATTCCAATTAAATTCAAATTCAAAAACATCTTTATTGAATAACCTTAGTTACCTAAGCCTATGACAATAAAGCTAATCGCCCACGGCGTTCGAGGCCACCTGGGCACTAACAGCTATTTAAGCTAATTTAAAAGTTAGTAGCTTTTGTTTTGTTGTAACCTTAGATTAGTATTCTTTTCTTGTTTGAGCTTAGTTTAGTGTAATTCTGTCGAGTTGTCTCCTACCTAATAGTACTTGTTTATGTTGTATTAATTTTTTTTCTTGCATTATTTTATAAGATTTTTCCACTAATGCTTAAAATCTACGTTCTATCTTAACGCTAGACTTTGTGGCTTAGTGTGGAGGAGGTAGCTAGGATTTGATTAGGATCCGTTTGAGTTCAGTATGTGGTGCGTTAGAGTCTCGTTGTTAGTCCGTTGGCAGTTAGGTATTGTTTGAGTGCGGGGATTAGTCCGTTCGCAGCCTCTCTGGAGTGCTTCAGGAGTTCAGTTGTTCTTGTCGTTATGCCTCGTTCGTAGAGTAGTCTGGGTAGTTCCCCGCACTCGTGAAAGATGTGTTTTGCCGCGAGAGCTGCGCCATCGCAAAAGGTGCAAGGTGGTGTTGGCTGTTCTCTGAACAGGTGTTGCTTAATGGCCAGGAAGTGCCCCAGTCTGATTCTGGCGATCTCGATCATTGTTCGTCTGGGTAGATGGAGCATTTATGGACAATTGGTGGTGTTGTGGTGGCTGGCGAGGAAGTCGCCTGAGCTGTCCCAAGCCAGTTGTCTAAGGGCGTTCCGTAGCCGTTTGTATTACGTGAGGGCAGCTTTGTACGCTGGAGGGTTGATAATGATCTCCTCGCTCTCTGCTGTGCTCTTGGCCAGACAGTCTGCTTTGTCGTTGCCTGGAAAGCCCACATGACCAGGACACCAGGCGATCCAGATGCTAAGATTTTGAATTGTTCCCCTGACATTTGCTGCCACAGTGTTTTTGTTTTTAATGTTATGGATCGCTTTCATCGCTGAAAGACAGTCTGAGAAAATCACCGTGGTGCCCTTCAGGGTGGCTGCCAACTTAGTAGCCTCCCAAATTGCTGTTAGTTCGGCCGTATAGGCATTGGACAAGTCCGGTAACTTCCTACAGATTTGCAGGTTACCGTTTGTGCAGTCTGCGACGACTGCCATGGCTACAGCAGAGTCCGCTTTCGAGGCATCTGTGTAGAAGACGCTGTCCGCGTTCAGTCTTGCTTTGAGCTCTGTGTGCAGCCGTCTTTTCGTATCGTTGTCTTTGGCTTAGTAATGTGTTTCGCAGTCGATGATGTGGTCTGTCTTGATCCTCCAGCGATAGAGTGCAATGCACTGAGGTAATTAATTTTGCCGCGTTTCGCGTCTTTGGGGGAATCCAGGTATGTGACGAACGATATCCCTCACATTGTAAAGTCAATCGATGGAAGAAAGAACTTCCGCGGGAGCTCCTCGAGTATTGTGTTTTGATTTTGTTTTTTTTGTTCACTTTGGTCGTCTAATACGACTTTTTGTGGTAATTTTTATCCTTTTCTTGTGGCATTGAACAGGCATTGCCCTGCAGCATAGTGTCGGTTGCTATTGTGTTATTAAAAAAGTTATAAAAAAAGGGAGAAAGTGAGAGACTATATATATCATCCCTTATAAATATCGGACACGCATATGTGTGTGCTTTCTATAGCATTTGATCTTCTTGTTTTTTCACTAAATTTTTTTTTGCGGGAGAACTAAGAGGCCTCCAGTGGTAATTTTCGTTTGTGCTCTTTCCCATCGGGCTAAATACAAGGTGAGATGAAATTAATTTCTCGTCGGCGGAGTAAGTGCTCAGTGAGGTTTTTCTTTCTTTTGTTTGTATGTAGACACACCAACTGACAGAGTCTGGACCGCCACTGTGGGGGCCAGTGCATGAGACAAACCCAGTGGAAAGAAGCAAAAATCGATCAGCGAAGAGTACAAAGCGTAGCCAAGGTCGGAGTAGGTGCCCACTCGATCGCCCAAAGCTTTTCTCGGGGCCACGAGGGAGACCGCATCTAAAATCATTACCAGGAAATAATACGGAAGCGAAGAGAGGCCGTGGATAATCTAATAGGAAGAAAAGAATCAAAAACTAAAGAACCAAGTGAACCATCCGGAGAAGTTTTCTCTTTCCATTGCTTTTCGTTTTTTTTACAGCGTTAATCACCAGGTCGCTGAAGCGCTTTGTCGACAGGAGATTGACATGTAAGTACAGTGTGTAATGTAATATAAGAGAATTGTTTCTTTCTGGTTTTCTCGGAGTTCTCGTAGAGAGTTTTGATTATTATTATTTTATTTTCATGTTGTGCGTATCATATGTTCAATCGGAAGCTAGACATTCTTCGCAATTCCTCTATATACATATAGGTGCATACCTATTTTTACATGCATGTTAGCTCGTGTTATAAGTTAGACATTCTTAGCAATTTCTCTATATACATATAGGTGCATACTTATTTTTGCATACAGGTTAGCTCATGTTATAATAACATTCTGACTTCTCTCTAGTTATTCATATATTTTCCTTTTTTTTGTCTCGTACATATTATATCATAACGTAATGATACCTGGTTACCAATTTCTATTACATATATATATATATACAAGCAAATTAGTATGATATTTTTTTTTTGTGGTCTCACTTTCTTTATAGATAGATACATAGAATAGCAAAATGACGAAAGGGTTATCTTTTTTTTTCCCACTTATTTCTTTTCTCTCTACCATATGTATGCATAGATTAATGTAGTGTCGTAAGGTCTTTTCTCTTCATAGCGATTTTAGTATACATTTTTCCCTTCTTGTTTTTTTTTTGTGTCTTTTAGATATATATACGTACTCATATGTTATGCCTATATCATTATAGAATGGATGTGTAGGTCATAAAATTCTAGCTTTAGGTTTTATGGAACTTTTTTTTTCTTGTATTCTTATAATAGTGTAATGTTTCTTTATTCTTTTTTTTTATATTATGGGCAATAAATAAAAACATGGCCATGTGCTAAATTTCATACTTTCGTTTGGTGAGGATTTTGGGGAAGGTCGAGATGCCGGGAGGATAAAGTAGCTGGCAGGCTCACCTAGGAGTGTGAAGAGGGCAGTGGCGGGTGATGCAGGTAGCCCAGTGTGACCCACCATTCTAATTGGTGTCACCTTTCCTATCTTAAGCCTTTTGTTTTTTTTTTCTTTTGTGTTTTTATTTGTGTCCACCTCTTTATATCTTCCAAGGGTACAGCAACAGGTGGTTGATCGGAGAGCAAAGAACCTCCCCAAGCCCTGAGCTTCAGCCGGCAAAAGTCTGTACCTGCTCATCTAAAGTTCAAAAAGTAGCCATAGCAAGTCATCTGTCTCGCTGAGTTCGAAGGTCGGGAAGCGGCCACGCTCAGAGGCGAACATGACTGGCTAGCCGGTTACAGTTGTCTGCACGTCTCCAAAGAAGTCTAGGTGGAGTGATAGATGGAGGAGTGGTCTGCATCAGTTGCATAGCTAGTGTAGTGCTTGGCAAGGTGTTCAGCTATCAGCACAGGTTCAGTGACAGTGGCGTCCTCAACGTTAAGGCCTGGGATGCCTGCTTTTGCGGGGTGTCCACAGATTGCCCTGACCCTGCGCCAGTTATCCTTCATAGGGGTGGAATATCAATGCTGGATACGAAGTCGTGCCAGGCTTGCATTTTAGCAGCTTTGATTTCTCTTCTCATCAGGGCATTTGCTTTGCTATAGCAGACAGCGTTCTCAGGAGTCGGACCTCCATGCTCTGTCCTTCTGCTCCACGAGGTGTCTTACTTTGGCATTGAACCAAGGTGGCTGGAGCTTGACTTTGGGTCGAGACAGTGCGATATTTATATTGGCAGCTTGACGTATAGCTCTTGAGAGCACTGCTGCTTCCCTGTCTGGGTCCAGGCTGGGGGGTTGTGAGTATAGATATTCTTCGACTGCTCTCGCAAAGCCAGGCCAGCCCGCCCTATGTTCGACATATCGCGGAACATGCCGGACAGTTGGGACTGTTTTCTCTATGGAGATGAGTATAGGAAGGTGGTCACTGCCTCTGGGGTTCTCTACTGTGTGCCAATTGGTGTTAGAAGCTAGTGAAGGGGAGCAGATGGAGAGGTCTATATGGGTGAGGGTATTACGGGAATTAAGGATAGTGGGGCTGCCGTTGTTCAGAATGACAAGGCCAGAGTCATCCAGCCACTTCGCAATTGTCCTGCCTCTAGCGTCGCCTCTGGGCGATCCCCACAGCGCGTTATGCGCGTTGAAGTCGCCCAGCAGCAGCATTGGACTGGGGATCTGGTCCATTAAGGACTGCAGAGCGCTTTCCGTGACTGTGTCCTCAGCAATCAGGTGAACAGAGACTACATGGATGGGGGAGGTGTGGGATTTTAACAGCAATAGCTGTGAGCGTGGTGTCGAGTGGGATTTCCGTGGCAGGGAGGTCATTTCTGACAAACACCCTAGCTCCGCCACTACGGGAGGTGCGGTGGTTTATCAGGAATGGCGTAAAGTTGGGGAGGGGAAGCGCCGTTTGGGAGGCGCGTTTCCTGGATAGCCAGGATTGAGGGAGTGTACTCGCCAACCAGGAGCTGAAGGCTACCTAGGTTGTTGTAGTACCCGCAGATGTTCCATTGGAGAATAGTGAGGTCTCTTAGATGGTTGCGTTGTGGGATTTTGCATGGGATGGGAGAATGGAGTTTAGGTGGGGATCAAGACATAGTGAACATGTTTCTGTTCAGTCTGAGATTTCCACCATGTTCTCGTCACCGATTTCAGTGGAGGAACATTAGGTCAGATTGTGGTCGTAAAAAGTATTTGGAGCTTGTATGGGGGATGAAAACCAGAGAAAAGGTGGGGAGCCCAGTTCTTCTAGGTTACGTGTGGAAGGGGAATGTGGCATTAAAGACTTCTGGCGTGGCCAGATTGAGTGTACTGTCTTGCTTGTTTGTGAGGATATAGGGGAGCGGAGGAGGTGAGAGCTAGGAGTGTAGTTTTTGAAGCTAAAATTAGTTTGTTTGTCAGTGTGTGAGTTGGTGTCTATACCTGTATTTATTTCTTGTTCAGTCTTGGCTGTAGCTATGTTCAATTACGTTTTTGGACGTGTGTTTGTGGGATGGCTGGCCGAGTAGCCATTCTGCTGTTAAGAGGGAGGTTAGTGGATATGGAGGGTATGGGAGCTGGGGGAGGAATTTTTGTTACTATGGCCTGGTTTTTTTGTGAAGTTCTTTTAGAAATTTCAGCAAAGGAAGTGCCTGTCTGGACCTTGCTTGCCGTACGTGGCATACCACTGTTGCCGCGCTTCAAAGCGGGTAACATTGTTGTCCACTTGGATCTGTACAATGGCCTTTTCTCTAGCGAATGCTGGGCATATTCTGTCCAAAGTGACATGGCCGCCGACTTGATCACAGCTGATACAGTAATTGCGTTCGCATATGTGAGTATTATCTCCTTTCGCCATGGATATGCCGCAGTCGGGACAGACAGGGGTGGCGTGACCGTTGCCCTCATGGTGCCGAAATATGTAGCATTTCCTACATCTGAGAGGAGCAGGGTACCATCTTCGCACCGGAAGTTTCTCCAGGCAGCAAACTATCGAGGAGGGGGAGGGGGCAAAGCAGTCGAAAGTAATTTGTAAAGCGCTTCTTGGTACTCGTTCGTCTTGTGACGGGCAAAGTTTTGTCATCTTCGTACTTCCGTGGTGGTCTGATTTTTTTCTCTCATTCCTTCTAGGATGTCTGCCTCCGATAGCATTTTTAGATTGGGAGCAAACGCGGTGCCTCTGGACGAGTTGAGCCTTGAGTGGTAGCTTATTTGCACTTCGTGATCCTGGATTTTTTTTTTTAAGTTTTTGATCAGCTTCTCCGCTTCCGTTTGCGATGGGAGCAGGACAAGGTATGAGTGATCTCTTAATGATTTGCATGAACGAACTCGGGGGGCTACATGCTCGATCATTTTACATACCACAAAAGGATTGAGGTGTGTAATGTTTTTTGTATGGTCTGAAAGCTTGATAGTCACATATTTCGGATCTGTGTTCGAGTTAATGCTACCTATCGTTTCTTGTAGGGAGGGGAAGTCGAGGCTGGGGCTTCTTTTCCTGGCCTTCCTCGCTGCCTTCCTGGGCCAGATACCTGGGTCCAAGTCGGCGTAGTAATTTTGCGTCCGTCCGGCCGTAGCCATGTTGTTGTGCCCTATGCGGGGGATGGGTTTATTAGCACAGGTCAGTAAGCCTGTTGTAACTGTATGGTAATGTGAATGTTACGAGATCGTTTGTTTTGTTTTAGGTCTATTTACGGAGATTTTTTATTTAACAAATGAAGAAATGCGAGCTACCGTCCACTGAAATTAAATACGTTGCGTAATGTCTATATCATAAATCAAAAGTAAGAAAAAGAGAAAAAAAAAAACCAAAATACAATAGAATAGAATAGTAGTACAAAGATAACAAGATCTTAAACGTACAAAGTTAATTGGAATTGTACATTATTATTAAAATAATCGTGCCACATTAAATTTGGGGAAATACATTAATTTACTAAAAACTAACTTAACTAACTAAGCTCAGCCAAACTAAACTAACAAATAATTATAGGTTTAAGAATAGGCTCTATTTTTATTAGTCATATTATGAGTAAATGGAGTAAATTTAGAGAGCTGAGAGAGGAATAGGAAAAGAAAAAATATGTATATCAGTTAGAAAATAAAAGAGAGAAAGAAAAAAAATCAGGTAGCTTTAACAATATGTATCCAAGATGTGCCCCCAATGTTTAGGATAAGTTTAGTGGCAATATTGATTTGTAAGATTCCGTTGGATCAAAAATCATATAACTTATAAAGATATCGCATACCGAACAAATTCCATGTACAAGAAAAATTTTTCATGGGATGTAGCTCTACATCCCCAGCAACGTATGTCGACGCATAGTCAGTCAACCAAGTCGCTCAACTAGCACTCAGCGCAGCCGCACGGCACAGCCTGTGTGGAGCTCTACAGAGCTGGGATTTGCGGAGTGCGGTGTGGTGTGACTTTATGTATAGTGATGCCTTGTCGTGATGGAAAAGATTCATGAAAATATTTATTGTATCCTAGAATCTAGATCATGGGTGCACAGAGTTCTTAAGAAACGAGCCAAATTTAAAAAAACGAATTTATGGCGGGAAATTGAAAAAAATTAGTTTTTTGATTTTTTATACATATGTATATTTAATATAAAAGGAATTTAAAATTTTTTCGGAAATGTTTGGAAATGCCCTGAACTAATTGTGTTGTGGCCAACTTAAAACTGCTTCCAAGTTTTCGTCTGAAATACGCGATCGCAATTAGCTTTTGTTGAGGTTCATTATTATCAAGGTTTGTTCACTAATATATGTTAAGCGTAACGTACACCATTTTCATACAAATTTGGGTAATTTTCCTTATCCAAACATTGATAAGCATTTTTTAAATTCATCTTATCATTATATTATTGCATTAACATTTCGCATGACTGCGGGTCTAGAATATCGACATCATCAACTTTTAATTTTTCATATTCAGCTATGGGGGAACTTGTGTTTAATGCAGAATCAAGTGAATTTTCACAATGTATTTCGGAACTTGACAGGGGCATTTCCATCATTTCATCTTTATCTTCTTGACAATTGCTTAATGAATTAATTCGAAAAAGATTTGTTATAATAATTTTAGCCAACAATAAGTTCAATTCATAAACAGATGGATTTCTTGAATTTCCACCTTTCGCTCTAATTTGAGCAGAGATTTTCTGCGGGATCCTGATTAAACCGCCTTGTAAGCAAAAAAAATAAATTTGTACCTTCATGAAATATTTCATCTGCCAAAAGTACGGTGGCTCTTAAAGTTTGCTCCAAGCCTTTCATGCAGTAAATTTTCATAGATTGCTTTTCCAATTTTATTTTCTGCATATATTCAATAAACTCCTTAATATATTCATGAACTAAATTATTTTTCCTTAAGGCCGACTTAAAAATATTTTTATCATTTAAAGAGCTACTATTCATGCAATCAAATATTTTACCAATTTTCTCAATAAAAGATGCTGTAGACAATGCAATTTCGTTTGAATTTTTTAGAAACTTTCCAGTTTCTACTGCAGTGCGAATTCCTGCCGCAACTGATCAACTAAATATTTGAGCAGATAAGCATACTCTCATCTTTTCAAAACTATTTGGATTTATATGTTTTTCTGTGAGTTTTGGGCACATCCTTGTGACTTTATCCTGTTCTAGGTCCCATAGTTCTCTCATTACATTGAAACTCACTTTTCCATCTGGTGTTAAAAAATCTGTAAATGTGGAAAATCGTACATACAAAAAATTTTTTTATTTTCAATTAAGATATAAGGCTTATCCGTAGTTACACCTAGCTCTCTGAAACATTTCCGATTATTAGGACCTTGATCGCATGTTATTACTTTCACATCTAAGTCTAATTCAAATGCGATGCCTAGATTTTTTTGAACAATTTCTTTTAGTGTGGATCCACTGATACTTGTTTCTGAAACAAAATAGTTTAAGACACACTTCCAATTATTAATCAGCCCACGTAGCATAAATACACATACTTGTTTGCCAATAGCAGCAGATCTATTAAATCCTACATCCTCCAGTCCATCAATTATATCAACAGCAGAATTGTATGTCAGCTCTTTTCTTCATCAAATATCAAAACAGCTTTTAGGGACTGTTTATCCATGTCATTAATATTTGCTTTTAAATGATTAAGTGCGGTATTATAAAAACCAGGTTGAAGATTTTTTATAGGTGACCATCTGTGCAAAGATGATATATGAGGCAAATTTAATTTAAGACCATCTCTTAAGAAATTATAAGCAGATTGAGATCTATAAAATATATTTTGTGCCAAAGTTTTTCCATCAATGTCCCACTTCTGCTTAGAGTTATCTCGAATTAACATTTTAATAAATGTTTTCGCATTATTCTCTATATCCATGGTATCAATTTCATTTTCAAATGAAGACTTTGATTCCTTCAAGAGACGAGATTTATGAAGAAGACGTTTATGATTTATTTTGAGCTGTGTGTTCGTCCTTTTAAGCTTCTTTCCTTTTTCTTCTACAACTGCAAGTTTCTTTTTTATCAAATTGTATAAACGGTAAAGTTTATTGTATTTGTTCTGATACCTGCAACAATTTCTTAAATTTTTTAAACAGGACGAACAAAGTCCCTCTGGGCTCTCAGATCGCTTTCTTTTCTTAGGTGGTGTTCTGAAAAGAACAAATTCATTCAAACTGAAATCGTCATCCACCTGATTTTGCTTCGGCAATTCCACGGATGGTACAGCATGGTGTGGGATTTTAACAGCAATAGCTGTGAGCGTGGTGTCGAGTGGGATTTCCGTGGCAGGGAGGTCATTTCTGACAAACACCCTAGCTCCGCCACTACGGGAGGTGCGGTGGTTTATCAGGAATGGCGTAAAGTTGGGGAGGGGAAGCGCCGTTTGGGAGGCGCGTTTCCTGGATAGCCAGGATTGAGGGAGTGTACTCGCCAACCAGGAGCTGAAGGCTACCTAGGTTGTTGTAGTACCCGCAGATGTTCCATTGGAGAATAGTGAGGTCTCTTAGATGGTTGTGTTGTGGGATTTTGCATGGGATGGGAGAATGGAGTTTAGGTGGGGATCAAGACATAGTGAACATGTTTCTGTTCAGTCTGAGATTTCCACCATGTTCTCGTCACCGATTTCAGTGGAGGAACATTAGGTGAGTCCAGATTGTGGTCGTAAAAAGTATTTGGAGCTTGTATGGGGGATGAAAACCAGAGAAAAGGTGGGGAGCCCAGTTCTTCTAGGTTACGTGTGGAAGGGGAATGTGGCATTAGAGACTTCTGGCGTGGCCAGATTGAGTGTACTGTCTTGCTTGTTTGTGAGGATATAGGGGAGCGGAGGAGGTGAGAGCTAGGAGTGTAGTTTTTGAAGCTAAAATTAGTTTGTTTGTCAGTGTGTGAGTTGGTGTCTATACCTGTATTTATTTCTTGTTCAGTCTTGGCTGTAGCTATGTTCAATTACGTTTTTGGACGTGTGTTTGTGGGATGGCTGGCCGAGTAGCCATTCTGCTGTTAAGAGGGAGGTTAGTGGATATGGAGGGTATGGGAGCTGGGGGAGGAATTTTTGTTACTATGGCCTGGTTTTTTTGTGAAGTTCTTTTAGAAATTTCAGCAAAGGAAGTGCCTGTCTGGACCTTGCTTGCCGTACGTGGCATACCACTGTTGCCGCGCTTCAAAGCGGGTAACATTGTTGTCCACTTGGATCTGTACAATGGCCTTTTCTCTAGCGAATGCTGGGCATATTCTGTCCAAAGTGACATGGCCGCCGACTTGATCACAGCTGATACAGTAATTGCGTTCGCATATGTGAGTATTATCTCCTTTCGCCATGGATATGCCGCAGTCGGGACAGACAGGGGTGGCGTGACCGTTGCCCTCATGGTGCCGAAATATGTAGCATTTCCTACATCTGAGAGGAGCAGGGTACCATCTTCGCACCGGAAGTTTCTCCAGGCAGCAAACTATCGAGGAGGGGGAGGGGGCAAAGCAGTCGAAAGTAATTTGTAAAGCGCTTCTTGGTACTCGTTCGTCTTGTGACGGGCAAAGTTTTGTCATCTTCGTACTTCCGTGGTGGTCTGATTTTTTTCTCTCATTCCTTCTAGGATGTCTGCCTCCGATAGCATTTTTAGATTGGGAGCAAACGCGGTGCCTCTGGACGAGTTGAGCCTTGAGTGGTAGCTTATTTGCACTTCGTGATCCTGGATTTTTTTTTTAAGTTTTTGATCAGCTTCTCCGCTTCCGTTTGCGATGGGAGCAGGACAAGGTATGAGTGATCTCTTAATGATTTGTATGAACGAACTCGGGGGGCTACATGCTCGATCATTTTACATACCACAAAAGGATTGAGGTGTGTAATGTTTTTTGTATGGTCTGAAAGCTTGATAGTCACATATTTCGGATCTGTGTTCGAGTTAATGCTACCTATCGTTTCTTGTAGGGAGGGGAAGTCGAGGCTGGGGCTTCTTTTCCTGGCCTTCCTCGCTGCCTTCCTGGGCCAGTTACCTGGGTCCAAGTCGGCGTAGTAATTTTGCGTCCGTCCGGCCGTAGCCATGTTGTTGTGCCCTATGCGGGGGATGGGTTTATTAGCACAGGTCAGTAAGCCTGTTGTAACTGTATGGTAATGTGAATGTTACGAGATCGTTTGTTTTGTTTTAGGTCTATTTACGGAGATTTTTTATTTAACAAATGAAGAAATGCGAGCTACCGTCCACTGAAATTAAATACGTTGCGTAATGTCTATATCATAAATCAAAAGTAAGAAAAAGAGAAAAAAAAACCAAAATACAATAGAATAGAATAGTAGTACAAAGATAACAAGATCTTAAACGTACAAAGTTAATTGGAATTGTACATTATTATTAAAATAATCGTGCCACATTAAATTTGGGGAAATACATTAATTTACTAAAAACTAACTTAACTAACTAAGCTCAGCCAAACTAAACTAACAAATAATTATAGGTTTAAGAATAGGCTCTATTTTTATTAGTCATATTATGAGTAAATGGAGTAAATTTAGAGAGCTGAGAGAGGAATAGGAAAAGAAAAAATATGTATATCAGTTAGAAAATAAAAGAGAGAAAGAAAAAAAATCAGGTAGCTTTAACAATATGTATCCAAGATGTGCCCCCAATGTTTAGGATAAGTTTAGTGGCAATATTGATTTGTAAGATTCCGTTGGATCAAAAATCATATAACTTATAAAGATATCGCATACCGAACAAATTCCATGTACAAGAAAAATTTTTCATGGGATGTAGCTCTACATCCCCAGCAACGTATGTCGACGCATAGTCAGTCAACCAAGTCGCTCAACTAGCACTCAGCGCAGCCGCACGGCACAGCCTGTGTGGAGCTCTACAGAGCTGGGATTTGCGGAGTGCGGTGTGGTGTGACTTTATGTATAGTGATGCCTTGTCGTGATGGAAAAGATTCATGAAAATATTTATTGTATCCTAGAATCTAGATCATGGGTGCACAGAGTTCTTAAGAAACGAGCCAAATTTAAAAAAACGAATTTATGGCGGGAAATTGAAAAAAATTAGTTTTTTGATTTTTTATACATATGTATATTTAATATAAAAGGAATTTAAAATTTTTTCGGAAATGTTTGGAAATGCCCTGAACTAATTGTGTTGTGGCCAACTTAAAACTGCTTCCAAGTTTTCGTCTGAAATACGCGATCGCAATTAGCTTTTGTTGAGGTTCATTATTATCAAGGTTTGTTCACTAATATATGTTAAGCGTAACGTACACCATTTTCATACAAATTTGGGTAATTTTCCTTATCCAAACATTGATAAGCATTTTTTAAATTCATCTTATCATTATATTATTGCATTAACATTTCGCATGACTGCGGGTCTAGAATATCGACATCATCAACTTTTAATTTTTCATATTCAGCTATGGGGGAACTTGTGTTTAATGCAGAATCAAGTGAATTTTCACAATGTATTTCGGAACTTGACAGGGGCATTTCCATCATTTCATCTTTATCTTCTTGACAATTGCTTAATGAATTAATTCGAAAAAGATTTGTTATAATAATTTTAGCCAACAATAAGTTCAATTCATAAACAGATGGATTTCTTGAATTTCCACCTTTCGCTCTAATTTGAGCAGAGATTTTCTGCGGGATCCTGATTAAACCGCCTTGTAAGCAAAAAAAATAAATTTGTACCTTCATGAAATATTTCATCTGCCAAAAGTACGGTGGCTCTTAAAGTTTGCTCCAAGCCTTTCATGCAGTAAATTTTCATAGATTGCTTTTCCAATTTTATTTTCTGCATATATTCAATAAACTCCTTAATATATTCATGAACTAAATTATTTTTCCTTAAGGCCGACTTAAAAATATTTTTATCATTTAAAGAGCTACTATTCATGCAATCAAATATTTTACCAATTTTCTCAATAAAAGATGCTGTAGACAATGCAATTTCGTTTGAATTTTTTAGAAACTTTCCAGTTTCTACTGCAGTGCGAATTCCTGCCGCAACTGATCAACTAAATATTTGAGCAGATAAGCATACTCTCATCTTTTCAAAACTATTTGGATTTATATGTTTTTCTGTGAGTTTTGGGCACATCCTTGTGACTTTATCCTGTTCTAGGTCCCATAGTTCTCTCATTACATTGAAACTCACTTTTCCATCTGGTGTTAAAAAATCTGTAAATGTGGAAAATCGTACATACAAAAAATTTTTTTATTTTCAATTAAGATATAAGGCTTATCCGTAGTTACACCTAGCTCTCTGAAACATTTCCGATTATTAGGACCTTGATCGCATGTTATTACTTTCACATCTAAGTCTAATTCAAATGCGATGCCTAGATTTTTTTGAACAATTTCTTTTAGTGTGGATCCACTGATACTTGTTTCTGAAACAAAATAGTTTAAGACACACTTCCAATTATTAATCAGCCCACGTAGCATAAATACACATACTTGTTTGCCAATAGCAGCAGATCTATTAAATCCTACATCCTCCAGTCCATCAATTATATCAACAGCAGAATTGTGTCAGCTCTTTTCTAATTGAAATTTCATCAAATATCAAAACAGCTTTTAGGGACTGTTTATCCATGTCATTAATATTTGCTTTTAAATGATTAAGTGCGGTATTATAAAAACCAGGTTGAAGATTTTTTATAGGTGACCATCTGTGCAAAGATGATATATGAGGCAAATTTAATTTAAGACATCTCTTAAGAAATTATAAGCAGATTGAGATCTATAAAATATATTTTGTGCCAAAGTTTTTCCATCAATGTCCCACTTCTGCTTAGAGTTATCTCGAATTAACATTTTAATAAATGTTTTCGCATTATTCTCTATATCCATGGTATCAATTTCATTTTCAAATGAAGACTTTGATTCCTTCAAGAGACGAGATTTATGAAGAAGACGTTTATGATTTATTTTGAGCTGTGTGTTCGTCCTTTTAAGCTTCTTTCCTTTTTCTTCTACAACTGCAAGTTTCTTTTTTATCAAATTGTATAAACGGTAAAGTTTATTGTATTTGTTCTGATACCTGCAACAATTTCTTAAATTTTTTAAACAGGACGAACAAAGTCCCTCTGGGCTCTCAGATCGCTTTCTTTTCTTAGGTGGTGTTCTGAAAAGAACAAATTCATTCAAACTGAAATCGTCATCCACCTGATTTTGCTTCGGCAATTCCACGGATGGTACAGCATGTCTTTTTAAATATTTAAATATTTGATTTTTGGTTGGATCCTGTTCTCTGTATGTTAGCTGGCAAACGATTCCACAAACGATGTAAGAGCGCTCCCCATAGCGTAATTTGCAACGGGGGATCGAAATGTTCATGTGCCGGCAAATAGGTATGAAGGTCTCTCGTTGTGTATAAGCAAAAATCATATAACTTATAAAGATATCGCATACCGAACAAATTCCATGTATAAGAAAATTTTTTCATGGGATGTAGCTCTACATCCCAAGCAACGTATGTCGACGCATAATCAGTCAACCAAGTCGCTCAGCCAGCACTCAGCGCAGCCGCACGGCATAGCGCGCAAGTAGTCAAGCCAACTTGAGAACCGCTGTCGCCTGTAGTTCTGTTGAAGTAGTAGGATTGTTTGTGGGTGGAGGGAATAAGTTAAGAAGCTGGTGAGATATCCGAGTGTTTTACATTTAAAATGCACACGGCATGAAAAGGAAGGAAGAAAGAAAAAAAATCGAAAAAAGTCAAACTATCTTTAAAAATTTTATGAATAAAGATAAAAAATGTGAAAGCGCAAGTTGAATGCACCGAAACAGAATAGCAAATGTTTCATTTTCGTAAATAAATGAGAAGGGGCGGAGTTTTCACGTTTTACTCTCATAAAATGCTCCCGCGAATTTGTGAAAACCGGTTTTCATGAAATATTGATAATGTTAGGACACATGTTGTTGTTGTAAAAGGACTAGAAGGACACATGTTGTTGCTGTAATCCTATGATATTTGAACAGCATGTGTTTCTGTTTACATTCGTTTTGCTATGAAGAGATTAAGTGGGAGAACTCATACTGAATTCTCTGATATTTTCGGGAAAAATGAGAATTTCATTTGAGAGGAATTTTACATCTCCTTTCAGCATCTGGGCCAAAGCGAAATTTATCTTTTTCTTAAAAATGGGAGGTAGTGTGGCCCGAAGTACATTATTATAAATAGGTTGAAAGGATTTTGAGGGATTTAATAAGATTTTGTCGTTCGGGTAATCCTACGTTCTCTCGATTTTTGTTTTTAACTCGTTGTCTCAGTTGCACTGCAGTAGTGCATAGACAAGCTCTTTTCCCCTATTCATGCAAAAGACGAAAGTATATGAAATTAGTTGTTTCATTCTAAAAAACACCAGAAATTTGCCCATTTTGCTCTACAGCTTCTTAACTTATTATTAGGTAAACTTTGGTTGCCACCGTCATCGCCAAGCAGGAATTGTCTGTGTGGAGCTCAACAGAGCTGGGATTTGCGGAGTGCGGTGTGGTGTGACTTTATGTATAGTGATGCCTTGTCGTGATGGAAGGGATTCATGAAAATATTTATTTGCCTTTAATTTCATTGTGAGTTATTAGTCGAGTACATTGATTGTGGTATTTTTTTATCACTGCTGTTTGAGATTAGATTTTGCTATTGAAAATTTTTCTTAGAACTCGTATTTGTTTGTTTTAAAAACAATTAAAATGATTTCTACTTCAAGGAAATCTGGCAATAAATGCAGTTTGGTACACTGTCAGAAATCCAAAAGATCAATTACAGATCTGAGATTATTTAAATTCCCATGTCCGGATACAGATCTTGGTAAAGTATGGCGTGAAAGGTGCGGTGTTCTCGATAGCAACAAACAGCCTTATATTTGCCATTAAGAGAAGAAGAAGAAGACTTCTGCTGTCAACAAGCATAACTAATTAGCTCCCGCCAATTTTTCATAATTTTGGTTCTGAAAATTCTTTTTATCGAAGTTCTAGTGCTAAATGGGTATTATTAAATTCCTGGTCGCATGTTTTTATATAAACTAGTTTGGGAATAACAGTGTTTTCAACTTCGATTGCAGCTCACTTCCAAGTGCTGTCGTCATCTAGCAGCGGTGTTTCAGTGGTGAAGGCGCTATATATTATCGCCTGATAAATTAGACAATTACGCGGTGCTCATCGCACTGGAGAAATACTGTTTTCGATAATCGATTGCTTTATAAATTCAATCAATTTTAATTGGAGCTTTTCTCTACGGAGGACAGAAAAAGGAGACATCGCGCTTACGCCAGGCGCCATTTTGTGGCCCTCGATTTGCTTGCATTTTTGCATTGACAAATAGCTTGCAGTGGATTCATCAGTAGTATATATTAAATTATTAAATTACTGGCTGCGTACTGTGATTGCTGAGTTTGCTTGAGGATTGCTTATAAAGTGTGTATTAATTACGCATACCTAGTGGAGCGCTGCTCTAGTAGCTGTGGCTCATTACACACCGCCGAGCTATTATAATCATCATCATTAAGTTCTATATCCAGTCAATCTATGTATCCAGCCCTGCGGTTTGACGACTGTATTCGAAGCTAGTAAACTGGGTGGCAAATAAATCAGCAGCCGGACTATACAGTCAAATCTATGTATCCAGTCCGATAGTTTGACGACTGTATTCGAAGCTGGTACACTGGGTGGCACATAAATCAGCAGCCGGACTATCCAGTCAAATCTATGTATCTAGTCTTATAGTTTGACGACTGTATTCGAAGCTAGTAAACTGGGAGGCACGTACGCATATTAACAGCCGGATTGCATGCGATCTGATTATGTCAAATCTACACTTACTTATGGTTTGATGACTGTTTTCAAATCTGGTAAACTGCAAGGTACATCAACTGGAAGGTATCGTGTGTGCTTTTCTTTTATTTAAATCTATACAGTACTTAAGTTAGTCGAGGCTTGCCCTCTTATAATATTTTTATTTACTAATTTCTATTCATACGCTTTAATATCAGTGAGGTTTATGTCCTTTTAACAATTACATAATCCAGAAAGTAGTCTGTTATTAAATGATCTCTTGTTTCTGTAAACTAGTTAGTCAATAGGCTGCTATTTAGGTATGGGTAGCGCAAACTGGAACTACTGAAAGCCGTGTTAGTCATATCACATATTAACTTAATTTGGCTCATCTAATTTTTTAATTTTCTAATAGTTGGACTTCAGACTCTAGCATTTTGCGCCAACTTAATCTTAAATTTTAAATTAAGTCTTGAATTCAATTGCATTTTACTAGTATTCATACTCTTGACTGGCTGTGTTTTATGCTTCGCTGTGCGACCCTGACTTTCTTTGTCACGATTTTCGTTTGAATATAGCTGTTCAAGATTTGCTTGAAAGCGGTGTGCTTTACTTTTCGTTCGTCAGTTACTTTTGGATGAATACTGGGGTTGCTCCATTTACTATTCACTATGGCGCCTAAATGTGCAAACTGCTCTTTGTATCTTAATAAAAATAACTCTGGCTTCAAATGCGTCGATTGCCTAAACTCTTATCACGCATCCTGCTGTAAACTATCTGATGAGATTACTAGTTGCATTTCGGTGCTCCCGATGTAATAATCCCAGTAACTGTGACATGGCAAGTGACGTTGGTGAGGAACCTAATATTCTAGAAATTGTTCAAAATATGTCGAAGGAGATAGCTAATATCAAGAATAAGCAGCTCGATTTTAATAATTCAGTTGACACTTTATTGCGCGGTTTCGACGAAATTAAAAAAATAGTTATTACAGTTGAAGAACATAAAAAAAGAATCAAAGTTCTTTAGTCCGATAACTCTCGGCTAAATGTTGAAACCTCATCCCTGAAAGATCGCCTGCAAACTCTGGAAGAGAGATCTCTTACGAATTTTTTGGAGATAAAAAATATACCAACTTGTCCTAACGAACAACCCCTTGATATCATCCGAAAGCTTCATGCGTTCCTTAAGTTGCCTTGTGATGATGGTGACATCTTGAAAGCATATCGTAAAAAGAGCAAATCGGGCGATAACCCCTTAGTCATAAAGTATGTTTCACAACTGGTCAGGGACCGTACATTGATAGCGTATAAGGTCTGTGATAAGCTTACAGCTGACTCTCTTGGCTACTCAGAAACGAATATCATATTTATAAATGAATTTTTGTCTAAAGAAAAGAAGGCATTACTGTATATGGCAAAGCAGTTTAAGAAAGAAAACGAATTTAAGTACGTATGGGTTAAGAACTCCAAAATATATTTGAAAAAGGAAGACAACTCTAAGCCTCATATAATAACAAATGAATTGTGTCTGGATCGTATCAAGCGAAACCTTTTAAGCACTAGCCAATTTCAAACTATTAAGTGATGTCTTTGAATATTTATTACCAGAATGTCAGGGGATTGCGTTCAAAAACTGAAAATGTCCGTTTAGCCGCGATTGCAAATAATTTTGATATTATATGTCTTACCGAAACTTTCTTACAACCATATGTCTATAGTAGCGAGATTCTTGATGACAGGTACTCAATTTATAGAAGGGACAGAGATTTGAATTACACGGGTAACAGGGATGGTGGTGGATGCCTAATAGCTGTCAGATGTACCTATAATTCTTTTCGAGTGCAAACTGTGGAGTCTGAACATGAAATGATTTGGGTAGTCATAAAGGAAAGGACTTTTACACTTCACATATGCTGTGTCTATTTACCTCCCCAAACCTCATACGATGTATACAATTCTTTATTATCGAGTATTAGTGATAAAATCTTGCAGCTACCCATAAATTCGAAAATCCTTTTCTTGGGAGATTTTAATTTCCCATACCTACGTTGGACTCTTAGTGCATCGGAAAATTGTATGCGTGTGTCTGAAGCTTATAGTCTTGCCTCTCAATCTCTTCTTAATAATATGGAGCTTTGTTGCCTGAAACAATACAATAATCAAGTCAACTTTAATAACAGACTCTTGGACCTTGTATGGACTAATATTCCATCATATAATATTGATATATCTACATCTATGTGTCCGCTCTCTAAGATTGACCCCCACCATCCTCCGCTCGACATACAATTGATATTGACACATCCGAAGACTGCCCGAGATTTATTTACCAAGGTTAGAAACTACCAAAGAGGTGATTATGATAGTCTCAATAATTTCTTATCCAATCGTGATTTGTCATCTATTCTCTCCCCTGATCTTGAGCTATCTTTTGAACGATTCTACGAGATCATATATCAAGGAATTAATCTATATGTACCTGCAGTTTGTAAACATAACCGCTTTCCGAAATGGTATTCCCGTCGGCTTATAAAACTACTCCAAGAAAAGGATAGATATAGACGTCTCTATAAAACCAATTCACATCCTGAAACTTATAATACCTTTTCTTACCTTAGGAAAATGTCAAAATTACTCTTAAAGGAATGTTACCGGAAATATGTTGAAAGCACAGAAAATTCCCTTCAAGGTAATCTTAGATCCTTCTGGGCATTTAGTAAAAATTTAAAACGATCTAATATCAATCCAAAAGAATTAACATATAATGACACCACCTCTTCTTCCCCCAAATCTGTAAGCGAAATGTTCTCAAATTACTTCAAATCAGTTTATGACGATAGGGATCCTATAGCCCCGTCTACCTTTCAACAGAACCAATCGATCACTATTAAACTAGGTACCATCTCGCCTGAACATGTCCTTACAGTTTTGAAAGATCTAGATTGTAATAAAAACGCGGGCCCTGACGGCATCCCTAACATCGTCTTCAGAAAATGCGCTGTCAGTCTAGCAGAACCCCTTTGCAAATTATTCAATCTCTCAATAAATAACAAAATTTACCCTGCAACCCTCAAGAAATGTTTCGTTTTGCCTGTCTTCAAATCAGGTGACCCAAAACTCATTACTAATTACCGTCCCATCTCGATTTCCAATGCACTTGCACTCGTATGCGAAAAAGTTATATACAACCAACTGCTACCACTAATAAAACCATTCATCTCGGAACAGCAGCACGGATTTCTACCCGGTCGATCCACAGTCTCAAACTTAGCTCTATTTACGGACTCGATCGCCTGTGCCCTTGACGAAACTAAGCAGCTGGACTCTGTACATACCGACTTTAGTAAGGCTTTTGATAAAATAAACCATAAGCTATGCCTTTCCAAAATGGTTAGCTTAGGGCTTCATCCCGACACCGTATCCTGGTTCTCTTCCTACTTGTCCAAAAGAGAAAATGTCGTAGTCTTTAATGGTCAGGAATCTCCATTATTCCAACAAGTCTCCGGTGTACCCCAAGGCACAATACTTGGACCATTGATATTTCTTATCTATATTAATGACTTGCCTTCTCTCCTTTCATCTAACTGCTTATTATATGCAGACGATGCGAAACTATATAGAGTTATTAACAATGTTACCGACTGCGTCCTCCTTCAAAAGGATATTCTTCAACTAGAAAAGTGGAGTTTAGAGAACTGCATTGAAATTAATGTCAGCAAGTGCAAATTTATATCTTTTTACCGCAAAAGGGACTCTATCTCCTTCGATTATAGAATCCATAATATATCTTTGACTCGTGTTGATGAATTAAATGACTTGGGAGTTATATTTGATCGAAAGCTTCTCTTTGCATCACACATAAATTTCATTACATCTAAAGCTTTCCGTCTAATGGGCTTCATTTTTCGTACCTGTCAGTCATTTAAGTGTGCGGCTTCATATACTACTCTTTTTAACTCCCTAGTAAGAAGCATTCTCGAGTATGCGAGCCAAGTATGGAATCCATTTTACTCCTCATATATATCACAGATCGAGGTCGTCCAGCGTAGATTCACCAGAATCACACTATTCAAGCTTGAAAACATGTCCATGGAATACCACGAGAGACTAACCAAATTCAACTTGTCTACACTTGAGAACCGAAGAGCCTTCCTGGATTCAATGTTCTTATATAAAATCCTTAATGATCAGATATCATGCCCATCTTTGCTTTCCCGTATAGACTTCCATATTCCGCCTCGGAACTCTAGACA
Source organism: Dioctria rufipes (assembly GCA_963924295.1). NCBI lineage: Eukaryota > Metazoa > Arthropoda > Insecta > Diptera > Asilidae > Dioctria > Dioctria rufipes. The sequence goes on along the minus strand of OZ002742.1, from coordinate 111,089,423 downwards.
TAACACCCTTTTTAGATTGGCAACTAGTAGAACCAACATAAAAGATAAATCGCCCATCGTCAGAATGCAAAAGTCATACAACTCCAGATTTAATAATATAGACATTTTCAACACTGGTCCTCTATCATTCAAAAGGTTGATTCTGCTTGAGATCGGACAATAAATATTGGCTTATTCCTTTTTCAAATATTGCTTTGCCCTTTCCGTTTATATTTATGCTTAACCCAGTTCTTAGTATGATATTGATGAATATTCTATTTTTATATTATTACTATTTTTATCGTTCTATAGTTCTTCCCATCTTTTATGCCTCTGTAGTCCAACTACAACTGTATTTTTCCTGCTCATTCTTAATTAACTATCTCATTTAGGTACACCTTTAAATGCGCACGCATTGTTCTGTTTTGCTGCTATCCTACTGAATTTCAGCCCTTTAGTGTGGTATTTTGAATTTATTTTGAACTTATTTTGTATGTATGCTTCTAATTTTGTAGTGAATATCCTATTGAATTATGTAACTAGCTGTAACATTGTAGCTTTGAATCTGCTAATTGTTTATATCTGTAATTATTTTATTGAAATTTAGTTCTGCAGTTGATGCAGTGGTTTTTGTCTCGTAAGTACCATATTTGAATTCTGGTTTGTAGTTCTATATTTCTAATCTGTAAATACTAGTTCTATTTTAACTGATTGATATTGAATAGCTCTGAATTTTTCCCTCAAATGTACTTATATTGATCAATTTTGTAACTAGTCTATTGAATTGTACTTTTGTAGTATTTGGTTGTAAGTTTAGTTATGCACTACTAGCTCTTAAGTTATTGTATCACTTGTATTATTTTCTTCTTCTTGATTTAGCTTGTAAAACCATCCACTTGTTTGTATAGCTATAATGGTAGTATCGTAATAGGAGTGTAAAAACTCTGTAATGTACCATTTTTAATTGACCGAATAAATAAATAAATAAATTATCATTTTACTGAAGATTGTATTGGGAAAAAATATTTAAAAAGACATGCTGTACCATCCGTGGAATTGCCGAAGCAAAATCAGGTGGATGACGATTTCAGTTTGAATGAATTTGTTCTTTTCAGAACACCACCTAAGAAAAGAAAGCGATCTGAGAGCCCAGAGGGACTTTGTTCGTCCTGTTTAAAAAATTTAAGAAATTGTTGCAGGTATCAGAACAAATACAATAAACTTTACCGTTTATACAATTTGATAAAAAAGAAACTTGCAGTTGTAGAAGAAAAAGGAAAGAAGCTTAAAAGGACGAACACACAGCTCAAAATAAATCATAAACGTCTTCTTCATAAATCTCGTCTCTTGAAGGAATCAAAGTCTTCATTTGAAATTGAAATTGATACCATGGATATAGAGAATAATGCGAAAACATTTATTAAAATGTTAATTCGAGATAACTCTAAGCAGAAGTGGGACATTGATGGAAAAACTTTGGCACAAAATATATTTTATAGATCTCAATCTGCTTATAATTTCTTAAGAGATGGTCTTAAATTAAATTTGCCTCATATATCATCTTTGCACAGATGGTCACCTATAAAAAATCTTCAACCTGGTTTTTATAATACCGCACTTAATCATTTAAAAGCAAATATTAATGACATGGATAAACAGTCCCTAAAAGCTGTTTTGATATTTGATGAAATTTCAATTAGAAAAGAGCTGACATACAATTCTGCTGTTGATATAATTGATGGACTGGAGGATGTAGGATTTAATAGATCTGCTGCTATTATCAAACAAGTATGTGTATTTATGCTACGTGGGCTGATTAATAATTGGAAGTGTGTCTTAAACTATTTTGTTTCAGAAACAAGTATCAGTGGATCCACACTAAAAGAAATTGTTCAAAAAAATCTAGGCATCGCATTTGAATTAGACTTAGATGTGAAAGTAATAACATGCGATCAAGGTCCTAATAATAGGAAATGTTTCAGAGAGCTAGGTGTAACTACGGATAAGCCTTATATCTTAATTGAAAATAAAAAAATTTTTTGTATGTACGATTTTCCACATTTACAGATTTTTTAACACCAGATGGAAAAGTGAGTTTCAATGTAATGAGAGAACTATGGGACCTAGAACAGGATAAAGTCACAAGGATGTGTCCAAAACTCACAGAAAAACATATAAATCCAAATAGTTTTGAAAAGATGAGAGTATGCTTATCTGCTCAAATATTTAGTTGATCAGTTGCGGCAGGAATTCGCACTGCAGTAGAAACTGGAAAGTTTCTAAAAAATTCAAACGAAATTGCATTGTCTACAGCAACTTTTATTGAGAAAATTGGTAAAATATTTGATTGCATGAATAGTAGCTCTTTAAATGATAAAAATATTTTTAAGTCGGCCTTAAGGAAAAATAATTTAGTTCATGAATATATTAAGGAGTTTATTGAATATATGCAGAAAATAAAATTGGAAAAGCAATCTATGAAAATTTACTGCATGAAAGGCTTGGAGCAAACTTTAAGAGCCACCGTACTTTTGGCAGATGAAATATTTCATGAAGGTACAAATTTATTTTTTTTGCTTACAAGGCGGTTTAATCAGGATCCCGCAGAAAATCTCTTTGCTCAAATTAGAGCGAAAGGTGGAAATTCAAGAAATCCATCTGTTTATGAATTGAACTTATTGTTGGCTAAAATTATTATAACAAATCTTTTTCGATTTAATTCATTAAGCAATTGTCAAGAATATAAAGATGAAATGATGGAAATGCCCCTGTCAAGTTCCGAAATACATTGTGAAAATTCACTTGATTCTGCATTAAACACAAGTTCCCCCATAGTTGAATATGAAAAATTAAAAGTTGATTATGTCGATATTCTAGACCCGCAGTCATGCGAAATGTTAATGCAATAATATAATGATAAGATGAATTTAAAAAATGCTTATCAATGTTTGGATAAGGAAAATTACCCAAATTTGTATGAAAATGGTGTACGTTACGCTTAACATATATTAGTGAACAAACCTTGATAATAATGAACCTCAACAAAAGCTAATTGCGATCGCGTATTTCAGACGAAAACTTGGAAGCAGTTTTAAGTTGGCCACAACACAATTAGTTCAGGGCATTTCCAAACATTTCCGAAAAAATTTTAAATTCCTTTTATATTAAATATACATATGTATAAAAAATCAAAAAACTATTTTTTTTCAATTTCCCGCCATAAATTCATTTTTTTAAATTTGGCTCGTTTCTTAAGAACTCTGTGCACCCATGATCTAGACTAGATTCTAGGATACAATAAATATTTTCATGAATCTTTTCCATCACGACAAGGCATCACTATACATAAAGTCACACCACACCGCACTCCGCAAATCCCAGCTACATCCCATGAAAACTTTTTCTTGTACATGGAATTTGTTCGGTATGCGATAAGTTATATGATTTTTGGTATAAGTCTATGAAGGAATTTTAGTCTGTAATTTATTAGATGAGTTTCTATCGGACAGCCAAGCAAGGACGTTACATAAGGAGAGACGTGACTATATCGCGGCAATTTGAAGATAAATCGGATTACATCATTGAATGCAACCATAGTTTCCTACGACAGACTGAATCGAGAACTGGAAATATCGTACAGCCATATGTGAAATAGGGTAGTAAAAGGGATTTAGCTAGTCTTACTCGTAAGTGATGCATTATGAAATCGGAGCTCAACCAAAGCTGCCGCAGGCACCCATATATTTTCCTTAGTGTTACACTGACATGATCACAAGACGACAAGCGACACCCACTTATAAAAATTTTAATGAAGGTTAATGCCGATGAAGAGAAGAGGAATTTATTACCCAATTTAGCTAGCAATTTCGAGTGATCTATAGAGTCGAACGCTTTACTAAAATCAAGTAGCGCAAGAATAGTTAAATGATCTTCATCAAGGTCCATGTGAATATCCGATGTCACATTCAGCATAGCGGTTTCACAGCTGTGATGAGGACGAAACCCAGATTGCCAGGTTGACAGTAAACAGTTTCTTTTTCTGTAGTTCATGGTTTGCTGGAATACTATTTTTTCAAATACTTTAGCCAAGTAGCATAGAAGGCTAATTGAACGGAAGTCACTTGGAGTACATGCAGTGGACTTCTTTGGAATAGAAACCACCAATGCTTGTTTCCATTGATTGGGAAATTGATATGTAGTGATACAATGGTTGAATATGTGCGTTAGGATTTTCACTATTGTAGGCGCAATAAGTTTTATAAATTTTGGTTGCAGTGCATCAGGTCCTGTCGCATCTGATTTAATAGTAGATAGAGTCAGCATAACCTCAACTTCAGCTGAGAAATCTTCAGGCCAAGGAGACGAGCCCGAGACACCCGTCGCAAAAAAATTATTTAATGGATTTGGGTCTTGATTTACAGCTGGTATCTCTCGCCCATGTACTCCTAAGTCACGAATATTTCTCCATAATTTCTTGGAGGGCTGGCTTACATCTAGCTTCTTACAAAAGTACGCACGCTTCGCAGATCTTATCATGGAATTTGCTTATTGCGCACTCGTTTATATCTATTTTTCGCATCAGCTGAACGGATAAGTTTATATTTATCAAATAGGTAATCTCTTTCCGATAATGTTTCGTATTTCATCTGTGATCCATGGTCATCTCCGCGGCTGAAATCGACTCGTTGGTAAAGGTACGTGTCTATTAAACAGTTCGGCCAAAGTATGCGAAAGGATGCTTACTTTATCGTCTACAGAGTGAGTTTCGTATATGCTGCTTCAGGACAATTCCTGACACTCCGCTAGAAGGCGATCTTTATTTAAATTTTTATAATCACGATACACAATGGAAGCATATTGAGGAATTGGTTTAAATTTCAGAGAGTAAGTTAAAAACAGAAAGTCATGGTCAAAATCACATGGTGGGCTGATTTGGTTGTGAAAAAGAATTTTCTCAGTGTCTACAGTAGCAATATAGTCAAGTTGGGATGGGCAAGTGGAATTAAAATAGGTTGGTAACTCATTAACCACCTCCAGATTCAATGTTCTGTACAGATGGAGTTGGAGGTAAAAGCATTTACATTCATATCGGCACAAAAAATAATGTTTCTAAGCCTTAAGATGGTTGGTGATATAGAATCTTTGAATTACTACTAGGCGGGCAATATGCACTTACTAAGACACATCTATCAAAACCTGAGTCTACCTCAACGCAAAGAAATTCTATCTTGTCACCTGAAGCAGAAGAATTAATAATTTTTGCCTTTAATGAGTTATGCACATAAATGGCAACACCTCCCCCAATACGAAAACATTATAATTTGACAAGGAAATTGACTATGATAGTACATATTGATTCAGCCATGTTTCACATATCAGCAATGCATGTATTTTGGAGCCAACGAAAATATCCTGCAATAGGCCTATTTTGTTTCTTATGCTTCTCGCATTGAAGTAACATACATTAAATCCAGCAACATGAGATGCAAAAATATTGAGAAGCGCTCTCACTCGGTCCAAAGGCGAGACGTTATATGTCGCGATTTTTTGAACACAGGAACCAACAGAATCCGAAATAAGGAAAAGAACACACAACAATTACAAAGCACATCCTGGATACTATAATCAAGCTTTTGAGTTTAAAACAGTAAATTGAACGAAAATCAAAGTACAGAACTAGCATAATTTAAAAAAATAAAAAGACAGATAGAGAAATAAATTAACGAAAGAATGTTGAGGGACACTATCCAGTAGAAACGAATTGCGATAAAAACTAAATAACTATCAAGCTTCTGCAATTCTTCCTCCAGTGATAACATCATCCAATATATCCAGTGTGGTAATTTTTATTGGCGTAGTGTCTTTACTAATACGAGCATAAGCTTCTCCATAGCGAGTGAATACAGAATGCAAGTAACTTTCCCTGTACAGCTTCAATGCACTCCGTAAAATTGTGCTGTTACGCTGTGTGAGACTCTCAAATACATTTATTCTGCTATCCGATGTGAAGTTACTACATATGCTGCTAAGAGCTACAGGATCACATCTCTTAAATTTATATATGAAGTCCCGCTGTTCTGCAACCGAAGAGAACTTTACAATAATTAGCGCGCTTTTTCTTTGCTGCTGCCTACGATCTGATGATTTTTTTGGACGAAATGCAGTTGCATAAGGTGAAAGTTTATGATTGAGTTTTGAGGAAATGTCCGAGAGCATGTGATGTAGATTTTCATTTGGGCCAAGTGGTATGCCTGTAATTATAGCATCCGATGATCTATTTATCCTACGCACATCATCAAGCTCACGATAGACGATGTTCAATTCATTTTTAAGCTGCTCAACTTCATTCGATAAACTATTTATTTCGGCTTGTTTTGAAGCGACTAACGTCTAAATTTTATGAGTGATGAGTTCTTCAAAGTGATCAAATTTCTCGGTGATTACATCGATCAAAGTCTTAAATATGATTTTCTCTAATAGTTCAAAACGATCACTAGAACTTACGGAACCAGCGCGATTTGCTGCAATAGAACTGCTGCTTTGTTGGTTTTTAGCTACACCTCTCGTCAGTGCGGGTGTCGATGTACCACTCTGCGCAGTTGCTTTGGAATTTGGTTTTGCATTCTCGTTCTTTCCCATGCTAAGATTTTGATAAACACAGATTAAGTTATTATAAGAAGCAAGACTCCAGTTGCAGCCAGATAAAGAACGAAACGATTACAATTAAACACTACTTTTATATTTTTACAATAGTGGAATAGCGGTAATTAATATACTAACAGGAGCTCGAAAAAACACGTCTTACTCAGTCAACGACAAAAAATAATAAGTAGTACAAGAACTTATCTTTTAATGTGGACGTATTGAAACAAATTTCAATTGAAATATGTTCTTATAATTTATTATTCAGGTATTTGGATTAGTACCTACATAGATACCTGACGGATATGATAGATAATTCGCCTTCCAACCTGAGATGTGAAAGTGCTGGCTTTATTCTAGATATAACGACTAGTTTTATAATAAAGCGAAACAATGGTACTCATTCTTTTTTTATGATACGAAAACTGCCGCTCTTCAAGAAAAAATTAAGAATCTTACAGTACCTCAGAAAAATGTTTTTTTCGATTATTCAGAAAATTTAATAAATAAATTTGAAAGTGGAAAAACATAAGTACTTACAATATTTTCTGACTATTTAGCAAAAACTTAATTGAGAACTACGTACAGAATTAACATTAAAATAAAACTGAAAATTTTCCTTCATCTTAGTTAATCATTTTAGCCCTATTTATGTAATATTCCACAACATGACAGAAAATTTGTGATGTTTTGCCCCTCTGATAGGGGCATATGTTGGCTTCTAAATAATCGGAAAAAATGGTGCATCAAAATCTTAGTTTCCGTACAAAATGAGTGAATACTTGACTCCAGTTCAAGATAAAACAGTAAAACTCGAATACCTCTTAAAGCAGTGAGTATTTTCATATGGTCTAAAAGAGCCTTTTACACAGAAAGCAACGCTCTGTCGATATACCAAATATGAATCATTTTTACCGGAACACACTGTATATTCTGCTCTTACGGCGTATCCCTTGAAAACTGTTCAAAATGGAGCCATCTGACATTATAAGAAAGAAGAATTTTTGCAATCACTATATATTTTATACACAAGGATGTTGACATAACTTTCGATTATAATTTGTACATAATTTTCGCGTTTCTTTGCCAATATTTCTTGTTGAAGATATCTGGAAAAACAAGAAATAATTGCAAGTCATATGGTCATGTTCTTCGTGATACCTCTGACGGATTCACACCAGCTGCAGTAGGTGATCCTGGCTCGATGATGGCATCAAGCAATTCTATCAGGGCTACAGCTGAGCCCATTAATTATTTATATGTATGTCATTTGAATCACTTGAAACTCGACTAGACCTGATGAATTTGCGGGCCAGGATTGATTCATTATTAGATAAACGCATCAATGAAATCATATGTGACCTAAGGATTTTAATGTTGATGGTTAGCGAAGCGTCTCTACGGATGTGTACGGTGTTTAGTCAAAAGTACATATCTTCAAAAATTTACTTTGAGTTACTTACGAAGTTGTGCGCTTTTAGCAGAAATAATATAAAAATTTATTGGTGCTATATATTTTGGACCCGTCATTTTAACCATTTTGAAGGGAGGTGCAGTTATGCAGTTAGTACAGAACGGCACAGGATTTTTCTACAAACATTATACATACCTCCAAAACGGTATTTTTAAAGATATGTACTTTTGACTAAACACAATTTTTTTATAGCTGCATTGTAAAGCAAGTACTTACCAGTTACTTACCAATATATCTGGCTTGACTTTGATTATCCAAGCTTTTTCGAATTGTTTGCGTTTTTAATACTCCAAACGAGGGTGTCTGGCCAGCCCAATAGTTGATTGAGATTGATGACAGATAACAACAAAAGTGACAGGTTTTTTGGAAGTTCTTTAATTTATAACATATCTCGCACACAATACTAACATCATAAAGATTGTGCAAATCGATACCAACTTTAAAAATACAAAATTAATGAAGCTTCTAAATTCTATATTACATAAATTTCTAAACTCTTAATCAGAGCATTTGCTATTATTTGTAATGTTAATTTTTTTTTCTCTTCCCACATCAACCGAAATGTAATGTAAAGTTATGTATGATTTTAATATCCTGAACTTAAATTTAAAAAAAAAAACATGAATTACATTGAATTGAAGTCTATACTTGAAACTGTGTCGACAATATTTACCTAAGTGAAAATACATTTATTTTGAAGTTTTTAAATCAATTTCTCTGCGCTTTTGATAGTGTACATATTTAAAATCAAGTCGAAACTTTTAGCTGTAAGTTAGATAAAATGAACTGAAATTGTAGTGTTTCTGACTTTGAATATGTATTTGATGCTCTAAATAAAATTAGCGGCTGTGCTCGTCAGTTGGTAAAAATATCGTTAGCAAGTTTAAAAATTTTCAACATAAACATCATATATACAATATAATATTGAGTCTGAAAAAAATTTTAATTTTTGTATGGTAACCCAATTGGATTTATTTTCGAACTTTTATAATAATAATTTAATATGAAAGTTAAATAAAGATAAATTAAAATAGTACCTAAATATTTTGCAGGGAATCGAGGACCCAGGATTGCATATGGCTTTGAAAAAAATGTTGAAGCAAGACAAGGAAAGAATTAAATAAAACGTACCAACTTTCAGCGCTTTCATAATCAAATACCTTACTATTGAAAAGGTTAATAAAAAAAAATCTATCTTTTATATGTCATTGTTTTTTTTTTATTTAGATAAATGAGTGGATAAAACGAAATAGGGCCTGTTTTACTCTTCTAAACATTGACGAAAATTGTTGTGAATCGACAAAGTCTACTCTAAGGGATTTAATAAATCAAAATATGTCTACCTTAAAAGAACAAGATCATATTGGCGCACGGTTGCTTGTAAAATGTTTAATAAGCTTATAAAAAATTATCAAATCTTGGACATAATCGTGTATATTCTTTAATTGGATAGATTTTAATGATTTAAATGTGTTTACTTTACAACTGAAATAAAAGCAAATATATACAATCTTCAATGGTGTGTTCATTCTTTTACTGTGTTCTGAGTATTATATGAAGTCCTGAGTCTGTTTCTATAACTTTCGACAATTTACCCACCTTTAAATTAAAAGCAGTTTCCTCAAAAGACTTTTGCATAACACCTAAAAAAGAAAATTCAGATTATTTACCATAAAACTTGTTTCCTTCTAATTATTGTAGCTATTCTTAAATGAGTAATTCATAAAGTTTGTAATTAATTTTTATGTGCTGAGATAAAAACAGCTTCAGTTGCAGGGATCAAGTAGTTTCCCGATAGCTTTAACTAACTGATTATGGAAGTGGTAAATATTCACCGAATCCGGAGCACTATGCAATGCCACAAGTAACAAGGCCCACCAGCAAACCTAAAATTATTCCTCAATCAACCAGCCAATACAAGCAATACAGCCACGAAAAAGCGATTCGATAAATCCATGGTCAATAAAAAATAAAAATATGTTCCCTGCAACATATCCGGTAATTAAATAAATGCTGGTTGGACTAGCTTACATGCCTTATGAGGAGCAATCCCCTCCCTCCGAGGTAGTTGAAGGGCACAAAAGCAAAGTGATAAAGCACACTTTGTACACTTTTCACACTTTTGAGATATAACAAACACTAGAGTTTTGGATATCCTAGATTCTGTTTAAAGCCTTCATTTTTTGTAATTATAATAAAAATAATCGGCATGTTGCAATCTGGTGTGTCAGCAATTTGACGATCGGGTCAATCACCAGTACTTTAATCTGCAATTACGCCATGATTGCAATTACATCGTCAGCGCAGGAAATCAACCCATCGATTTCAGCATATTTCAGCGATTGCTCGAGTAGCATTTTTTACCGATCACATTGGAAGAAAGGGGCATGGCCTTTGTGAGCAGCTTGGCGAGGTTTTCTACGAGGGCCAGTTCTCTTACCATTCACCGGTCACCGTGTAACATTGTTTTGTAGAACTATTTTTGTAGTAATTTAGTAGTGAAATCGTAGTTGTAAAAATTATTATTTCAATAAAATAGTCCGTACGTCGCATTCGATTTTTATCGTGTTTCCATTGCTCCCTTTCAGTTCCTTTTTTTTTTAATAATCTTTCATTAACCCGAGTTATAACGTTTTTGGTCCTTCAAGTTGTTCCTTATAGTTGAACCTACATCCATAATAAGTGAGTGATAATTAAGTGAATTTTACTGCCTCTGCAAAAAAAAAACAATAACGAAAGAAAACCAAAAACAAAATGGCTATAAGCGAAAAGTACATGAAGTGACATTGTTTGCACATTGACTCTGCTCGAGCAGAAAAATACTGCAGCTTTTGTCTTTTGTAAGTTTGTACATATATTTCCATTTTTTTCTTCTTCTCACACTTAATTATTATTTTTGTATGTACACACTCAATTTAATTAGCAAAGTAAATAATTAAGTCAAGGACATAGATACCTTGCGCTGACCTATATTTTTATTTGTGTATTCCAATTCCAATTAAATTCAAATTCAAAAACATCTTTATTGAATAACCTTAGTTACCTAAGCCTATGACAATAAAGCTAATCGCCCACGGCGTTCAAGGCCACCTGGGCACTAACAGCTAATTTGAAAATTAGTAGCTTTTGTTTTGTTGTAACCTTAGATTAGTATTCTTTTCTTGTTTGACCTTAGTTTAGTGTAATTCTGTCGAGTTGTTTATGTTTATTAATTTTTTTTTCTTGCATTATTTTATAAGATTTTTCCACTAATGCTTAAAATCTACGTTCTATCTTGACGCTAGACTTTGTGGCTTAGTGTGGAGGAGGTAGCTAGGATTTGATTAGGATCCGTTTGAGTTCAGTATGTGGTGCGTTAGAGTCTCGTTGTTAGTCCGTTGGCAGTTAGGTATTGTTTGAGTGCGGGGATTAGTCCGTTCGTAGCCTCTCTGGAGTGCTTCAGGAGTTCAGTTGTTCTTGTCGTTATGCCTCGTTCGTAGAGTAGTCTGGGTAGTTCCCCGCACTCGTGAAAGATGTGTTTTGCCGCGAGAGCTGCGCCATCGCAAAAGGTGCAAGGTGGTGTTGGCTGTTCTCTGAACAGGTGTTGCTTAATGGCCAGGAAGTGCCCCAGTCTGATTCTGGCGATCTCGATCATTGTTCGTCTGGGTAGATGGAGCATTTATGGACAATTGGTGGTGTTGTGGTGGCTGGCGAGGAAGTCGCCTGAGCTGTCCCAAGCCAGTTGTCTAAGGGCGTCTCGTAGCCGTTTGTATTGCGTGAGGGCAGCTTTGTACGCTGGAAGGTTGATAATGATCTCCTCGCTCTCTGCTGTGCTCTTAGCCAGACAATCTGCTTTCTCGTTGCCCGGAAAGCCCACATAACCAGGACACCAGGCGATCCAGATGCTAAGATTTTGAATTGTTCCCCTGACATTTGCTGCCAGAGTGTTTTTGTTTTTAATGTTATGGATCGCTTTCATCGCTGAAAGACAATCTGAGAAAATCACCGTGGTGCCCTTCAGGATGGCTGCCAACTTGGTAGCCTCCCAAATTGCTGTTAGTTCGGCCGTATAGGCATTGAACCAGTCCGGTAACTTCCTATAGATTTGCAGGTTACAGGTTGAGCAGTCTGCGACGACTGCCATGGCTACAGCAGAGTCCGCTTTCGAGGCATCTGTGTAGAAGACGTTGTCCGCGCTCAGTCTTGCTTTGAGCTCTGTGTGCAGCCGTCTTTTCGTATCGTTGTTCTTGTCTTGGTAATGTACTTCGCAGTCAATGATGTGATCTGTCTTGATCCTCCATGGCGGGGAGAGCGTGACGGGGTTGCTGAGGTTGGGATCGAGGGGGATGGATTTGAGAGGAGTGGGGACGATTTCCACTGCTTTGTGGAGACCCGATTTTGTGCGTGTAGCACAGGACAGGCTGTCCACAACTATATCATGGAAGTTTTTCAGGAAGAGACTGGCCATGAGCTGGTCTCTTCTAGCGGTGAAGGTGGGAAAGCCTGCCTCTATATGGGGGTGGTGCGTAAGGCGCCTATGGCCGTTCTGGCTGAAGCGTTGATGGCCTTCTGCATTTTGCTGACATTGCTGTGATAAGTTAGTCGATCCTTCCCATGATCAGTTGTCTGACTATTTGAATGGCAGTTGAAAGTGGGGGACCCGTGTTCCTGCCGCAAATGACCCTGAGGAGGTTATTGCGTTTGTTGACATCTTCCAATCTAGGGTTTTGGAGATGTGTAGACCCAAGACTCTGATGACGTTTTGTAAAGGGATGGAAGCCATGTCGAAGGACAATTCAACTTCTCCGTCTTCTGCAGACGTGCAGGGTTTCTAGTTTGCTCATGGCCACCTTGGCACCATTAATTTTTGACCAAACTGAGATTTTCCTCAGGGTCTGAGTGAGGATGGAATTCACGAATGGTGGGTTGCCAGATGCATAGCATCATAGATGGCACAAGAGCTAGATGTTTTAGATCGTGTCGAAAGCGAATGTTTTTATAATATCAGCTTTGTATACATTTGATCGACTTTCTCAACACTTCAGATACGAAAAAATATGAATCACTCGACGTATACAGCATTTCAAATGTTGTGGTCCATTCCGGAATGGACCACCCAGCCATATAAATTGTGTATACTTTTTGGTACTGCACGCGACATCTAGTTCTTGTGCCATCTATGATAGCATATAATATTGTCTGCATAAATGTGATAACGAAGATCTGGCACTGAGCTGAGCTGAGTTGACAGTGAGTGCATGAATGTGAAGAAAAGGTGTACTGAGAGTGGCGAACCTTCCGGTAAGCCGTTCTCCAAGGTGAATGTGGACGAGAAGTGTCCGCCTGATCTGACTCTTATTCATTTTAGGTTGTGCTCCAGTTCCTGCAGAAGATTTTGAGTACCTCTGCCAGGTCTTTAGCTCCAAACCGTGGGAAGCAGCCTTTGCTCTAGAAGCCAACTTAACCTGTTAGCCATCAGGAGTTTGGATGTGGTTTTAAGGAGGGAAATAGGTCTGGTCTCGGCGGGGCTTGGAAAGAGCATGTTCCCCTTCGTAATTGCTCGAATCTCGGCAAGCTTCCACTCTGTCGGAAATCTGCCAAGAGTCAAAGCTCGATTCAGCAGTACCGCCATCCAGGCGCGCCAAATTGTAGGAACCTGCCTAATCATACCAAAGGAGATATTATCCTGACCTGGAGTGGATCCTTGGAAGGAGTTAAGCGTTTGCCTTAGCTCCAGAAGTGAAAAGGGATCATAGAGTGGGGAGGGGGGAATATTCTCAATGTCTCGTTGTCTGCACGTCTCCAAAGAAGTCTTGGTGGAGTGATAGATGGAGGAGCGGTTTTCATCAGTTGCATAGCTGATGTAGTGCTTGGCAAGGTGTTCAGCTATCAGCACAGGTTCAGTGACAGTGGCGTCCTCAACGTTAAGGCCTGTGATGCCTGCTTTCCCGGGGTGCCCACAGATTGCCCTGACCCTGCGCCAGTTATCCTTCATAGGGGTGGAAGAGTCAATGCTGGATACGAAGTCGTGCCAGGCTTGCTTTTTAGCAGCTTTGATTTCTCTTCTCACCAGGGCATTTGCTTTCCTATACCAGACAGCGTTCTCAGGAGTCGGCTATCTCTTGAAGGACCTCCATGCTCTGTCCTTCTGCTCCACGAGGTGTTTTACTTTGGCATTGAACCAAGGTGGCTGGAGCTTGACTTTGAGTTGAGACAGTGCGATATTTATATTGGCAGCTTGACAAATAGGTCTTGAGAGCACTGCTGCTTCCCTGTCTGGATCCAGGCTGGGGGGGGGGGGGGGGCTGTGAGTATAGATATTCTTCGACTGCTCTCGCAAAGCCAGGCCCTATGTTCGACATATCGCGGAACATGCCGGGCAGTTGGGAGTGTTTTCTCTATGGAGATGAGTATAGGAAGGTGGTCACTGCCTCTGGGGTTCTCTACTGTGTGCCAATTGGTGTTAGAAGCTAGTGAAGGGGAGCAGATGGAGAGGTCTATATGGGTGAGCGTATTACGAGAATTAGGGTTAGTGCGGCTGCCGTCGTTCAGAATGACAAGGCCAAAGTCATCCAGCCACTCCGCAACTGTCCTACCTCTACCTCTGCCACAGCGCGTTATGCGCGTTGAAGTCGCCCAGCTCGCCGAGCTCGATGGCTCTTCCGACGGTGCGACGGTGTCTGCGGTAAAGCGTTCCACACCTCCTGCGTTAAACTCGAGAAGGCTGCCTTAAATCTGTTAAAAAAGACTCGCAATTTACTGTGAGTCTGCGATTCTTGTGGGCGAGCCCCAGCCCATACTTTTTTTGATACGCTCGCGTTGTACAGGGGTGACCTGGACAACCTTAAGAGCATGGTGGTTGGCCTATTGGACAAGGTTAACCTTAATGCTCAGTTAATTTAGCAAAAAAGGCTTGACTGCACAATTTCAACTGTCGTTGACTGCCCTCAACAATCTAATCCTGTTCCAAAGAAAACAAAACAAAAACTTCTAAAAAACAGGAGGTTCTGTCGACTGAAAGATTCAGCCCGCAAAATCCGATAATCCCTGTTAGTCGGGGTGCCTCTTCGGCAGGTGTGGACGTATGTAGCGCAGTGAGCCAATGCGGAGATAATACCGCTCTAGCTCTTGCTTCTGAATCCACAGTACCGAATATTATTATTTCTGTGTCGACATTAGGGAATGGTAATGGTACCTCTTTGAGAACAATACCAAAACCTTCGAGTGTTTTTGTCACTCGGTTCTCGCCTGAAACGCTATGTGATGACATACTGACGTACCTAAAATCCAAAAACATTGCAACAGAGAGTATTTCCTGTCGTAAAATTAGTAAATCCTCGAAACCGGTTGCATCCTTTGTCTTATCTGTTTCAGCAGATGTGCAGGATGAGTTATTAGATCCCTTATTCTGGCCCTCCGGTGCTTTTACTAAATTATTTGTACCTTCTGAGCGCCAACCTAGGAATGCAGTTAAAATAAGCAACGTTACTCCAAAAAACTGAAGTCGCTTTCCCTTTACTATTAAAATGTAAGGGGGATTCGGACAAAAACTGCACATATCTTCAAATCCTCTGTTGCAACTTGTTTTGATATCATTGCTTTCACTAAAACTTGGTTGCATCATGGCTTTCGTGATGCCGAAATCTTAGACAATTCTTACCAGATTTTTAGAAAAGATAGACATACAGATTCTGAGGCTCGTGGTGGTGGCGTACTCCTCGCATGCAAAAAAAATTTTAATTGCAGCCAAATTGACGTTCCCAGTTTTTCCAACACTCTTGACATTGAAGTTATTGTTCTTAAGTTGTCTCTCTTAAAACACGACTTATACATATTATGTTGCTATATTCCTCCAGACTCCATAAACAACGTTGATGTCAAAGGTCAAAATATTTACGACCTACTCACTTCAACATCTAATTTTATTCACGGCAAGATGCAACCTCTTAACAAACTACTACTTATTGGTGATTTTAACTTACCCAATATACTATGGGTACTTAATGAAGATGACGATGACTATCTTCCTCTTAATAACTTGCCTACAAAGGAATCACTATTCCTGGACAATGTCATCTCTTGGTCTCAGTCAAATCAGTAATGTAAAGAATGAAATGGGTAGGCAATTAGACCTGGTTTTATCTACTGACGCGGGTAACTCTTTAGTCGAACCTAGCCCAGTTATAATGTCTACTCTTGACAAATATCACCCCCCTCTACTAATTTCATATTGTTATGAAACTGAAAACATTACTATTTGTGATGAAACACAATACTTCTTCAATTTTAGAAAGGATAACTTTCCGGAACTTTCCAGTAGACTTATGTCTATTGATTTCAACACATTACTATCCAGCAGCAGTGTTGACGAAGACGTTTCTAAATTTTACATAATTATTTTCGATTTATTTTCCTCTCACGTTCGTCGGGAGCGACAGCGGTCCTCCAAAACATCTCCGCCTTGGTTCAATAAAGAACTTAAACATCTCAAAAATAAAAAGAATAAATTGTGGAAAAGTTACATTAGGGACAAAGACTTTATAAGTCACAACAATTTCCTCACATCCTATAATGAGTTCAAAGAACTTTCCTCTACACTTTATGATGAGTATATTCAAAACATGCGCGCAAAATTATTTCGTGACCCATGTATCTTTTTTAAGTTTATTAATATGAAGAAAAAAACAGACAACTACCCCAATACCATGAGGTACTGTAATGATTATCCCGTGGATGGATGTGGTGCAACGTTTCTCCTTGTCTATGAGTGGCTATTGGTGTCAGAGACTGCCTTTCGTAGTGGGCGAGATTGCTCAGCCGAAATTAATTCTGGAGTGCAGGCGAGAAAGCTCAGCCGATATTCGCACGATTTATGGCGTCAAAGACTGCCGAAGTTATTAGAGAGAGGAATTGATATCAAAACACTTTTCTTCTCTAAAACGTACTGTCTTTATTTCGAATCAAGTTCTATATATATATATATTTAATCGCTACCCCTTCCTAGTGTATAAATCTACCAATTAGTTAATTTATTGCAATATAGATTATTCACCCGGAGTAGCGCAATCAATATTTCCAAATTAAAATTTGGCCATGTTGCACATTCACAACATTTCCCACATTCGAGTTCACTGAGGTCAGTGTAATGCATGAATGGTGTGAAATGCCGTGTCAGCAAACTGGCGTGTGTCGCACTGAGGTGCATTGCCCTTGCCATTACAATAATTTTCATGAATGGAAATTATGCATGAATCATAATAAATGTGATTATGTTTTTGCATGCTTGTTCTCATTCTTTTGATTTCAAAGTTTTTTGTTGTTTTTAGAGCGTGTGAATTTGATGAAAATATTTTATTGAAAATATTTGATTGATTGGTATTTGATGCGCTACATCCCTCCTCTTATGGAAAAAAAAATTTTGCTTTATTAAAGGAAAATTTTTGTTTTAATCTTATAGTGTAGTTTTCTATCTAATACTCCTAATGAAATGATTCGTATATTTTATCTAATTCTTATCTATACAGCCAATTCGATTGTTACATGCTACTTATGGTGAACCTTAAATTTTTTTTAGCAGATTATTATGTACTTCTTTTATTATTTTATCTATCTTTATCTTAATGTTAACGTTATTCGTATCAATTACAATGTATGGCCCTTTATATGGGGGTTCATTCTTTCTCTTATTTCCTACTTTTAACAATACTTTATCTCCTATCTTAATTTTTAGTGGGTTAGTAATTATGCTAAGATTTTCGCTTCTTTTCTTTTTAGAATTCTCCAATAGTGCTTTGGCTATTCTTTGACTTTCTTGTAGTCGGAACTTTAGTTCTTTTGAATAGTCTTCTAGATTGTAGATCGGATCTGTCCTGTTTTGATCTAATGTGTCTGGAAGCGATGCTAATTTGCCGAATATTAGTTCGTGTGGTGAAATTTTGGTTTCGGAGTGAGGTGTGATATTGTAGCAGAATGTGTAATAGGGTAACCATTCATCCCATTCGCCATTCTGAGCTATTGATAATATGTATTCGTTCAGTACACGATGATTCCTTTCAATTGCACCCAGAGTTTCGTGGTGAAACGGAGTTGAGGTGACTTGGTCTATTTTGAAAATTTTGCATACCTCTGAGATTAATTGGTTGACAAATTCGGTGCCTAGGTCCGTTTTTAGGATTTTGAAGGTTCCATATTTCAAGATTATTCTTTCGACTAATATCTTTGCGACTGTTTTGGCCTCTTTATTCTCCATGGGGAATGCTTCTACATATTTTGTTAGTTGACATTGACATGTCAGGATGTATCTGTAGAATTTACTTTGTTTAATGGGTCCTACTGTGTCAACTTCTAATATTTCGAAACTTTGACTTGGTGTGTTAGTTTCTATCATTCTTTCTTTGGTGTTCCTTATTATTTTATTGCACTTACATTTCTCACAGTTATTTACGTAAGTTTTGACCATTTTGCTGAGATTTTTCCAACAGAATCTTTGTTTAATCTTATTAATTGTGCGTTTGACTCCTGAATGTCCACCTGTGTATGGAGTGTCATGAAATTGTTTGATTATGCTTAATTGTTCTTCCTTGTTTAGTATCCTTCTTGGTGGTTTAAATATTATCATGCGCAAACTTTTCTTTTCTTTTATTTTAATTCCCTCCTGCAGATCATTAAACTTCTTCTTAAATTCTTCTATGTCGACTTTTTTAAATATTTCTTCTTCTTTTGAGATTGCTAGCGTTTGAATTCCGTTGTCAATCATCGCGTGAGTAAGCTTCTCCAATATCGATCCTAAGTTCAGATTCAGATTATCGCAGTACTCGATCGCAACTTCATTTTTTGATATGAGTATACTCTTCTTTTTATTATACTTTCTTCTTTGGACGTCCTCCTTTATCTTTATGAATTTTAATTGTTTTACGTTTCTTATTTCGGAGATTGAAGTGCATTCGTAGATGAAAAGTTGGCCTGACGATTCATCGACACTTTTAATATCTCCAAGTTTTTCGCATGCTTCTGATTCTTTTGCTTCCTTTGATCTATTCCTCGTTGTTATTTTAATTTGCGCTGTTGGTATCATTTCTTTAAGCATATCCGAGTTAAGCTTTATCCTGGATAGTGCGTCTGCATTTGTATTCAGTAAACCCTTTTTGTATATTATGTCGAAGTCATATTCAGATAGTTCTAAACGGATTCTTGTCATCTTTGATGATGGATCTTTGTGTGTAAACAAACTTACTAGAGGTCTGTGATCAGTCACGACTGTGAATCTTCTTCCATAAAGGTATGGTCTGAAGTGTTTTATTGCCCAGTAGATTCCGAGAAGTTCTTTTTCTATGATTGGTTTCTTAAGTTCGTGTTTATCTAGGGTTCTGCTTGCGTAGGAAATGGGTAGGTCTTTGCCTATTTCTCCTTGAGATAAAATTGCGCCTAATGCAAAATTTGATGCGTCTGTCGTTAAGACAAATTGTTTTGAAAAGTCTGGATATTGTAATATGGGTGGGTTGGTTAATTTCTGTTTCAAGGTGTCAAAAGCTTTTTGACATTCCTCTGTCCAGATGAAGGGTGTGTCCTTGCGGGCTAAAAGATTTAAGGGTTTGGCTATGGATGCAAAGTTTGGTACGAATCTTCTGTAGTAGTTACAGAAGGCCGTAAATCTTTTTGCTTCATCTGCATTTGTGGGTTTTGGATAATTGGTCACCGTATCGAATTTTGCGGGGTCTGTTTTTACTCCCATGTTAGTGATTAGGTGACCTAAGTAAATCACTTCTGTTTGCAAGAAGTTGCATTTTTGTGGGTTTAATTTTAGGTTATATTGACGCAATCGGTCGAAAGTTCTGCATAAGTTTCTGTTGTGGTGTTGCAAGCTGCATCCAAAGATTATTATGTCGTCGACATATAAAAATGTCTCGGCATCTAAACCTGCTAGAGCTACTGTAAGCATTCTTTGGAAGCTGTTAGTGGAGATCTTTAATCCAAAAGGTAATCTTTTGAATTGATAGTGACCTTTGTTTGTCGAAAAGGCAGTTACAGGTCGTGATTGTGGGTGTAATCCGATCTGGTGAAAAGAACTTGTTAGGTCTAGGGTTGAGAAGTATTTTGCTCTCCCCAGATTGTCTAGGATGTCTTCGAGTCTGGTTAACGGGAATTTGTCATCCATTATCTTTTTGTTTAATTGTCGAAAATCGACTACCATCCTCCATTTATTTTCATCTTTAGTTCCCTTTTTTGGAACTACTAGTAAAGGGGCGTTGTATGGGCTTGTCGAGGGTTCTATGATGTCCTCTTCCAGTAACTGATCTACCTGTTTGTTTATTTCATCGCTCTGCACTTGTGGCAAGCGGTACTTCTTTATGTAGATTGGGATGTGATCTGTCATACTTATCCTTTGCGTGTAGAAATTATTCATTGTTAGTGTATCACCCGTTAGATGGAATATATCTGAATAGTTTCTGCATATTTCAAACAGTGAGTCTTTTGCTCTTTCATCTAGGTTATTTATATTCAATTCCTTTTTTAATTTTTCGAAACGTGTCTCGTTGTCGTTTTCTATTGATTTCACCTTCCTTATGAAATGGTATTCTGTTAGAGGCACAATTTTCAGTTGTGGTGGTTCGATACTGATGTCCTGCTCCAGTGTATTGAGCAGTTTAACGTGAACGATCCCTTTTGTTGGTATAATGGCATTTGCAATAAAAATTCCATGCTGGAGTTCTTGGCTCAAAACTATGCTGTCTTCGTTTACTTTTATATCCATTGCTTGATATATTTGCGATCTTGCTGGAATTGTGATGGTTTTTACTTCTGGGATCCTAGTCATGATTGGTATCTCAATGTTGTTATTTTCTGTGCAAATTGTTAGAATGAATTGTTCATAGTCGAGTTTGCATCCGAATTTGGTCAAAAAGTCTAGTCCAATTAATCCATCCGTAGAGATTGGGAAATTATCTTCTACGACATGTAATTTGTGTTCTATTATGTCTCCTTCGACCTCAAATTTCATGTTTAATGTTCCAATTGTTTTAATTTCACCTTCTGTTACTCCTGTTATTCTGCAGGATTCTTCTCTTAATTCTAAGTGATCTATTAAGCTTTTTTTCTTAATTACTGATATATCCGCTCCCGTATCTATGAACCATGATGCATTCCTTGATGTTGCATCGCCTTTTATATTTACATAGTTGGTCAGGTTTTTGACCATGAATTTATGCATCTTTATGCATTGTTCGTTTGATATTCGTTGTCCCCTGAAAGCTGTGTTTCGGGGACTCCTTGTCCGTTTCCCGAATTCAATACATTTATTCGTCTAAAAAATGGACGATTCTGATTCCGTGTTTCTGGAATTCTATTTTGTGTGCGTACATTGTTGAAATGTGTTGTATTTTGATTGTGGTTTTGTCTTGATGGGATGTAGATGTTCCTTCTTGCTTGATTTTGGTGATTATATCTATCACTGTATTGGTTCCCTTGCGTGTTTCTGTATGCTTGGAAGTTGTGTCCTCTTCTGTTGTTGTTCTGGTGAAAGTTTCGATTGCGATTGTAGTCTGTGAATCGTGTTGGGTGTGAAGAGAATCTTAGGATGTTTCCTGATTGTCTGTTCTCAGTGTCAATCTCTGTCGCAAGTTGTACAGCGGCTGATAAGGTTTTGGGTTGTGCGGCAAATACTGTGGTTTTAAATGGTTCTCTTAAGCCTGACTTAAAAGCATTTAGTGCTAGCTGATCATTTAATTTAGCAATTATTTGCCGGTTCTCTTCTCCTTGTTCGATTATTTGGATGTTGTTTAGTTCTGCTGCCAGCGATTCAATCTTGTTAGCAAAGTCTTGCACTGGTCTTTCACCTTGGTAGTTCTTGGCTAGTTCAGTTTGAATTTTGAGAGGATTCCTGTTAGTTCTGCATATCTTTTGGAACAATGTTTTAAGTTCTGACAGTGATGTTGGTGTCGGTTCGTTGCAGATTTTGTTACGTACCTTTTGTGAAATTTTTGTTTTAATCACGAAGTTGATTAGCTTTTTCTTTTCATCTGCACTTTCTATTGAATCATGAAGGAATTCTATGAGATTAATGAAGTTTGTTAGATTCTTTGGATCTCCATCGAACTCAGTTACCACTTTCATTGTTAATGGCATGTCAAACAAAGCCATTTTGTCAAATTTTGCACTTTCAGAGTTTTTTGTGTTTTTATCCCTTAAATCACTAGTGTTTCTCTCGTCGTTGTCTCCTTCTTCTGTTAAGATTTCTTTTGTCTTGTTCTTGATATGTGTCTCTACTTCTTCGTATATCACCTGAAATTTATCTTTTATTGGTTGGCTGATCTGTTTATCTTCTTTTGACAGTCCACCGTATATCTCTCTGAATTCAACTTTTAGCTCATCTGTTTTATTTCTTTTCATTAACAGATTTTCTGCACTATATTCTCTGTATGGAGTTTTCTTAAAATTGTCTAATATTCTTTCTAATTCTTTTATTGTGGTTTTCAATTTATTCATTATACAACTACGACTTAATGTGCATTATACTTGTTTATTTATTTATTTATTTATGTACATATCATCTTATACCTGTATTGTTTTGCTGACCTTTTTATTTATTATTGAATTAATTTTCTTTTTCATATAATTGTAAATAATGACTACAACAATAATTGAAATAATGGTACTTAATAAGTATTTGATGTCTGAGATGTGGTCCTCAAAGGTGCTGACAAATAAATTTGTGGTCGTTGCTGTTGCTGCGTTGTTTGCCACGATATTCGTTGGTTTGGACTCCTTTCCTCCCATTATTTATCTTCTTGTATTCTTGATTGTTCAAGCGTATCGTCTCGAGGAAGTAATTTTTTTCCTTTTTTGTTACTGACAGGCTTGCCAGCCGATATAGGTCCGCGATATTCCGTCTATGTTTGACTGCTTTTCCTGCCCTCGTTCTCTTTGGTCGCTGTTTTCGCTGTTGTCTTTCTTGTTCTTCTTGCTGATTTTGCTTCTCCTGCTGCTTGGCTCTTCTTGCTCTGTATTCCTCGATTGTTAGCGGTTTTGGTCCAGCCTTAGGGTTTCTTTCCAATTCTTCTTTCAGTTGGTCTCGTATGCTTCTTGGTTCGTGGTGCAGGATCGCCATGTAATGATTATCCCGTGGATGGATGTGGTGCAACGTTTCTCCTTGTCTATGAGTGGCTATTGGTGTCAGAGACTGCCTTTCGTAGTGGGCGAGATTGCTCAGCCGAAATTAATTCTGGAGTGCAGGCGAGAAAGCTCAGCCGATATTCGCACGATTTATGGCGTCAAAGACTGCCGAAGTTATTAGAGAGAGGAATTGATATCAAAACACTTTTCTTCTCTAAAACGTACTGTCTTTATTTCGAATCAAGTTCTATATATATATATTTAATCGCTACCCCTTCCTAGTGTATAAATCTACCAATTAGTTAATTTATTGCAATATAGATTATTCACCCGGAGTAGCGCAATCAATATTTCCAAATTAAAATTTGGCCATGTTGCACATTCACAACATTTCCCACATTCGAGTTCACTGAGGTCAGTGTAATGCATGAATGGTGTGAAATGCCGTGTCAGCAAACTGGCGTGTGTCGCACTGAGGTGCATTGCCCTTGCCATTACAATAATTTTCATGAATGGAAATTATGCATGAATCATAATAAATGTGATTATGTTTTTGCATGCTTGTTCTCATTCTTTTGATTTCAAAGTTTTTTGTTGTTTTTAGAGCGTGTGAATTTGATGAAAATATTTTATTGAAAATATTTGATTGATTGGTATTTGATGCGCTACAGTACAAAGATTCTGCTAGTGATGATTCATCCGAAATTTGCAATATGTTTGCTTCATTTTTTGATAATGCATTTTCTTCGTCAAATTTCCTTCCTCGAAATGACAACTTTAGTCATATGAACGATTCTCATAATGTTTCATTCACTATCCCTACAATTGCGCAA
The DNA here is from genome assembly GCA_963924295.1 of Dioctria rufipes. Lineage (NCBI taxonomy): Eukaryota > Metazoa > Arthropoda > Insecta > Diptera > Asilidae > Dioctria > Dioctria rufipes. The sequence goes on along the minus strand of OZ002742.1, from coordinate 111,065,408 downwards.
GAGGATATACTCGATCATATTAACGACCTTCCAAATGACTCCACAACAGGCCCTGATGGCATCCCTCCAGCTTTCTATAAGTCATGTTGCCATGCCCTTACAGCTCCGCTGAGAATTATTTTCCAAAAATCACTTAATAGTGGTTGTTTTCCTCAACTATGGAAAAATTCTTTTATCATACCTATCCACAAAAAAGGTAGTAAAAGTGAAATTTCTAACTATATGTCTTGTATGGCTAAATTATTCGAATCTATCATTTACTCTCAGCTATCAATTTCCTGCAAGAATTTGCTTTCTTCAAACCAGCATGGGTTTATTTCGGGCAGGTCTACAACCACTAACTTGTTGGAATTTGTCTCGGATACCATGGCGGGTTTGCAAAAGGTTATCAGACAGATTGTATTTATACTGACTTTAGTAAAGTGTTCGACAAGTTATCTCACTCCGTAATACTCTTTAAAATGGAAAAGTATGGGTTTCACCCAACATTTATAAAAATGGACGGAGTCTTATTTGAATAACAGAACACATCAAATATTATTCCGTCATTCCATCTCTAGAGTCCTGAAAGCTTCGTCCGGCGTACCTCAAGGGAGTCACTTGGGCCCGTTGTTTTTTATTCTATCTATTGACGACATTATCTCTGTTGTGAGGCACTGCAAAGTATTGATTTATGCTGACGATATTAAACTTTTCGCTCAGATTAAATCTATTAACGATTGTGAATTGATACAGGATGAACTTCACAAGTTTACGTTTGGTGCAAAAACAATAATTTGGCTCTCAATATCGACAAATGTGAGGTTATGACTTTCCACAGGAATCAGAAACCGATCACTTATGATTATGTGTTCTCGGATTCCACGATTCGCCGTCGCGACGGTGCTGCTTGTGACTTGGGTGTCAAATGTGACCATAGATTGAATTTTATCTCTCACATTAACTACATGGTATCTAAGAGTAACTCTATGCTGGGCTTTATCAAACGTTGGTCTCGAGAATTCTCGAATCCCACCATAACATTGCGTTTGTACACTTGTTTTGTGAGACCTCTCCTTGAATACGCTAGCCAGGTCTGGTCTCCATTTTACGGTACACACATCGACCGCATCGAGTCTGTTCAGCGGAACTTCCTGCGCTTCGCTCTTAGGCACCTAACCTGAAATAATTCATTGATTCTTCCACCTTATGAGGATCGCTTGAAGCTTTTGAATATGCACTCCCTTGAAAAACGTCGCATGGTTGCCGATGTAACTTTTGTGCATCAACTCTTCAACGCGAATATTGATTCTTCCCTACTACTTAACAAAATCTCTTTCCGCGATAGTGGGCACAATCTGAGAAGGTTACCTCTGTTGCATGTTAACTCCGCAAGACCTTTAGTATGTATGAACCCGTCAATCGCATGTGTAGTGTTGTTAATATTAAGGCTGAGCATTTTGACGTTGGCATATCCAAGCATGTTTTAAAAAAACGTCTATTTAATACTTAGTTTTCTATTTCCATGTCGCATTGCATGTCATCTCATTCGGTGTTTGGGCTATGTTTAGTTTAAAATACTAATACTAAAACCGACTAAGTTATGAAACGCATGTATTGTTGACCGTTTATTTTATTAAACGTGTCCATGCAGCGCGCTTGTGTTAAGCTGGTTCTGATAGTCATAATATACTTCATAACCCCACTAGCTCATTCGCTTGTGCAACACGGAGCCTAAACTCCATGCTCAGAATTCCTCAGCCCAAGATATCACGTAAACGGTGACTGGTATGGCTTCAACCCGACACTTTACCGAATGAAAAACCCAGGTGAACTTCAGCCTTCAATGAATACAAATAGGAGATATGAAGACCCAGGTCAACGGCAGAATTATATTCAAGCGAATCAATCAATGATCTCAGACATCAAATTATGTATCCATCCGAGAGGAAAGCAATTTGAAACATTCTGATGCGTAATGTCATGAAACTTGAAACAGATGAACAATGTAGACACAAGCCACATATTATCCTCCACGACTTTGCAATCACTGGAAAGGTCGATGAGAACCAAAGTATGGGGCATTTTCGATGAGATAGAGCACATCTGCGCCACTTTACTAGGAATATATATAATATTCAAAGTAATAAAAATAGAGATTACTCTTTAAAATTTTATACCGGGGCAAGCTTATATTTGTTCAAGAAGGCGTTTTTTTTTTGATTCTCTGGTATATAGCAGAAGCTAAAACATTTTTTATTTGTTATTTCATCACAAAACGTATTTTATTTTTGGTGATAAGTTTCAAGTCTTGGTTTTGACTCGTCAACAGGTCCCAAATAGCGAAATTGAGTGATTTGAAAAACAAATGAATAAAACAAAGAAAAGAAATGAAAAAAAACCCAAAAAAATTGAGAAAAATAGAAAAAAAAATTTATTAAAAAAATTAAAAAAAAAAAATTAAAGAAAAAACCAGATTTATTCTAAACGAATCCGGCCCCAGGTCGAGGCATCGTTGATTTTATATTGGAACGAGGCATTGCTGGCTTATCCTTTGGTTACGTCTGCAGTAGTTGACCTGTTGATGAGTCAAACCAAGACTTGAAACTTTTCACCCAAAATATAATAGTTTGTGTGATGAAATAACAAATTAAAAACATTCTTTAGCTTCTGCTAATACCGGAGAACCAAAATAAAACACCTTCTTGAACAAATATAAGCTTGCCCCGGTAAAAAATCTTAAAGAGTAATCTCTCCTCAGAGAATTCAATCCAGCAAGAATTTCTCCCACTTAATCTCTTCAGACCAAAACGAATGTAAACAGAAGCACGTCCTGTTCAAATATCATAGGAATTACACCAACAAACATTGTTATTGTTATAAAAAAGATTGGAAATTCTCTCAATATTTCAGGAAAACCGGTTTTCACAAAAGCGCGGGCACATTTTATGAGAGCAAAATCTGAAAACTCCGCTCCTTCTAATTTATTTACGAAAATGAATCGTTTGCCATTCTATTTCGTTATCTGTAATCTGCGCTTTCACATTTAATGTATTTATTCGTAAAAGCTTTAAAGGGAGTTTGAGTTTTTTGTTATTTTTTCTTCTTCTCCTTTCCTTTTCTAGCCGTGTACATTTTAAATGTAAAACAGTCTAAAATCTCGTTAATCTTGATGTTGGCGACAAATTTAGCCCTTATTGTGTTATAAAGATAGAGATTACTCTATAGGATTTTTTTACCGGGTTAATCTTATATTTGTTTAAGAAGGAACTTTTTTTGGATTCTCCGGTTAATAGCAAAAGCTAAAAAATGTTTTTAATTTGTTATTTCATCACACAACCCATTATATTTTGGGTGACAAGTATCAAGTCTTGGTTTGACTCATCAACAAGTATCAAATAGCGCAATTGAGTAACTTGAAAAACAAATGAAACTAGTAAAAAAGCTAGAATTGGTCTAAGACCAATTCTTATGATACTCTAGATGAATGCCCGTATTAAATTTCGTATGATCACCGATCTATTCAATTTGATTTTGTAGTTGTTTTGCGCATATATTTCTAGAACGGTTTGTCGCACAGAAAAAATGATCATAACCAATTTTATAGGATTTCGTATTCTGCAGAAGTTTTTAGTACAATAAAAATGTCTTGGACTGATCGTTTTTCAAAGTATACGTAAAAAACCTAAATTTTTATATGGCAACACCAAGAAGGAGCTGTCCGATTTAGTTCATTTATTTGCTAATGTAGTAAAAACATCATGTACGAAATTTCAGCTCTCTATGTCGACGCGTTCTCAAGCAGTGTCCAAATATATAGTGAAAAACGAAAGTTTTGTATGGCAACCCCACGAAGGAGTTACCCGATTTGTCTCATTTCGAACTTAATTTTACTTTTTTTTTTTAACTCCGTGTACAAAATTTCAGCTCTCTAAGTATACGCGTTCTGGAGTTATCGTGCGCACAGACAGAAAGACGGGCGGACGGACATGCAAAAATCAAAATAACTTTTAATATTATGCATGGGTGTCCAATTCATTCGAAACGAATCGAACTTGTACTCGCCCGCAGTGGGCTGAAAAAGAAAAAATAAAAAGGAAGAAGAAGAAGCGTTTCGTATTAGCAGAAAACCTTACACTAATCGGTGCAGCTTGGTTTTCTGCCTGCTGCAGACGCTTGAAACAGATCAAATTGATCTCCTCCCATATAAACTCAGAATAAATTCTGGGTGTGAATTATATGAGGCAAAAACACCAAGGAGGAAGAAATAAAGATAGAGATTACTCTATAGGATTTTTTATCGGGCTAAACTTATATTTGTTCAAGAAGGAACTTTTTTTGGATTCTCCGATATATAGCAAAAGCTAAAAAATGTTTTTAATTGGTTATTTCATCGCACAACCTATTATATTTTGGGTGACAAGTTTCAAATCTTGGTTTGACTCATCAACAGGTCAACTACTGAAAACGTAACCAAAGGGTAAGCCAGCAATGCCGCGTTTAAATATAAAATCAACGATGCCTCGACCTGGGGCCGGATTCACTAACATGGAGAGTTGTGGAAATGAGTACTTTTGCACTTCGCTCTCCTCTCTGTAACTCGGGGAATTTGTATTGAGAATTACCATACATTCTACTCGACAAAACTCTCGGCTGGAGCGGAATTAAGTTCCATTTTGTAAACTTACACTACTTAAGAAGTAAGGTATTTGTCAGTCACGTGGGCCTGCACGAGGAACTATTGGCTTTATTCAGAGATTCGGCGGTGGATGCCTTCTCGTTTACGCCTAAGGAGGCGAGGAAAGCCTCTATCTTGATTAGAGGGCTCGATGGGGATATGGACGTTTAGGGGGTACGTGTAGACATTGTGTCGCAGGTTCCAGAAGAGAAGGTGATAAAGATACAGAGATTATCCACTCCCAACTTCAGAAAAATAGGAGTACCCTTAAACATTTTCGTGGTCCAAATGGAGTCCATGGAAGAAGTGAAGAAACTCATTAACATCAGATATATTTTCTACCAGAGAATATATTGGGAAAAGAAACGTTCAACAAATGTGCTGAGGTGTTTCAGATGCCAGAAATTTGGGCACATGGGTGATTGCTGCTGATACTCCCCTAGATGCGTGCTGTGCAGCGAGAAACACGATTCGGAGGTATGTCTTCGCTCCGAGAAGGAGAATAGACCGTCCCCGAGGTGTGCGAACTGCCAAGCTGGTGATCATCCAGCAAGCTACCAGGGTTGTCCCGAGTACAAAAAATACAAGATTAAAAGAGAATTGATCAAGAATAAAGCGAGGGAAAACGCAATAGGTCAAACACAGTTTGTTAATAGGGAAATAAACAATAGGTCTGTTTGATGAAAACTCCGGGTAAACCTAGGGCTACACTAAAAAGTTCTCGGGGTAATGGTTTGACAGTTGGCACTTGATAACTGTCACTTGTAATTTGTTGCTGATTGGGACATACAAATTACTTCTTGAGCAAAAATTAGAAGAAAAGAGGAGGACTGTCAGAGAAATGTTATTACATTAAGTTTACCCGGTGTTTTAAAAACTTGTTCGATGAATTTTGGAAATTTCAAATTTGAGGAAAATTTACACGGTGTTTTCATCGAACAAACCTGATCTCTCCACTCCAAACATTTCTTACGCTAGCGACCTTAAAGGGGGGCAGGGGATCAAATATTGGGCAAACTTTATCAAAAGAAGATAACGTTCTCAACGAAAGAAACTATTTAACATGTCTTTTCTTGAGTTCATAAAGAGCATTAGAGGTTTCTGGCCCAAATACAAGGCTATTCAGTCTACTGAGGAGAAAGCATTAGCTTACTTAAACTTTACGGCATCTATTCTGGGATGAACACTACTCAAAATTTTGTCTATAAATATAAATTCATTATCTCTCATGGAAAGTGACTTCCTTACTAAATATGTTAAAGGACATCAAGCCTCATTTTGCATTCATCTCCGAGACTAGACTGAATGACAGACATAATGTACACTTGCAAGGATACAACATAGTAAGAAATGATGCAGGCAGAGGTACTGCCACCATTATAACAAATAAAATCACATTTGAAAAAAAAATCATTCAATAGCGAAATCATCTTCTCCTGTCTGGCGATAATCCCTTTTAAAGATAATTTGGGAAGCTACTAATAGGGAGCATATACGTGCCCAGTAATCCTGGCCCCTCCCTAACGGAGGAATTAAATAATTTATATCTAATCACCCAAAATTATGACCTGACTGGGGACTTCAATGCCAGACACCTCAATTGCGGTGACTTGCAAACAAATACAAATGGTAACACAATAGTGAACTAGATCAATAACGGCCCCTTTTTAAATATTGACATATTAGCCCCCCAGAGGCCAACCTTCGAAAGATCGGCATCTGTCTTGGACTTCTTCATGATCTCTACTAGTTTATAGACTCCTTAAATAACAGAAATTGCTCAACGTGTGTCACAATTGTGGCCCCATCAGACCACTTCAGCCTGTTGGCTAACATTAACATAAGTGACTGCGCTCTCACCCCAATGGCTCCACGCAACTATATATGTTACTCGGAAAAACAGATTGGGTAGCCTTTCGATACGACCTTCACATGAGACTTAATAGGGTTGAGATTCCGGTGGAAGCTAATTTGAATAATGACGATATAGATAAAAATATTAAAATTATCACATCAAAAATAAATAATTGTACCGAAAGACATTCCAAAATCCTTGATGACAGAGACCACATTACCAGAGAAAAAATAAAGTTAATTAAAACAAGGAAAACATAGTTAAAAAGCCTGAAACGCATCTTCCACAGGAACCTGAATAGAGCAAATAGGGAGTACGGTGTGGTCAACGCAAGAATAAGGTGTTTAAGCCAAATAATCAAAGGGTTAAAATGGAACTGAACCAACCTTTCCAAGAGAGACTTAGGAACATAAATCCATCTCCACAGGCGTTTAAGGAGATCGACCGAATCTCGTGTAGGAAATTCTTTGGTACAAACATAGCTACCAATAACCTGAGCCACCTAAACAGGGTCCTAATAACCAAAGCAGAAGAGCTAGATGCCTTTCAAAACCATTTCGCCGAAATATATTCAGAAAGGACTCCTGAACTGAATAGATATACTGAGACAAGGCTAATCACTAAATTGAACTCCTTCCACACCGCAACCGCCGAAAAAACCCTTGCACTATTTTCTGAAACGAACACAGCATTAGCACCTATTTTGAACAACAACATTTTTACCACACGCAAATGTCCCAAAACATTAGACACTAAACTGGCAATAATTTTTAACCATTGTATCAATAATGGTTACTTCCCCTTGGAATGAAAACTGTTTGAAAGGGTTATTGCCATCAAACTCGATAATTTCTTCGAAGAACAGAGCATAATCCCACACAACCAGCTCGGTTTTAAAAGGTCACATTCCACCGACCATGCGATTCTAGCTCTGACTAACGAAATCACGCACAATCTCAGGGATAAAGCCTGCACGGTGGGGTTAGATATAGATCTAGAAAAGGCCTTCGACGGAGTGTGACACAAAGGTCTGGTGTTTAAACTACTTGAGATCGGGATCCCACAGGAGATCACCAGGTTAATAAACAGTTTTTGAAAAATAGACGTACATACTTCAATCTCCATATCTCAGCTGTCCTCAAATACATTTCCGATCAAATCAGGGGTTCCGCAAGGTTCCATACTGGGTTCAACATTTCTATACACGACTTCCCGTTGAGAAATTTTGCAACAGATAGACCGGCAGCCATTCTATATGCTGACGACACAGTAATCCTAGCTCACGATGAGAAACCTCATCTAGCTCTAACAAAAATTCAAAGGTTTATACCCGAACTGACCAAATACTACAACAACTAGGGCTAAGGATTAACGAATTAAAGAGTGGGCTCATTTGTTTTCGCAATGCAAGTGGCAAGAGACACTACTCAGCAGTTAGAGGGAGTAAATCCTCTCACTTAAAGTAAATAATACAAATACCCCTAAAAGAAGAAATTAAGTACCTGAGAATTAACTTTCACAATAGACTACGCTTTAACCCACATGCCCCTTAAGAAAACTGAGACCACACTTTAACGCAAAATCAGTTTCCAAAAAAAAGCAAACTACTTATATATAAAACTCTAATCCGTCCCATAATCAGCTCCGAACGTCGGCAATGAACTTCAATCTTTTGAAAGGTAAGTTATTAGACACTGTGTTGGCAAATTTAGAAAACCAAACAGCCACAAATGGTACTCTAACAACCCACGATAAGCCATTAATTAGAAATATATTTAACACAAACAAAAACGACTCCTTAGATGACAACTACTATCTGTCACCTGTTAACATGCTGCACGAAAATTCCCGCCCAACTCTCTCGAGTAACTCTGCTGGTTACCTAAGAGTACTGTTCTTCGAGAAGGCATCCACGATAAACTACAGGGGGTAAATTGTCCCACAGTGGTTACTAATAATAATAATAATAAATTTTCCAAATCTAATGTTTGAGATTTTTGCCGAAAGGACCATGGACTGACAAACTGTTTGACTTAGGGGATTACCGAAATGGTATCTTTCTTTTATTATGTATCTAATATTGGCACAGAGACATATTGTTAATAGCACTGATAGGCTGATACTGATAGACTTATACTTCACTCTTAGTTAGATGCATCCGCATTCGTTATTTAGATCCATTGAATAGAAAGTAAGATCTATGGATAATTGAAAAAAATATTTTAAATTATAAATGAATTTCTAGTAAACCAAAGCGCTAAACCAAAAGTATAAGGGAAATCTATTATTTTTTCATGTATTCTGAATTTGGTAATGCCCAATAGTATTGTTAATTCGCTGTATTCTTTTGTGTCCGCAGAATAGAGCAGAACAAAAGGGGAGTTCTAGAACAAGGTACACAAAAGTACACATCAAGTGTACGAATACTCAAGCATTTAATCAAAGCTGTAACTATAATCAAATGTGCTAAACTTAAGGTTAATGCATTGTGACAAAATGGCTGTAATAATGTTTGTGACAATTTGACAGTTCTTCCAAGCCGAATAGCATGGGAAGTGGAACAAATTGTTTTTAGTTTTATCTTGCAGAAATAGTTTTGCTTGTCATTTTGACTCTTTTCCCCTAATACAAGTTTGTGCATGCTGTAAGTTCTTTTTCTTCCACTTTAGATTTACACAGGAACCGTTGTATTAATAATTGACTAATGTGTTAATTAGGACGGTGAAAGAGAAAGTATAGTCGTCACATTATAGAAGTATCTTACTCATGTGACAGTTTTGACAGAGCTGTTCTACTGTAAGAATATACTGTGGTGAGATTGCCCACTTCGCTATTGGACGCCATCATAGTAAGACGCTTTTTTTATCCACGTGTACGCGAAGTTTTCCCATCCTCAGAAGCGATTAAAATTCCCAGTGGTTAACTTATAAGATTTCTCCACCACGCAAATTCTAATTATAAAGTGCTTAAAGAATTGTTTTCAATTAACAATTAAATATTTGTGGGTTAGTAACGTTACACAAAATCAAGTGAAATTTTTAAGGTTAGTTTTTTACCGCCGTTGAACAAAACTTTTTACTTGGTTTTTGACACGTCATATCATAATTCCCTGACTTGACTCTGAAAACACGTCATGCTGGACGAAGAAGTGTCCATGCTGGTGGACCCTAGCGGATCCATCACATCAGCTTTCCGCACTACCTACTCTAATAAATACATCGGACATGTCTATTTCAACCAGCCAAAAACAAAAAGAAAGTCAAACGGATTCAAGTAATATAAATGATTCCACTCGTTCAGAAAAACCCATACATACAAAGCTTTCGACTTTAGCACCCCAACCAAACCCTTACTTTCCACGTCTACTAAAAGTGTCACCATCCCCACGTAGACGTCAAATGCAGGCATTAAAACCGCCGCGCTCAAATCTGCGAACATCCAAACTGTTTTTTACGACATTACAGACAAGGGTCCTTTCTGGGTTCTAGAACTATCAGTGAAGGTGAGGAAAGTTAAAAACGTCTAAGAGACATTGGTATAGGCGCTCTACTAAAGAGGAGCGACATTGTAGGCTTCACTAATATCAAGTAACATTCCTTCAATACCGTTTAGGTATATTTCCATAATTTTGCTACTGCCAACAAACTAGCTGCTTCTGACCAGCTAAGCACCAACTAAATGCTTTCATTCCTGCCTCATATGCACGTAAACAAGGCATAATCAAGGGAGTTGACCTCGACATCACAGATGATGAAATTTTAAACAACATCTCTTCTCCAGTCCCGGTTGTTGGGGTGGAAAGATTCAAGAAAAAAATCTCAGAAAAATCCTTCCAACCTACGAGCATCGCAAAACTCTCTTTCAAGGCAAATACAATACCCAATGAGGTCGCAATGTATGGTGCTCTACGGCAGGTCGAGTATTACACATCCAAGCCAAAGCTATGCATGAAATGCCTCAGATGGGGCCACAAGGAACCGTAATGCAAAGCCACCAAATCTACATGTCCCAATTGCGCGCTGGATGACTGTCAAGGCGGCTGTAAGACAACCCAACTATATAATAATTGCAAAGGAAAGTACAGAGCCGATTCACCTGAGTGCCCTGCCAGGTCACTTGCAACACGGCAAAGATGCTAATCACGCAGTCCTCACCTTCAACAAAGACTACACCCTCTTCCAATAGATTCGAACTGCTCACAGATATAACCGATGACATCTCGTTTCCCTCTTTAGTTTCCTCTAAAAGAGCAAGAGTTCCGGAAGCAGAAGCAAACAAGGTCCTCATCAGGAGACCCTATTCTAGCGTCACCAAAAATACCCCATCCCCAAACCCAGGTCCCCACGGTAAACACGTGGGGTAGAATGAACAAGACTGCATCCATCTTCATCTGAGGCACGCACCAAATCGGAGCTAAGGTTACCAGCAAACCTGAAGATACGAATTTTTCCAATAGAGGGCTGACAAAATTTCAAAGGGAGTAACTTTCTAATTACCATAAGTTAAGCCTTTTAATACTTTCCAAGTTCCGACCCCACTCAATATTTTATTCTTATTAAACTTGAGCGCAAGCAAACTTTTCGCCAAGGAGGGCCACATACCCTTTAAGCCATGGCCACCGCACCAAAAGAACAAAACAGCTACCAGTTACTGGGTGGTATAACATTTACAGAAGACCGAAAAAGTGGAAAAAAGAGAGGCTAGCCCGAGACCCTAACTGAGGAATTTTCCGCACTAATAAAAAAGGCCCTAACCCAGCACGTGAAGCTAAATTTGTCGTAGTACACACCACAAAGCCTTAAAGGACGTAAACCATTTCTTGCTTCGCAAAGCAATAGATTGCATTTCCACAACCTCTTCCATCCTCAGAGACGGCAGGCTACTATTGTTATGCAAAAATAAGGTGATAGCAGAGAAGTTTCATGAAACTCTCAATAAGGATTCATTTAGAACACCGCGTTAATATCTCTCGAAGAGAAAGAAATTGTGGACGGGCTTAGCAGCTATGGAGTTGTTGAAGCTATGCATATTAAAACAAAAAAAAAGCGGGACAGATAGAAAAACAGGACTAATAATTTTATTATTCGATCGTTTCTCCCTTCCCAAGGTGATCACAATCGGATTCAAAATAGTCCATGTTACAGAGTACTTCCCTAATCCGATGAGATGCAGGAAGTGCCAAAAATTAGAGCACACAATTAATATTACCACCTTGCGTCAATTGTAAAACAGATGGGCATTCCTCTACGGATAGAAAATGTCCAATGTACATACAGGAGAAAGACATCCTTCAAATAAGAACACAAAAAAAGTACTCTAAATACGAGGCAAAAAAAATATACTTCGCCAACCGTCCTTTCTCTAGCACAAGAACAATTGTCCAACAATCCTATTCTGCAACTGTCCAACTACCCCAACTGGTCTCTCCTCCGCTACTCCGTACAAACAGAAATACAGGTATCACACCACAACAATTACAAACAAACACAGTGCCCAAGTCAAACAAACAGCAAGAACCCAGCCTTGCCACAGCAGCAAGGAAGCCCGTCACACAAGATACTTTAAGCACCGTAGTTTCCTCAACCGCAAAAGAAAACAACAAGACCATCACAAAACACAATACAAATCCTATCCATACGCCCGCGGTCCATATAAACATGCTACAAAGAGAGAGCAACCTCAATGTATTAACAATGAATAGCAACCCAAACACAACACCCACAAGACAAAGCTCTCTCGTCGAAGATAAACAACTACTAAACTTCACTCCAAAATCTAAAGCATTATTGATAACATAATAGTTGGATGTCGTAGCAGCACCAGTGACTCCGATTTAGATAATCCTATTAACTGCACCGAAATAATTAATGTAAACAGTGGCGGACTAGGCCTAATCGACCAGAACTTATACATAGCCCCGAGCAATTTAACGCCCGAGGCAGAGGTAATCGAAATAGACGAATTAAGTCCATAATTACCACACAGGGATCCATTTATCCAGATCCTCAGAACATCTCTGACAAACTCCACCAGAGGCCTTATCAACCTTCCTTTCCTACAAACTTTAATCCTCAGATACTCACCCCATATAATTTTACTACAGGAAATCAAAACTCTTGGAAGGCGACGGACCAGAACGAATGGGACAATACAGGATGTTTACAACAACAAAACATACGAAACAAGACGAAGCGGAGCAGCTTTCCTACTCTAGAATTATCAACGTTACCACCATTCTAACACTTACTCTCAAGGTGGAGACAAATCCTCCAGTAAACATCACTAATGTGTACGTGGAGAATGACGTATACCTCCAACCGGAACACCTTCAAGAAATCGCCAACGCAACTATATAAAATCCGATAATAGCGGGTGACTTCAACGCCCACAGCCCGTTATGGGGATCCATTCGGCCCAATCGAAAGAGCAATACTATCAGTAACTGGATCAGTGAGGAGGGATACGCTATACTCAATGACGGATCGCCTACACATCTCAGCACACTAAACACTCTCACCCACATTGATATTACTCTGACGTCCCCAAACTTAGCGACCTATTTCTCCTGGCAGACCCACCAAACTCTTGAAGGCAGTGACCACTACCCAATTCTTGTCACTTCGAGAGTCGAAACAGCCAACAATAAGGCAACCACCAGATTCCAGGAGGCTAAAGCTGACTGGACTAAATTCCAAGCTCTAGTAACTCAGAGAGCGATCAACTAACCAGTCAGCAGGAAAATAAACCAAGAAGCTGCCAGAATCAAAAAAAATATTGAGGTCAGCCGAGGCTTCCGCCATTCCGTCATCATCCCCAAAACGAAACACCCAACCCTGCTAGATGAACCAAGACATCCTCTCAAAGATCTGATCCAAAAATAGGGCATGAAAGAGATTCCAAAGGCATCCTACGACAGAAAACTCCAAAGCTATCGTAGGGAATCGGCAAACACCAAGAACGATATCAAGGACGCGAAAAGGAATTCTTGGGAACTTTTTGCTAGCACAATCAATCCCGACGCGTAGAGAGAGGTCAGATCAATATCCGGTAACAGACCTGCAGGCCCCATTGCCAACCTGATAACACCCAGCAGGAAGATAACTTGCTCCACGGAGATTGCCTGCGAGTTCGCCCAAACTTGGTCGGGCTACTAGTCTAATAACAATTTCACCCAAAATTTTAAAGCCAACAAGCTAAATTTTCCTTAACGGATACGCCCTATTCACCCGACCCAGCCAGAAACTTCTCATGCCCAATCAACCTTGAAGAACTCAATTATACGTTGAGTCTCCTTAAAGGAACAACCCCGGTCTCGATAGGATCTCTTATCGCATGATAAAGGAAGCCCCCACTTCGTTCAATATGAGGTACATCTCTCTCTCTTGAACACTATCCTGGACAAAGGAATCTTCCCGCATAAATGGAAAGTTGCCACAGTTGTCCTCATACCCAAGAGATCCGCTAATTCTTATTCTGTGACAGACTATAGGTCAATCTCCTTGTTACCATGCCTATCCAAAGTACTCGAAGAGATCCTAACCAAGCGACTAAGTCCAATTCTGGAGTCCACCCTCTTTGATGCACAACATGCTTTCAGACCTGGTAGAGGGACACTATCTCTCATTCACCAATTAGAGAGTTACCTAACAGAAGGGTTAGCTCAAAGGCATCATGCGGTAGTAGTATCAGCAGACTTGGAAAAAGCCTACGACCTTGTAGGCAGACACTTAGTAGCTAAACGCTTGTGTCTGGGCTATTGATCTCAAGTTCATCCAGCTCGCTTTAAATTTCCCTACCCACAGAAAAATAAGAGTCAAGGTCAATGGATTCCTGTCCCCACTTTTATCCCTGGACAATGGAGCTCCACAGGTGCCCCCTTTTCTACAAGCATTTTTAAAACATATATATATTCCTTATGCACCCTATTAGACCAAACAACAAATGTAAAGATCTTGATTTATGCTGATAATCTCCTAATTGTAGGTCACAGCCAAGGCCGAGAAGCAAATTCACAGATGGGAGATGCCTTCAACAAGACCAACACCTGGGCCAATCAAAATGGTGCCCAGAAGAGAAACTGGAGCTGCTGCACGTTTGCCGAAAGAGACAATGTTTTACCGACAGATGCTGGACCGTAAAGAGCGCCCTCAACTTAGTTGCAAAAGGAGCAAATGACTCAACAGGTCTATGTGGCCAAGCTAAACCCGGAGCCCAGCATAGCCAGCAGAGCTATATGCAGTTCAGCAAGTAATTCGGATTGTTGTATACCAACAACCAAAGATAAAGAAATTTATGCATGCATAACAAAATGCATCCATAAATTCCTTTAATTCTGAAGTGGATCCAAAAATGTATTCATAAATTAACATGAGCCAATTTATGTCTGAAATGCATCCAAGAATTCCAGGGCTCAAATTCAAGTACCTGTGCCAGGCTATCTAAGTAGCACATATACAAATCATTTTTTCATGTCCAAACGGACGTAGTCATAGTCAAGGGCGCATGCTCCAAATAATTCTGTCTGCACTACAAGAAATTATGTGACCGTGAGAAAGACGCGCATGCTTATTTCATTCAAGTAAACAGATCAAGTGTCGAATGAAATATTCAACCGCTAAACATTTTTCGATGGGTCAGCATAATTAGCTGTGAGAAAAATGCGCTTGCTTATCTCATATTGCAATCCGCCGTCCAGGAAAATTTAACAAGTGGACATATTTTTACCATGTGAAATTTTGTGGCTCGTTTTCACGAATCAGCAATGTTGGACTGTAGGAAAGAATTGAACAATTCTAATTGACTGATTCTTTCTCCGGTCAGACATGCTGATTTTGGGGAATGGGTGACACGAAGATTCCTATAGGTCAATTCAAGTGATCAATGAGAAGGCTGAAACAACTGAGCCTTTCTTTAAAAGACTCCTCGTCGCTGGACATGAGGAAAGCAGTTTTCAGTTGGCAGTTTTAGTTCGCAGTTTAATTTAGCAGTTTTGATCTAGGAGTTTGACTATAACAGTTAATTTTCTGTAGTCAACTTTGAGCAGTTGTGGAACTTCAAAAGAATTAAGTTAATAACGGTGGTTCTCGCGTTTTTAGTAGAAGTTTTCTATTAAAAGTTTTTATTGTAATAAAAGTCTTTTTCTAATAGAAGTTTTTTTTTTTGCAAAAAATAAAGTAACTGAATTTCGAAAATAAAAATCTTTTAATTTGGTGAAACGATTCCGCGATAAGTCGTGTGGTACCGTTGGGTACATCCCTTTATAAAATAAATAGTTAACCTTTTACGAAAAGGAAAATATATTTGTAGAAACTCGTGAGGACAAACAGGAGCCAAGAACCACAGTGTATTCCTCTTCTCCTGGGAATACACAAAAGGATGGCGAAGGACCAAAACAAACCAGTCACAGTGTGCACAGACTAAAGGCTACTATAGACGCACTACGAAAAAGGAAGAATAGCTCTCCACAAGTTGAACTGACCAGAAATCTCCTTCGCGATTCACGCGTATCTTAGCATGGATACCTGGACACACGGGTATCCCAGGAAATGAAAAGGCAGACCAACTAGCCAAACAAACAGGAAGAAGCAATAGCCTAGGCAGACGAAAGACTGATAGCAAACATTGCCCAAAAAAACCTAACCAGGAAAAAGCAAGCTGCATGGGACCGAACCAATACCTTCCTTAACAGCCGTTGGCCCACCCTTGACAACCACGCTTCAACCCTGAACTCAACAGACTACAAACAGTAACGCTAACTAGACTGAGACTTGTCACACATGACTAACTCACGGACATTTAATCGCTAACTCCCCAGGCCCACATGCTCACAATGTCAAAATGCGCTATCAGTGCAGCACCTCCTGATAGATTGCCCAATGTCACAGAACACAATAAACTACAACGACCTCACCACTATCCTTCACCCCAACCAGCCCCGAGATTCCCAACTTTTCCAGCTCATTACCCTAATTAATATCCAACTCCCCATCTAGAATAAGATTAAGTTAGCGTAGATAGGGAAAACAGGTTTTAGTTCACATAACTAGGTATAGCATAGGTAAGACAATTTTTTCTAGGACAAATAAAATAGGACCCTTAAAAATGCACATACGTACGTATACAATGTTAAAAATAGAAAAATAAGCAGAAATAAAATATTATAATAGGTTAAGGTAGAGCATAAGCGCCATATGGTCTAGGACGGAAAGCGAATGTTTTTCAGGATACGCAAGCATTTATTTATTTATTTATTCCGTCTACCGATATACAATCTTACAGACTAAGAAGGAGAAATGATACCTATGTGTATTACGTATAAAAAAAAAACTTTATATATATATATGTATATACAGGGTGTCCCGTAATTCGACATCAAGCCGGAACCGGGTGATAGACCAAATCGTAGCAGTTACCAGAAAAATACAAAAAAAATCTAAGTCATGTATTTTTCAAATTATAGGCATTTCTTTTGTTTTCGAGAAAATGTACACCTTGTGATGGTTTTTTAGCTCCTGTTGCTACAAATCTTTACTTTTTTTCAATTTTATTTTTCTTATGTAATCCCGAATAGTGCTTATGTAACCTGTTGTTTTAAGTTCTAAGCCAACTGCTCCAGCTTGGAAGAAAATGTCACATTTTGCCGAACCAACAATATAAAATATAAAAGTTGACGCATTTAATAAGGATTCTAAAATGGTACAACACTTGCTACATTATTTCTTAGATTACGGAAAAACATTTTTTTTCTTCAAGAAACCCAGTTTCGAAAAATTTCTTTTCACCTACTAAAATTGATTCTAGTGTACCCAAAGCTTGCCTTAAGAGCGTAACTTTAAGATTCTAGCTTGAGTGAGACGGAGAGTCATTCCATGAAGTGTGAGTGAGACAGATAGTGACGCTTTCAAGTTAGAGATGCTAACTTTTTGTTAAATTTAGGACAAAAGTATAGCTCACCGAATATTACAAAAACATGAGCTCCACCCATACCATGTACAGCGAGTACAAACCCAGCTACCTTGGGATTATCAACCTCGGGTTGCGTTTGGCAAACGATGCTACAAAGACAACGGGAATATCCGAGATTCTTCGGAGAAAATTTTGTGGTCGGATGAAATGACATTTAAAAGAGACGGTTACATGAACCTACACAACTTACACGAGTGGCACGTAGAGAATCCGAATTTAATGAGGCAAAATAGATCTCAATATCGTTTTAAAATAAACATGTGGAAAAGTCATAGGACCTTTTGAATTGCCAGAGGTCTTTAATGCTGAGGTTTATTTAGATTTTTTGCAAAACCATTTACCTAATTTACTGGAAGACATGCCACTAAATATTTACAGAGAGATGTGGTATCAGCAAGACGGCTGCCCAGCGCACTATGCCCTTTCAGTTAGAGAATATCTCAATGAAGAATATCCGGACAGATGGATAGTGCGGTCTGGTACGATCTCGTGGCCGGCCCGTTCACCTGATCTAAAATCTAAATTTACTGGGAAGCAGTAAAAGAGAAAGTTTATAAGTCAATTGAAAATTTAGCTGAGCTTCGGTAAAGAATTACGGAAGCAGTTGAATTTGTCAACAACGGAAGAATTGCCCGTCTGATAACCCGATCTTTTTTAAGAAATGTCGAGCTTGTATTGAAGCTGAAGGAAGGCAGTTTGAACATCTTTTGTAAATAATAAATATTAGCATCCAAATAATTGGTGTTTAATTTTAAAATTAAGGAAAATTTGTCCTAAATTTAACAAAGTTAGCATCTCTAACTTGAAAGCGTCACTATCTGTCTCACTCACACTTCATGGAATGACTCTCCGTCTCACTCAAGCTAGAATCTTAAAGTTACGCTCTTAAGGCAAGCTTTGGGTACACTAGAATCAATTTTAGTAGGTGAAAAGAAATTTTTCGAAACTGGGTTTCTTGAAGAAAAAAAATTTTTTTCCGTAATCTAAGAAATAATGTAGCAAGTGTTGTACCATTTTAGAATCCTTATTAAATGCGTCAACTTTTAAAGTTACTTGCCAGACTGGCGTAATACATTTTTTTTTTTCAGTACAGTCAGTTAAAGTTCAACGAATTATTAATTTTATATTGTTGGTTCGGCAAAATGTGACATTTTCTTCCAAGCTGGAGCAGTTGGCTTAGAATTTAAAGCAAGAGGTTACATAAGCACTATTCGGGATTACATAAGAAAAATAAAATTGAAAAAAAGTAAGGATTTGTAGCAACAGGAGCTAAAAAACCATCACAAGGTGTACATTTTCTCGAAAATAAAAGAAATGCCTATAATTTGAAAAATACATGACTTAGATTGTTTTTTATATTTTTCTGGTAACTGCTACGATTTGGTCTATTCACCCGGTTCCGGCTTGACGTCGACTTACGGGACAGGGTGATTCAGATCAAGATACCTTCCGGTATACCACGCGATTCCTTGAGGTAAGCTGATCATAAAATAGTTCCACTTACCCCCCTCCCCCCTAGGAACCTTCCTTTAGGAGCTGTGGCCAGTTAAAGAATTCGCCAATATTCGAGAGAATAACTGAGTATAACTTTTGAACCACCCTATAGATTTTGGTTATTGTTAGCTTATTAAATATCCAAGAATAGTAGCTGTCGAAGAGTGTATTGCCAAAAATAATATAACATAAAGATATCGCACAGCCCATGCTACGCCTGTGCTAAAGTTGGACGAAGAAAATTGTGTTCGGGTTTTATTAGTAGAACCCAGATTCCCCTATTTTAAAAAATACCAACGCCACTGAACACTTTGTTCTCAGCTTTGCCAACTCTCTGGAATTGTTTTCCTTTCTCATCTCTTTGCATGCGCACACAGCTTTTAGCATACAGAGAAGTGTAGGTGCAAGAGCCATATATGCACATGAAAGGCAGATTAGTATGTGTATGTATACTTTCGTCTTTTTCACGAATGGGAGAAAAGAACTTGGCTATTCATTATTATAGTGTGACTGAGGCAACGTGTTAAAAACAAAAATCGGGAGAACGTAGGATTACCCGAACGACAAAATCTTATTAAATCCCTCAAAATCCTATCAAACTGTTCATAATAATGTACTTCGGGTTACACTACCTCCCATTTTTAAGAAAAAGATAAATTTAGCTATGGCCAAGATGCTGAACGGAGATATAAAATTCCTCTCAAATGAAATTCTCATTTTTCCCAAAAATATCAGAGAATCCAGCATGAGTTTCTTCTACTTAATCTCTTCAGAGCAAAACGAATGTAAACAGAAACCCGTGCTGCTCAAATAGCATAGAAAATACACTAACAAACATTGTTCATGCTACAAAAAATATTGGATAATTCTCACAATATTTCAGCAAAAACCGGTTTGCACAATAGCGCGGGAACATTTTTTGAGAGATGAGATTTTTAAGTTAACTTTGGTTTTACGCCACAACGAAAATGGATCAAGTTTCGAGGAGAAAATTTATAATGATGTGGTTACTCTTCGACGTTACTTTAAATTCTACGAAGATTTAATTTTTCGAAAAAACTTTGTTTTTATGAAAATACTCCAATATAAATATTTGTATCTACATAGGTATATAAATTTACAATATTATATTATAGATATTTATAACAGTATATTTCCCGCGGATTTTAGTCACACGATGGGAAAGGTTAAGAGAAAAATGGAAATCAAATGCAGTTTAGATCATTGCAGAAATTCGAGGTGGGAGACTGAAAATTTAAAAATATTCAAATTTCGTTCAGATTCCTTTTAATATTTGGGTTAAAATACGTAATCTAAACTGTGTAGATTTTTTTTCGTCTTAATCAAATCAGCAAATTATTTTTATTTCCATAATAAAAAAATTAAAATCAAAAATACTCGTAATTATCCTCGATTATAAAAAATTAAAATTAAAAATAATTATTATTTTTTATCTGAAATCCGAAAATTAACAATTAATAATTTTGCCCTGATTCGTTCTATTGACTCATAAGGACAGTCATAATTAGTCATGACTTCTGCTATAAATTTTTTTCGCCCTAAGTCGCGTGATTAAATCTAATGCCATACAATTACTTTGTGACCCGATGTTCCATACCTGTGCGACGATTCATGGTCTTATTCAAATCTTGATTATGCATATAGTCTACCTAATCCAATAATTCCAATTTCCGAAAAATTTTCTCTTGTACCAATAATGTTCATTTGAAATATAAATACATACATGTGTATGCTATACAGGGTGTTTCCCACTAGGAGGTCAATAGAGCGGGAGGTGATAGTACTCACCTAGACGAACCAAAAATTGTATGG
Source organism: Dioctria rufipes (assembly GCA_963924295.1). Taxonomy (NCBI): domain Eukaryota; kingdom Metazoa; phylum Arthropoda; class Insecta; order Diptera; family Asilidae; genus Dioctria; species Dioctria rufipes. Next base: position 111,044,604 of record OZ002742.1, on the reverse strand, counting down.
CAGGGGAGGGGGGGGGGGGGGGCATATGAACCGTTTAGGAGTTACAGGGCGATTAAGAAAAAAAGCTAGTTATTCACAAAACACCATGTATCTTAAAAACTACAGGGTGTACGGTCACAGTTAAGAGCTCATTGTATGCAGAACTTCATGGCCTTTCCAACGACTACTCAATCAGCCACATACCCATCAAGAATTATGGTTGTCTAAACTAAAAATTTCGGATTTTCTTACTGTTTTTTTTTTAATTTAACCTCTATTATTTTTGCAACAATGTCATTAACATAACTTTTTTTTATAAAAACTGTAAACTGTAGACTTTCCTCTTTAAGTTGACCTATTACATGCAATGTGCTATCTGAAGCCCTCTAAACTTATTCTCAAATCTATTTTCAAACCTATTCTCAACGATAATTTGTTCCCTTAGCACGTCATTTTAAAAAATATCGTCTAATTTCGATGTGACCGGAGTAGGTTATGAGATAATAACTGTTTAACGGCTACAGTTAACACATAGGGTGTAATAGGTCATATTAAAGAGGAGAGTCTACAGTTTACAGTTTTTATAAAAAAAAGTTATGTTAACGACCTTATTGAAAAAATTATACAGGTTAAATTAAAAAAAAAGGTAAGAAAATCCGAAATTTTTATTTTAGACAACCATAATTCTTGATGGGAGATGGGTATGGGGCAGATTGAGTAGTCGTTGGAAACGTCATGAAGTTCTGCATACAATGAGCTCTTAACTGTGACCGTACACCCTGTAGTTTTTAAGATACTGGGTGTTTTGTGAAAAACTAGCTTTTTTTCTTAATCACCCTGTAACTCTTAAACGGTTGTTATGTACCTAAAAATCACAAAAGAGGAATAACATAACATATGATATTAGAAATTGAATCAGTCTTCAAATTCAATTCAATAAAATATTCCAAATTATAAATTTTAACATAAGCTAATCATGCCTAAAACATGGTTAGCTTATCTATTCAATCAGTGAAGAAAATTGCGCGCCGCAATTTAAATCGACGGGACGGTGACTGATGTTTATAAAAACATCAAATTTCATTTTTTCAAGCCACCGTTCGACGAAAAATATTCTGGACTTGTTTAATCAAGTCCAGAATAAATGAAAATTTTCTCAGGGTAGAAATGCAACTATGCATTTTCTACCCTGAACGAGGGCTCTTGATCGCGACGAAAGTGATCAAGAGCCGAGTTGATTTTAAAAGATTATACGCGGCGGTTCGCAGTGGAATTGAAAAACAGTGTTGAGGTTTGAAAAAAAAAAGTTGGTTCGGTTTCGGCGGATTGGGTCGGTCTATGAAAAAGAGTTTTTGTAAGAAGTCTATGCAAAAAAGAGTTTTTATAAAAGTTTATGTAAAAAAAGAGTTTTTGTAAGAAGTCTATACAAAAAAGAGTTTTTATAAAAGTTTATGTAAAAAAGAGTTCTCGTAAGAAGTTTATGTAAAAAAGAGTTTTTGTGAGAAGGTAATGAAAAAAAGAGTTTTTGTAAAAGTTTGTGTAAAAAGGAGTTTTTTATAACAGTTTATGTAAAAAGGAGTTTTTGTAAGAAGTTTATGAAAAAAAAGGAGTTTTTGTAAAATAAAAAAAAGGTGTTTTTAGATAAAGCCCCTGCCAGAGTCACACGAAGGTACGTAACAATTGGCGTAGACGGTAGGATAGAGGAAGTCTACTTTAAACAAACGAAGTATAAGCGCTCGAAAACCCTCTATCCTACGAATCAAAAAGGAGTTTAGGACGAGATCGAATACTGGGCAAGACACCCTACCCTCCGCCTGAAGTTGAGTCTGGCTTTAGGAGTATTTCGATCTTGTCGGCTCCCAACGCTCGGGGTAGGACAGCTTTAACTGCCTCTGTTTGTAAAACACGCAGCCACCCCCTCATCAAAGCACAAAGTGCCAACGTGGGACGATAGCGGGCTTCATCACAGCCCAGGAACAAAAGACGTCCATAGCCGAAAATTCCAACGCGAAACTTGAAGGAAGGTCAGATACACTCCAATCTGCGATCCGGAGCTGAAAGGGACTTCGAAGTAGGCAACGCGCCCGCCTTTCAGCTTTTATCCAGGGGTATTTAAGTAGGCCACGGGCCCCCCCCCCCCCCCCGGCAGCAAAAGAACTTCAACCGAAAAACCCAGCGATCCTGAATTGAGAGGGACCTCGAAGAAGGCAATAAGCCCCCCTCTCAATTTGAACCAAGGGAATGACGGCAGAAGCCCCCCTAGCTGCAAATTTCACAAACGGTGGTCCATGAGTGAGGAAAGCTCCCACCAGAAGACGCCGCAGGAAATCACACCAATTCCACCAACTCCACAACAATCTTCCTCACCGGGCGACGCACAGGACGATCCGTCCCGGTACGAAGGAGGCAACGCGGGAGCAACATCCGCAACAGAGGGTGCTAATCAAACACCCGCAACAAATTCACCACCAAGAGAAGTCACGTTAAGGAGCGGGACAATCCTAACAGGTCCCCAAGTAAGATCTTCCAATTTAAATCTAGAAAAATATTTAAAGTATTTAGAAGGGAAAGTGCGAGACTCCTCCGAACTTTCGGTTATACAGTGCGATTCTATTGACAAACAAATTGCCAAGTCTCGGGAACGAAGGCTTGAGCAAATCGCAAAATTTAAAGAAAGCACTGAAAAGTTCAAAGAGAGCCTGGAGGAGTTTGGAGAACTCTCGCACTCGCTCGAAGTTAAAAATAAAAATAATAGTGTAGATTTAAGTGAAAGTGCCAACGACAGTGTCAGTGATTCCACCGTGAGTGAAATCCTTTTGAACTGGCTGGAAACCAGCATAGAAGAAACTAGCTTCCCAAAAGTGTCAAACTCTAGTTTCAGAATCCTCAATTTAAACATGGCAAATTCTAACTGCCCAGCTCGTTCCCCTATTTTCGGGAGAACAACACCCAAAATTGAGCCTTGAGCTCCAAACTTTCCTAGGATGCTGCAGGCAGGTAATCCAGTGCATTTCGGTGGAGGAACTATCAGCATTTTTGCAAATCTTCCCCACCAGACTTCGAGGCGAAGCTTACCAGCTTTTTGCCTCAAATATGCCCACTACTTTCAAAGAAGTAGAAGAACGGTTAAATCGCACGTACCTGCCTAGAGAAACTTACCAGGAACTGGTAAATAAATTAATCACTACAAGGCAGTATCCTTTGGAAAACCTCACAGCCTTCACGGCACGAGTGAAACAGATGCTGGCACTATGTAATGAAGCAGCAGAGTCCAAATATGGAGCCACGGCAGCACTAGCTGTTAAAACGCAGCTCGAGGACTTTGCCAAAAACGCACTGAAAACAGGCGTAAATAACCCATATATGTGCCAATATCTTCTGACCATGACAGACGGCACGGTGGATGACCTCGTACAAAGAGCACTTGACATGGAACGTCTCTAGCAAAGTGCTCTATTCCTGCAACCTCCAGGGCAATTTCAACAAAATGTGATACAAAATCCGATACCCCATTCAATAAGTGCAACAACACCAAATAACGCACAATTTAGCCAATTTAATTCATCAGCTAATCACAGCGTACTTACTCCCGGCATAATGCCATTCGCTCAAGTTTCTCAGACCCTGCCAAACACAACTAGTCACATTCAGCAGCCGCAGTTCACACAGCCAAACACATCACCATACATCAAACAGGAGCCAAGATCTCCTAATAAAAATTATAATGTACAAAATAAAAATCATTATTTAAATAAAATCAGTTGTAGTTTTTGTAATCTAAGAGGCTGATTGCCTCAAAAGGAAAAATACGCCTTATTGTGTGAACTGCAAAATGTATAATCATGACGTGCGTGACTGCAGAAGAAACAATAATAGTTTCCAGAGACCACATAACAATAACAAATCAACGACCAAGAGCTCCACAAGATCCCAACAATTCTAGAGTATAAAACGTGCATAAAAAGTGCGAATTTTGTGGACGTTCCGGACATGCAGTAAATAACTGCCAACAAAAACGTAAATGGGAAGCCCGGAGTCAGGGAAACGACGTACAGTCGACCCAAAACTCCCCGGCTCGACTATAAATCTCCCATCTAATAAAATAGGGTCTCCTCAGCAGCCCGATTCCAGTGTCGCTACAGTAAAACTTCCTTTAGACATAGGCCTGAACGGCCAAACTAAACTAGTAGTAGACACAGGCGCTGAGGTTAGTATAATAAAGAAAAGGTCATTAAAAGATCTTAACACAATTAACCACAATGAGGTATGCACACTTCAGACCCCATTTGGTACCGGAAAGACGCTGGGAAATTGCCAGGGAAACTTCGTTTTCAAAAACAAAATTCCCTGCAAGTTTCACGTCGTAAAGAACTTGCCTGGCCTTTCCGATGATGGACTTCTAGGAAATGATTTCCTAGCAAAAAACTGTAACGTTGAGGGTCCTAATAAGGCACTAAGGTTTCCTCGCACGGAGACTAACCCCGATGACTTTGCTTTGTCATTGATGTTTGAAATGGACAAGCTACATTCCGAAAAAGCAGTCGAAGTAAGAACACTTGCAGAAGAGGTAGAGTCTAAACAGGCTGAACTATCCACCTGCAGTGTCTTCAAGGCTTCTCAAACGAGAAGAGCTGGCTGCCAAGCTCCAAAAGAGCTCAATGAATGTGAAAAAAGCTGTCTGGGCGAACAAGAGACCGATGAAATCAGGCAGCAATTGGTTACCTTTAAGGAACCAATCTGCATACCTGCGCGCTCGCAAATTGTTGCCCCAGTCCCATTACAAACTCAAGAAGAAATGCTCTGTTTATTCCAAGAGATAAGCGATGGAGTCTTCTTGGCAAACAGTTTGCTGTCACCTGGAGAAGAATTAGTGCTGGTTAGTATTCTCAACGCTAACAGTCGTCAAGTAGTCATACATAGCTTAAAGTTACAGCTATATCCAATAAACGACTACACCATAGTCCCATTAACCCACACAAAAGCCCACAACCATACGCACATTCCCATACCAAATATAGAGGCAATATCAAACACCACAAGTCAAACAGGAAGAAAAAGTCAACCCAAGGTTCAGCTGAAAAATCAGCAATTTTACAACATGTACGATATCTATACCCGGATTATGAAATTCCGGACGACCAAAAACAATACCCGCGTAATTCTAGGCTAGAGCAAGAACTCAGTCTAGACCGACCCAAATTTGACCGCGGAAGAAAAAATTTCGATATCAGGACTCTGCGAAGAGTATAACGATATCTTCTTCATCAAAGGTGACAAACTCACCTATACAAATGCAATAACGCATAACATCCCATTGGTGCAAGATCAAGCACCAATCAATCAAAAAATGTACCGCTTACCTGAAACACAGCGGAAAGTAATTAATGAGCAGCTAAAAGAAATGCTAGACAGCGGGATAGTCCAGTCTAGTAAAAGCCCTTGGAATTCACCTCTACTAGTTGTCCCCAAGAAAGCGGGACCTGACGGTGAAAAAAGGTGGCGCGTCGTTGTCGACTTTCGTAAATTAAACGAAAAGACAATTGGAGACGCATTCCCGCTACCCCGAATCGAGGATATTCTCGACCAACTAGGTCACGCAAGGTATTTCACCACTCGATTTGGCCAACGACTACCATCAAGTCCTTGTTGACAAAAGAGATCGACATAAAACTGCTTTCAGCACAAGTTATGGGCACTACGAGTTCAAGCGTATGCCATTCGGGCTCAAAGGAGCCCCCGCCACATCTCAACGCCTAATGAAGTTCGTCTTAACAAGCTTACAAGGCCTCGAATGTTTTGTCTACCTAGATGACATTGTCATCTATGGTAAAAATTTAAACGATCACAACGAAAAGTTGAGAAAAGTCTTCAATAAGTTGAGAGAGAACAACTTGAAACTGCAGCCAGAGAAGTGCCAGTTTCTACGAAGAGAAGTTGTCTACCTGTCAGACCAAGTAAGACGGCCTGCGTCCAAACATTTCCTGTTCCAAAAACAGTAAGGCAAGCTCAGTCATTTTTAGGACTTGCCAATTACTACAGGAAATTCATTCCAGACTTCTCCAAAATTGTACGTCCAATCACGAATTTACTCCGAAAGGATGTAAAATTCACTTGACAGAGAGATGCCAGGAAGCATTTCAAAGCATAAAAAATGCTTTAATTTCACCACCACTTTTGATCTATCCCGATTTCACAAAATCTTTTAATCTTACTACGGACGCAAGTAACGAGGCTCTAGGAGCTGTTCTTTCTCAAGGAGAAGTCGGAAAGGACCAGCTCATTGCCTACGCAAGCCGCACTTTAAACAAAGCCGAAAGAAATTACTCTGCTATAGAGAAAGAGTTATTGGCTATAGTCTGGGCTACCAAGAATTTCAGGTGCTATCTTCAAGGCCGGAAATTCACGGTCTATACTGACCATAAACCTCTCAAAGGTGTCTTCAATGTGAAAGACCCTACTTCCCGTTTGGTGAGATTTCACCACAAATTATCCGAATTCGATTACAACATCGAATATAAACCAGGGAAGTACAACACTAATGCCGATGCACTAAGTCGCATCCCTCAAGCATTAAAGGAAGACAGCTTAGGCAATACCTTAACGGTAAAAGCTCTAGTCCACCACACGATGGACTCAGATGTGGAGGAAGACAATTCCCCAAATAATAAAAAAAAAAGAAATCCGCTCATTGCTTCGTCGTGACTCGAGCTCAGAAGTAAAAGGCTCAAGAGACAATAAATAGCTCCAGTGTGGAGACAGAAGAGCACACGAAAGCGGACCAAAACGAAATTCTACTCACAGAGGCGGAAACACTAAACCCAACATCGCTTGATCAAAAAGTAAGTACTGGCAAGACACTCGAAGTTATTACGAGCCCCACGGAGATTCAAACAATTTTAAAAGATTATCACGATTCTCCATTCGGTGGCCATCAAGGTATCATAAAAACTTACAAACGTATAAGACGCAAGTATTGGTGGAGACACATGCTTAGCGACATCAAGAAATACATTAAAAAATGCCCAAAGTGCCAGACGATGAAAGCATCTCCACAATATAAAATGCCAATGGTTATCCCGGACATCGCAGAACAACCGTTCGACAAAGTTTACCTCGATATTGTAGGTCCATTAGAAGAGACCACATCAGGTAACAAATATATCTTGACCTTCCAAGATAATTTAACAAAGTTTGTCGACTGATATGCAATACCTAATGCAGAAGCAGTCACAGTAGCGCAGGTTTTCTTTGATGAAATCGTTACCATACCCAAAAGAATACTCACCGATCAGGGAACAAATTTCCTGAGTGAATTATTCAAAAGAGTATGTAAAAGAAGTTACAGACTTCAGCATACCACCCACAGTCTAATGGAGCACTAGAGCGTGCACATAGACCCCTAATAGAATACCTGCGAACAATCGTAGATGAAAATCCCAAAACATGGGACCAATACCTACGAACCGCTGCATTCGTGTACAACTACAGTGTACACGAGGGTACTAAACTTACCCCAATGGACTGCCTATACGGCTTCACAGCGGATGTCCCATCAAATTTAAAACGGGATCCCGAACCCGTTTACAATCATGATAGCTATTATCATATACTGAAATATAAGCTCCAAAAATCATATGCCACGGCAAGAAAGAGCTTATTGGCAAGTAAACAGCGCTCAAAGGGGTACTACGATAAGACTGTACGGCCCCTAACTTTCCATGTAGGAGACAAGGTCCTCATCAAGAATGAAAGCAGAAAACATAAGCTTTCTCAAATCTGGGTAGGACCTAATCAGGTAATCGCAATACCAAGTGATGTGAATACCACCATCAAAATTGGTAAACGTATCGTAACGGTACATAATAATCGTTTAAAACCATATTCCGAGTAAAAGCATGTTGAACAAAAATGAACCAGGTTGACTTGAAATTCCTACTACAGTGTCAATTAAACCTCATTTCAATACCTCCCCATAAAATTTTGCGGTGGAGTCACTCCACTGCCCAGTTTAAAACGGCACAATGCAAGTACAAATATGCTTAAAGGATTGTTTTCTTCCTCCGATTGTCCACAGAAATGGCGCTAAAATTCATCATATTTGCCCTCTTCATCCAGTACACAAAAGGAGAAATCGCTGACAAACCTTATGTAATAACCCAGCTAAATGACTCGGGTATACTTTTCGAAGACCTGGGGAATCTCATGGTATATCATGACACCTGGAATGTCCTCACCGAAATAGATTTGGATGAATTAGATGCCCAGATAAAGCTAGCAGAATATGCAGAGCACTTGGTGCATAAATTCTGCATAAATATAACAAACCCAGAAGACCTGTGTAACGTGCAGCAACTACACATACACGCTATAATAGACAGCGTACGAAAGCGCACGGAAACTATAAAGGAACTAGTACCAGGAAAACGCAAGGCCAGATCGCTATTTAACGAAATAGGCAGTGCCATGCACTATTTGTTTGGCACCATGAACAGCAATAACGAGAAAGAAATTTACAGCAGGTTAGAAGAACTTGAATCAAATACACAAGCCCTAGCCGAGCTAGAGAAACAACAAATCAGTGTTGTGAAAACTACCTTGGAAAAGATTCAAAAACCGCTGGCTATGCTAATAGACAGACAACAAAAAATAGCGCACCAGATAAACGATCTGGACCATGTGGCCGATGATTTAACTAGGAGGCAACTAAGACAAGAGATTATATCAAGCTTATTACTCCAAATCATCGAAGTTGAATATCGACAACAAGCCCTTCTGGATATAATAATGGCTAGTAAAACCAATCATACAGTATGAAGCTAGCAAGCGAGTAGACGTGTTTTTAATTAGCTCCCGTGTCTTTCCACTTTCCACGTGAATCTCTCGGCAAAAATCTGTAATATATTTTTATACGTGCTCTGATTTAGTGTATGGACCTTGACTCTGGTGATTTTTTGTGCAATATTGTTTAATTATCGATATAAAAATGCCTGGGAAAGACGGTAAATTACAAGCTGAGAGCAGAGGTCGACCAAACGTCGAAAATCCCTCTTTGGGTGCATCCGTACTTCCCCGCACTACGAGAGCGCAAGAGGCTAAAAGTTCTCACAACGCATCTCCATCCATAGTTGCTGATGATGCGCTTGCGGCTTTAGAGGTAAGATTGGTGAAGAGGCTTAACTTAATGCTAGTGGAGATGGAGGCTCGCCTTCTCACAAATATTAACAACTCCATCGAAAAGTTCAATGACCGTATTACTGCACTGGAAAATTCGGTAGGCGACATCAAAGGTAATTTCGCTCAAATTAAAATTCAAAGAGATGCTCTTGCTGAGGATATCAACTGCTTGCGACGATCGTCTGATGTTTTGATTAGAGGAGTGCCTGCTGTTGCTGGTGAAAATCCCCACAAAATATTGCTGAACATCTGCTCCGTCATAAAGCACACACTTTCCCCATATAGTTCGGCTTTTCGTTTCAAACCCAATGCATCGCAATCAGGGCGTCGTCAGTCTAATTCAGCAATTATAGCTAAATTTTCTTGTCCAGCTGAAAGAAAAGCTTTTTTTTCTGCCTTTGCTGAACACCGTGGCATCAGATTAAATGAACTGCAGGGGTTCTCCGCACAGTCCAAAATATTTATAAATGAAAGTGTTTCTCCAACTGTAGGAGCTCTTCTACGGGAAGCTCTTCGTTTAAGATCAGAGAAGAGGTTACACTCTGCATTCACTAGGGATGGTAGTGTGTATGTCAAATTAACACAACATAGCCGTGCGCTCATAGTTTCAAATCGTAATGAAATGATGTCATTATTCTCCTCGCCGGATTTACAGTCTGGAGCCGAAACTGCAGCTGACGTGGGATGCTAATGCTGAACGCGAACGATGTTTGGTTTTTAATTTGTATTTTTGTTCATTCTCATTGATTTTAGTTTTAGTCTATCTGAATATCTCTTTTAATTATTGTAATTATTAGTGAATGTTAGCGTACTCTTTTAATTCTTCTTATTGTTAGCATACTTTTAGATTGTAATGTCTCGCTTAAGCACATCGTTAAATAGTCGTCCCATTTTCATGATCGTTTACCAAACTAAATTAATTTCCCATTGCCCCTACACCTGTTCATGCTCTTTAGAGGTCAGTTATTATGAACGTATTTAGTAATTAATTGCCGCTGGACAATGTGAGAGCCTTACTGAAAATTTTTTTGTTGTCAGCGCCCTGGGTTGAATGTGTGCCTGATGAATGCTCGTAGTCTCCGCAATAAGGTTGATGAGCTCAGCTTTATATATGCTAACACCGATATTCATGTCATCTGCGTCAGTGAAACCTGGTTAAATGAAGACATACCATCTTCATTGGTCTCCATACCAGGGTTCCAGCTGTTTCGTAATGATAGAAAGCTGCGAATTGGCGGTGGAGTTGGCATCTACGTGAAAGATCACCTGAAGGCCAGAATTATTTACTCCTCGATCAGCAGCGACACAGAATTTTTATGTGTGGAGTTGAATAATGGGATCGAGAAATGTATTCTGTCAGCTGTATATTGTCCTCCTGAATGTTTTTCTGCTGACCGAGCTTCGGAACTTGAATCTGTGCTTAGTAATTTGTCTCGTCAATATAACAATATTATTGTTGCCGGTGATTTTAATATCGACATCTTGTGTTCTAATTACAGATCCATGGAATTTAGTCACTTCATGCAGTCTCTATATCTTAATGCCGTCAACTCTCTACCAACATATTTTAATACTTCTAGGCCATCACTCCTTGATTTATTTCTTACAACTGATAAACGTCGAGTCCTTTTTTATAACCAAATCGACTCCCCTAGTTTCCTCGATCATGACATACTCTTCATCTGTTACGACTTTACTACCCAGTGTCCGGAGCGCTCAAGTTACTTCTCATATAGAGACTTTAATAATTTGGACATGGACAGCTTAATTCAAGAGTGCTCTGACCTGCCTTGGGATAGAATAATAGTTCTTAGCTCTGTCGATGATCAAGTTGCTATTTTTTAAAGCCTCTGCAGCTATCTGTTCGATAAATACGTACCTTTGCGCACCAAGAGGATTACTTCAAGTAGGTGTCCTAGGCACACTGCAGAAATCGGGACTCTTATCGCAGAGCGTGAATATTTCTATAAACAATTTAGGCGACTCAAAACACAGTACAGTCGCTCTCTATATAAAGCTGCCCGTAATAGAGTAACCACTGCTATCCGTGGGGCAAAACGTCGCTATTATGGCAATAAATTCGATGCAAATCTTTCCCTAAAACGTTGTGGAGGAATCTAAAGAAAGCCGGTGTATGTGGTAGACAAGGCAATTTGAACAATAGCAACTTTAATTCTAACGACTTAAACGAGTTCTTTCTATCCTCTCCTGTGGCTTTGTCTAATTTACATAATAGCACTCCATTGCCTCTTCCTGTGGACCACATTCAATACCATGAGGATTGTTTCTCCTTTCACGGAATTGATTACCAGGAGCTCGTAATAGCACTATTCTCTGTCAAATCTGAATCTGTAGGCCCTGATAAAATCTCACCTAAGTTCATAAAAATATTGCTCCCCTATATAGGTCAATATATCCTGCACTTACTAAATCATTGCCTTACGTCATCTACTTTCCCTACTAACTGGAAATTGGCAACGATCTTGCCTATTCCTAAAAAGTCTTCAGTAGTTACAGCATCTGATCTTCGCCCTATTAACATTTTGTGCTTCTTATCCAAAGTACTAGAAAAGATAATGTATGGGCAAATCCTAGCATATGTGGAAAGAAATAACATGTTGACACGCTGGCAGTCAGGTTTCCGTGCAAATCGCAATTGCGAAACAGCCATATTAAAGGTTACTACGGACCTGCGGAAAGGCCTTGATAAGGGTGAGGTCGGCGCTCTTGTGCTACTTGACTTTTCCAAGGCTTTTGACAGAGTCAACCACTCAAGGCTACTTTTGAAATTATTCAATAATTTTGGTTTCTCCCAATCGGCTTTTAACTTGATCAAAAGCTTCCTCACGGGAAGATGCCAACAAGTTCGTTATAACGAGTGTGATTCAGACTTCTTATCTGTACCTCTTGGCGTTCCTCAGGGGTCTGTGTTAGGACCATTGTTGTTCAGCTTATACATCAACGACTTACCTGGCGTTATCCAACAAGTCAACATCCACTTATACGCCGACGATGTCCAGTTATACAGTAGTGGACCAATTGGGTTATTCGAGGATTGCTTGCAGCGAGTCAATGAGGATCTTGTCAGAATCTATGACTGGTCTCTAGCAAATGACCTTATCCTTAATCCTGACAAGTCTCAATGTCTCATTTTGGGTGGTGGTACCTTGACTAGACCTATCCCCTCCATATTTCTCGGGGAACAAGCTTTAACATATGTCGATGAAGTCACAAATCTTGGAATAAGGCTCAATGCAGATATGAAATGTTGTGGTTATGTCAGATCAGTTCTGGGAAAGGTCTATTGTGGGCTACGCAGGCTCTGGTTGTCCGCACAAATTTTAAGTTCGACCACCAAACTGAAGCTCATCAAAGCTCTGATTTTGCCACATTTTACTTTTGGGAGCCTGATTTTCCCAAAATTAGACTCTACCTGCCTACGTAGAATCAACGTTGCTTTCAATGATTGTGTGAGGTTCGCCTTCGGTCTTCGAAGATTTGACCACGTTTCTGGCTTTCAGACTAGGTTAGTCGGATGTACTCTAGATACATACTTAAAGCGCAGGTCACTTCGCTTCCTCCATAAGCTCATTAATACGGGACAACCTGATTACCTTGCGAATAACATCCAACTCCTGAATTCGTCACGCCATCGTAATGTTCTAATTCCTCGTTATCGTAGGATGGTTCAGGAGGGCTCTTACTTTGTTCAAGCTGCAAGAACCTGGAATTCTTTACCGTACTCTATCCAGAGTGTGAAAGATGTGGATGCATTCACGAAAAAATTATTAACAATATAATGTGCTGCTATCAATGGGACTGCTACTTTTTCGGTTATTTCTTTTAGGTTTTTTGTGTTTGTAAACAATTAATATTTGTAACTTTACTTTATACAATTAGATCTACTACTTTGTTTAGTATGTAAGTTAGAATTTAATTACTTGCGCTTGTATATTTTTAACTGTATAATCCATCTAATTTCAATATTATTTATTATACCGTTATGTTAGTTAAATTGTACAATCCAACTTAATTTCTACACCGAATTATACGATATACGTACTACTTAAAGGATTCATATGTAGTTAGGTAATTTGCACACTAGTCTTAACTGTAATTTTCTAATAGTTTATCTATTCTGACCTCTTAATCAATTTACTGTATCCAAATTGTACTTTAAAAGACTGTAAGTCTTGTGTAACATACCAAAGTATTTTTAATAAATTGAAATTGAAAATTGAAATTGAAATATTCATCCAGTCCTAATGTCTCCCAAAAATCTGCTGGAGATATACTACAAGACGACCTCGAATTGGCCTAATGACCAAAATTGTCTATCTGTTCTATATCAGACAGCAGGAGCTCAGTCGCTCCTTATGCAGAACAAATTGGTGGTGAGAATTACTCTCCCAATTTTTAATCTGCCAAAAATGAGGCTACAACAGATTCAATGCTATCCTGTCCCAAAGTCAGCAAATTATTCATTAATTCCAGACCCTGGTTATTCACACATAGCCAATAGCGCAAAAACTCAGGAATTTCTCTTATTAAAAGGCGAGGACATGAAAACTTTCAAGAAAATAACAAGTAATTTGGAAGAAAACACGTATGTAGGCCGGCAGACCACGCCTATAATCAAAGCAGGAACATCCAACGAATGTGCCATTAAATTACTGTACAACCCTTAAATGAAGTGCCCAAATGCAGGACCAGAGTACAAGCTCCCCAAAAGCACATGTTGATTAAATTAAACAAGCCAAATACGTGGCTATTATCATTTATTACCTCCACGGTGTTAGATATCACATGTCCAGATCACTTTGTGATCTCGAAACTGGAGGGACAAGGGATACTTGAGATAACGCAACCGTGTCAAGTGCAAATAAGTGACAAAGTGCTCAAATATGAAGGTCAAAGTAAACGCCCGCTGCAAATAATTCAACCCAAGCAATTTCCACAATTTAATCATTCCTTATTGAATTTGAGTCTGGCCGACATTTTACCAGAGCCTCAAAACCAAAACCAAGTTCCAATGGAAATTTTAACGGGAGACGATATCCATAAATCAATTTATAAAGGCACTCATTCATTGGAAGAAGTCCAAAATAAAATTGCCAAATATCAAGAGAAAGTATCAAGTAAAAACTCCCATATTCTGTCCACAACCTCTCTATCATTTACGAGCCTACTAGTTCTGGTCATAATGATCGTTGTGGCAGTAAAATATCTAAACCTTGTTGTCATCAGGATGAGACAACAGGCGAGTCAGTCACAAGGTAACCCCGAAATTTTATCAAAGGGAATTCCTTTACAAGAGCGAACTAACGCTACCCCACCCACTTTAAAGCGAGCTCGATCGCTCCCCAGGACCAAATCGGTTCAAATAGTTTAAAAATGCGACACTGACACTGTCAACATGGCTCAACAAATAATTTAAACAAGGTCGTTCTAACGTTGGACAAACAAAAAAGTAGTCCTGGTAAAGCATTCAAAGAAAATATAAGTATATATATAACAATGTATATGTAACGATTTAACAAAAAAAAAAAAAAAAAACAGCAATATATGCATATAGTATAACTGACTATAGAGCAAAATAATAAAACGTACATATATGCAAAAAATACAAAAAAGAAATCTTAAAACGCATTAGAATTAAATATAAATAAAAATAGAATATATATAAGAGAAAAGAAAACGGTTGTAAAAGTAGACATAACAAATGATATGAATCTACAACATGTATAGGAAAACGGCAACTTGAAAAGCCAAACGTATCAACAAAATCATAACAGGCAGCAAGGCCTGAAACATATTATAATTAAATAAAAAAAAAAGAAAAAACGACTAGATTAGATAGTAGAAACAAATAAATAAAAATAGATAGAGTAGTAAAAAATCAAAATGCATTAGATTTAACTATAAATACAAAGTAAATAAATAATTGCATTAAAGAAAAATGTATTAAAACTATATAACAAAATAATAATAAATAAATAAGGAAACGAAAACAACAAATAGACAAGCAATACCAGGCTACTAAGCAACAATGTAAAAATTGTTATAATATTAACTTAAACAAATAAAGTAATAATATGTTAAATAAATAAGTAAATAACAAAACTAAAGAGGAAATTTACCAAGCTACTCAATAGATAAATAATAAATTTAGGATTATAATTAAATTAGAATTAATAGACAAACAAAAGTAATAGCTAAAATAAATCAACAATATTAGAATAATAACAAATCTACCCTAGCCAATAGAATACAAAATAAACGAAACTAACCGAAAACAAACAAAAACAAAATAATTGATAGCTGAAAATATTGTAAAAACCCAAGCCGAACCGACCGAGACGCCAAAATAGCACCCACAACAACTTCCCCTGAGAATTATTCCTCTTCATTATTAGAAATTGAATCAGTCTTCAAATTCAATTCAATAAAATATTCCAAATTATAAATTTTAACATAAGCTAATCATGCCTAAAACAGTCTTCAAATTCAATTCAATAAAATATTCCAAATTATAAATTTTAACATAAGCTAATCATGCCTAAAACACGGTTAGCTTATCTATTCAATCAGTGAAGAAAATTGCGACATCAATCCATCAATTAAACAGCGTTCAAAGTCCTTCAATACATTATGAGGAACAAGCATCTTTTCATTACCACTCCACAACCAGTGAATATTGCCAGCATTAGTCTCCGAGTACGCAAACCTGATCATTCTCGTGAACCATAGTCTCCAAAATCGAACCAATATTCGAGATATGCTTCTCATAGATTTCCACATGAGAGTTAGGTGTGATGTACGACACAGAGAAAAAAACAGTGAGATTTGCAGATGATACACGAACACAGATCTGTTCAATTTCACAGGACGAATGAAGCAATGGAATTTCCCGAGATTGAATTGTTAAATTTATTGCCAGCAAGAGACCTCCACCGCGGCTAAGTTCAGATTCAGGAGCACGATCCTTACGGTATATCAGATAAGCTGGGTTAAAAATTTTAGACGAATGAAAAGATGGGTTAAGCCAAGTTTCAACCATCGCAATTATATCATAAGAATGTTGAGTAGAGCGCAGGTAAATGTCATTGACTTTAGTCCTAAGACCGCTCACATTATGAAAATAGCATGATAATGAGAAGTTTGTTTTTAGAAAAGCATAATGAGTCACATAGCAGCTATCAATTACAGCATCATTATATATATTAATATTGGAGCCGCTCATTAGGTTTTTAGGTGATGTGATTGTTGGGCATTTAAGTTTTTTGGCATATTAACAAATTTCCGCGCGATTATCCCACATGGCCAGACATCACGCTTTAAGAGGTCAGGAAATATGTATTCAGGAACTCCGAGCTTGAAAGTAAGAAATCTCAATGAAGACAAATCCAGGTATTTTTTAGATAAACGCTTGCAGACTAAAATATTGGGTTCAATATTAAATTTGGATGATATAAACTGGATATTCTTATCTTCAGTAGTATTGCATGGATCGAGACGAGATAAGTGAAGCCACTTGAGCTTATTAACAGCTGAAATATCCTGGCAAGACGGAGAGCCAATTATTTTATACTGTCGTCCTCTGGTGATACCAACTTTAGATTTAGCCTGATCGAGATCACTGGTGTGCGGAACAATCATGCTTCCATTAGCAGCAACCTCATCGGCGACAACAGAAGAAATTCCATCAGTGACTTCAACAATCGAGCCCGTATCAGCATTAAGGACCGTATCATTAACAACCACCATAGTGGGGTCAACGGAATTTTGAATATCAATAAATGTACTTACAACTTTGGGATTTGTTTTCGGCGTTATAATAGACTGTGGCTGGTGCAATAACTTATCAGCATATGACTCCTTGGTATTTTTTGCTATATTACTGATTTCACTCACCATTATATTGCCATGTATAGATAAGGCTTTAGTTCATTTAAAATTTTTTCAATAACACACTCTTGCTGGGATAAACGATTTGTGCTTTCCGCAACATCACCTAACAATTTGTCAAACCTTTTGAGAACCATTATTTTAAAATCAATACATTCATCACAAAGATAAAGCATGTTTCTTTTTATGAGAACACTTAATCGGTTAGGTTAGCACATTTCGCACAAAAAGTCTTGCGGCACACACCATCACATTTTACACTTAAACCGTTTCATAATGATTGGTTACATTTAGCACAGCTAGCTAGCATTTCAGCAAATATTGTATTGTACAAAAGTACAGAAACACAAGATTTTTTTTTTTGAATAATTAGATTATAAGATTTACGCGTACACAATTAAGGGAAACAATTTATGCGGAAGTAAAAATGAATATAATCACAACATAAAAGCAGAAGAATCGAGAAGAAAAACTGTCAATTCATAATGACGAGCACAGTACACTATTGTATATTGCAAGTACCGTTGTATATTTTTGATAATTAGAATATAAAAATTACGCGAATACAATTAAGGAAAATAAGTTTTTTACGAAATTATAAATGATAATGATCACATTTCACTATTTAAAGGCCAGAGCAATAGACAATAGAAACAATAAAATTGTTAAAAATTGCAGCGAGAGCAGATGTGCAATAACGGACGATGATAGAACAAAAATTTATAGAAAAAAAACTAGTTGATTATAAATTATAATTGATTATGAGTACACTGCACTATTTATACAATAAAATAACTTTGCACAATATACAAGAGAACAATGCTATAAATTTTAGGAGTTCAAATCAGATGCGACTGCACTCAGCGGCGACTCACTTGTAATCCTTACAAATAAATAAAAATAAATTCCACTCCAAACATCAACACAAAGACTTTACACCTCACTAAAAAACAAAATCCAAACATTTGTTACAAGCTCAGATCTACTTCAAATACAAAAAGGATTAGACAGTGAGTCACCACTCAGCACCAGATAGCGTCCACCAGACCTATCTCAACTTATATAATGCAGATATTACACTACAATATCCAAAGTTTCACTACTAAGAAACCTATGCTTGAAATCTTTCTAAAATCCACACGACCCTACTTCTAAATGAAACCTGGCTCAGAGACAGCACAATAGCGTCCCTAAACAGGTACAATCTTGTCAGGAAAAATCGTGAAGATGGATAGGGATGCTTCATAGCAATTAAAAACAACCTATCTTATAATAGAATTCCTTTTCAAACCAATCTGGACTGTGTATTAATAAAAGTGTTGGTCAACAGCACCAGACTCATAATTGGGTCTGGATACGCAACATCAAAAGGACGTCTTCTCAAAAACTTCCTTTCAATGAGCATCCTTTGCCTCTTAAATCCTAATGTTCCCACCTTTTTCGTAAACCTAAGTCCCACCTCCTCGATGTCTGTGATTGACTTGGCCTTCACATCGCTTTCAGGTAATTCATTCAGTGCACACACACTTCAAATTCAAATAGGGTCGTCGCATCACTTACCTGTCTCCCTGAGCACTAACATAAACCCCAAAACCCCTTGCTCCAAGCCTTTCGTAAAAAAATAATTGCTGACATAAGTAAACTCAAACCCAGTAAAGAAATCTTCAACATTCAAAAAATAATAATTTCAAACTCCTTGCAGTTACCCCATACCAACTTTTCACCTAAAGCCCGGTGGAACGAAACCATTGTCAAACTTTTCAAATCAAAAAGCAGTATATTCTCGGAGTGCATAAAAAGACCTCATCCACAAATATCAACAAGCTCAGAGCCGTTAGCATCAGATTGAAAAAGAAATAAGGAAGACCAAGCAGCTTCAATTGCTGAGCTTGCTGCAAATCTGGAAACCTGACTCCAGATCTTTCTTTAAAATAGTTAAACACATCAGTGGTAAATGTTTTTCGATGGACTCCTTTTCCCACTGGGACAACACAAAATCAGACTCTTTTTTAAAAACTTTAGCACCCAAAACTAGAGCAGTTACCTCAACGTTTTCGTCTCCTCCTGTTTTCCACACTTTCCCCAGGCTTCTTATCACGGCTGATGAACTCGCACTCTTCTTAAAGTGCAAGTCAAACTACTCGGCTCCTGGTATCGATGGGATCCCTTTTTTTGCCATTAAAAATCTAAACATAGAAGCCCTCCTTTCCTATCTCGAAGTCCTCAATGACCAGTGGCTAAAAAACACTCTTCCAGAGCCTCCGAAGACTATAAAAATAGTCCCTATCGAAAAGAAGAACAAGCCCAGTGATGAGCTAACCTCTTATCGACCAATAGCCCTCATCCCAACAAAATGCATCAACGGAGTCATAATGAAAAGACTCAATAACCTGGTGTCACAATCCAATATTCTAGAACTCTAGAACTTTAAAGCTAGGTGAATCCCAGATTATTGTGAATGATGGCCTACCTGAGGGCAGCGTTATCAGCCCCACTCTCTTTAATATATACACTGTAAAACTTCATAAAGCATTGACAAGTGACGCAAAAATATTCCAGTTTGCCGACGATTTCATGTTTGTGAGCTCCGGAAAATCACATAAATTAGCAATAGACGCTCTAATCAATGCACTAAGACATTTCAATCAAATTGCAACTGATCTAAATCAAACTATAAACCCAGATAAAGTCCACTTAGTCCCCATCTATTATAGAACTGGCCTATGAAAATCAATTTCCCTTATGAACATAACCATTCCAATTACCATCAAACTGAAATCCCTATGCAGATTCTTCACCTCCAATCTAAAGCTTTGAGAGCATCCTTTGCATGCAACTTGTCAGGTAAACGTGCTAAAAATGCTCCAGAACAAACCCATTACATCCAAACACAACACTCAAATGATAGAGATCGGTAATCAGGTCGAAACTTGAATTTGCTAGCACCTCAATGGCCACTCGACCAAAATACATTGACAAAAGGCTTACAACTTTTTCAAATCAGCATCAGTGCAATTGAAGCACTAACACAATGTGCTCATATGAGAAAATACGATTGTCTGAGATCATCCACGTCGGGTAACCTACTAGCAATTCAACTTCTAATGGATTTAACCAGTGTCTTTCTAGGGTCCAAAATACTCATCCTCACCGACTCACAGTCCGCGTGTGCTACTATCCAAAACCAAATCGCCTCGTACTATGCTCAAAACATACGATCCACTACCCATTCGAACCCAACCAACCTCTACAAAATTGTATGGCTTCCCCTAAAGCTAAAAAATTTCTCTTTAAGATGCAATCTCACTAATAAAAGACAAATTAATTTCTAACTAGCATGATAAGTTCACAACCAAAAGCCGTAACAAAGGCACTTTATTTACAAAAATTTTTTCCCCTCAACTTGAAACCTCCCTGGCCGGAATAGAGCTTTTCGTCAAAAGAAACTAGGTTTTTAAACAGACTTTTCTCAGGACACAACTACGCCGCGAAGCTGTTTACTTTAGGCCTGAATTAACAATTACGACTGATCTGTCGACTGCGACTTGATTTTAAGCCGAAGTCGACACTGAGGTGAAATTTGTAATTAAATTAAAGCTTCAATTGCTTGAACAAAAAAGAAGTCCCGACTTCTGTGATGCAACTGAAGTTGGTTGCAGCCACAGTCTAAGTGGAAGCTGCAATTGTATCTTGCCACATGCATTTACCATTTGGGCAAAGTCGTAGTTGACTAATCAGTCGTAATTGTAATTCATGCTTGAAGGCTGAAACACAATACGATGCAGTGCAGTGAATTGCATTGAAGTTTAGAGCCCATGTAATAGCATGTGGCAAGTCACATGCACTGCAACTTTTAGGCTAATTTCTAAAACACTGCACACTGCATCAGTTGACGTTTGTTAAATACTAAAGAATAGAGGAATTGTTCAATTTAAAATGGATTAATTATTTTTAAAATGACATTAGAGGAAAAATGGGTAGTTTTTCTCAAAATAATTAATCTAGAATACAAAAAATTTAGATAGGAAATCTTCAAAAAATGATTGTCAAAGCACTGCACTGAACTGCATTTATTGTGCTTTACAGTGCAGGGCTATAACACTACACTGCACTGTATCGTATTGTGTTTCGGGCTTGAATATGCAAACCTGGCCTCGTCATTTGTTCTGATTGTGATGTGCCAAATACCATAGAACTCAGCTAAATCAGTTGCAAGCTGTCCAACAACACCAGGAAAAAGTTTTGTACACTTGACAATGCAAATTCACTTGATGATGTGCTTACTCCACTCAATCAGAAAGATCTCAAACAGATCGCCAAATTTGCCAGTAAAACCGGCCTCCTTGTCTCTTAAACTCATGCGGATGGATCAGTCTTTTATAATCATAACCACTTCTCCTACCCTCCTGAACCTATACATTATATCATTTTCATATATCCCCACCTACCCTTACTCCCTTACAAAAACATATTATACCGCCTATCTCCTGAGCCCTGTCATAAAAACTATGTCCATTATTCTACTCCGTTAATATTATTGTAACATCACGAATTTCTCTCATAATTTTGGATACCTTTACATATATGTATATATAGATAATAAAAGTGAAATTAGAAAAGTTCAGTGGTTTTCTTTTTGAAGGCATAATCCTAACTATACCAAGATATTTTATTTTTCTACAAAACGGATACCAAAAATAAGTCGCATAACACAAATACAGTATTATTAACCTGACTCGTGTTTGCGACAGGATTTTTTTTGGATATGCTAAAAAAAACATACCTCTTCCAAAGATGCCAAGATCCCCACCTCTCTTAGCCGAACTACAATCGGAAAATTGCCGTGCCAATTCACTCAAAGTACCATCACCGCAATCAATCTGAAATTACATGTTGTTACAGACAAAAAATCAAATTAGATCTTTAAACCCTTTTTCTGTAGCTCTCAATTAATTCCCTGGCCTCCTCCCTAGACCGAGTAATTGTTTCCTCGCGCCAAGAGCTTGGTCTTCGGCTTTTGCTGTGTTTGACTAACAGATGCGAGCATTGTATTTGCGTTGGACCTTGTAAATACTGAACTTTCATTTAATTAATTTTTTCTATCTTTTTTTATACCTCTGCTGGCTCATTTGGTAAATCCCACTGAGACTGCTTTGTATACATGTTCAAATAATAATGCATCCCTTAATATAAATGTAAGGTATCAATAATTTATTATGAAAAATAAATTAAAAATTACCTGTAGACCGGCTTAATCGTTTCTCCCAGCCTGAAGGAACTAATTCTTCTGAATGTTCTGACATAAGCAAGCAATAAATTCCAAACAGCAAACAAACTAAGAACAACGATTGATTACGATTACGAGGACTAAACTAGAAGAACGAATAAATTTAACCCAAATTTTGTGTAGCACAAATTCTACATACATCAATGTTACGTGCCGAGACAGCAAGCGCAAGTACACTCTTTCTTTTTTTGATTATATTATATTTCAAACTATACCTCTACTTACCACCACTGCTATACAAGTAGGATATCTATACCAATGGACAGTCAACAGTACGGCATGAACGACGGATAAGCCTAGATCAGTGGCCTAGACCGAACCGATGATGGCGCCAATTATCGATCTTTTCACTAAAAAATCGATTAATCCGACCACTGCACTGAAACTCGGGAACAGTCCTCTTTTCCAACCACTACCTCAGTAAAACAAAAAGCTGGAAACACAGTGCTAACTTTTCCAACCTCAACCTCAGTAAAACTTTAAAGTGGGAAACACAGTGCTAACTTTTTCAGTAAACTTTAAGAACGTCAACCTGGTAAACTCTGCCAATTTTTGCAACTCGCAATGTTAGCTTTGACAATTTCTGTATGATAGCAGTTAATTTGGTTGTTGGCTTAAAAATTCAAATTTACCGGTTACTTGGTCAACTTTCAACTTTTACGCAAGTGCCGGATTGAAAATTTTTGACAGCTGAACCAAACGTTTGTTTTGAATGAAATTTGTAATGTAAAATTAATTATTGAGCTGCGGGATGTTTCAAATGTTATTCTTATTATTCGCACAAGTTTTAATAATATAAAAATATCCACAAGCACAATATTGAAAATATGAAAATTGTATTGAATTGTCATTAAACGCAGTCGCGGCAATTTTGTTCTGGGGCCCTATTCTTGAATAACGAAGCCAGATAACGTATACGTTAATCTGTCAAAAACATTCGAAAGGAATGTTTATGTGGTATTCTTGAAATCCGCATTCGTTATATTCGTACGCAAACCATTCGTTATATAACGAATGGGGTTGAACCATTCGTTATTTATCGCATACGTTAAAATCATTCGTAATTCAAGAATAGGCCCCCTGGGCAGCACTTTATTTCTTGCGTTGTTTGACAGTTAGGTGCGTGTTTACTCCGGCATTGATCCGTTCATTCTGTTCCAGCCATTAAGAACCTCAACCTGGTCAACTCTCCCAATTTTTATAACTCACAATGCGAACTTTAACAACTTCTGTATAATAGCAGTTAATTGGGCTGTTGGCTTAAAAATTCGAATTTTTTTGTAATATTTACTACAATAGTAACAACTTCTTACGTTAAATATGCTTCCCAATTTTTTTTTAAATCTCCCATACATTTATTCCCGATAACAAAACTTAGCTGTCAAAGATGACAAAGTTCAAGCAGAGTAGAGAGTAGACCTACTCGAGTTCAACCTCAACCTGGTCGACCTCACCAACTTTGTCAAGGTTCTTCATAACCTGATCTCATTTATGGTGAATTCTTTTCACCTGAACTGAACCATAACTCGTTCGGTTCCTACCTTAGAACATAGAGCAAACAGGAATGGTGATAAGCCAGATTTTGCGTAATGAATTTCTGGTTGTGTTGGTAGTCCATTTTTACATGTATTTACACGCCATCCCTATTCTAAGCAACTTGTCAATTTGCAAAAAGTAAACAAAGATTTGAGCGGAGCATCTGTGGTAAAAAATGTTCTTTTTCTGCTTTATTTTGAAATAATTCACATAATTAATTAATATAAAACTTTGCTTCTATTAACAAAAAAGATAATTTAGATAGTGCAGTTGCCTCAAACGGGATCCCCTAGTTTATAATCCAATTTATATTTACAAGCACTGACCGAACACTTCATTTCTGTTTTTTTAATTGATATGAAGATTTTAACAGGCACTAGTGGCACTATCAAACTTTGCACAAAATAAACTTCAAACATAAATAGTTTTGAAAAGAATTACTTCCGTACTTTTGTTAAATTTCGCAAAAGAATTTTAAATTGCATAAACTTGTTCACAAAACAAAATCACATTTGACAATTCTGCACCCAGCTTTGGCAAATCTTCCTCCCAGCATCTCACTTACTCCTATGTATAACCTCCTGCTCTTGACAAATTACGCTTTGTACACGAATTTTACACGATTCAACCATTCCTGTTTGCTCTATATTCTAAGGTTCCTACACCCAAAATGTTTTTTTCACCGCACTGACACAGAACTGGTCCAGAACGTATGTTCTTTTCACAGCGGTTCATGTTCGGTTTCTGCTCCGGTTTTGAACTTTCTAGTTCCATGAAAATTTGTGGTTACGGTTCCGAACTAAACGTCAAATCAAAATTATTTGTTATCAGTGTGGGTGTGCACACATTTGGAAGTGAAATTATTTTGTCAAAGTGATTGATTTTTTTATTAAAATTATAAACGACGAACATTTTAAAAAGGCATTAAAAGTACAGATGTGCGGAATTATTTTATTACTAAATTATCCAAATTGCTTAAATAACTCATCTTGTACCGTGACGCGAATCACAAATAAAACAGGTTCCAAGTCTCTACCTGTTCTTTTCACCACAAAACCGGGCTGGTTCAGGTATTTTACTTTCTTGCATTCTTTTCACCTTGTCCCCGCTCAGGGGGCCTATTCTTGAATAACGAATGGTTTTAACGTATTCGTTATATTACGAATGGTTGATAACGAATCGTATACACCGTTCGTATTCTTGAACCTCTTCGTTATAAATTCGAAGTGGTGAAAAAGTATTTCAACATAACGAGTGTGGTAAGATTAAATCTGTCAATTTACAAATTGGATATCGTCAGCTGTTTCATATTTTAAAATATAATTTGTAAAAAATGGCAAGCTTCAGTGAATTGTCATTATTGTTTGGTCCTGAAATCGTTAAAGAATCTATGGACTATCAATTACGTCAATAGTTAATCAATTCCTGCACCCTTAATTCAACGCTGGATAGAAAAAAAGGTTGCAGGAGGACCTCCACCAGTGCCATGCAAATGTTTTTTATGCCGCCGCAGATTTTCCTTTTACCACACATTTTTATCCTGCCAAATCTGGACTGGAAATTTTCTATTACCTTTGTTTCGAATATAATATCATAAAAAAACTTTTCTAGTTCTTTTGTGCTTCGGGTATGGAAATTAATACTGATTTTATTTTGCCACAATTCCGTGGCATCTTTTGAACTGAAAGAGTTCTCATATTTACCAAATCTCAGTTTCTGGTTTTCCTTTAAAAACTCAATTAGTTTAGTTTTTTGAGCATATGATATTTTCGCACATCTTTTATCTCCCATTATCACCCATAAAGTAGCAGCTGATTCACTCTTCGTTTGGGATAACGAATGGTTGAACCCACTCGTTAAATAACGAAGGGTTTGCGTTCGGTATTATAACGAATGCGGATTTCAAGAATACGATTCCGAATGGTTTTGACAGTATAACGAATACGGAATCTGTCTTCGTTATTCAAGAATAGGGCCCCAGGACAGGGCTAAGTTCGGTGTAGATCTGACAGGTTCTGGTTCAGTTCAGTTCCTGCTCGGTTTTGGTCTTAGAATATAGAGCAAACAGGAATGGTGATAAGCCAGATTTTGCGTAATGAATTCCTTGTTGTGTTGGTAGTCCATTTTTACATGTATTTACACGCCATCCCTATTCTAAACAACTTGTCAATTTGCAAAAAGTAAACAAAGGTTTTGTGCAGAGCATCTGTGGTAAAAAATGTTCTTTTTCTACTTTATTCTGAAACAATTCACATAATTAATTTATATAAATCTTTGCTTCTATTAACAAAAAAGATAATTTAGGTAGTGCAGTTGCCTCAAACAGGATTCCCTAGTTTATAATCCAATTTATATTTGCAAGCACTAACCGAACACTTCATTTCTGTTATTTTAATTGATATGAAGATTTTTACAAGCATGTTATGGTCGTAGCATATTGCATATAGCAATATGCCACCACGGACTGAAGCGTGTATGCCCGGCTTGTTGTCGACTACAGCATGAAACCAAAACGCGCCCCGACCGAGAGAAATGCTTCCTTGAGCTCGGTGTCATGTTCAGTGACAGAAAGAAGAAGAAGACCATCGATATTGGTCTGTCATAGTTTGTTAGCAGGAAAGTAAGGTCGGTAAAATTAAAATCCCGCAAAATCAAATATTTCTCGCCGCAATCCGACGAAGAAAACAAAATCCTCACGTAAGTTCGAAGAATACTTATAGTTATTAATAAATTTACATCCCCACCTGGTACTTTATTCGCACAGTAACCAAAGATTAATCCGCCAACGGCACCCCATAAAACTTGGCGTCTCCCTCCGGAGCCCCATTTGTGAGGTGAGAAAAGGGATCTGTTGGAGTTCGAATCTGGTGTGGCGTACGTCAGGAAAAACCTCGAAAAGGTAGTTAAAAGAACTAATTTACATTTCGTTTTGTGTTAAATAATATCTCTTATTAGAGAGACGTATGAAAAGCAATTTTGAGGGATTTTCATAATAAGGCTTTACTAGTTATTAGGAATTAAATAATAACTTTCCTCATAAGAAGTGAGAGCGGCAAGTGAGGTTGTCAGAGCTAATAAGTCAGGTAGGAGGATAAAATTAAGAGTCCGACAAGTCTATGTATACATCTTGCACCTAATGACTCCTGTTTGAAAAGCATTCCGATGAACGGAACTGGTTGCACAATCCAGCGTTTGGATTCATGATAGAACTAGGATAAGAACACATGAAAGGGCAATTTTTAGTGTGTACTAACAAAATATTAACCACATAGGAAGTGAACATTTTTATTGGTGATTTTAAATTTTTATTAATACGTTCGGAAAGACCAAAGAGACATAACCTAAAAATTATAAATTAGTTCGATCAAAATAATCCATAGATTTCCTGGGACTATGCGAAGTTGGCAATTGCCCACCCAAATAAACTCTCCTATTCCTGTAAGAAAATAAAAAAAAAAGAATTAGGCATATATGAATTATGAAAGTAAAAGAGAAACTAATTGAATGAGAAAAAGGTGATTTAAATTAAACTTTTCACGTCAATGAGATATTGAGGGTAACAATTCCCTTATTAACTAACAGGCATACTTAATAACTGCTGCACGCCTTAAAGCCTTAGATGTTTAATATTGGTCACTAAACAAAATAATTTGGATTATTATATAACGCGCTCAGGAGGTATCAGAGAAAATTAAATAGATATTCAAAGTATACGGATGAACCGAGCATAGACATAAGTATATACATAGGTACACATATAGCGAACTATGATTGCATATAGAACATTAATATAGGTATATACATTTATATATTCACAATAGCTTTAAGGAATGCTAAGCACATAGGTATATATACACATATATATTCATACTAACCGTAAGGAACGCGAAGTTAACTTATCGAATAAACGCAATAAAGATTTATGACATTTAAAAAAAAAATTTAGCTAGAAAATGAATTTGAATTGAATTAATTTCTCGAGAATCAGCAAATACCTAAATTGAAATCTTAATCACAAAAAAAAAAAAAAAAAATGGTTAACTTGATGATAATAAAAAGAGAAAGATTGGGGGACAGGAACTTCGCATATTGCCATGAACTGATTATACTTTCCTATACAAATGAATCATTGTGTAAAGTAAGGGCCATGTGAAACAAAGGACTTTATGTTAAGCTTTAATGGAAACTAAGATTAGAATACTTTGTCAGTTTGTCATTAGCCTCTCACACAGTAAGTTGTAGGACTTGCGTCGTAGTTTACGTTGTGTAAGTTTATAAATGAATTTTGTGTGTGAAATAGAACGAATTTTATAACGTGATGGTGCGCTAAACGTCCTTGTTTTTCTCCTATCACTCTCCTGGAGCCCTACCACATGAAGGTCGCATAGGTCCGCTCTAATTCCTTCCACAGGTCAGCCAAAGGGACTTTGCAGATAGTGCCGAGCAGAGTCATAGGGAGGATGGGGCAAGGCCATGAAGGCAGAACATCTGCGCCTTCCACAGTAAGTAGGTAAGTGACGTAAGGGTCCCTTCAGGACCGAGTGTGTGTCGGCTCTTTTGTATGCAGGCATGAAATTTTTTTGATTATGGATGATGACAGCGGCAGGTATTTTCGGGAACTCCCCCACACTCTCCGCCACCCTTAGCCGAGGTGCTAGCATGCCGCCCTGTGCTATCGTTGTCATCAGGCGATCTGTCAGCTCATGCTGGCAGTTTGGACTTAACGTCCTGGTCAAGTCGCTTAACATACTTACATAACAAAATGGCGCCCAACGAGGGGCCACCTCAGTTAGACTTCGGTGGTCTAAATATAAATTTTACTGGGGACTGAGACTTTGAGAGAGATGATCATCTGGTGTCTGCCAGTTGATTGACCTCAAGTCTCACATCCAGTGGAAGATATAGGTGGACCTGAGTCTAATTGGTTTTGTTGAAAATTTTTTTTGTAAAGTAACGTAATATTTTGAAAGTTTTATTGGAAGTCTTTGATATTTTGAATTTTTGGATTAAAGTAAAGTAACGTTTTTTGAATTTAATGAAAGTTTTTTGGAAGTTGAAATCCGGCTTTAGGTTTGACTTCGGTCAAGCCTCAAGCCTGAACGTTTGTTGAATTTTTTTTGAAAGTTTTTTGAAATGTTTTTGGATGATCTTTCCCGCTGGCCTTCTGCCATGGAAATGGTAGGTGGCCTCACGAAATCTTTCGTTTGAGCTCTTGTGGGGACATGTCTCTGTTGGCCAACTGGCTGGACAGAGTTATGAATCTGCGAGACAACTTCTTGGCTTCCAGCTAATTAGTTGACCAGACTCATGACTCTGCCCGGCTAGCGAACTAGCTGGACACGACGATTCGGTGAGGAGAAGAGAACGAGTTCTCGGAGGATGGGATTGATGCTGGAGATCTTCAGTGATCAGGAGTTGGCATACTGCTAACTGCCTGGCTGAAGAATCTCTGGCAGCATTCTCAGCCTTTGATACCTCCGACTTTACTCTTCCCAGATTTCTGCAAGAGCTCCGACTTTTTCAATGCACACACTCACGTCACTTGCTTATATCTGTATTATGACCTTGGAAGAGAGGGAGCGACCTGACCTCTTATGTGGGAGTTAGCTTCGGGAGGTGAGGGAGAAATTGTCTGATCTTTGAAAATTGTTGAAACGTTTGACCTGTCTTTGCGATTTTTTTTGGATTCTTTGTAGTTTGCAGAATTTATGAGAATTTAGTCGACGAAGTTATTGACGCTTCCGGACATCGGTTTTTGTTCTGGGGATTCAATCCTCATATTATCTCGATTTAAGAAGCTTAAATTAACTCTTCGAATCTTTGTTTTGCAAAGTTTATTTTTTAAAAGAAATTTCTTCGGACGCTTGGGAAGATATTTCCTTGGATCATAGTATCTCATCCCAACTTTCAAATTTAGTAGCTCGTTAGCTTCGATCCTGTTTGAGCCTGTGATCTCGATTTTTGACCTTTTTTTTATTTCTCTGATATTCTTCTTCGAACCTTTGGTTTGCAAAACGTTTTCAATTTTGACTCACTATGGGTACAGTGAGAACGCCACCACCTGCGACAAACGGTATGTCAATGCTACCTGAACCATGCTCCATCTGTCGTGATGCAAGCTGGTCAGTCGAAAGGAAGCCTGTAATAACCAAATGTGAACACATTTTTCACCAGGCATGCCTGCAGCATTGGATAGGTGAACATGCTAGTTGTCCTAACTGTCGGTGCCATATTACACAACAAGACTTTATCGAATATACAGGTGCAATCCCAAAGAGACCGAAGAAGGTGAAGCCTGTGAAGTCTACTAACCACGATGTGCCGAGCTTCAATCTGCCTACTTTCGACCTACCACCACCTAATAGACGCTCTTTGTCTCCAGGAATGTTCAATTTGCATTCCCGGACGTTCACTAATCCCAAC
Source organism: Dioctria rufipes (assembly GCA_963924295.1). NCBI lineage: Eukaryota > Metazoa > Arthropoda > Insecta > Diptera > Asilidae > Dioctria > Dioctria rufipes. The sequence continues at coordinate 111,014,297 of OZ002742.1, read as the reverse complement.
TCACGGCAAGACAGTCCATTACCACCAGCCCAAGGCCACACCTCAGCTGCTACGGATGCGCTGTTGGCAGGCCTGCGCATTCAAATGAAAGACTTGGTACGTGAAGGTCTCGAACACAGCCTCAGTACATTACGGTCTGAGTTAGTAGATAGTGTCCGTCAGCAAGTAGCAGCCATGGTGCCACCAATAGATTTTTCACGTCCACCCCCGTCTATGGGTAATCCAAGAACGTCGAACGATTTTCCCAATACAAGGAGACAATCATTCCATAGACCGCCTTCAGCCTTTGGTCAGCCTATGCCAAACCTCGCTCCACCTCAACCAACACCGCCTATTCGTGTTCCTGCACATGTAGGACAGCGACGATCCGGAAGTCCCATCCGTAGATGGAACCTGACGTACAATGGAAATAACGCAGAGCTCCCGGTAGACGAATTCATTTTTAGAGTCGAAGCGCTCACGCACTCCGCTCTGGAAGGAGATTTCGATCTGCTGGTAAGGAACATGCTTACGTTATTAACAGGACCAGCTAAAGATTGGTACTGGTCAATATTGAGGAATAACCCTTTCCCAACTTGGGAATTCATCAAAATGGGATTGTCCATGGAATGGGGAGTGCCCAAGGATGATTTAAAAATACGATTACAGCTGATGTCTCGAAAGCAAAAACCTGGCGAAATATTCGCTATGTATCACCACCATTTAGTATTGCTGCGTGACCAGCTACAGACCGCCATGCCAGACCAAGAGTTTCTAGAGATTGTTAAATCCAATTTGTTGCCTGAGATCCAGGAAAAAATATGTTTGCACCCCACTTATACTATAGGACAGCTGAGATCGCTGGTTACTCGTATCCAAGCTACGCAGACACGCATTGCTACAGCTGGTAGTTGGAATCCGTACCGGAACCAACGAGTGCACGCAGTTGACAATTTTCAGAACTTGGACCCTGAACTGGCAGCAGCGACAGGCAGTGACCACGGCCTAGGTGAGCTATCGAGTATTTCAAACAAAAATGCTATTGTCTGCTGGAATTGTGATCAGTCTGGTCATTATTATCAAGATTGTAGACAGACGAGTCGAGTTGTGTTCTGCTATGGATGCGGACGCAAGAATGTTTTCAAGCCTGATTGCCGCTACTGCAGACAGAAAAACGAGAGACGGGTCGGGAATACCAACACCTCTTCCCGACCAGCGTCAACGTCGCAAGCAGCAACTGTAACGAACAAGGAGGAAAGCCCGCTCCATTAGTAGACACTCGTGATAACTCCCTAACGTGTCCTCTGATATCATTCAGTGACTCTGGTGATATCAGAAAAGCACCGGATTGTACAATTACTTCACTGGAAGAGGCGGAGAACTTGATGGATTTCTCTGCAGATCTTCAAGCTCCCATTTCCACTTCTGGGGAGCCCATGACAATACTAGACACTTCCTTAGAAGAGTCTTTACTCTTCGATGTTCCGTTGACACCTATAGCACGTGTAGCTGACAAGGTTACTGAGCAGGAGATTTGGCCTCCTGCCATTTCTATCTTAAAACGGCCACCAAGCTCTGATATGACGAGTGGGCGTGAGCCAGTTTTACATCCGCTGACGCCGTATCATACGCGGCTGCAGAGATACAGAGCAGCAAGAGACCGAATTTTCTCCTCAGTAGCAGAGTTAGCTGAGATTATGTTTCCCGACCGGGATATGAGACCGAAAAGGAAAAGATCAACCGTTCGTTGGCGAGAATACTGTCGACGAATGAAACTGGAAAGGAAAAAACTAGCACAGATTTCCGTGTCGATGCCAGACGACATTCGACCGTACGCAGAAGTAAAGCTGCTCGGGCGAACTGAGACTGGATTACTTGATAGTGGTGCCACTGTCAGTATTCTAGGCCAGGGAGCTCTCGAGAAGCTTGCTGAAGCAGAGGTTGAATGGAAGAAGTATCGGACACAGGTCCAAGTAGCTAATGGTGCCATGACGACTGTTCATGGTCATGTGAACTTGGACGTCACTTTCCGTGATAAGACCCAAAACGTGCGTTTTTACGTGGTTCCTGGGCTCACACAGGCACTATATCTGGGAATAGACTTCTGGCGCCTCTTTGGGTTAGCTCCGGATGTCCTAGGTATAGTCGCAGAAGTGAATCCAAGTGGAATAGCTACCTCTGACACCGATGGGCATATCCTTTCTAGTTTAGAACACCAACGCTTAGAGAGCACAAAACAGCTTTTCCCCTCTTTCGCCTCTTTAGGCCTGGGAAAAACATCATTGGTCACTCACAAGATTGATACGAATGACGCCGCCCCGATAAAACAGCGCTTTTATCCGATTTCCCCGGCAGTGCAAAGTTTGATGGATGCAGAATTAGAGCGAATGCTATCACTGGGTGTGATAGAGGAGAGCCAGAGTCCTTGGAGCTCTCCAGTCGTTCTGGTAAGGAAGCCTGGAAAGGTCCGGCTTTGTTTTGACGCCAGGAAGGTCAACTCGGTTACGAAGAAGGACGCCTATCCGCTACCGCAGATAGACGCACTTCTGAGTCGACTTCCTCCGGCAAACTACATAACGAGCCTGGACCTGAAAGATGCATTCTGGCAGATCCCACTGGACACTGATTCCAGAGAGAAGACCGCTTTCACAGTACCTGGTCATCCTCTCTATCAGTACACAGTGATGCCATTCGGCCTATGCAACGCTCCCCAAACGATGTGCCGCCTCATGGATAAAGTCATTCCTTTCGATCTTCGTGAGAACGTTCTCGTCTATTTAGACGATTTATTAATTCTATCATCTGACTTTGACACTCATCTCATGCTGCTAGCCAGGGTAGCGGATTGTTTGAGGAAAGCTGGCCTTACTATAAACGTCGAGAAGAGCAAGTTTTGTATCAAGGAGACTAAATACCTGGGATTCATTGTAGGAAGGGGAGGTATGAGAACTGACCCTGACAAAATATCAGCCATAGTTGACTATCCGTCACCTAAAACTGTTCGGCAAGCCCGACGCCTACTAGGTATGGCAGGATGGTACAGACGGTTTATTCCGAACTATGCTGATTTGACTGCATCCATTACAGACACTTTGAAAAACCCGAGTCAGTTCAAATGGACATCTGAAGCCCAGACGTCTCTTGATCTACTCAAACAAAAACTTACTTCTGCTCCGTTGCTGGTGAGTCCAGACTTCACCAAACCGTTCGTCATCCAGTGCGATGCGAGCCAACAAGGTATTGGAGGAGTGTTGTTTCAGCTAGATGACGATGGCCACGAGAAGCCAATAGCCTACGTCTCGAAAAAGTTGAACTCCGCTCAACGAAATTACACCGTCACAGAGCAAGAATGCCTAGCTGCAGTCTTGAGCGTACAGAAGTTCCGGCCCTTCATAGAGCTTATGCCGTTCAAGATAGTGACGGATCACGCGAGCTTGAAATGGCTGATGTCTCAAAAGGACCTCAGCGGAAGACTTGCTCGGTGGAGTTTGAAGCTTCAGGGCTTCGACTTCACTATTGAACACAGGAAAGGAAGCCTGAACGTAGTCCCTGATGCGCTGTCACGCATTCATTGTGACAGCATGAACACAAACGAAGATCCTGGCCCGGAAGTTGACCTTAGTTCGCCATATTTCAATTCGTTGGAATATGAAGAACTGAGGCATAAGGTTAAAACGACTTCTGGCAAACTACCAGATCTTTGCGTCAGGGATGGCTTCGTTTATATTCGGACTGTTCCGAGAACAGGCGATCCGATCCAGGAGGAAGAAGCGTGGAAGCTTTGGATTCCACGTGGGCTTGTCACCGACGTCATTTCGAGAGCGCATGATCCGCCGCTAGCTTCACACGGAGGAATAGGGAAAACCCTAGAACGTCTGCGAAGACATCTGTACTGGCCACGAATGACAGTTGATGTCAGAAATTACGTAGCCGCCTGTGACGTGTGTAAAGAAACGAAGGCTCCTAATACTATTTTGCGACCACCGATGAAAGTCCAGTCTGTGATAGAACGACCATGGCAAAAGCTGTACGTCGATTTCTTAGGTCCATATCCTCGGTCAGTTAAAGGAAACGTCTGCATTCTGATAGTTCTTGACCACTTTTCTAAATTCCCACTTCTCAAACCTATGAGAAAAGCGTCTACGCTCAATGTATGCCAATTCATTGAGACTGAAGTGTTTCACGTGTTCGGAGTTCCGGAGACCATAGTCTCTGACAATGGAGTCCAGTTTTGCTCGGCTCAGTTCGCCAGACTACTGGAAAAGTATGGGGTAAAGCATATGCGAACGGCAGTTTACTCGCCGCAAGCAAACGCCTCAGAGCGAGTAAACCGGTCTCTGTTGTCAGGGATTAGGGCCTATATCCAGAAGGAACACACCAGATGGGATGAGAAACTGAGCCAAATAGCTAGTTCCCTCCGGAGCTCTTTCCATCAAGCTACTGGTTTCTCTCCCTATCGAACACTCTTCGGTCAACAAATGATAGAACATGGCAGCTCCTATTCCATCTTGAGGAGCATTGGAACTCTTAATGAGCCACTGAGAGTAGACGCAGAAGATAAAATGAGATTGATCCGTGCGAGAGTGCAGGAAAATTTACAACACGCATTCGAACAGGGTTCAAAAGCCTACAATCTCAGGGCAAAACCCGTCGAGTTCAAAGTTGGTCAGGAGGTATTTAGAAGGACTTTTGCCCAAAGCAATTTCCAACAGCAGACTAGTGCTAAACTGGGACGAAAATTTGTTAAATGTCGGGTTAGAGCCAAGAAAGGAAACTCACTATACGAACTTGAAGATCTGCGGGGAAACCTGTTAGGTGTCTATCACGCTAAAGACATCAAGCAGTGATCATCAGTATGAAAACATCGTCGATACTTATTGTCGTTTATTCCTGGTAGCCCTAAGAAGGCATCCAGCCAGCTTAACTGGTAAACTATAGGATATCACGAAGCCCTCCTATTGCCCCGTCAATGGTGGGTGATATACCTGTTGAAAGTCAATCTCATTATAGCACCCCTATCGCTTGTGAGTAGATAACCTTTTATAGTCCCTTCCGGATCGGCCTCATTAGGAGGAAAATTTTTCCTTGTCTGTCCAGCTGCAACATTTCGTTAATCGTCGGACATAGTAGTACTAGATCTATACCTGGTAGCCCTAAGAAGGCATCCAGCCAGCTTAACTGGTAAACTATAGGATATCACGAAGCCCTCCTATTGCCCCGTCAATGGTGGGTGATATACCTGTTGGAATCCATTCCCATATTCGGCTGTCAACATGTCACTACTTCGACGACGCCTTGGAGACACACCCTTGAACAATCGCAGCCTGAGATCAGGGTGAGAGGTTGCGCCGGGAAAGCTTAGCGATCAGTTCTTTAGGTTACTGATCGCGGGGCTTCCTCAGCATCTCGGTGAAGGAAGGCAGAGAGGCATCGACCGGCTGGATTTTTTGGGTTACCAGCTTGTCGATGTAGCTTTGGCTTCCCCACACGGAGAAGGATGTCGAAGTCTGATCGAAGACTGACGAGACTTCAGGGATGTGTCCTCGACGTGTCACCGGAAGTAGAGTCAGAGGATGAGGAAAGCATAGGGTCGTGGGTCGTGACACACATTGAGCGCCCGCAGTGATGAGGCCTATGTGTAAGACCGGCTAGCTCAGTCGACCATTTTTCAGCGTCGTCTGAACCACGGGTGGCGCAGACCACTCTGCCCTGTTATGGTCGTAGCATATTGCATATAGCAATATGCCACCACGGACTGAAGCGTGTATGCCCGGCTTGTTGTCGACTACAGCATGAAACCAAAACGCGCCCCGACCGAGAGAAATGCTTCCTTGAGCTCGGTGTCATGTTCAGTGACAGAAAGAAGAAGAAGACCATCGATATTGGTCTGTCATAGTTTGTTAGCAGGAAAGTAAGGTCGGTAAAATTAAAATCCCGCAAAATCAAATATTTCTCGCCGCAATCCGACGAAGAAAACAAAATCCTCACGTAAGTTCGAAGAATACTTATAGTTATTAATAAATTTACATCCCCACCTGGTACTTTATTCGCACAGTAACCAAAGATTAATCCGCCAACGGCACCCCATAAAACTTGGCGTCTCCCTCCGGAGCCCCATTTGTGAGGTGAGAAAAGGGATCTGTTGGAGTTCGAATCTGGTGTGGCGTACGTCAGGAAAAACCTCGAAAAGGTAGTTAAAAGAACTAATTTACATTTCGTTTTGTGTTAAATAATATCTCTTATTAGAGAGACGTATGAAAAGCAATTTTGAGGGATTTTCATAATAAGGCTTTACTAGTTATTAGGAATTAAATAATAACTTTCCTCATAAGAAGTGAGAGCGGCAAGTGAGGTTGTCAGAGCTAATAAGTCAGGTAGGAGGATAAAATTAAGAGTCCGACAAGTCTATGTATACATCTTGCACCTAATGACTCCTGTTTGAAAAGCATTCCGATGAACGGAACTGGTTGCACAATCCAGCGTTTGGATTCATGATAGAACTAGGATAAGAACACATGAAAGGGCAATTTTTAGTGTGTACTAACAAAATATTAACCACATAGGAAGTGAACATTTTTATTGGTGATTTTAAATTTTTATTAATACGTTCGGAAAGACCAAAGAGACATAACCTAAAAATTATAAATTAGTTCGATCAAAATAATCCATAGATTTCCTGGGACTATGCGAAGTTGGCAATTGCCCACCCAAATAAACTCTCCTATTCCTGTAAGAAAATAAAAAAAAAAGAATTAGGCATATATGAATTATGAAAGTAAAAGAGAAACTAATTGAATGAGAAAAAGGTGATTTAAATTAAACTTTTCACGTCAATGAGATATTGAGGGTAACAATTCCCTTATTAACTAACAGGCATACTTAATAACTGCTGCACGCCTTAAAGCCTTAGATGTTTAATATTGGTCACTAAACAAAATAATTTGGATTATTATATAACGCGCTCAGGAGGTATCAGAGAAAATTAAATAGATATTCAAAGTATACGGATGAACCGAGCATAGACATAAGTATATACATAGGTACACATATAGCGAACTATGATTGCATATAGAACATTAATATAGGTATATACATTTATATATTCACAATAGCTTTAAGGAATGCTAAGCACATAGGTATATATACACATATATATTCATACTAACCGTAAGGAACGCGAAGTTAACTTATCGAATAAACGCAATAAAGATTTATGACATTTAAAAAAAAAATTTAGCTAGAAAATGAATTTGAATTGAATTAATTTCTCGAGAATCAGCAAATACCTAAATTGAAATCTTAATCACAAAAAAAAAAAAAAAAAAATGGTTAACTTGATGATAATAAAAAGAGAAAGATTGGGGGACAGGAACTTCGCATATTGCCATGAACTGATTATACTTTCCTATACAAATGAATCATTGTGTAAAGTAAGGGCCATGTGAAACAAAGGACTTTATGTTAAGCTTTAATGGAAACTAAGATTAGAATACTTTGTCAGTTTGTCATTAGCCTCTCACACAGTAAGTTGTAGGACTTGCGTCGTAGTTTACGTTGTGTAAGTTTATAAATGAATTTTGTGTGTGAAATAGAACGAATTTTATAACGTGATGGTGCGCTAAACGTCCTTGTTTTTCTCCTATCACTCTCCTGGAGCCCTACCACATGAAGGTCGCATAGGTCCGCTCTAATTCCTTCCACAGGTCAGCCAAAGGGACTTTGCAGATAGTGCCGAGCAGAGTCATAGGGAGGATGGGGCAAGGCCATGAAGGCAGAACATCTGCGCCTTCCACAGTAAGTAGGTAAGTGACGTAAGGGTCCCTTCAGGACCGAGTGTGTGTCGGCTCTTTTGTATGCAGGCATGAAATTTTTTTGATTATGGATGATGACAGCGGCAGGTATTTTCGGGAACTCCCCCACACTCTCCGCCACCCTTAGCCGAGGTGCTAGCATGCCGCCCTGTGCTATCGTTGTCATCAGGCGATCTGTCAGCTCATGCTGGCAGTTTGGACTTAACGTCCTGGTCAAGTCGCTTAACATACTTCCATAACAAGCACTAGTGGCACTATAAAACTTTGCACTAAATAAAGTTCAAAGATAAATGGTTTTGAAAAGAATTGATGCGGTATTTTTGTTCAATTTCACAAAAGAACTTTAAGTTGACCAAATCTGCTCACAAAACAAAAACACATTTGACAATTAATGTACAGCTTTGACAATTTCTCTATCCAGCATCTCACTTACTCCCATGTATAGTCTCCTGCTCTTGACAAATTACGCTCATGTACACGAATTTTACACGATTCAACCATTCCTGTTTGCTATATATTCTAAGGTTTTGGTGAAAAGAATTCACCATTATTCTACAAAACTGTCAAAGTTGAGGCCGACCCGGAGATAACATCTGCAAGTACAGCTTGAATGCAAGCTGCACTGTCATACTTCTTTCACGTGTAACCTCTACTGCCATGCTGTCAGCTCATCTTTCAGCGAACTTGCATGACGAAAAACCATGGCAGCTGAGGTGATAGTAATTTGACATTATGCAGTTTTCAAGATGGCGGAAAAGAAATACTTGAAAGAATTCGTTAAATTTAATCTGGAAAAATGAGATTTTCTGGGATCATTTGCATTACATCATTTACCAACACCTTCCTCTTAACTTTTTCTTGGGTTTTTATCATTCTGCTACTTCCATATTGCTATAATTTTCCAATATACGCATGACTTTACGCCTCAATGCCATTTTGTTATGGAACTATGTTGAGAGTGAATGGCTTGGACGTGAAGTCCCAACTGCCAGTATGAGCTGACAGATCACTCGCTGGACAGCGTTGACTGCAGGGCAGCACGCTAGCTCGCCTCCGCTATTGGCGGAGAGTGTGGGGTGGTTCCACGAAGACCTGCCGCTTCCACCTGTATACGGCTGCCACTGATATTGCTGCTAATATCATCCACATTTAAGTCCCTGTCACATACATGTTTTTTTCGTATGCTTACGGATCATGGCTGGGACAAAATTTGCCACTTCAATATATCCATAACTTTGAGGTAGCATTTGTGAGAGTCTGGAACGTAGCAGGAATAATTATTGCTCCATCAAAATTTTGCAATCTTAAAGAAATATTTTATGGTAACTGGAACATGGAAATAGGCAACATTTATCCCATATAATTTTCGCCACTTTGGAGTGGTTTTAAATGTTTTATGGAACGTGGCGAGCACAATAATTATCGCTTTAAAATCCCAACCTCTTAGCAAAATAAGAAGAAGAAAACAATTGAGATTTTGAAATTGCAGCTACGAATTTCTGCCGCCACAAAGTGGCGGGCTCTTTAATATGGACATATGCATGTCGATCAACGAGGTAATAATTATGCAATCATATGTACGATCCGTAAAATAACCGTAGGGGCCACGGAGCAAATATTACTCACAAACTTTTTACCACTGAACTTTTCTTCAAAATTATTAACTTTTTTACGTTCACGTTTGCAAATTCAGTAAAGACTTTTGAGTATATGAAAATAAAAGCGTTTAAAATTGCGCAAAGATTGTACAATTGTGTACAGGTGTACAAATTTTACGCCGCTTATGTACAAACAATATAAGTGTCATTGGGTTAGAATTGGGTACGCGATGTTTTCTCATTTGCATCTCCTTTAGTTCTTACCTCGTTGATGCCACTGACATATATATAAATGGACTGCTTGATCTCCTATTTCATGTGGCACCAATTTTGATTTCAGAAAGTATGCTCTCACTGTCAATGCTACCAACTGTCCTAAATTGGCGCTTTATTTAAATTATTTGCGAATTTACTTATATGCATGTCCGTATGATTTACCGAATTTACCACAAAAGAATTTTGGACTGTTTGTATCGTTAAATTTTAATTATGAGTCGAAGAAAGTGTTTTTATCAAAGATTCTTACAAGCATTTTCTCCTTCCTAATCGTTACAGTTCAGTGAGAAAGTATGCTCTCACGGAAAGAGCCAGGAATATGAAAGTGGTGCCATTTGCTTTCATGCATTTTTGGTTCAACAAGCAGTCCATTTATATACATGTCAGTGGTTGATGTCGATGCAAAAAGCCGTGACAGATGTCAACTTTCCAAAATATTTTTATGATGGATGGTCGTAGTATAATAGACAAGATTCCGATATCTAATATTAAAAGGCTCAAAAATGCCAACAAAACATAGAAAGAAAAACCTATATCGATATTCAACAACTTTTTATAGGGCAGTGAGTATAAAGAGGCAATTAAAAAAAATTCTGACAAAAATTATGAATTTAGTGTTGACAAAAATACATCTTATATTAATAATAATGATATCAGTCCTTATGACAGAAATAAAAGTACGCCAACAGCAGAAGAAGTTCCATCCAATAATAGTGAACAACTTTTAAGAATATTTAACAAAACAAATACTCTTGAAAATGTATTACCTTATAAGTTTCTGATAGATGAGAGTGAGGGTAATAATGAGGAGATGAATGATTGTTTAGTTTTGAGTGAGCAACTGAGAAAATGGGCACTAAAACATAATACATCTCATTCTGCGATCAACGATTTATTGGGGATATTGAATATGTAAAAGCAACTTCATAAATTTGCCATCTGATAGCCGAACATTGCTGCGAACTCCAAATATGATTAATATTGAACCGATGGGGGATGGGTACTTCTGGTATCACGGTATTAAAAACATTTTATGTGCAACATTTCACAAAATACGTCAGCCACTTTCACTTTCGCTTTTTTTCAATATTGATGGACTTCCAATATACAAAAGTTCATCTTTACAATTTTGGCCAATTTTATACACAATTCAGGAGTATTCTAGTTTGCAGCCAATGGGCCATCCCAGACGAGTATTCTTGATGCAAAATGCAAACCGGTTTAACAACAGAGTACGCGCCTCCGCATGGGTATTCTTGCTGCAGGCTTTCATTTATATAAGAATAGGGGACTATGAATGTGTGCGTGCATTATTTTATTTCGAGTTGAGAGCTAGGACGTGAAGGTACACAGTTGTGAGATGTAAAAAAAAAAATTTTTGATTAAAAAGGAAATTATTAATAAAAGCTGGTAGGTATAGACATTAATCATTTGATATGATTTTTTAAATTAAATATATTTAAATAATAAAAAAATAAATAAAATTTATAGATAAATTAATTATGGACAACAAAAGCGCCGTGATTGGTTCCCTAGTTGCAGCAGCTGCAGGTAGCTTATTTCTGGCAGCTGCTATAGAGAAGAGAAGGGAAGAGGAAGAATTACCACAAAGAAAACGAACTTGTTGGATAAAAGAATGGCGGAAAAATAGACAAAGATATGGAAATACACTACATCTCATGCAAGAACTGAAGCCAGGCACAACGGATTATAAAAATTTCCTGAGAATGAATGAATTGTGTTTCAACAAAATATTGTCATCAGTTCGAGTTGACATACAAAAGCAGGACACAGTTATGAGAGATGCTATTCCGCCTGAAGAAAAATTAGCCATAACATTGCGATTTTTAGCAACAGGCGAAAATTTTATGGAGTTGGACTATAATTCCAAGTTATCAAAATCATTTTTAGCGGAAGCAATTCATGATGTATGTAAGGCTATCCATAAAAACATGAAGAAGGAGTTTTTAAAGGTATATATCAAAAACAGTAGACGTATGTAAGAAAATAATTTATAAATTTATTTATATACTTTTTTATTTATTAATTTTCAAAATCACCAAAGACATCAGACTCGTCCCATGCTTGTCCTAAGATATATTTATTTCTTAAAGAAAATTGGACATTGTCGTTCTCGTTCACCTCTTCATTTGGATTTCTTAATATCTGTACGTCCAGGACTTCAATTCTTGGAACGTTTTTTAGTGTATTGTTGCCATCCACTTGTAAGCTTCCACTTGTAGTTGATAATGAAGAAGAATATTCTAGCGAAGTGGAATATATTGAGGAATCCTGCCTGAAGAATTGTGGAGATTTAATTGGTGACAGAGACAAATTTGACAACATCACTGGAGTGGAAGACGTGCTGGGCCCATGCATGCATTCGTTACTTTGCCGATGCAACGATTTCTTCTCATCTCTTATTGCTTTCCTCACAAGTTGCAGAATCTCTATTTTAAGATCAGCGAATGTGTCGTCCAAAGTAATTTTTTTTAACTCGGAACAGAGATATCTGCAGAATTCAACTTCTTTTTCTATTGGTTCCTGTTGCTGTTGTGCAAAGTTTTTTGCTAAATTCAAAGCCTCAATGGCTTCTTCATGAAGTTGATCGGACAGCTTTGCCTTTTTTTTCTGTGAAAAGTTAAAAATATTGATTGATTTATAATCTTATTTTCTTTTATATGTATTTGTTATATTTTTTATATATTTTAAAATTTCCAAAAGTATATGAGTCCAAACACAATTTAAGAACAAGTAATAGGAATATTATTTCACCTCTTTATTTCCTTATTTATCGCATTTGAAAAATGCCTTTTTTAGTTTTGGCACAATTCTCTTTCTAAACTACACATGACATTTGAAATTAATTAATACATTTATCTATATGTATCATTTTCTTTTTTTAGTTTCCAACTGAAAAACATGAGTGGTCAAACATTGCTAAAGGTTTTGGTGAGAAATGGCAATTTCCTCTTTGCATTGGTGCTCTAGATGGAAAGCACATAGCTTTCATGCCATCAAAAAAGGACGCACCCCTTTACTACAACTATAAGGGATTTCACAGCATCGTGTTATTAGCACTTGCAGATGCCTACGGGAGATTTATTTTGGTCGATGTAGGATGTAACGGGAAAATAAGTGATGGTGGTGTCCTACAACGTTCCAATTTAATGCACATAATCAGGCAAGCCGATAAATTTCTTCCCGCTAGAAAATGCATTGGAAACGGAAGGTTACTGCCACATGTGTTTGTTGCAGATAATGCATTTCCATTACTAGAAAACATGATGACTCCATATCCATTCACGACAACAGATGATCTAAAGAAAACATATAATCGCCGTTTAAGCCGAGCTAGGCAAACAATTGAGCGTGCTTTCGGTATTCTAACAAATAGATTTCAAATACTCCAAAAAACAATAAAATTGAATCAAGAAAAAGTAAAAAATATTGTGCAGTGTGTTGTGTCCTCCATAATTTTTTAATTACGAACAGTAGTTGGTATGCCGAAAGCATACCTTGCGACGAAAACATCATGGAAAAAGAAATTGGTATTAGCAGCGATGGCAATCATTCAGTATCGAATAATGAATGTTCAAAGGCAAACGAAGCGGTTAGAAAAAGTTGGACAGAATATTTCAACAACGAAGGGAAATTATAATGTCAAGATTTGTAAGGAGTGCAAACTGTTTGAAATAAAAATAAATTGAAAGAATATTTGGTTTTAACTTACAATTGATGTTCCCTCCTCCCTTGCTACGGATGCCAACTCTATTGGATCGTTTATTTCACCCTAAAAATGACAAGAAAATTAGTTATTATAACCTGAGAATATTAAATGTCTACCTACCACAGGTAACTCAATATTTGAGGTACTTAGAACTGCATCAGCGCAATTCGAAAGGAACAGCAGGTCATTATAGCACCATAATACAGGTACATACATACATATCATCCGTTCCCGCACCGCTCCTCTTTGAACCAAACGCTTTAGCTCTCTCTTTCGACAATTGACTTTGTAGAGTCCTTATTTTTCTTTTAATGCATTGAACTGTTACATTTGGTCTATAGTCTTTCAATTCGTTCAAAATAAAATTCAATTTTTCACTTCTTTTCACTTTATTTGTGAAATGTCGGTCCTTGGGATTGTATAAACATGGACACTGTTGTAATAAAGAAATAAGCACTTTTGTTTGTGCCCTATCCAAATTATCCATGCTTATTTTTTATTAAAAAAAATATATAAAATAAATAAATGTTTATGGTTTAATTTATTACACTATTTGACAAACAGGCATTCAGATTTGCAAACTAATTTTGAACACTTGTACTCACCGGCAGATAAATCAAGAATGAAATCAGATATTTCATGAAAATTCTCGGACCCCACTGAACAAGAAATATTTCGTTGCGGTTGTATTAGTGCGGCACAACAAGTGAATACCATTTGATTTTTGATGCAAAATTTCTCTCCAAAGTGCAGCACAATTGTAGAGATTTCTCTCTGCTTCTTTTACCTCTTCCCTAAAAAACCGGTTTGCATTTTGCATCAAGAATACTCGTCTGGGATGGCCCAATGGTCATAGCTATCTATTGTGGAAATTCTAAACCACCTTTACAAAATTTTCTACATCTTTTTGTGGATGAATTAAATGATGTTCTGGAAAATGAACTTATTATCAATGATCAGAAAATATCTATCAATGTCAAATGCTTCATTTGTGATACTCCTGCAAGGAGCTTTATCAAAGGTACAATCACTGACATATCTAACATGGACTGCCTGATTTTCTATTTCATATGGGTCAACTTTTTTTGCCAGGGTGTGACAATTATTTTAATTTCAAATTTTACTTGCGCTTTAATATTCATATTAAAAGTTCAACAAATTACAGATGCATTCGAAATTATTTCTATTCTTGGAAGTTTATCTCCTACAACATCAAATATTTCTTAAGAGGAGTCAGTACCAAGATTTGCAAGTTTCATACATTTTTCAATGCGAATTTCTGGCGAACTATTTGTACCAGAATAATGACTTATATCTTAAATTAAAGGTAGCGAAGATATCTAGTAAATAACGTCGAGAAAAATAAAAATAATTGTATTGGAATGGAGATATTAGCTCGGAAACTTGTAAAAGATGGTAAAAATTGATTTTTTTTTTAAATCAAATTCCTGTTAGGGTACTCTCATTTCTTTAGATTATGACTATTTTAGAAAGATAAGGCCTAAATCTAGCAAATAACGTCGAGTTTTTTCATTTTTAGTGGCGCATTTTGTAATTATTTAACTCTAATAGTAGTTGTTTTTTCTCTCGATATTTCACCGACGAGAAATTGCAATATTTCGTTGAAAGTTGTTGAAATACAAAGCCAAATAGAATATTTAACAATTATGTGCAAAAAGAATTTAGGAGAGTTAATTGTCTTTCAAAATTTTCAATTTCTTTGAACTTCAAATTCTCATTTTCGTCTTAATTTGTCGCATGTTGGGTTTCTGTCTTTTACGCTAGATGTCTCTAATGTGACTTGTGGTCTAGGTCTACGCTAATTTTATATGAATTTTCATACTTTAAGGACACAAACCAACGTATAGTAAGTTTTATTGCCTACAGGACCGCTGGTATCTAAATTGAAATTTTTGCTGAGTACTGACTCCTCTTAAACTTGACTTTTAAAGAAATAAAATTAAGCAATTTTTGTCTACCTGCCCCTAAAAGTAGCTATGTGGGACAGAGAAAGGATTACAAATATTGTATTGCCATCTATTTCTATTCTATATATTCGTTTGGAAAACCACTGAACTTAAACTGGACTATGGTGTATTTTGTATAGAACTTATTGTTTGTAGTTCCGCGGAATAAAGTAGTTAAACCAAAACGAGACAACTATAGAAAAGTGATCCCATAATAATGTCAAATAATGTAAGCAATTTCAGTAGTATCAGCAGTCCATTTTATATATGTCAGTGGGTACAATATTGTTGCGAGCGTGGCTTTTAGGTTCGTTATTTAAAACACAATATTAAATACTTAATATACAAGTTCTTTATTTCACTCTAATCTTATACAATTCACAAACTTTCTGTTAATCAACTCAACTTTAATTATCGCTAATACTGTACTTTCAATTATCGCAATCTAATTACAACACTTTCGCACGTATATTACTTTCGCTTGTTAACACTGCAACGTCTAAGACAAGACTCTTTTTCTGGCTATGACAACTGTTATATTTATACCCTAGAAACTCTCCAGATTATTCTCGATTGTTCTATTTTCCAGAAGCTTCTTGACTGTTCTATTCATTCTATTCCTGAACCTTCCTGTAGATACCATAATCAATTCTCCGAACCTGAAGTCGTTTATTTCACCATTGCCAGTAGATGTCACCAGTTGTCTCTTTCTATTGCACGTAACAATATGATTTATGAAACATTAATATTTAAATATATTTACATCTAAATATTCTAATTTTAAACAAGGTGTCGTCGGCTTTAATGCATATCATGCTTGTATTAAATGCACAGTTATTGGGGATTGTGACAAAAACGGAAGGCATATGAGTTTTCCTAGGATTGATTGCCCTCGGAGAACGGATAAAGTTTCAGAACTCAAAATGACCCTGATCATCAGAAAGAAATTACGCCCTTAATAAAATTACCGATTAACTTGGTGGAAGATATTGTTGTAGCTGATCCGCTGCATTTAATTGATTTAGGTACTAATTTAATATTGCAGTAATGCGTTTATTTTAATTAAGCATAACAATTTTACATAATATTATAGGTATTATGAGAAAATGTCTTCATGCATGGATGAACGGAAGTTATAATTTCCGCACGAAATTTTCAGCAGGAGACATAACGGTTTTGTCGGATTTATTAGAAGAATGTAACAAAAGAAGACCAATGAAAATTCACCGAACTATAAGAAGACTTGATTGTATAAAACTTTGGAAAGGTGTCGAATTTCGTACTGTTGCGAGCGTGGCTCTTGCGGTTCGTTATTTAAAACACAATATTAAATATTTAATATACAAGTTCTTTATTTAACTCTAATCATAACAATTCACAAACTTTCTATTAATCAACTCAACTCTAATTATCGCTAATACTGTACTTTCAATTATCGCAATCTAATTACAACACTTTCGCACGTTTATTACTTTCACTTGTTAACACTGCAACGTCTAAGACAAGACTCTTATTCTGGCTATGACAACTGTTATATTTATACCCTAGAAACTCTCCAGATTATTCTCGAGTGTTCTATTTTCCAGAAGGTTCTTGACTGTTCTATTCATTCTATTCCTGAACCTTCCTGTAGATACCATAATCAATTCTCCGAACCTAAAGTCGTTTACTTCTCCATTGCCACATTGCCAGTAGATGTCACCAGTTGTCTCTTTCTATTGCACGTAACACTGTTCCCTTCTTAAGTTTGTTCGTCCCGAACAACAGGTGGTCCACGGTCTTGATGCTCGTAGTATTGACACAAGCGGTCCAAATGAACAATTTTATGCTTGCCTCTTGTGCCACGCTGAATCCTGTATACCACGTCATTAATTCTAGTTACTACTGAATACGGTCCTTCCCAGTGTTGTTGCAATTTTGGAGAACGTCCCTTACGTCGTCTCGGATTGTAGAGCCAAACAAGATCACCTTCATTAAATCCTGCGGAATTAGCACGTAGGTCATAGCGGGTCTTCATCCGATCAGTATTTGTTGCTAATTTCGTCCTCGTGGCCTCGTGCACATCAGCTAATTGTTGTTTGAGCTCCGATACGTAGTCTTCTGGTAGCTTTTGTTCACCTCTGGGGGTACCGAATTTGAGGTCGCTAGGTAAACGCATCTCTCTTCCGAATATGACTTTAGCTGGGGTTTGTCCGGTAGTACTATGAATAGCTGATCTATAAGCCATTAGGAATATAGGAATGTGTCGATCCCAATCGCGTTGATGATAGTTAACTACTTTCTTTAGATGCTCGATCAATGTTCTGTTGAAGCGCTCTACCATGCCATCAGATTGTGGATGTAGAGGAGTTGTTCTAGTTTTTCTTATTCCCAACATTTTACACATCTCCTGGAAAGTCCGCGATTCGAAGTTCCGTCCTTGGTCCGAATGAAGTTCGTGAGGCACTCCAAACCTACTGACCCAATTTGTTGTTATTTGTTCCGCAACTGTGGCTGCCTCTTGATTAGGGATTGCATAAGCTTCAGACCATTTACTGAAATAGTCAATGGCAACTAAAATATAACGGTTACCGCCATCCGTTTCAGGAAAAGGTCCAGCGATGTCTACAGCTATCCTTTCAAAGGGGGCTCCGACATTATACTTATGCATTTAACCTCTGCTTCTGTGTTGCGGTCCTTTGCAAGCAGCGCAGACAGTGCATCTGCGGCACCACTCCTCCACATCTTCTCGCATATGTAGCCAATAAAACCTTTCCCGTATTTTGGAAATTGTTTTGTTCACTCCCAAATATCCTCCAGAGGTTCCACCGTGCATTTCTTCTAGAACATCTTTGACGTTTGATGCTGGCACGACTATCTGCATTCGGAAATATTCGCCGTTAGGTGCTTCCCATTTGCGTTTTAATATACCACATTCAACATGAAGAGAGTTCCATTGAGCCCAGTAACTTTTCAGCTTCTCACTCCGTTCCGAAATATCCTTCCAGTCTGGTCTTTCCATATCTTCTTTCCAAGCGAGAATAGGTGAAATGTCCGGATCTTCTCGTTGTGCTGTTCTCAGGTCCTCGTTGTCCCAACCTGTAGATGGTTCCACGGTTACCAACTGTATAGTTGCTGTTGTTTCTTTTTCTTCCACCCGTGCGCAATGTTTGCATTCAAGTTTGCACGGGCGTCGTGAAAGGGCGTCTGCATTTCCATGGATACGACCTCTTCGGTGTTGGATCTCAAGATCATAAGTCTGGAGTCGCTCTATCCATCTCGCGACTTGTCCCTCAGGGTTCTTAAACTGCAGAAGCCATTTAAGTGCTGCATGGTCGGTGCGAAGGATGAATTTCTGCCCGTAGAGATATTTATGAAAATGTTTTGTTGAACTTACAATAGCAAGTAGCTCTTTTCTTGTAGCACAATAATTTTTCTCTGGCTTTGAAAGTGCTTTGCTATAGTAAGCTACTGGAACTTCTTGACCATTCTCCTCCTGTGAAAGCACTGCACCAATACCTTCATTGCTGGCATCAGTGTCTAATATAAATGTTTTTCCCAGCTTTGGATAATGAAGTACTGGAGCTTCACAGAGCTGTTGCTTCAAATTTTCAAAACTTTCGTTGCATTTATCCGACCATATGAACGGCCTTCCCTTTTCTGTAAGTTGATGTAGGCTTCTTGCTATATCTGCAAAAACCTTTCACGAATCGCCTGTAGTAGGTAGCTAAACCAAGAAAACTCCGTAATTGATGTTTGTCCTTTGGAACTGGCCAATTTTTGACGGCTTCTATCTTCTCTGGATCGGTTCTTACTCCTTGTGATGAAACTATGTGCCTTAAATATTTAACTTCATCTTTGAATAGAGCACATTTACTCGCACTGAGCTTCAATTTTGCATCTTTGAGTCTTTGAAGTACGTCTCGTAAGTTGTTTTTATGTTCCTTGAATGTCCTTCCGATAACTATTATGTCATCCAAGTAGACAAGACATGTTTTCCAGGTTAAACCACGTAGAACACATTCCATTAGTCGTTCGAATGTGGCTGGAGCATTACATAACCCAAATGGCATTAGTTTGAATTGCCATAAGCCACTGCCAACTGAGAAAGCAGTTTTATCTCGGTCCTCGGGATGTATTTCCACTTGCCAGTAACCACTCTTCAAATCCAATGTGGAAAACCATTCCGCTCCGGAAAGGGTATCCAACGTGTCATCAATCCTTGGTAATGGATAGCTATCTTTTCTCGTCACGTTATTTAGTTGGCGGTAGTCTACGCAGAATCGGGTGCTGCCATCCTTTTTCCTAACCAGAACAACCGGCGATGTCCAAGGGCTGTTAGATTCCTCTATTATGCCTTGTTTCTTCATGGAGTTCATCATGTCTGCAACTTCTGGTTGTTTGGCTAATGGCAATCTTCGTGGTGTCTGTCGAATGGGCCTGGAATCTCCTGTATCGATCCGATGCTGGACAAGATTTGTTTTACCATAGTCATCATCATTCATTGCAAATAATTCCGAAAATTCATCGATCACCTCTTTGGCATCGTTGTGTTGTTGTTCACTTAAGGCACTGGACGAAAGAAGTTTCTGAACCTGCTGGGTAGTAGCTGGTATAGGTTTTGTCTCCCTGATATTACTACCATTATCCAAATTGACGATTTGGTAAACGGGTTCACAATTTCCAATTATAGCACCTTCTTTTAGTTGTACCTCATTTTCGGATGTGTTAAGCACTCTGACTGGTATTAATGTTGCACCTTCTGCCTTCACTAAAGTCTTCCCCACAATGATGCTCGATGTGACTTTTGTGGGGTTAGGCTCCACCAGATAGAATCGGCAGGTCCCGATGTCATCAGTAAGCTTTGTCCATATTAGTGTCTCGGAGCATGGCGAAAGAGTAATATTTTCGCAGACCATCGTCCTTACTTTCGCAGGATGATCTGCTCCTTCTCCTAGTTTCATAGGAATTTCTATGTTCCCATATTTGAGAATTCGCTCTCCGACATCCAGATTTATTTTGTATGTGGTCATGAAATCTATGCCAAGAATGCATTCATCCATTATGTCTGAAACCAGAAAAGTGTGAGGAAATAGTAGTTCGCCTAGTTGAACATCTAAAGTTATTTCTCCAAACACCCGTGCTGCTGCTCCAGTTGCAGTTCTTAGTAGATATTTGGTGGTATTATGAAGCCATTTGTTCTTAACAAGATCTGTTCTAATAATTGATCTTGCAGCTCCAGTATCGATAGTGACTGCGCAGTCATTTTTTCCTACACTTCCATATATAACAAGACTGCTATTATTTCTCTGCAACTGGCCTACTTGAATGATGACCTCGGGGCCGCCGATTCCACCAACCAACTTCTGCCCCACAAAGTTGGTTTTTACTAGTTTTCCGACTGCTCAACAGGAGAGCTGATGCGACTAGTCGCTGCTTGATATCTAGTCTCTCCATGAATAGCTTGTTCCCTGGCTCGACATCTTTGGCATTCTTCTTTCCCTTCTTCAGGTGATTCCACTCGTCGACGTTTTCTGCAGTCTCTTTGAAGGTGCCCTGATCTATTACAATTCCAGCATCGAAGGACACCACGTGAAGGCGGGCTCTGTGATGATTGCACTCTGTTAAAAGTACATTCTTCCACTGAAATTTCTCTTACTCGTACTGCACTCCGTGAAGCTTGTCTGGCGGATTCATATGCTAATGAATAGGCTAGTGCTTCTGCTGTTGATTTCTTTCCTGCTAACCTTAGCGCTTGTTGTAAATTTTGATCTGCAATAGCGTTCACAAATGCCTCCGTCGCCACTTCATTGAGAAAATCCGCATTCACGCTGGAGTATGAAAGATGAGCTAATCTTTCTACATCTGCCTGCAGTTGTTGTAGTGATTCGCCATGTTTTTGAATCCTGTTGCGTAACTGTAGGCGATATACTTGCTGCATGTGTTCATCTCCATAACGTAATTCTATCGCCTGTACTAATGAAGTGTAATCACGTTGATTTTCAATCGGTACAGTTTGTAAGAGTTCTGAAGCAGGACCTCGAAGTGCTAACACCAGAGCTATAGCTCTGTCTTCATTATTCCATCCATTTACCTCTGAAGCTGCCTCAAATTGTCTCTTGAAGATATGCCATGAATTTTGTCCATCAAATATTGGAGGTTTCATTCTACCTGCGCCAGATATTTCAGCTGCTGCGTTTAGAGGCTGACGATGCTTTATTCTTTCTAGATCTGCTTTAAAACTGTCAAGCTGCTCGGTGACTTTTTGTTGAGCTTCCGCCACTTCCTGCTCGATTCCTTCAATTTTTAAATTTTGTTCGTCTAACGAGTTTTTCAGGAAAGTCTTCTGTTCCTCCAAACGAGTTTCTAGACAATTCTCCAGAGAACTCTTTTGTTCGTCCAAGCGGGTTTCCATAGATTTCTTCTGCTCATCTAACCGGGATTCTAGAGAATTCTTTTGTTCAACGAAAGCATTCTTTTGTTCCTCGGGAGAATTCTTTTGTTCCTCAAGAGTATTCTTTTGTTCATCAAAACGGGCTTCCATTTTGTTCATTAAAGCACTCAAAAGCTGTTCCATTTTCATTGTAGGCTCTTCTTCAACTTCGGTTTCTTCCAAGTTATCTTCGAAAACAAATGTTTCAGGATTCTTTCCTTCCTCTATCAAAGCTTGTCTGAGTCTCTCGACTAGAACTTTCTTTGCACCTGTCGTTTGTAATGACCGGTTCCCTAACTCCACTTTCAAATCCTGCGTTCGAAGCTCCTCGAATTTTCGCCCCATTACTTTAGTAATTCACTTTAAGTTGAATATAAATTATTTTCAAGAACTTTGAAAATTTAACACAATTTCACAAAATTAATCACACTTTGAATTTTAAAGTTAATTGCCACCACTTTATTTCGCGAATTTATTTCACTTCTGACACCAGTTGTTGCGAGCGTGGCTCTTGCGGTTCGTTATTTAAAACACAATATTAAATATTTAATATACAAGTTCTTTATTTAACTCTAATCATAACAATTCACAAACTTTCTATTAATCAACTCAACTCTAATTATCGCTAATACTGTACTTTCAATTATCGCAATCTAATTACAACACTTTCGCACGTTTATTACTTTCACTTGTTAACACTGCAACGTCTAAG
This sequence comes from Dioctria rufipes, assembly GCA_963924295.1. Taxonomy (NCBI): domain Eukaryota; kingdom Metazoa; phylum Arthropoda; class Insecta; order Diptera; family Asilidae; genus Dioctria; species Dioctria rufipes. The sequence continues at coordinate 110,991,812 of OZ002742.1, read as the reverse complement.
ACAAGACTCTTATTCTGGCTATGACAACTGTTATATTTATACCCTAGAAACTCTCCAGATTATTCTCGAGTGTTCTATTTTCCAGAAGCTTCTTGACTGTTCTATTCATTCTATTCCTGAACCTTCCTGTAGATACCATAATCAATTCTCCGAACCTAAAGTCGTTTACTTCTCCATTGCCACATTGCCAGTAGATGTCACCAGTTGTCTCTTTCTATTGCACGTAACAGTACGTTTTTATTATACCTTGTATACAATAATTTCTTGACCCTATTTTGTGCGGTAACCATTATCTCCTGCCAAAAATACATGAAATATACACATGTAGCGGAACAATTGCTTAAAGACCATATCGAACAATTCATTGATATTTATGGAATCGATAGGAACAGCATGAATGTACATAATCTGTGCCATGTCATTGAAGCTGTAAAAATTTTGGATATCTTCCTCAAATAGCTTCATATAAATTTGAAAATTATTTATTATTTAGGGCAATTAAAACCTTTACTGCGTGGGGGCAGTCGATCTTTAGCACAGATAGCTAAGCGTATGATTGAACTATCTAAAATTAACACCTTAAATTATGATTCCGTATCAATGGAAACTGTTTTTGTTAAAGATGAAAGCCGCAATGAAAAACATGAACTAGAAGAATGCCAGAAAGTTTATAAAAAGATATATAGATGGCTACATGTTGGGAAGTGATATCAAAAATAGGTGGTTCTTTACGAAAAACGAGCAAATCGTAGCAATGAAAAATGCAACATACTGTTACGTGCAATAGAAAGAGACAACTGGTGACATCTACTGGCAATGGAGAAGTATGCGACTTTAGGTTCGGAGAATTGATTATGGTATCTTCAGGAAGGTTCAGGAATAGAATGAATAGAACAGTCAAGAAGCTTCTGGAAAATAGAACACTCGAGATTAATCTGGAGAGTTTCTAGGGTATAAATATAACAGTAGTCATAGCCAGAAAAAGAGTCTTGTCTTAGACGTTGCAGTGTTAACAAGCGAAAGTAATAACGTGCGGACGTGTTGTAATTAGATTGCGATAATTGAAAGTACAGTATTAAGCGATAATCCAAGTGTAGTTGATTAATTGAAAGTTTGTGAATTGTTAAGATTAGAGTTAAATAAAGAACTTGTATATTAAATATTTAATATTGTGTTTTAAATAATGAACCAAAAAGCTACGCTCGCAACAACTGGTGTCAGAAGTGAAATAAATTCGCGAAATAAAGTGGTGGCAATTGACTTTAAAATTCAAAGTGTGATTAATTTTGTGAAATTGTGTTAAATTTTGAAAGTTCTGGAAAATAATTTATATTCAACTTAAAGTGAATTACTAAAGAAATGGGGCGAAAATTCGAGGAGCTTCGAACGCAGGATTTGAAAGTGGAGTTAGGGAACCGGTCACTACAAACGACAGGTGCAAAGAAAGTTCTAGTCGAGCGAGTCAGATAAGCTTTGATAGAGGAAGGAAAGAATCCTGAAACATTTGTTTTCGAAGATAACTTGGAAGAAACCGAAGTTGAAGAAGAGCCTGCGATGAAAATGGAACAGCTTTTGAGTACTTTAATTAGCAAAATGGAAGCCCGTTTTGATGAACAAAAGAATTCTCTCGAGGAACAAAAGACTTCTATGAAAGCCCGTTTTGATGAACAAAAGAATTCTCTCGAGGAACAAAAGAATTCTCTCGAGGAACAAAAGAATTCTCTCGAGGAACAAAAGAATTCTCTCGAGGAACAAAAGAAATCTATGGAAGCTCGTTTTGATGAACAGAAAAATTCCTATGAGGAGCAAAAGAATGCTTTTGAGGAACAAAAGAATTCTCTACAGAATTGTCTAGAAACTTGTTTGGAGGAACAGAAGAACTTTCTGAAAGGTTCGTTAGACGAACAAAATGTGAAAATTGAAGAAATCCAGCAGGAAGTGTTGGAAGTTCGACAACAAGTGTCGGGAGTACAACAAAATGTTACAGAACAGCTTGACAGTTTTAAAGCAGATCTGGACAGAATAAGGCATCGTCAGCCTCTAAACGTAGCAGCTGAAATATCTGGCGCAGGTAGAATGAAACCTCCAATATTTGATGGACAAAATTCATGGCATATCTTCAAGAGACAATTTGAGGCAGCTTCAGAGGTAAATGGATGGAATAATGAAGACAGAGCTATAGCTCTGGTGTTAGCACTTCGAGGTCCTGCTTCAGAACTCTTACAAACTGTACCGATTGAAAATCAAACGTGATTACACTTCATTAGTACAGGCGATAGAATTACGTTACGGAGATGAGCACATGCAGCAAGTATATCGCCTACAGTTGCGCAACTGGATTCAAAAGCATGGCGAATCACTACAACAATTGCAGGCTGATGTGGAAAGATTAGCGCATCTTTCATACTCCAGCGTGAATGCGGATTTCCTTAATGAAGTGGCAACGGAGGCAATTGTGAACGCTATTGTAGATCAAAATTTACAACAAGCGTTAAGGCTAGCGGGAAAGAAATCAACAGCAGAAGCACTAGCCTATGCATTAGCGTATGAATCCGCAAGACAAGCTTCACGGAGTGCAGTACGATTAAGAGAAATTTCAGTGGAAGAATGTACTTGTAACAGAGTGCAATCATCACAGAGCCCGCCCTCACGTGGTGTCCTTCGATGCTGGAATTGTAATAGATCAGGGCACCTTCAAAGAGACTGCAAAAAACGTCGACGAGTGGAATGACCTGAAGAAGGGAAAGAAGAATGCCAAAGATGTCGAGCCAGGGAACAAGCTATTCGTGGAGAGACTAGGTATCAAGCAGCGACTAGTCGCATCAGCTCTCCTGTTGAGCAGTCGGAAAACTAGTAAAAACCAACTTTGTGGGGCAGCAGTTGGTTGGTGGAATCAGCAGCCCCGAAGTCATCATTCAAGTAGGCCAGTTGCAGAGAAATAATAGCAGTCTTGTTATATATGGAAGTGTAGGAATAAATGACTGCGCAGTCACTATCGATACTGGAGCTGCAAGATCAATTATTAGAACAGATCTTGTTAAGAACAAATGGCTTCATAATACCACCAAATATCTACTAAGAACAGCAACTGGAGCAGCAGCACGGGTGTTTGGAGAAATAACTTTAGATGTTCAACTAGGCGAACTACTATTTCCTCCCACTTTTCTGGTTTCAGACATAATGGATGAATGCATTCTTGGAATAGATTTCATGACCACATACAAAATAAATCTGGATGTCGGAGAGCGAATTCTCAAATATGGGAACATAGAAATTCCTATGAAACTAGGAGAAGGAGCAGATCATCCTGCGAAAGTAAGGACTCTTTCGCCATTCTCCGACACACTAATATGGACAAAGCTTACTGATGACATCGGGACCTGCCAATTCTATCTGGTGGAGCCTAACCCCACAAAAGTTACATCGACCATCATTGTTGGCAAGACTTTAGTGAAGGCAGAAGGTGCAACATTAATACCAGTCAGAGTGCTTAACACATCCGAAAATGAGGTACAACTAAAAGAAGGTGCTATAATTGGAAATTGTGAACCCGTTTACCAAATCGTCAATTTGGATAATGGTCGTAATATCAGGGAGATAAAACCTATACCAGCTATTACCCAACAGGTTCAGAAACTTCTTTCGTCCAGTGCCTTAAGTGAACAACAACACAACGATGCCAAAGAGGTGATCGATGAATTTTCGGAATTATTTGCAATGAATGATGATGACTATGGTAAAACAAATCTTGTCCAGCATCGGATCGATACAGGAGATTCCAGGAACATTCGACAGACACCACGAAGATTGCCATTAGCCAAACAACCAGAAGTTGCAGACATGATGAACTCCATGAAGAAACAAGGCATAATAGAGAATCTAACAGCCCTTGGACATCGCCGGTTGTTCTGATTAGGAAAAAGGATGGCAGCACCCGATTCTGAGTAGACTACCGCCAACTAAATAACGTGACGAGAAAAGATAGCTATCCATTACCAAGGATTGATGACACGTTGGATACCCTTTCCGGAGCGGAATGGTTTTCCACATTGGATTTGAAGAGTGGTTACTGGCAAGTGGAAATACATCCCGAGGACCGAGATAAAATTGCTTTCTCAGTTGGCAGTGGCTTATGGCAATTCAAAGTAATGCCATTTGGGTTATGTAATGCTGCAGCCACATTTGAACGACTAATGGAATGTGTTCTACGTGGTTTAACCTGGAAAACATGTCTTGTCTACTTGGATGATATAATAGTTATCGGAAGGACATTCAAGGAACATAAAAACAACTTACGAGACGTACTTCAAAGACTCAAAGATGCAAAATTGAAGCTCAGTGCGAGTAAATGTGCTCTATTCAAAGATGAAGTTAAATATTTAGGGCAGATAGTTTCATCACAAGGAGTAAGAACCGATCCAGAGAAGATAAAAGCCGTCAAAAATTGGCCAGTTCCAAAGGACAAACATCAATTACGGAGTTTTCTTGGTTTAGCTACCTACTACAGGCGATTCGTGAAAGGTTTTGCAGATATTGCAAGAAGCCTACATCAACTTACAGAAAAGGGAAGGCCGTTCATATGGTAGGATAAATGCAACGAAAGTTTTGAAAATTTGAGCGACAGCTCTGTGAAGCTCCAGTACTTCATTATCCAAAGCTGGGAAAAACATTTATATTAGACACTGATGCCAGCAATGAAGGTATTGGTGCAGTGCTTTCGCAGGAGGAGAATGGTCAAGAAGTTCCAGTAGCTTACTATAGCAAAGCACTTTCAAAGCCAGAGAAAAACATTTTCATTAATATCTCTACGGGCAGAAATTCATCCTTCGCACCGACCATGCAGCGCTTAAATTGCTTCTGCAGTTTAAGAACCCTGAGGGACAAGTCGCGAGATGGATAGAGCGACTCCAGGCTTATGATCTTGAGATCCAACACCGAAGAGGTCGTATCCATGGAAATGCAGACGCCCTTTTACGACGTCCATGCAAACTTGAATGCAAACATTGCGCACGGGTGGAAGAAAAAGAAACAACAGCAACTATACGGTTGGTAACCGTGGAACCATCTACAGGTTGGAACAACGAGGACCTGAGAACAGCACAACAAGAAGATCCGGACATTTCACCTATTCTCGCTTGGAAAGAAGATATGGAAAGACCAGACTGGAAGGATATTTCGGAACGGAGTGAGAAGCTGAAAAGTTACTGGGCTCAATGGAACTCTCTTAATGTTGAATGTGGTATATGAAAACGCAAATGGGAAGCACCTAACGGCGAATATTTCCGAATGCAGATAGTCGTGCCAGCATCAAACGTCAAAGATGTTCTAGAAGAAATGCACGGTGGAACCTCTGGAGGACATTTGGGAGTGAGCAACACAGAAGCAGAGGAGAAATGCATAAGTATAACGTCGGAGCACCCTTTGAAAGGATAGCTGTAGACATCGCTGGACCTTTTCCTGAAACGGATGGCGGTAACCGTTATATTTTAGTTGCCATTAACTATTTCAGTAAATGGCCTGAAGCTTATGCAATCCCTAATCAAGGGGCAACCACAGTTGCGGAACAAATAATAACGAATTGGGTCAGTAGGTTTGGTGTGCCTCACGAACTTCATTCGGACCAAGGACGGAACTTCGAATCGCGGACTTTCCAGGAGATGTGTAAAATGTTGGGAATAAGAAAAACTAGAACAACTCCTCTACACCCACAATCTGATGGCATGGTAGAGCGCTTCAACAGAACATTGATCGAGCATCTAAAGAAAGTAGTTGACTATCATCAACGCGATTGGGATCGACACATTCCTATATTCCTAATGGCTTATAGATCAGCCATTCATAGTACTACCGGACAAACCCCAGCTAAAGTCATATTCGGAAGAGAGATGCGTTTACCTAGCGACCTCAAATTCGGTACCCCCAGAGGTGAACAAAAGTTACCAGAAGACTACGTATCGGAGCTCAAACAACAATTAGCTGATGTGCTCGAGGCCACAAGGACGAAATTAGCAACAAATACTGATCGGATGAAGACCCGCTATGACCTACGTGCTAATTCCGCAGGATTTAATGAAGGTGATCTTGTTTGGTTCTACAATCCGAGACGACGTAAGGGACGTTCCCAAAATTGCAGCAACACTGGGAAGGACCGTATTCAGTAGTAACTAGAATTAATGACGTGTTATACAGGATTCAGCGTGGCACAAGAGGCAAGCATAAAATTGTTCATTTGGACCGCTTGTGTCAATACTACGAGCATCAAGACCGTGAACCACCTGTTGTTCGGGACGAACAAATTTAAGAATGTGGCAGTGTTACGTGCAATAGAAAGAGACAACTGGTGACATCTACTGGCAATGGAGAAGTATACGACTTTAGGTTCGGAGAATTGATTATGGTATCTACAGGAAGGTTCAGGAATAGAATGAATAGAATGAATAGAACCGTCAAGAAGCTTCTGGAAAATAGAACACTCGAGAATAATCTGGAGAGTTTCTAGGGTATAAATATAACAGTTGTCATATCCAGAAAAAGAGTCTTGTCTTAGACGTTGCAGTGTTAACAAGCGAAAGTAATAACGTGCGGAAGTGTTGTAATTAGATTGCGATAATTGAAAGTACAGTATTAAGCGATAATCACAGTGTAGTTGATTAATTGAAAATTTGTGAATTGTTAAGATTAGAGTTAAATAAAGAACTTGTATATTAAATATTTAATATTGTGTGTTAAGTAACGAACCAAAAAGCCACGCTCGCAACAATACTATCAAGGAAAGTTGCATATACGATATGGTACATCACTAGTAGTTATTCTATGACAGTTCTGCGACACTCTTTTAGCTTCCAGGATTTCGCCACAGATGGCGCGACCGTCGCTAGGTGGTTTGAGTCCGTGATAAATGTAGGGTTGTGTCTTGGTTGTATTGGTTTGCGTCTTGGATACACAATTGCGCATTGGATGTAGCACTGTGTCTTGGGTGCACCATTGTGTCTCGACTGCGCCCTAGCGGGATTAATCGGTACTACTGAGATGTGTCATTTGGTATTGACTGCCTTCAGCAAAATTTGCCAGTAGAAATATTTAAGTTGAAAAATAAAATAAAAGACAAATCGTACCTTCAGTACGATTTGTCGTGAAAATTGCAATATGTATGCACGAACGTACATACATATCACAAAAAAGCTTTCGCGAAAAGAAGAGCGCGTCGCGAAAATACATTGTATGTATACGCGCGCGGCAATTTTAATCGTCGTGACGGTGGCTGATGTTTATGAAAGCATCAAATGTCAAGTCACCGTCCAACGAAAAATATTCTGGACTTGTTTAATCAAGTCCAGAATAAATGAAAATTCTCTCAGAGTGAAAATGCAACTATGCATTTTCTACCCTGAACGAAGGCTCTTGATCGCGGCAAAAGTGATCAAGAGCCGAGTTAGAATTTTGACTTTGGTTCGGGCGGTTCGGCGCTACTTTAAGTTTTAAAAAAAATGATAGTAGCAGAAACGGTGCATAGTCGTGACTAAAGAATAGGATTGTGATAAGAATAAAAAAACCTGTAACAGAGTTGACGTGTAATTAAGTAGAATAAAGAAAAGTTAAAGTGAACGAGTTTGTAAAGAAGAGAAATAAATTAAAGGAAAATTAAAGTGTTCACAGTGTTTTATATATATGCATGTCCCTCCGATAACAAACAGCAGGATCACGCCACCCCATGGCTAGTGGATAACTTCGGCTTGTCAGATCTCAAACCGTAAGTACCCCATAGACAGTTTGAAAGAAAAAAACAGTAACAAATTGGCGCAGCCGGTAGGATAGAGGAAGCCTACTTTGAAAAACAAAAAAAAGTATAAGCGCTCGAAAACCCTCTATCCTACGAATCTAAAAGGAGTGTAAGACGAGATCGAATACTGGGAAAGACACCCTACCCTTCACCTGAAGTTGAGTCTGGCTTCAGGAGTATTTCGATCTTGTCGGCTCCCAACGCTCGGGGTCGGACAGCTTTAACTGCCTCTGTTTGAAAAACACGCAGCCACCCCCTCATCAAAGCACAAAGTGCCAACGTGGGACCATAGCGGGCTTCATCCCAGCCCAGGAACATAAGACGTCCATAGCCGAAAACTCCAACGAAAACTCCAACTTGAAGGAAGAACGCTCAACTGACAATCTGCGATCCGGAGCTGAAAGGGACTTCGAAGTAGGCAACGCGCCCCCCTTTCAGCTTTTATCCAGGGGAATTTAAGAAGGCCACAGGCCCCCCGGGGAACTCTCGCACTCTCTCGAAACAGAAATTACAAATAATAGTGTAGAATTAAGAGAAGGTGCCATTGAAAACAGTGTCAGTGATTCCACCGTGAGTGAAATCCTATTGAATTGGCTGGGCGACTCCCTTTTGGAAACCAGCGTAGAAGAAACTAGCTCCCCAAAAGTGTCAAACTTTAGCTTCAGAATCCCCAATATAAACATGGCAGATTACGCGAAAATCGCCAAACTGACTGCTCAGCTGGTTCCCCTATTATCGGGAGAACAGCACCCAAAATTGAGCCTTGAGCTCCAAACATTTCTAGGATGCTGCAGGCAGGTAATACAGTGCATTTCGGTGGATGAACTAACAGCATTTTTACAAATCTTTCCCACCAGACTTCGAGGCGAAGCTTACCAGCTTTTTCCCTCAAATATGCCCACTACTTTCAAAGAAGTAGAAGAACGGCTAAATCGCACATACCTGCCTAGAGAAACTTACCAGGAACTAGTAAATAAATTAATCACTACAAGGCAGTATCCCTTAGAAAACCTCACAGCCTTCACGGCACGAGTAAAACAAATGCTGGCACTCTGCAATGAAGCAGCAGAATCCAAATACGGAGCCACAGCAGCACCAGCTGTTAAAACGCAGTTGGAAGATTTCGCGAAAAACTCACTGAAAACAGGCGTAAATAACCCATATATGTGCCAATACCTTCTGACCATGACACAGACGGCACGGTGGATGACCTCGTACAAAGAGCACTTGACATGGAACGTCTCCAGCAAAGTGCTCTATTCCTGCAACCTCCAGGACAATTCCAAACAAATATGATGCAGAATACATTGCCAAATTCTGCCTGTACCAGTGTACCAAATAACACACATTTAACTCCAAACAGTACCCTAGTAAATCAAAGCGTATACAATCCTGGCATCATATCCTACTCACAAGATCCCCGGCAACACAATATAACCACTAACCCAAGCAGTCACATACCAACGTCACAGTTCACAGAGGCAGGCACAGCATATATTAAACAGGAACCAAGATCGCCAGATAAAAATTATAATGTAAAAAATAAAAATACCTAGTTAAATAAAGTGACTTGTAGTTTTTGTAATTTAAGAGGCCACACATATGCCGATTGCCTCAAAAGGAAAAATACGCCTTATTGTGTGAACTGCAAAATGTATAATCATGACGTGCGTGACTGCAGAAGGAACAACAATAGTTTTCAAAGACCCCAAAACAGAGAAGCACCAAACCAACGTCCTAGAGAGCCTCAAAACCCCAATAACAACTCAAGAGTATATAATGTGCGTAAAAAGTGCGAATTTTGTGGTCGTTCTGGACATGCAGTAAATAATTGCCAACAAAAACGTAAATGGGAAGCCCAGAGTCAGGGAAACGACGTACAGTCGACCCAAAACTCCCCGGCTCGACTATAAATCTCCCATCTAATAAATTAGGGTCTCCTCAGCAGCCCGATTCCAGTGTCGCTACAGTAAAACTTCCTTTAGACATAGGCCAAACTAAACTAATAGTAGACACAGGCGCTGAGGTAAGTATAATAAAGAAAAGGTCATTAAAAGACCTCAAAGAAATTAACCACAATGAGGCATGTACACTTCAAACCCCATTTGGTACGGGAAAGACGCTGGGAAATTGCCAGGGAAACTTCGTTTTCTAAAACAAAATTCCCTGCAAGTTTCAAGTCGTAAAGATCTTGCCTGGCCTTTCCGATGATGGACTTCTAGGAAATGATTTCCTAGCAAAAAACTGCAACGTTGAGGGTCCTAATAAGGCACTAAGGTTTCCTCGCACGGAAACTAATCCAGACGAATTTGCTTTGCCATTAGAGTTTGAAACGGACAAGCTACATTCTGAAAAAGCAGTCGAAGTAAGAACACTTGCAGAAGAGGTAGAGTCTAAACAGGCTGAACTATCCACCTGCAGTGTCTTCAAGGCTTCTCAAACGAGAAAAGCTGGCTGCCAAGCTCCAAAAGGGCCCAAGGAATGTGAAAAAAGCTGTCTGGGCGAGCAAGAGACCGATGAAGGCAGGCAGCAATTGGTTACCTTTAAGGAACCAATCTGCATACCTGCGCGCTCTCAAATTGTGGCCCCACTGCCGTTACAAACTCAAGAAGAAATGCTCTGTTTATCCCAAGAGATAAGCGATGGAGTCTTCTTGGCAAACAGTTTGCTGTCATCTGGAGAAGAATTAGTGCTGGTTAGTATTCTCAACGCTAACAGTCATCAAGTAGTCATACATAGCTTAAAGTTACAGCTATATCCAATAAACGACTACACCATAGTCCCATTAACGCACTCAAAAGATCACAAAAGAACACACATTCCACTACCAAATATGGAGGCAATATCAAACAACACAAGAGACGGAACCGAGTGTCTAAAGCCTGCCAAAAAGGTGCATATAGCTCTTCCGTCCAAAATCCCGAGGCATAAATCACTGTTAAACAAACAACGGCCATACAAGAACGGTAGCGAGTCGCTGAAGCCTATATTAAAGGTGCATCTTACTCCACCGTCACACAGCACACAGAATGCTACATGGTCAAAAAGCAATAGCATTGACGTGCATGAGTATATCACACAACCTAAGGCAAAGACCACACAGGTGTACCAAACTCAGCCGTCAACAAAGCAGGAAGCAAGTACCCTGTTACATGTTAAATACAACAAAATAAAGCCTCATAAGGAATTAACTAAATTCAATCCAATTTCAGGACACAAATTCACAAGGAATAGTAAGTCAAACCAAGGTTCAGCTGAAAAATCAGCAATTTTACAACATGTCCGATATCTATACCCGGATAATGAGACTCCGGACAACCCAAAACAATACCCGCGTATTTCTAGGCTAGAGCAAGAACTCAGCCTAGACCCTAATTTAACCGCGGAAGAAAAAATTTCGATATCAGAACTCTGCGAAGAGTATAACGATATCTTCTTCCTCAAAGGTGACAAACTCACCTATACAAATGCGATAACGCATAATATTCCATTGGTGCAAGATCAAGCACCAATCAATCAAAAAATGTACCGCTTACCTGAAACACAGCGGAAAGTCATTAACGAGCAGCTTAAAGAAATGCTAGACAGCGGGATAGTCCAGTCTAGTAAAAGCCCTTGGAATTCACCTCTACTAGTTGTCCCCAAGAAAGCGGGACCTGACGGTGAAAAAAGGTGGCGCGTCGTTGTCGATTTTCGTAAATTAAACGAAAAGACAATTGGAGACGCATTCCCGCTACCCCGAATCGAGGATATTCTCGACCAACTAGGTCACGCAAGGTATTTCACCACACTCGATTTCGCCAACGGCTATCACCAAGTTCTTGTCGACAAAAAAGATCGACATAAAACTGCTTTCAGCACAAGTTATGGGCACTACGAGTTCAAGCGTATGCCATTCGGGCTCAAAGGAGCCCCCGCCACATTTCAACGCCTAATGAATTTCGTCTTAACAGGCCTACAAGGCCTCGAATGTTTTGTCTACCTAGATGACATTGTCATCTATGGAAAAAATTTAAACGACCACAACGAAAAGTTGAGAAAAGTCTTCGACAAGTTGAGAGAGAACAACTTAAAACTGCAGCCAGAAAAGTGCCAGTTTCTAAGAAGAGAAGTTGTTTACCTAGGACATAAATGTTCTAGCGAAGGAGCCCTACCAGACCCAAGTAAGACGGCCTGTGTCCAAACATTTCCTGTTCCAAGAACAGTAAGGCAAGTTCAGTCATTTTTAGGACTGGCCAATTACTACAGGAAATTCATTCCAGACTTCTCCAAAATTGTACGTCCAATTACGAATTTACTCCGAAAGGATGTAAAATTCACTTGGACAGAGAAATGCCAAGAAGCATTTCAAAGCATAAAAAGTGCTTTAATTTCTCCACCACTTTTAATTTACCCCGATTTTTCGAAATCTTTTAATCTTACTACAGACGCAAGTAACGAGGCTCTAGGAGCTGTTCTTTCTCAAGGAGAAGTCGGAAAGGACCAGCCCATTGCCTATGCAAGCCGCACATTAAACAAAGCCGAAAGAAATTACTCTACTATAGAGAAAGAGTTATTTACTATTGTCTGGGCTACCAAGAATTTCAGGTGCTATCTTCAAGGCCGGAAATTCACGGTCTACACTGACCATAAACCTCTCAAAGGTGTCTTCAATGTGAAAGACCCTACTTCCCGTTTGGTGAGATTTCACCACAAATTATCTGAATTCGATTACAACATCGAATATAAACCAGGGAAGTACAACACTAATGCCGATGCACTAAGTCGCATCCCTCAAGCATTAAAGGAAGACAGTTTAGGCAATACCTTAACGGTAAAAGCCCTAGTCCACCACACGATGGACTCAGATGTGGAGGAAGTCAATTCCACAAATAATAAAAGAAAGAAGAAATCCGCTCATTGTTTCGTCGTGACTCGAGCTCAGAAGCAAAAGGCTCAAGAGACAATAAATAGCTCCAGTGTGGAGACAGAAGAGCACACGAAAGCGGACCAAAACGAAATTCAACTCACAGAGGCGGTAACACTAAACCCAGCATCGCTTGAGCAAAAAGTAAGTACTGATAAGACACCCGAAGTTATTACGAGCCCCACGGAGATCCAAACAATCTTAAAAGATTATCACGATTCTCCATTTGGTGGCCATCAAGGTGTCATAAAAACTTACAAACGCATAAGACGCAAGTATTGGTGGAGACACATGCTTAGCGACATCAAGAAATACATAAAAAAATGCCCAAAGTGCCAGACGATGAAAGCTTCTCCACAATATAAAATGCCAATGGTTATCACGGACATCGCAGAACAACCGTTCGACAAAGTTTACCTCGATATTGTAGGTCCATTAGAAGAGACGACATCAGGTAACAAATATATCTTGACCTTTCAAGATAATCTAACAAAATTTGTCGACTGGTATGCAATACCTAATGCCGAAGCAGTCACAGTAGCGCAAGTTTTCTTTGATGAAATCGTTACGCGCTATCGCATACCCAAAAGAATACTCACCGATCAGGGAACTATTCAAAAGAGTATGTAAGCTTCTAAAGGTAAAGAAGTTACAGACTTCAGCATACCACCCACAGTCTAATGGAGCACTAGAGCGTGCTCATAGACCCCTAATAGAATACCTGCGAACAATCGTAGATGAAAATCCCAAAACATGGGACCAATACCTACGAACCGCTGCATTCGTGTATAACAATAGTATACACGAGGGTACTAAACTTACCCCAATGGACTGCCTATACGGCTTCACAGCGGATGTCCCATCAAATTTAAAACGGGATCCCGAACCCATTTACAATCATGAGAGCTATTATCATATACTGAAGTATAAGCTCCAAAAATCATATGCCACGGCACGAAAGAACTTATTGGCAAGTAAACAGCGCTCAAAGGGGTACTGCGATAAGACAGTACGGCCTCTAACTTTCCATGTAGGAGACAAGGTCCTCATCAAGAACGAAAGCAGAAAACATAAGCTTTCTCAAATCTGGGTAGGACCTTATCAGGTAATAGCAATCCCAAGTGATGTGAATACCACAATCAAAATTGGTAAGCGAATGGTGACGGTACATAATAATCGTTTAAAACCATATTTCGAATAAAAGCATGTTGTACAAAAATGAACCAGGTTGACTTGAAATTCCTACTTCAATGTCCATTAAACGTCATTTCAATACCTCCCCAGAAACATTTGCGGTGGAGTCACTCCACTGCCCAGTTTAAAACGGCACAATGCAAGTACAAATATACTTAAAGAATTGGTTTCTTCCTCCGAATTGTCCACAGAAATGGCGCTAAAATTCATCGTATTTGCCCTCCTCATCCAATACACAACAGGAGAGATCGCTGACAAACCCTATATAAGGACCCAACTAAATGGCTCGGGCATATTTTTCGAGGACCTAGGAAGCCTCATGGTATATCATGACACCTGGAATGTCCTCACCGAAATAGATTTGGATGAATTAGATGCCCAGATAAAGCTAGCAGAATATGCGGAGCACTTAGTGCATAAACTCTGCATAAATGTAACCAACCCAGAAGACCTGTGTAACGTACAGCAACTACACATACACGCTATAATAGACAGCGTACGAAAGCGCACGGAAACTATAAAGGAACTAGCACCAGCAAAATGCAAGGCCAGATCGCTATTTGATGGAATAGGCAATGCCATGCACTATTTGTTTGGCACTATGGACAGCAATAACGAAAAAGAAATTTACAGCAGGTTAGAAGAACTTGAATCGAATACACAAGCCCTAGCCGAGCTAGAGAAACAACAAATCAGTGTTGTTAAAACAACCTTGGAAAAGATTCAAAAACCGCTGGCCATGTTAATAGACAGACAACAAAAAATAGCGCACCAGATAAACGATCTGGACCATGTGGCCGATGATTTAACTAGGAGGCAACTAAGACAAGAGATTATATCAAGCTTATTGCTCCAAATCATCGAAGTTGAATATCGACAACAAGCCCTTCTGGATATAATAATGGCTAGTAGGACCAATCATATTCATCCACTCCTAATGTCTCCCAAAAATCTACTGGAGATATATCGCAAAACAACTTCGTATTGTCCTAACGATCAGAATTGTTTAGCCATCCTCTACCAAACAGCAGGGGCCCAATCACTCCTTATGCAAAATAAATTGGTGGTGAGAATCACTCTCCCAATTTTTAATCTGCCAAAAATGAGGCTACAACAGATTCAATGCTATCCTGTACCCAAGTCAGCAAATTATTCATTAATTCCAGACCCTGGTTATTCATACATAGCCAATAGCGCAAAAACTCAGGAATTTCTCCTATTAAAAGGCGAGGACATGAAAAACTTTAAGAAAATAACAAGTAATTTGGAAGAAAACACGTATGTAGGCCGACTAAATACGCCCATAATAAAGGCAACGACATCCAACGAATGTGCCATTAAATTACTATATAATCCTTTAAATGAAGTGCCCAAATGTAGGACCAGAGTACAAGCTCCCCAAAAAGACATGCTGATCAAACTAAGCAAGCCCAATACGTGGCTATTTGCATTTAGTACCTCCCCGGTGTTACATATCACATGTCCAGATCACTTTGTAATCTCGAAACTAGAAGGACAGGGGATATTAGAGATAACGCAACCATGTCAAGTGCAAATAAGTGACAAGGTGCTCAAATACGAAGGTCAAAGTAAACGCCCGCTGAAAATAATTCAACCCAAACAATTTCCCCAATTTAATCATTCCTTATTTAGTTTGAGTCTGGCTGACATTGTACCAGAATCTGAAAACCAAACGCAAGTTTCAATAGAGATTTTAACGGGAGACGATATCCACAAATCAGTCTACCAGGGTACACACTCCTTAGAGGAAATCCAAAACAAAATCATTAAATACCAGGAAAAGGTATCAGGCCGACAATCCCATATCCTGTCCACAACTTCTCTATCATTTACGAGCCTACTAGTTCTGGCCATAATGATCGCTGTGGCAGTAAAATATCTTAACCCTGTTGTCATCAAGATGAGACAACAGAGAAATCCACCACAAGGTAACCCCGAAAATTCATCAGAGGGAATTCCTTTAGGGGAGCGAACTAATGCTCCCCAACCCAGTTTAAGGCGAGCCAGAAGCCTCCCCAAAACAAAATCAGTCCAAATAGTGTAAAGGTGCGAACACGGACACTGTCAATATGGACTACTAATCAACCTAATTTAAACATAAAAGGTAGACCTGGTACGTAAAAACAAAAATGTACCAAAACGCAAGTAAAGGCACAACACAGCATGTATTACAGGCAGCAAGGTCCAAATAACTACAGTGTAAATATAGAATTAGAATTTAATATAAACGGAAAATAGAATATATATAAGAAAAAATAAAGTACATAGAAGGAGTATGTAGTAACTAACAGTATAAGAAACTGAATATAAAAAAAAAATGTATTAGAAGTAAAGACAAAGATAAATTAGAATAAATAAATATACTGGCGAGAATAGAGTATATAGTAAACAATATAAAATACATACGGAAAATATAAAGTTAAAGAAAAATTACCTTAAAAGTAGACATAAATAAATATAAAACTATATGTATATAAACAAATAAATTCAAACAAAAAGTAGCCCTGGTAACAATATACAAAAAATAGATAAAGTGATAATAGGAAAGAAAAATTGCGTTAAAGTTAATGCAACAGAAAAATAAGAAGGTTTATTTAGAAAAACAAAATAATATATACTAAGAGAATTCGAAAGAAAGGTATTAAATAACTAAGTTGAGAACTAGAATTACTTAAAAGAGAAGATGTATGTAAAAAGATCTAAACTAGAAATCAAAGGGAAAGGCCCTAGAATTAAAATATTAATATAATATAGCACGCAATACCTACTAAAAACAGTAGAAGTAATTACAAAAATAGTATAAAGATCTAATTAGTAAGAAAAATGTACAAAAAAAAAATAAACTTTAGACTAAAAGCACCAAACTACTAAACACCTGTACTGTAAAAACAAAAAATATAAAAAAAAAAAAAAATTTTTAAACCAATAACATAATACCAGGCTACTAAAAACACAAAATAATAAATAATAACTAAAATTAGGGTAACTAACTCTAACCTAGCCAATAAAATAAAATAAAAACAACACTAACACTAGGATAAAGAATACAATAGTTCTAAACTAGGGTAAAATTAAAAAATAATAATAATTTGGTAAAGTCTAGCCAAACCAACCGAGACCGAACGAACCAACCAAGTTCAATACCAGT
This sequence comes from Dioctria rufipes, assembly GCA_963924295.1. Lineage (NCBI taxonomy): Eukaryota > Metazoa > Arthropoda > Insecta > Diptera > Asilidae > Dioctria > Dioctria rufipes. Next base: position 110,974,763 of record OZ002742.1, on the reverse strand, counting down.
ACCCCAATAAAAGTAAATAATGAAGGAAATATACTTAAATTACTCTAAACTAATAGTTAACAAAAATTAACCAAAGTCGAAAACCTAATTAATATCAAACAAAAATTTTTTTTTTAATGAGTATACTCCTTCAAAAACTGTAAGAAAAGAACAAAACAGCAACCACTCAGGAAGTAAAAGAACCGAAGCCAAACCACGAGACCTGAAAAACAAAAGGTAATGAAAATAAAAAGTCGAGACGATTTAGGAATAGTTGTGGCGATTTATTGAAAAAAAAAACTCTACCAAAATACATTTTTTAAAAAAAAAAAAGGGGGATATGAGAAAAAAATAAAACAATTTTTAATTTCAAAAGTAAATTAGTCATCGCTATCGCTCTCATCCCAGTCTACTAGACTTCCAGCAGGGGGCGGGGTTGCCGTATACTTCCTTACAAGAGATATTACGGGGGAAGAAAAGACCTCGTGACAGCATGCACAAAGCCCGTGCTGTCCAAACAGGTTGACGGCTCCACCTGCAACGAATAGAGTAAATATATATAAATAAATCAAAAACAAGTTTCTCGAATCCATCAAATGAATGCTTACCTGCTTCCGCTCCCCAGGCGGTGAAAGGACGCTGACCCCGCTCGCGGAGCACCAAACGGATGGGACCCTGCCACCCGGGTACTACGTGCAACACATATATCCCGTAAGTGACCGAGGTAAGTCCCACCGGGCTGAAGAAGGGTTCGTTATCCACTTTAACTCGAAACAGCATTCTTAAATCCTCGACGACTCGGGTTTGAATAGGAAAAAATACTCGTGGTTAATTCAAGAAAGGTCCACTCGCGAATGATCAAAGTGCCCAACAATTCAAAAACAAGATAAGATCGTGGCTGCAACAAAGTGCCAGATCCAAAATAAACCAAGGGAATATCGAATACCATAAGAATTCCAGTCTGGTACCCAATACGGAGATCTTATCTTGCTAGGACAGAATCCATTCCCCCGAGAGTTATTCCTCTCCAAAGAATAATTGTTACATATCTAAAACCATACCTGAAAAAGGGTAACAAAAAATTTTTAATTAAAAGAATTCATCCATAAATTTTCACATAAGCTAACATGCCTAAAACATGGCTAGCTTATCAGTACAATCAGTAAAGAAAATTGCGTCAGCAATTTTCTTCACATGCAATAGAGTTGAAACAAAATTATTCCCATGGCAAATTTTGCCTTCAGCAAAATTTGCCAGTAGAAATATTTAAGTTGAAAAATAAAATAAAAGACAAATCGTACCTTCAGTACGATTTGTCGTGAAAATTGCAATATGTATGCACGAACGTACATACATATCACAAAAAAGCTTTCGCGAAAAGAAGAGCGCGTCGCGAAAATACATTGTATGTATACGCGCGCGGCAATTTTAATCGTCGTGACGGTGGCTGATGTTTATGAAAGCATCAAATGTCAAGTCACCGTCCAACGAAAAATATTCTGGACTTGTTTAATCAAGTCCAGAATAAATGAAAATTCTCTCAGGGTGAAAATGCAACTATGCATTTTCTACCCTGAACGAAGGCTCTTGATCGCGGCAAAAGTGATCAAGAGCCGAGTTAGAATTTTGACTTTGGTTCGGGCGGTTCGGCGCTTCTTTAAGTTTTAAAAAAAATGATAGTAGCAGAAACGGTGCATAGTCGTGACTAAAGAATAGGATTGTGATAAGAATAAAAAAACCTGTAACAGAGTCGACGTGTAATTAAGTAGAATAAAGAAAAGTTAAAGTGAACGAGTTTGTAAAGAAGAGAAATAAATTAAAGGAAAATTAAAGTGTTCACAGTGTTTTATATATATGCATGTCCCTCCGATAACAAACAGCAGGATCACGCCACCCCATGGCTAGTGGATAACTTCGGCTTGTCAGATCTCAAACCGTAAGTACCCCATAGACAGTTTGAAAGAAAAAAACAGTAACACAACCAAGTCTGCCTGCCACAAGTCATCTAGTCCTTTGATGATCACACGACGCCGTTTGAAATTTTTTCTCGCTGGTTTATGCAGCTCATTTAGCACTTGTCTCTTACTCATCGTAATTATAAATGAAACCGATTTCTCAAGAGTTTTTACTCATATACACCATCTTTCGGTGTCAAGTTTTTCTTATTTATTACTGAAGTAAACATAGTTTTCAATCTTCGCGATTTCATCATTGATATATAGCGTTAAATTTGCCACCTCTATATTAATAGTTTATCTTATTTCTTCCACACTTATTTTAATTTTCTTGTCAACATAGTCTTTGGTAGTAGCATCATCATTTTCAAGGGGCTCACAAAGTCGTTTTATACACTTTGAGTTTAGATCGTAGTCTCCGTTTATCGTTAAATTAAATCCAATACCCCGCTCTCCTTGTTCACCAGCTGGACCTTGTGCTCCTTGTTTACCAGCTGGGCCTTGAATTCCTTGTTCACCGGCTGGTCTCTGAGCTCCTGTTGGTCCACGTTCACCTGGTTTCCCAAGATATCCTCGCTTAGAGAAACGTCCAAACTTGTCAACGCTCATCTGTAGATTGTGTAGAAGTATGGTAATGAAGTAGTATTTAAACTATAATATCTGCTTCTCGCAACTCGTCCAGGATAGATACAATTTCATTGTTGTGACTGGTGTTTCCAGCCTGCTTTGATGCCATTAGAAGGCGCAGTCTATCCACTAATTCATTTTGATCATCCCAGTAAATGTGATCAATGTTTTCTTTAGGCAGACGCATTAGTCCCATGCCTTTATGCTGTATAAGTTTACTGATTATAGCTTTATACTTAGCCGCTCTAGTACCTTTTATTTGTCTATCTTCAGCATAGTCACGTTTATATGCATTGGTATCTCTCAAAATAGATCCATAATTAGTTAAATCCTCTTTAGTATATAGACTTTTTACAGGATCTTTCATAAATAGCAGCTCACATAACCCCAAAGTTGTTTTATAGCTCTTCCCCTTGATAACAATATTTCCTACATCATCAACATCAAACGTTGAATTACCGATTCTCCACGCGCTATCATCATAGTAAACTCCATAGGTTGGATCAATTTTAGGGCTATTATCAGTGAATAGCTTTAAATAGTTTGAAACTATGTATCCAGACGTATCGAGGGAGGTGACAGGAGACCTTCCTGTCAATGTTCTTGAATGTTAAGGTGTTGCGAATTCTTCCTCAGATGTTAAGGAATAATCTCCATAATTTATAGGTGTGCTACTAGCCTCCATTTTAACATATTTTCGTCTTGGAGGGGTAAAAGGTTCCACAGCCTCAGTGGATTCTTCTTCTGCTTCTTCTTCTTCTTCTTGTTCTTCTTCTTTTACATCTTTTGTCTCAAATTTGACTATATCCGGCGGCTCGTATTTTACTGTTCTAACAAACTCTTTTAAGGGTTTAGTGATTGGCTTAAAGGTTTCTTCAAGTCGAGCTTCTGCTTCAATTTTTCCCATCCTTAGGGCTTTTAATTTCCTTCGCACTGCATTCCTAGTCTTGATAATTTCTTTTAATAGATTTTCATTCATCTTCGTTATTAACTCAATAACAGCTTTCCAAACAGCTCTGATAACAGCTTTTAAACAGCTCTGATAACAGCTTAACAGCTTTTCAAGCAGATCTGATAACAGCTTAACAGCTTTCCAAACAGCTCTGATAACAGCTTAACAGCTTTCCAAACAGCTCTGATAACAGCTTAACAGCTTTTAAACAGCTCTGATAACAGCTTAACAGCTTTTCAAACAGCTCTGATAACAGCTTAACAGCTTTTAAAACAGCTCTGATAATAGCTTAATAGCTTTTCAAACAGCACTGATAACAGCTTAACAGCTTTTAAAACAGGTCTGATAATAAGTGAACAGCTTTAATCTACTCAGCAGGTTCACAGGATTCGGTGTGCTTTCGTCTGAGTTACAGCTTCGGCTTATGAAGATTTCGCATGTTTCATCCCTTTATAGTACAATGAAGGTATCAAATCCTTTACGGTAGCGCCCCTTGTTTAATGAGCTATCCTTATCAATCATCAAGAAACCATATTCATCCTTCCAACACTCAGCACAGGCTCTTCCAAATTTATCAAACTTCATGTCTGTATTCACATGATCATTGTAGATATGTAAATTCAAGTCATCTTGCTTGAATAAGATGATTAAATTAGCATTGTCACGTATTAAGTGCTTTGGTATATGCGTATATGTTTGACAGAGATAGAAGCTGACTATATCTTCGTGGCGACCCATGAAAAAATAGGATCGCACATTATCTTGCTTTTCACATGCTACAACATCGAAAATAAACACTGAATGTGATTTGGCTTCCTCTGGTGCTAGAACGTCGCAGTTGTTTGAGAATGTATAATACCCCAATCCTGATATGGGAGTCATCACTCGCTTCAAGTATTAATACTTTGGTTGATGTAAAGATTTTGAATATATGTAAATATTTTCATATCTCAGACCATTGGGATGTTCCAGCAAACTTATCATAACATTAGTTTTTCCACAATTCGATGGTCCAACAATGATGCTCCTTATACTATTAGGCAATAGGGGACCATGCTTCTCTTTCACCTTCATAACAGCTACATCAGCATTTCGAACAGGAAAAGCTTGTTGTTGTTTAATGAACCGCATATTGAAGACTAACGGGATTCCTATAAATACACCTGCTTATATTACATTTCAACAGTATCATCGGAACCTTATAAGATGTCGGATCACAAATCGAAACGCTCCAGAAAATCTTTGAAAGGGGGCAGAGGACTATTAAATTCAGTCATCAACAAATTACCTGTAGAATTACATCTACCGGGATACCAGTACTGTCGACCAGGAACAAAGTTACAAAAAAGATTGGCGAGAGGATATCCAGGCATTAATCCACTGGACGCAGCCTGCAAGCAACATGATATAGCATACTCGCGACATAAAGATACAAGTGATCGACATATAGCTGATAAAATATTAGCTGAAAAAGCCTGGCAGCGTGCAAATTGAGTGAACGTGCCAACGCCTGGCTTATAACAAACCCAATGAAGGCTAAAATTAAGCTAGGTATGTGTCTTAAGGCTAAAAATAAGCGCCAACCCACGTACCGAGAGCAGAATGAAATGCACGTAAGATTTTAAAAATCAAAAAACCAAAAGACTTGATGGAAGCTACAAAAATAGCTCTTAGTGCAGCTAAAAATATTGTGAAAAGAAAGAACAAATCAATTAAAACTCCACGAGTGATACCTGTACCAAAGGTTGGCGGGGCACTTCCGTTCCTCATCCCGTTGTTTGCTGGGCTTTCAGCATTGGGAGCACTATCGGGAGGTGCAGCAGGCATAGCTAAAGCAGTAAATGATACCAGTGCCGCAAAGGCAAAATTGGAAGATAGCAAACGTCATAACCAAGCAATGGAAACTATAGCGGTTGGTAAAGATGGAAATGGGCTGTTCCTGAAGCCGTACAGAAAAGGACTTGGACTCTATCTACAACCTCAATCAAAAAACTATTAAAGAGCTACCCAAAAGACCGCTAAACGAGTTGGATCTTCACAAGTATACCACACACTTGCCGCACTTCAGAGGAGTATTTATGCGTGATAATCTACCTAAAAAGCCATGGAAGCGAGAAAGCGGAATTGTTAACTTGGACATCTCAACTGGAGCAGGTACACACTGGGTAGCGTACTACAAGAAAGGTGATAACATCGAATACTTTGATAGCTTTGGCAATCTCCAACCACCAAGGGAGCTCATAAACTACTTGGGTAGTAATATTACGTACAACTACAGTTCTTATCAGAATTATGATGCAGTAATTTGCGGTCATTTATGTTTAGAGTTTTTATATAATTGTTATAGCCATTAATTATTATCTATAAATAAATGTATCTATATTGAAATTGTGACAGTTCATTATCAACCGCCATGTCATTAACACTTACTCTCATGGGAAATTCATCTCTACTCACTGCTGAGTACTTTCCCCCGCTGGAGCTAGCAACGGATTATGTTTGTGGATTAATTGATTTTCAAACATACAACTCTATACCAAATATTGATGTGAGCAATAATCTGGTTCATGTAGGGAATGAGGTTGTTGAGATACCTGTTGGATCCTATGAGATTGATGATATAGCAAAATATGTACAAGGATACTTGGATAAAGAAGGGAGAAGGATAATGGTTGCGATAAAGGCTAACAATAATACACTGAAGAGTGAAGTTCAGGCAACTGAAGAAATACATTTTGAAAAACAGAGATCCATAGCTCCTCTGCTAGGATTCAGTGAAAGAAATTTGACTGCTAATATAGTGCATACATCAGAGTTTCCAGTCAACATCATTAAAGTAAATACTATACGCATCGAATGTAATATTATATCAGGATCATTCTTCAACAACACACAAGTACACACTCTCCACGAGTTTTCCCCGAACGTTGGGCCTGGGTATAAAATAGTGGAGGTACCCAAAAATGTAATCTATTTGCCTGTGTACACCAAACGTATAAGTTCTATAACATTGAAGCTCCTTGACCAAGACGGTGACTTAATCAACTTCAGAGGAGAGACTATAACCATCAGGTTACATTTGAAGCCACAGCATGTTGATATACAATAATGATAAATACGAGTTCGGAGCAGACAAGATCATTAGTCAACGGACAACCTTGAAGCGATCAAGACCTACATTAACACCTGCAAATACAGCAGGAAGCTTAAAGAAATGAAATTTAATAATGTGAGGTTGGATATTTTACAAATGGCTTGTGCAGATTTTAAAATGTATTCAAGAAAATCAGAAAACTTTTGTTTTCAACAAATCCCGTACACTAAATGTAAATCTATCCTATATAAACGTGAAATTTTTTTTAAAATTGAATATAAAACTTCTGTGAAAGAAACTGATTTCAAAGATGTTCTAATAAAAAATCAATCAAAAGGGCGATTTAAAAAGACAACACCGGATAATATTTTCAAAACTACTTTGCAAATATCTACACCTAAAAGTCTGGATGCCAATAAAAAGAAAGATCTGGAAAGCATGATCCCTTATTTGCAATCAAATAATGACAAGGAGTTTTACCGATGTATTTTAAAAATTAAATAAATTGTCAATGAATTTCACGTCTCCGTAATAATCTGCAACATACATATACTTTTTTTTTATATTTTGAATATATTTTTTGTTTTACGTTATTTAGTTTTTGTTACATTTATGAATTTAGTCAGATTTATTTTAATTCTTTATAGTAGGTATTATTTTGTCTATAAATAAAATTAATCTTTGATTCATTTTGATTCTTATTCATTCATACAATCCCGATCCTAAAAAAATAAATGATTTTTAGAGAAATTATTGATTCGTAAATGCTGTCGTTGATAAATGGATACAAAATTTACTCTTTTCCTTATGTTATAAACAAAAAACAACAAAAAACTTTCTATTAGACGCACATACAACAATTTTATAACTGTCTTTAAAACTTATGTTGTATGTAGAAAAAATTGGTTGTATGTACACTTTTAAGAACAATAAAGTTGTAAAATGCTACATACAACAATGGCATATTGAAGAAAATTCACCATAATTTCCAGACAGTTTGGTATAACTGTTTGAAACTTAAGCCTCTGTTGCTCCAAGGTGACATAAACAAATAGTAGCAAAATAAGAAAAATCTACCGTGTAGGAGCTAAGATATTCATTTTGGAACTTCAAATTTGATTTGCCTAAAGTTGCAATTTGCTACATACAACGCTTATTTATCCATGCGACGATATGCATTAATTTAAATAATAATTTCTTGTAGAACAGAAGGAATACAAGATTCAACAAAAATCTATTACGAAGTACTTCTCTATACATGTATCCCATAAAAAGCAAATTTATTGAGAAAAAATCTGAAATTCCTTTGAATTCCTTTATCACATTTTTTCCACATTCCTAGCCATTGTTAGATAAGGAAGAAGGAAAAACATTTGTTATATGTAGAAGATAACTTAATATCCTCATATTTTACAATTTTTCTAATAGATTGCGCCATCTGTAAACATGATTTCAGTCATTCGGTAAAAATTTCGCCTATGTTTTCTAATTTGGTACATGTAAGGCCATCTGTCGAGAAGAGGTAACAAATTTGGTGGCATATCTATATGTCTAAAATCAATGCCCAGGGTTAACACTCAATTTGGAAGCAGAAGTATATTCTCACAGGGAGTGACGAGCTGAAGTCGCCTACCGGGTGGAATAAGAAAAAATACCACCAACAAACAATTCAAGAGTGGTTATGGGCTCGATCAGAGCCGCCTTATCAGACTAAATTAATACCCCACGGAACATTGCAGTGTCCAATAATGTGCCATTTAAAATATAATATAATAATAATCTCAGGTGTATAGTATATAGAATAGTAAATTTCATTGAATATAATAGATAACAATGCCAAAGATGTGTTTAAGGCCAGCATTTGAATTGATTTAGATTCTACAACTAGTATATAAGATATTTGAGTACGGACTTACTCAATAACTCAATAGGGTAAAATTGAATTTAAAGTAAAAGACAAGTAATTAATCGTATTAAAAATATATATTGTTACGTGCAATAGAAAGAGACAACTGGTGACATCTACTGGCAATGGAGAAGTAAACGACTTTAGGTTCGGAGAATTGATTATGGTATCTACAGGAAGGTTCAGGAATAGAATGAATAGAACAGTCAAGAAGCTTCTGGAAAATAGAACACTCGAGATTAATCTGGAGAGTTTCTAGGGTATAAATATAACAGTAGTCATAGCCAGAAAAAGAGTCTTGTCTTAGACGTTGCAGTGTTAACAAGCGAAAGTAATAACGTGCGGACGTGTTGTAATTAGATTGCGATAATTGAAAGTACAGTATTAAGCGATAATCCAAGTGTAGTTGATTAATTGAAAGTTTGTGAATTGTTAAGATTAGAGTTAAATAAAGAACTTGTATATTAAATATTTAATATTGTGTTTTAAATAATGAACCAAAAAGCTACGCTCGCAACAACTGGTGTCAGAAGTGAAATAAATTCGCGAAATAAAGTGGTGGCAATTGACTTTAAAATTCAAAGTGTGATTAATTTTGTGAAATTGTGTTAAATTTTGAAAGTTCTGGAAAATAATTTATATTCAACTTAAAGTGAATTACTAAAGAAATGGGGCGAAAATTCGAGGAGCTTCGAACGCAGGATTTGAAAGTGGAGTTAGGGAACCGGTCACTACAAACGACAGGTGCAAAGAAAGTTCTAGTCGAGCGAGTCAGATAAGCTTTGATAGAGGAAGGAAAGAATCCTGAAACATTTGTTTTCGAAGATAACTTGGAAGAAACCGAAGTTGAAGAAGAGCCTGCGATGAAAATGGAACAGCTTTTGAGTACTTTAATTAGCAAAATGGAAGCCCGTTTTGATGAACAAAAGAATTCTCTCGAGGAACAAAAGACTTCTATGAAAGCCCGTTTTGATGAACAAAAGAATTCTCTCGAGGAACAAAAGAATTCTCTCGAGGAACAAAAGAATTCTCTCGAGGAACAAAAGAATTCTCTCGAGGAACAAAAGAAATCTATGGAAGCTCGTTTTGATGAACAGAAAAATTCCTATGAGGAGCAAAAGAATGCTTTTGAGGAACAAAAGAATTCTCTACAGAATTGTCTAGAAACTTGTTTGGAGGAACAGAAGAACTTTCTGAAAGGTTCGTTAGACGAACAAAATGTGAAAATTGAAGAAATCCAGCAGGAAGTGTTGGAAGTTCGACAACAAGTGTCGGGAGTACAACAAAATGTTACAGAACAGCTTGACAGTTTTAAAGCAGATCTGGACAGAATAAGGCATCGTCAGCCTCTAAACGTAGCAGCTGAAATATCTGGCGCAGGTAGAATGAAACCTCCAATATTTGATGGACAAAATTCATGGCATATCTTCAAGAGACAATTTGAGGCAGCTTCAGAGGTAAATGGATGGAATAATGAAGACAGAGCTATAGCTCTGGTGTTAGCACTTCGAGGTCCTGCTTCAGAACTCTTACAAACTGTACCGATTGAAAATCAAACGTGATTACACTTCATTAGTACAGGCGATAGAATTACGTTACGGAGATGAGCACATGCAGCAAGTATATCGCCTACAGTTGCGCAACTGGATTCAAAAGCATGGCGAATCACTACAACAATTGCAGGCTGATGTGGAAAGATTAGCGCATCTTTCATACTCCAGCGTGAATGCGGATTTCCTTAATGAAGTGGCAACGGAGGCAATTGTGAACGCTATTGTAGATCAAAATTTACAACAAGCGTTAAGGCTAGCGGGAAAGAAATCAACAGCAGAAGCACTAGCCTATGCATTAGCGTATGAATCCGCAAGACAAGCTTCACGGAGTGCAGTACGATTAAGAGAAATTTCAGTGGAAGAATGTACTTGTAACAGAGTGCAATCATCACAGAGCCCGCCCTCACGTGGTGTCCTTCGATGCTGGAATTGTAATAGATCAGGGCACCTTCAAAGAGACTGCAAAAAACGTCGACGAGTGGAATGACCTGAAGAAGGGAAAGAAGAATGCCAAAGATGTCGAGCCAGGGAACAAGCTATTCGTGGAGAGACTAGGTATCAAGCAGCGACTAGTCGCATCAGCTCTCCTGTTGAGCAGTCGGAAAACTAGTAAAAACCAACTTTGTGGGGCAGCAGTTGGTTGGTGGAATCAGCAGCCCCGAAGTCATCATTCAAGTAGGCCAGTTGCAGAGAAATAATAGCAGTCTTGTTATATATGGAAGTGTAGGAATAAATGACTGCGCAGTCACTATCGATACTGGAGCTGCAAGATCAATTATTAGAACAGATCTTGTTAAGAACAAATGGCTTCATAATACCACCAAATATCTACTAAGAACAGCAACTGGAGCAGCAGCACGGGTGTTTGGAGAAATAACTTTAGATGTTCAACTAGGCGAACTACTATTTCCTCCCACTTTTCTGGTTTCAGACATAATGGATGAATGCATTCTTGGAATAGATTTCATGACCACATACAAAATAAATCTGGATGTCGGAGAGCGAATTCTCAAATATGGGAACATAGAAATTCCTATGAAACTAGGAGAAGGAGCAGATCATCCTGCGAAAGTAAGGACTCTTTCGCCATTCTCCGACACACTAATATGGACAAAGCTTACTGATGACATCGGGACCTGCCAATTCTATCTGGTGGAGCCTAACCCCACAAAAGTTACATCGACCATCATTGTTGGCAAGACTTTAGTGAAGGCAGAAGGTGCAACATTAATACCAGTCAGAGTGCTTAACACATCCGAAAATGAGGTACAACTAAAAGAAGGTGCTATAATTGGAAATTGTGAACCCGTTTACCAAATCGTCAATTTGGATAATGGTCGTAATATCAGGGAGATAAAACCTATACCAGCTATTACCCAACAGGTTCAGAAACTTCTTTCGTCCAGTGCCTTAAGTGAACAACAACACAACGATGCCAAAGAGGTGATCGATGAATTTTCGGAATTATTTGCAATGAATGATGATGACTATGGTAAAACAAATCTTGTCCAGCATCGGATCGATACAGGAGATTCCAGGAACATTCGACAGACACCACGAAGATTGCCATTAGCCAAACAACCAGAAGTTGCAGACATGATGAACTCCATGAAGAAACAAGGCATAATAGAGAATCTAACAGCCCTTGGACATCGCCGGTTGTTCTGATTAGGAAAAAGGATGGCAGCACCCGATTCTGAGTAGACTACCGCCAACTAAATAACGTGACGAGAAAAGATAGCTATCCATTACCAAGGATTGATGACACGTTGGATACCCTTTCCGGAGCGGAATGGTTTTCCACATTGGATTTGAAGAGTGGTTACTGGCAAGTGGAAATACATCCCGAGGACCGAGATAAAATTGCTTTCTCAGTTGGCAGTGGCTTATGGCAATTCAAAGTAATGCCATTTGGGTTATGTAATGCTGCAGCCACATTTGAACGACTAATGGAATGTGTTCTACGTGGTTTAACCTGGAAAACATGTCTTGTCTACTTGGATGATATAATAGTTATCGGAAGGACATTCAAGGAACATAAAAACAACTTACGAGACGTACTTCAAAGACTCAAAGATGCAAAATTGAAGCTCAGTGCGAGTAAATGTGCTCTATTCAAAGATGAAGTTAAATATTTAGGGCAGATAGTTTCATCACAAGGAGTAAGAACCGATCCAGAGAAGATAAAAGCCGTCAAAAATTGGCCAGTTCCAAAGGACAAACATCAATTACGGAGTTTTCTTGGTTTAGCTACCTACTACAGGCGATTCGTGAAAGGTTTTGCAGATATTGCAAGAAGCCTACATCAACTTACAGAAAAGGGAAGGCCGTTCATATGGTAGGATAAATGCAACGAAAGTTTTGAAAATTTGAGCGACAGCTCTGTGAAGCTCCAGTACTTCATTATCCAAAGCTGGGAAAAACATTTATATTAGACACTGATGCCAGCAATGAAGGTATTGGTGCAGTGCTTTCGCAGGAGGAGAATGGTCAAGAAGTTCCAGTAGCTTACTATAGCAAAGCACTTTCAAAGCCAGAGAAAAACATTTTCATTAATATCTCTACGGGCAGAAATTCATCCTTCGCACCGACCATGCAGCGCTTAAATTGCTTCTGCAGTTTAAGAACCCTGAGGGACAAGTCGCGAGATGGATAGAGCGACTCCAGGCTTATGATCTTGAGATCCAACACCGAAGAGGTCGTATCCATGGAAATGCAGACGCCCTTTTACGACGTCCATGCAAACTTGAATGCAAACATTGCGCACGGGTGGAAGAAAAAGAAACAACAGCAACTATACGGTTGGTAACCGTGGAACCATCTACAGGTTGGAACAACGAGGACCTGAGAACAGCACAACAAGAAGATCCGGACATTTCACCTATTCTCGCTTGGAAAGAAGATATGGAAAGACCAGACTGGAAGGATATTTCGGAACGGAGTGAGAAGCTGAAAAGTTACTGGGCTCAATGGAACTCTCTTAATGTTGAATGTGGTATATGAAAACGCAAATGGGAAGCACCTAACGGCGAATATTTCCGAATGCAGATAGTCGTGCCAGCATCAAACGTCAAAGATGTTCTAGAAGAAATGCACGGTGGAACCTCTGGAGGACATTTGGGAGTGAGCAACACAGAAGCAGAGGAGAAATGCATAAGTATAACGTCGGAGCACCCTTTGAAAGGATAGCTGTAGACATCGCTGGACCTTTTCCTGAAACGGATGGCGGTAACCGTTATATTTTAGTTGCCATTAACTATTTCAGTAAATGGCCTGAAGCTTATGCAATCCCTAATCAAGGGGCAACCACAGTTGCGGAACAAATAATAACGAATTGGGTCAGTAGGTTTGGTGTGCCTCACGAACTTCATTCGGACCAAGGACGGAACTTCGAATCGCGGACTTTCCAGGAGATGTGTAAAATGTTGGGAATAAGAAAAACTAGAACAACTCCTCTACACCCACAATCTGATGGCATGGTAGAGCGCTTCAACAGAACATTGATCGAGCATCTAAAGAAAGTAGTTGACTATCATCAACGCGATTGGGATCGACACATTCCTATATTCCTAATGGCTTATAGATCAGCCATTCATAGTACTACCGGACAAACCCCAGCTAAAGTCATATTCGGAAGAGAGATGCGTTTACCTAGCGACCTCAAATTCGGTACCCCCAGAGGTGAACAAAAGTTACCAGAAGACTACGTATCGGAGCTCAAACAACAATTAGCTGATGTGCTCGAGGCCACAAGGACGAAATTAGCAACAAATACTGATCGGATGAAGACCCGCTATGACCTACGTGCTAATTCCGCAGGATTTAATGAAGGTGATCTTGTTTGGTTCTACAATCCGAGACGACGTAAGGGACGTTCCCAAAATTGCAGCAACACTGGGAAGGACCGTATTCAGTAGTAACTAGAATTAATGACGTGTTATACAGGATTCAGCGTGGCACAAGAGGCAAGCATAAAATTGTTCATTTGGACCGCTTGTGTCAATACTACGAGCATCAAGACCGTGAACCACCTGTTGTTCGGGACGAACAAATTTAAGAATGTGGCAGTGTTACGTGCAATAGAAAGAGACAACTGGTGACATCTACTGGCAATGGAGAAGTATACGACTTTAGGTTCGGAGAATTGATTATGGTATCTACAGGAAGGTTCAGGAATAGAATGAATAGAATGAATAGAACCGTCAAGAAGCTTCTGGAAAATAGAACACTCGAGAATAATCTGGAGAGTTTCTAGGGTATAAATATAACAGTTGTCATATCCAGAAAAAGAGTCTTGTCTTAGACGTTGCAGTGTTAACAAGCGAAAGTAATAACGTGCGGAAGTGTTGTAATTAGATTGCGATAATTGAAAGTACAGTATTAAGCGATAATCACAGTGTAGTTGATTAATTGAAAATTTGTGAATTGTTAAGATTAGAGTTAAATAAAGAACTTGTATATTAAATATTTAATATTGTGTGTTAAGTAACGAACCAAAAAGCCACGCTCGCAACAATACTATCAAGGAAAGTTGCATATACGATATGGTACATCACTAGTAGTTATTCTATGACAGTTCTGCGACACTCTTTTAGCTTCCAGGATTTCGCCACAGATGGCGCGACCGTCGCTAGGTGGTTTGAGTCCGTGATAAATGTAGGGTTGTGTCTTGGTTGTATTGGTTTGCGTCTTGGATACACAATTGCGCATTGGATGTAGCACTGTGTCTTGGGTGCACCATTGTGTCTCGACTGCGCCCTAGCGGGATTAATCGGTACTACTGAGATGTGTCATTTGGTATTGACTGCCTTCAGCAAAATTTGCCAGTAGAAATATTTAAGTTGAAAAATAAAATAAAAGACAAATCGTACCTTCAGTACGATTTGTCGTGAAAATTGCAATATGTATGCACGAACGTACATACATATCACAAAAAAGCTTTCGCGAAAAGAAGAGCGCGTCGCGAAAATACATTGTATGTATACGCGCGCGGCAATTTTAATCGTCGTGACGGTGGCTGATGTTTATGAAAGCATCAAATGTCAAGTCACCGTCCAACGAAAAATATTCTGGACTTGTTTAATCAAGTCCAGAATAAATGAAAATTCTCTCAGAGTGAAAATGCAACTATGCATTTTCTACCCTGAACGAAGGCTCTTGATCGCGGCAAAAGTGATCAAGAGCCGAGTTAGAATTTTGACTTTGGTTCGGGCGGTTCGGCGCTACTTTAAGTTTTAAAAAAAATGATAGTAGCAGAAACGGTGCATAGTCGTGACTAAAGAATAGGATTGTGATAAGAATAAAAAAACCTGTAACAGAGTTGACGTGTAATTAAGTAGAATAAAGAAAAGTTAAAGTGAACGAGTTTGTAAAGAAGAGAAATAAATTAAAGGAAAATTAAAGTGTTCACAGTGTTTTATATATATGCATGTCCCTCCGATAACAAACAGCAGGATCACGCCACCCCATGGCTAGTGGATAACTTCGGCTTGTCAGATCTCAAACCGTAAGTACCCCATAGACAGTTTGAAAGAAAAAAACAGTAACAAATTGGCGCAGCCGGTAGGATAGAGGAAGCCTACTTTGAAAAACAAAAAAAAGTATAAGCGCTCGAAAACCCTCTATCCTACGAATCTAAAAGGAGTGTAAGACGAGATCGAATACTGGGAAAGACACCCTACCCTTCACCTGAAGTTGAGTCTGGCTTCAGGAGTATTTCGATCTTGTCGGCTCCCAACGCTCGGGGTCGGACAGCTTTAACTGCCTCTGTTTGAAAAACACGCAGCCACCCCCTCATCAAAGCACAAAGTGCCAACGTGGGACCATAGCGGGCTTCATCCCAGCCCAGGAACATAAGACGTCCATAGCCGAAAACTCCAACGAAAACTCCAACTTGAAGGAAGAACGCTCAACTGACAATCTGCGATCCGGAGCTGAAAGGGACTTCGAAGTAGGCAACGCGCCCCCCTTTCAGCTTTTATCCAGGGGAATTTAAGAAGGCCACAGGCCCCCCGGGGAACTCTCGCACTCTCTCGAAACAGAAATTACAAATAATAGTGTAGAATTAAGAGAAGGTGCCATTGAAAACAGTGTCAGTGATTCCACCGTGAGTGAAATCCTATTGAATTGGCTGGGCGACTCCCTTTTGGAAACCAGCGTAGAAGAAACTAGCTCCCCAAAAGTGTCAAACTTTAGCTTCAGAATCCCCAATATAAACATGGCAGATTACGCGAAAATCGCCAAACTGACTGCTCAGCTGGTTCCCCTATTATCGGGAGAACAGCACCCAAAATTGAGCCTTGAGCTCCAAACATTTCTAGGATGCTGCAGGCAGGTAATACAGTGCATTTCGGTGGATGAACTAACAGCATTTTTACAAATCTTTCCCACCAGACTTCGAGGCGAAGCTTACCAGCTTTTTCCCTCAAATATGCCCACTACTTTCAAAGAAGTAGAAGAACGGCTAAATCGCACATACCTGCCTAGAGAAACTTACCAGGAACTAGTAAATAAATTAATCACTACAAGGCAGTATCCCTTAGAAAACCTCACAGCCTTCACGGCACGAGTAAAACAAATGCTGGCACTCTGCAATGAAGCAGCAGAATCCAAATACGGAGCCACAGCAGCACCAGCTGTTAAAACGCAGTTGGAAGATTTCGCGAAAAACTCACTGAAAACAGGCGTAAATAACCCATATATGTGCCAATACCTTCTGACCATGACACAGACGGCACGGTGGATGACCTCGTACAAAGAGCACTTGACATGGAACGTCTCCAGCAAAGTGCTCTATTCCTGCAACCTCCAGGACAATTCCAAACAAATATGATGCAGAATACATTGCCAAATTCTGCCTGTACCAGTGTACCAAATAACACACATTTAACTCCAAACAGTACCCTAGTAAATCAAAGCGTATACAATCCTGGCATCATATCCTACTCACAAGATCCCCGGCAACACAATATAACCACTAACCCAAGCAGTCACATACCAACGTCACAGTTCACAGAGGCAGGCACAGCATATATTAAACAGGAACCAAGATCGCCAGATAAAAATTATAATGTAAAAAATAAAAATACCTAGTTAAATAAAGTGACTTGTAGTTTTTGTAATTTAAGAGGCCACACATATGCCGATTGCCTCAAAAGGAAAAATACGCCTTATTGTGTGAACTGCAAAATGTATAATCATGACGTGCGTGACTGCAGAAGGAACAACAATAGTTTTCAAAGACCCCAAAACAGAGAAGCACCAAACCAACGTCCTAGAGAGCCTCAAAACCCCAATAACAACTCAAGAGTATATAATGTGCGTAAAAAGTGCGAATTTTGTGGTCGTTCTGGACATGCAGTAAATAATTGCCAACAAAAACGTAAATGGGAAGCCCAGAGTCAGGGAAACGACGTACAGTCGACCCAAAACTCCCCGGCTCGACTATAAATCTCCCATCTAATAAATTAGGGTCTCCTCAGCAGCCCGATTCCAGTGTCGCTACAGTAAAACTTCCTTTAGACATAGGCCTGAACGGCCAAACTAAACTAATAGTAGACACAGGCGCTGAGGTAAGTATAATAAAGAAAAGGTCATTAAAAGACCTCAAAGAAATTAACCACAATGAGGCATGTACACTTCAAACCCCATTTGGTACGGGAAAGACGCTGGGAAATTGCCAGGGAAACTTCGTTTTCTAAAACAAAATTCCCTGCAAGTTTCAAGTCGTAAAGATCTTGCCTGGCCTTTCCGATGATGGACTTCTAGGAAATGATTTCCTAGCAAAAAACTGCAACGTTGAGGGTCCTAATAAGGCACTAAGGTTTCCTCGCACGGAAACTAATCCAGACGAATTTGCTTTGCCATTAGAGTTTGAAACGGACAAGCTACATTCTGAAAAAGCAGTCGAAGTAAGAACACTTGCAGAAGAGGTAGAGTCTAAACAGGCTGAACTATCCACCTGCAGTGTCTTCAAGGCTTCTCAAACGAGAAAAGCTGGCTGCCAAGCTCCAAAAGGGCCCAAGGAATGTGAAAAAAGCTGTCTGGGCGAGCAAGAGACCGATGAAGGCAGGCAGCAATTGGTTACCTTTAAGGAACCAATCTGCATACCTGCGCGCTCTCAAATTGTGGCCCCACTGCCGTTACAAACTCAAGAAGAAATGCTCTGTTTATCCCAAGAGATAAGCGATGGAGTCTTCTTGGCAAACAGTTTGCTGTCATCTGGAGAAGAATTAGTGCTGGTTAGTATTCTCAACGCTAACAGTCATCAAGTAGTCATACATAGCTTAAAGTTACAGCTATATCCAATAAACGACTACACCATAGTCCCATTAACGCACTCAAAAGATCACAAAAGAACACACATTCCACTACCAAATATGGAGGCAATATCAAACAACACAAGAGACGGAACCGAGTGTCTAAAGCCTGCCAAAAAGGTGCATATAGCTCTTCCGTCCAAAATCCCGAGGCATAAATCACTGTTAAACAAACAACGGCCATACAAGAACGGTAGCGAGTCGCTGAAGCCTATATTAAAGGTGCATCTTACTCCACCGTCACACAGCACACAGAATGCTACATGGTCAAAAAGCAATAGCATTGACGTGCATGAGTATATCACACAACCTAAGGCAAAGACCACACAGGTGTACCAAACTCAGCCGTCAACAAAGCAGGAAGCAAGTACCCTGTTACATGTTAAATACAACAAAATAAAGCCTCATAAGGAATTAACTAAATTCAATCCAATTTCAGGACACAAATTCACAAGGAATAGTAAGTCAAACCAAGGTTCAGCTGAAAAATCAGCAATTTTACAACATGTCCGATATCTATACCCGGATAATGAGACTCCGGACAACCCAAAACAATACCCGCGTATTTCTAGGCTAGAGCAAGAACTCAGCCTAGACCCTAATTTAACCGCGGAAGAAAAAATTTCGATATCAGAACTCTGCGAAGAGTATAACGATATCTTCTTCCTCAAAGGTGACAAACTCACCTATACAAATGCGATAACGCATAATATTCCATTGGTGCAAGATCAAGCACCAATCAATCAAAAAATGTACCGCTTACCTGAAACACAGCGGAAAGTCATTAACGAGCAGCTTAAAGAAATGCTAGACAGCGGGATAGTCCAGTCTAGTAAAAGCCCTTGGAATTCACCTCTACTAGTTGTCCCCAAGAAAGCGGGACCTGACGGTGAAAAAAGGTGGCGCGTCGTTGTCGATTTTCGTAAATTAAACGAAAAGACAATTGGAGACGCATTCCCGCTACCCCGAATCGAGGATATTCTCGACCAACTAGGTCACGCAAGGTATTTCACCACACTCGATTTCGCCAACGGCTATCACCAAGTTCTTGTCGACAAAAAAGATCGACATAAAACTGCTTTCAGCACAAGTTATGGGCACTACGAGTTCAAGCGTATGCCATTCGGGCTCAAAGGAGCCCCCGCCACATTTCAACGCCTAATGAATTTCGTCTTAACAGGCCTACAAGGCCTCGAATGTTTTGTCTACCTAGATGACATTGTCATCTATGGAAAAAATTTAAACGACCACAACGAAAAGTTGAGAAAAGTCTTCGACAAGTTGAGAGAGAACAACTTAAAACTGCAGCCAGAAAAGTGCCAGTTTCTAAGAAGAGAAGTAGTTTACCTAGGACATAAATGTTCTAGCGAAGGAGCCCTACCAGACCCAAGTAAGACGGCCTGTGTCCAAACATTTCCTGTTCCAAGAACAGTAAGGCAAGTTCAGTCATTTTTAGGACTGGCCAATTACTACAGGAAATTCATTCCAGACTTCTCCAAAATTGTACGTCCAATTACGAATTTACTCCGAAAGGATGTAAAATTCACTTGGACAGAGAAATGCCAAGAAGCATTTCAAAGCATAAAAAGTGCTTTAATTTCTCCACCACTTTTAATTTACCCCGATTTTTCGAAATCTTTTAATCTTACTACAGACGCAAGTAACGAGGCTCTAGGAGCTGTTCTTTCTCAAGGAGAAGTCGGAAAGGACCAGCCCATTGCCTATGCAAGCCGCACATTAAACAAAGCCGAAAGAAATTACTCTACTATAGAGAAAGAGTTATTTACTATTGTCTGGGCTACCAAGAATTTCAGGTGCTATCTTCAAGGCCGGAAATTCACGGTCTACACTGACCATAAACCTCTCAAAGGTGTCTTCAATGTGAAAGACCCTACTTCCCGTTTGGTGAGATTTCACCACAAATTATCTGAATTCGATTACAACATCGAATATAAACCAGGGAAGTACAACACTAATGCCGATGCACTAAGTCGCATCCCTCAAGCATTAAAGGAAGACAGTTTAGGCAATACCTTAACGGTAAAAGCCCTAGTCCACCACACGATGGACTCAGATGTGGAGGAAGTCAATTCCACAAATAATAAAAGAAAGAAGAAATCCGCTCATTGTTTCGTCGTGACTCGAGCTCAGAAGCAAAAGGCTCAAGAGACAATAAATAGCTCCAGTGTGGAGACAGAAGAGCACACGAAAGCGGACCAAAACGAAATTCAACTCACAGAGGCGGTAACACTAAACCCAGCATCGCTTGAGCAAAAAGTAAGTACTGATAAGACACCCGAAGTTATTACGAGCCCCACGGAGATCCAAACAATCTTAAAAGATTATCACGATTCTCCATTTGGTGGCCATCAAGGTGTCATAAAAACTTACAAACGCATAAGACGCAAGTATTGGTGGAGACACATGCTTAGCGACATCAAGAAATACATAAAAAAATGCCCAAAGTGCCAGACGATGAAAGCTTCTCCACAATATAAAATGCCAATGGTTATCACGGACATCGCAGAACAACCGTTCGACAAAGTTTACCTCGATATTGTAGGTCCATTAGAAGAGACGACATCAGGTAACAAATATATCTTGACCTTTCAAGATAATCTAACAAAATTTGTCGACTGGTATGCAATACCTAATGCCGAAGCAGTCACAGTAGCGCAAGTTTTCTTTGATGAAATCGTTACGCGCTATCGCATACCCAAAAGAATACTCACCGATCAGGGAACTATTCAAAAGAGTATGTAAGCTTCTAAAGGTAAAGAAGTTACAGACTTCAGCATACCACCCACAGTCTAATGGAGCACTAGAGCGTGCTCATAGACCCCTAATAGAATACCTGCGAACAATCGTAGATGAAAATCCCAAAACATGGGACCAATACCTACGAACCGCTGCATTCGTGTATAACAATAGTATACACGAGGGTACTAAACTTACCCCAATGGACTGCCTATACGGCTTCACAGCGGATGTCCCATCAAATTTAAAACGGGATCCCGAACCCATTTACAATCATGAGAGCTATTATCATATACTGAAGTATAAGCTCCAAAAATCATATGCCACGGCACGAAAGAACTTATTGGCAAGTAAACAGCGCTCAAAGGGGTACTGCGATAAGACAGTACGGCCTCTAACTTTCCATGTAGGAGACAAGGTCCTCATCAAGAACGAAAGCAGAAAACATAAGCTTTCTCAAATCTGGGTAGGACCTTATCAGGTAATAGCAATCCCAAGTGATGTGAATACCACAATCAAAATTGGTAAGCGAATGGTGACGGTACATAATAATCGTTTAAAACCATATTTCGAATAAAAGCATGTTGTACAAAAATGAACCAGGTTGACTTGAAATTCCTACTTCAATGTCCATTAAACGTCATTTCAATACCTCCCCAGAAACATTTGCGGTGGAGTCACTCCACTGCCCAGTTTAAAACGGCACAATGCAAGTACAAATATACTTAAAGAATTGGTTTCTTCCTCCGAATTGTCCACAGAAATGGCGCTAAAATTCATCGTATTTGCCCTCCTCATCCAATACACAACAGGAGAGATCGCTGACAAACCCTATATAAGGACCCAACTAAATGGCTCGGGCATATTTTTCGAGGACCTAGGAAGCCTCATGGTATATCATGACACCTGGAATGTCCTCACCGAAATAGATTTGGATGAATTAGATGCCCAGATAAAGCTAGCAGAATATGCGGAGCACTTAGTGCATAAACTCTGCATAAATGTAACCAACCCAGAAGACCTGTGTAACGTACAGCAACTACACATACACGCTATAATAGACAGCGTACGAAAGCGCACGGAAACTATAAAGGAACTAGCACCAGCAAAATGCAAGGCCAGATCGCTATTTGATGGAATAGGCAATGCCATGCACTATTTGTTTGGCACTATGGACAGCAATAACGAAAAAGAAATTTACAGCAGGTTAGAAGAACTTGAATCGAATACACAAGCCCTAGCCGAGCTAGAGAAACAACAAATCAGTGTTGTTAAAACAACCTTGGAAAAGATTCAAAAACCGCTGGCCATGTTAATAGACAGACAACAAAAAATAGCGCACCAGATAAACGATCTGGACCATGTGGCCGATGATTTAACTAGGAGGCAACTAAGACAAGAGATTATATCAAGCTTATTGCTCCAAATCATCGAAGTTGAATATCGACAACAAGCCCTTCTGGATATAATAATGGCTAGTAGGACCAATCATATTCATCCACTCCTAATGTCTCCCAAAAATCTACTGGAGATATATCGCAAAACAACTTCGTATTGTCCTAACGATCAGAATTGTTTAGCCATCCTCTACCAAACAGCAGGGGCCCAATCACTCCTTATGCAAAATAAATTGGTGGTGAGAATCACTCTCCCAATTTTTAATCTGCCAAAAATGAGGCTACAACAGATTCAATGCTATCCTGTACCCAAGTCAGCAAATTATTCATTAATTCCAGACCCTGGTTATTCATACATAGCCAATAGCGCAAAAACTCAGGAATTTCTCCTATTAAAAGGCGAGGACATGAAAAACTTTAAGAAAATAACAAGTAATTTGGAAGAAAACACGTATGTAGGCCGACTAAATACGCCCATAATAAAGGCAACGACATCCAACGAATGTGCCATTAAATTACTATATAATCCTTTAAATGAAGTGCCCAAATGTAGGACCAGAGTACAAGCTCCCCAAAAAGACATGCTGATCAAACTAAGCAAGCCCAATACGTGGCTATTTGCATTTAGTACCTCCCCGGTGTTACATATCACATGTCCAGATCACTTTGTAATCTCGAAACTAGAAGGACAGGGGATATTAGAGATAACGCAACCATGTCAAGTGCAAATAAGTGACAAGGTGCTCAAATACGAAGGTCAAAGTAAACGCCCGCTGAAAATAATTCAACCCAAACAATTTCCCCAATTTAATCATTCCTTATTTAGTTTGAGTCTGGCTGACATTGTACCAGAATCTGAAAACCAAACGCAAGTTTCAATAGAGATTTTAACGGGAGACGATATCCACAAATCAGTCTACCAGGGTACACACTCCTTAGAGGAAATCCAAAACAAAATCATTAAATACCAGGAAAAGGTATCAGGCCGACAATCCCATATCCTGTCCACAACTTCTCTATCATTTACGAGCCTACTAGTTCTGGCCATAATGATCGCTGTGGCAGTAAAATATCTTAACCCTGTTGTCATCAAGATGAGACAACAGAGAAATCCACCACAAGGTAACCCCGAAAATTCATCAGAGGGAATTCCTTTAGGGGAGCGAACTAATGCTCCCCAACCCAGTTTAAGGCGAGCCAGAAGCCTCCCCAAAACAAAATCAGTCCAAATAGTGTAAAGGTGCGAACACGGACACTGTCAATATGGACTACTAATCAACCTAATTTAAACATAAAAGGTAGACCTGGTACGTAAAAACAAAAATGTACCAAAACGCAAGTAAAGGCACAACACAGCATGTATTACAGGCAGCAAGGTCCAAATAACTACAGTGTAAATATAGAATTAGAATTTAATATAAACGGAAAATAGAATATATATAAGAAAAAATAAAGTACATAGAAGGAGTATGTAGTAACTAACAGTATAAGAAACTGAATATAAAAAAAAAATGTATTAGAAGTAAAGACAAAGATAAATTAGAATAAATAAATATACTGGCGAGAATAGAGTATATAGTAAACAATATAAAATACATACGGAAAATATAAAGTTAAAGAAAAATTACCTTAAAAGTAGACATAAATAAATATAAAACTATATGTATATAAACAAATAAATTCAAACAAAAAGTAGCCCTGGTAACAATATACAAAAAATAGATAAAGTGATAATAGGAAAGAAAAATTGCGTTAAAGTTAATGCAACAGAAAAATAAGAAGGTTTATTTAGAAAAACAAAATAATATATACTAAGAGAATTCGAAAGAAAGGTATTAAATAACTAAGTTGAGAACTAGAATTACTTAAAAGAGAAGATGTATGTAAAAAGATCTAAACTAGAAATCAAAGGGAAAGGCCCTAGAATTAAAATATTAATATAATATAGCACGCAATACCTACTAAAAACAGTAGAAGTAATTACAAAAATAGTATAAAGATCTAATTAGTAAGAAAAATGTACAAAAAAAAAATAAACTTTAGACTAAAAGCACCAAACTACTAAACACCTGTACTGTAAAAACAAAAAATATAAAAAAAAAAAAAAATTTTTAAACCAATAACATAATACCAGGCTACTAAAAACACAAAATAATAAATAATAACTAAAATTAGGGTAACTAACTCTAACCTAGCCAATAAAATAAAATAAAAACAACACTAACACTAGGATAAAGAATACAATAGTTCTAAACTAGGGTAAAATTAAAAAATAATAATAATTTGGTAAAGTCTAGCCAAACCAACCGAGACCGAACGAACCAACCAAGTTCAATACCAGTACCCCAATAAAAGTAAATAATGAAGGAAATATACTTAAATTACTCTAAACTAATAGTTAACAAAAATTAACCAAAGTCGAAAACCTAATTAATATCAAACAAAAATTTTTTTTTTAATGAGTATACTCCTTCAAAAACTGTAAGAAAAGAACAAAACAGCAACCACTCAGGAAGTAAAAGAACCGAAGCCAAACCACGAGACCTGAAAAACAAAAGGTAATGAAAATAAAAAGTCGAGACGATTTAGGAATAGTTGTGGCGATTTATTGAAAAAAAAAACTCTACCAAAATACATTTTTTAAAAAAAAAAAAGGGGGATATGAGAAAAAAATAAAACAATTTTTAATTTCAAAAGTAAATTAGTCATCGCTATCGCTCTCATCCCAGTCTACTAGACTTCCAGCAGGGGGCGGGGTTGCCGTATACTTCCTTACAAGAGATATTACGGGGGAAGAAAAGACCTCGTGACAGCATGCACAAAGCCCGTGCTGTCCAAACAGGTTGACGGCTCCACCTGCAACGAATAGAGTAAATATATATAAATAAATCAAAAACAAGTTTCTCGAATCCATCAAATGAATGCTTACCTGCTTCCGCTCCCCAGGCGGTGAAAGGACGCTGACCCCGCTCGCGGAGCACCAAACGGATGGGACCCTGCCACCCGGGTACTACGTGCAACACATATATCCCGTAAGTGACCGAGGTAAGTCCCACCGGGCTGAAGAAGGGTTCGTTATCCACTTTAACTCGAAACAGCATTCTTAAATCCTCGACGACTCGGGTTTGAATAGGAAAAAATACTCGTGGTTAATTCAAGAAAGGTCCACTCGCGAATGATCAAAGTGCCCAACAATTCAAAAACAAGATAAGATCGTGGCTGCAACAAAGTGCCAGATCCAAAATAAACCAAGGGAATATCGAATACCATAAGAATTCCAGTCTGGTACCCAATACGGAGATCTTATCTTGCTAGGACAGAATCCATTCCCCCGAGAGTTATTCCTCTCCAAAGAATAATTGTTACATATCTAAAACCATACCTGAAAAAGGGTAACAAAAAATTTTTAATTAAAAGAATTCATCCATAAATTTTCACATAAGCTAACATGCCTAAAACATGGCTAGCTTATCAGTACAATCAGTAAAGAAAATTGCGTCAGCAATTTTCTTCACATGCAATAGAGTTGAAACAAAATTATTCCCATGGCAAATTTTGCCTTCAGCAAAATTTGCCAGTAGAAATATTTAAGTTGAAAAATAAAATAAAAGACAAATCGTACCTTCAGTACGATTTGTCGTGAAAATTGCAATATGTATGCACGAACGTACATACATATCACAAAAAAGCTTTCGCGAAAAGAAGAGCGCGTCGCGAAAATACATTGTATGTATACGCGCGCGGCAATTTTAATCGTCGTGACGGTGGCTGATGTTTATGAAAGCATCAAATGTCAAGTCACCGTCCAACGAAAAATATTCTGGACTTGTTTAATCAAGTCCAGAATAAATGAAAATTCTCTCAGGGTGAAAATGCAACTATGCATTTTCTACCCTGAACGAAGGCTCTTGATCGCGGCAAAAGTGATCAAGAGCCGAGTTAGAATTTTGACTTTGGTTCGGGCGGTTCGGCGCTACTTTAAGTTTTAAAAAAAATGATAGTAGCAGAAACGGTGCATAGTCGTGACTAAAGAATAGGATTGTGATAAGAATAAAAAAACCTGTAACAGAGTCGACGTGTAATTAAGTAGAATAAAGAAAAGTTAAAGTGAACGAGTTTGTAAAGAAGAGAAATAAATTAAAGGAAAATTAAAGTGTTCACAGTGTTTTATATATATGCATGTCCCTCCGATAACAAACAGCAGGATCACGCCACCCCATGGCTAGTGGATAACTTCGGCTTGTCAGATCTCAAACCGTAAGTACCCCATAGACAGTTTGAAAGAAAAAAACAGTAACACAACCAAGTCTGCCTGCCACAAGTCATCTAGTCCTTTGATGATCACACGACGCCGTTTGAAATTTTTTCTCGCTGGTTTATGCAGCTCATTTAGCACTTGTCTCTTACTCATCGTAATTATAAATGAAACCGATTTCTCAAGAGTTTTTACTCATATACACCATCTTTCGGTGTCAAGTTTTTCTTATTTATTACTGAAGTAAACATAGTTTTCAATCTTCGCGATTTCATCATTGATATATAGCGTTAAATTTGCCACCTCTATATTAATAGTTTATCTTATTTCTTCCACACTTATTTTAATTTTCTTGTCAACATAGTCTTTGGTAGTAGCATCATCATTTTCAAGGGGCTCACAAAGTCGTTTTATACACTTTGAGTTTAGATCGTAGTCTCCGTTTATCGTTAAATTAAATCCAATACCCCGCTCTCCTTGTTCACCAGCTGGACCTTGTGCTCCTTGTTTACCAGCTGGGCCTTGAATTCCTTGTTCACCGGCTGGTCTCTGAGCTCCTGTTGGTCCACGTTCACCTGGTTTCCCAAGATATCCTCGCTTAGAGAAACGTCCAAACTTGTCAACGCTCATCTGTAGATTGTGTAGAAGTATGGTAATGAAGTAGTATTTAAACTATAATATCTGCTTCTCGCAACTCGTCCAGGATAGATACAATTTCATTGTTGTGACTGGTGTTTCCAGCCTGCTTTGATGCCATTAGAAGGCGCAGTCTATCCACTAATTCATTTTGATCATCCCAGTAAATGTGATCAATGTTTTCTTTAGGCAGACGCATTAGTCCCATGCCTTTATGCTGTATAAGTTTACTGATTATAGCTTTATACTTAGCCGCTCTAGTACCTTTTATTTGTCTATCTTCAGCATAGTCACGTTTATATGCATTGGTATCTCTCAAAATAGATCCATAATTAGTTAAATCCTCTTTAGTATATAGACTTTTTACAGGATCTTTCATAAATAGCAGCTCACATAACCCCAAAGTTGTTTTATAGCTCTTCCCCTTGATAACAATATTTCCTACATCATCAACATCAAACGTTGAATTACCGATTCTCCACGCGCTATCATCATAGTAAACTCCATAGGTTGGATCAATTTTAGGGCTATTATCAGTGAATAGCTTTAAATAGTTTGAAACTATGTATCCAGACGTATCGAGGGAGGTGACAGGAGACCTTCCTGTCAATGTTCTTGAATGTTAAGGTGTTGCGAATTCTTCCTCAGATGTTAAGGAATAATCTCCATAATTTATAGGTGTGCTACTAGCCTCCATTTTAACATATTTTCGTCTTGGAGGGGTAAAAGGTTCCACAGCCTCAGTGGATTCTTCTTCTGCTTCTTCTTCTTCTTCTTGTTCTTCTTCTTTTACATCTTTTGTCTCAAATTTGACTATATCCGGCGGCTCGTATTTTACTGTTCTAACAAACTCTTTTAAGGGTTTAGTGATTGGCTTAAAGGTTTCTTCAAGTCGAGCTTCTGCTTCAATTTTTCCCATCCTTAGGGCTTTTAATTTCCTTCGCACTGCATTCCTAGTCTTGATAATTTCTTTTAATAGATTTTCATTCATCTTCGTTATTAACTCAATAACAGCTTTCCAAACAGCTCTGATAACAGCTTTTAAACAGCTCTGATAACAGCTTAACAGCTTTTCAAGCAGATCTGATAACAGCTTAACAGCTTTCCAAACAGCTCTGATAACAGCTTAACAGCTTTCCAAACAGCTCTGATAACAGCTTAACAGCTTTTAAACAGCTCTGATAACAGCTTAACAGCTTTTCAAACAGCTCTGATAACAGCTTAACAGCTTTTAAAACAGCTCTGATAATAGCTTAATAGCTTTTCAAACAGCACTGATAACAGCTTAACAGCTTTTAAAACAGGTCTGATAATAAGTGAACAGCTTTAATCTACTCAGCAGGTTCACAGGATTCGGTGTGCTTTCGTCTGAGTTACAGCTTCGGCTTATGAAGATTTCGCATGTTTCATCCCTTTATAGTACAATGAAGGTATCAAATCCTTTACGGTAGCGCCCCTTGTTTAATGAGCTATCCTTATCAATCATCAAGAAACCATATTCATCCTTCCAACACTCAGCACAGGCTCTTCCAAATTTATCAAACTTCATGTCTGTATTCACATGATCATTGTAGATATGTAAATTCAAGTCATCTTGCTTGAATAAGATGATTAAATTAGCATTGTCACGTATTAAGTGCTTTGGTATATGCGTATATGTTTGACAGAGATAGAAGCTGACTATATCTTCGTGGCGACCCATGAAAAAATAGGATCGCACATTATCTTGCTTTTCACATGCTACAACATCGAAAATAAACACTGAATGTGATTTGGCTTCCTCTGGTGCTAGAACGTCGCAGTTGTTTGAGAATGTATAATACCCCAATCCTGATATGGGAGTCATCACTCGCTTCAAGTATTAATACTTTGGTTGATGTAAAGATTTTGAATATATGTAAATATTTTCATATCTCAGACCATTGGGATGTTCCAGCAAACTTATCATAACATTAGTTTTTCCACAATTCGATGGTCCAACAATGATGCTCCTTATACTATTAGGCAATAGGGGACCATGCTTCTCTTTCACCTTCATAACAGCTACATCAGCATTTCGAACAGGAAAAGCTTGTTGTTGTTTAATGAACCGCATATTGAAGACTAACGGGATTCCTATAAATACACCTGCTTATATTACATTTCAACAGTATCATCGGAACCTTATAAGATGTCGGATCACAAATCGAAACGCTCCAGAAAATCTTTGAAAGGGGGCAGAGGACTATTAAATTCAGTCATCAACAAATTACCTGTAGAATTACATCTACCGGGATACCAGTACTGTCGACCAGGAACAAAGTTACAAAAAAGATTGGCGAGAGGATATCCAGGCATTAATCCACTGGACGCAGCCTGCAAGCAACATGATATAGCATACTCGCGACATAAAGATACAAGTGATCGACATATAGCTGATAAAATATTAGCTGAAAAAGCCTGGCAGCGTGCAAATTGAGTGAACGTGCCAACGCCTGGCTTATAACAAACCCAATGAAGGCTAAAATTAAGCTAGGTATGTGTCTTAAGGCTAAAAATAAGCGCCAACCCACGTACCGAGAGCAGAATGAAATGCACGTAAGATTTTAAAAATCAAAAAACCAAAAGACTTGATGGAAGCTACAAAAATAGCTCTTAGTGCAGCTAAAAATATTGTGAAAAGAAAGAACAAATCAATTAAAACTCCACGAGTGATACCTGTACCAAAGGTTGGCGGGGCACTTCCGTTCCTCATCCCGTTGTTTGCTGGGCTTTCAGCATTGGGAGCACTATCGGGAGGTGCAGCAGGCATAGCTAAAGCAGTAAATGATACCAGTGCCGCAAAGGCAAAATTGGAAGATAGCAAACGTCATAACCAAGCAATGGAAACTATAGCGGTTGGTAAAGATGGAAATGGGCTGTTCCTGAAGCCGTACAGAAAAGGACTTGGACTCTATCTACAACCTCAATCAAAAAACTATTAAAGAGCTACCCAAAAGACCGCTAAACGAGTTGGATCTTCACAAGTATACCACACACTTGCCGCACTTCAGAGGAGTATTTATGCGTGATAATCTACCTAAAAAGCCATGGAAGCGAGAAAGCGGAATTGTTAACTTGGACATCTCAACTGGAGCAGGTACACACTGGGTAGCGTACTACAAGAAAGGTGATAACATCGAATACTTTGATAGCTTTGGCAATCTCCAACCACCAAGGGAGCTCATAAACTACTTGGGTAGTAATATTACGTACAACTACAGTTCTTATCAGAATTATGATGCAGTAATTTGCGGTCATTTATGTTTAGAGTTTTTATATAATTGTTATAGCCATTAATTATTATCTATAAATAAATGTATCTATATTGAAATTGTGACAGTTCATTATCAACCGCCATGTCATTAACACTTACTCTCATGGGAAATTCATCTCTACTCACTGCTGAGTACTTTCCCCCGCTGGAGCTAGCAACGGATTATGTTTGTGGATTAATTGATTTTCAAACATACAACTCTATACCAAATATTGATGTGAGCAATAATCTGGTTCATGTAGGGAATGAGGTTGTTGAGATACCTGTTGGATCCTATGAGATTGATGATATAGCAAAATATGTACAAGGATACTTGGATAAAGAAGGGAGAAGGATAATGGTTGCGATAAAGGCTAACAATAATACACTGAAGAGTGAAGTTCAGGCAACTGAAGAAATACATTTTGAAAAACAGAGATCCATAGCTCCTCTGCTAGGATTCAGTGAAAGAAATTTGACTGCTAATATAGTGCATACATCAGAGTTTCCAGTCAACATCATTAAAGTAAATACTATACGCATCGAATGTAATATTATATCAGGATCATTCTTCAACAACACACAAGTACACACTCTCCACGAGTTTTCCCCGAACGTTGGGCCTGGGTATAAAATAGTGGAGGTACCCAAAAATGTAATCTATTTGCCTGTGTACACCAAACGTATAAGTTCTATAACATTGAAGCTCCTTGACCAAGACGGTGACTTAATCAACTTCAGAGGAGAGACTATAACCATCAGGTTACATTTGAAGCCACAGCATGTTGATATACAATAATGATAAATACGAGTTCGGAGCAGACAAGATCATTAGTCAACGGACAACCTTGAAGCGATCAAGACCTACATTAACACCTGCAAATACAGCATATTTACAATCAATAGGCTTAACGTTGAAACAATTAATAAAGGAATACTAGATATTGCACCAGACGCTCACTTTGATAACAGTGTTACCAAATTTTAACATCACTCCTATTCACCATTTCTAACATCATTTAAAAACAGCGATGAAATCCGTATATTTGTACAACATCAGGACTTGAATCTTCTACCCAGCAGGAGTTTTCTTTATATTGAGGGGTCGCTATTTATTGGGATTCGCTGAAGATTACAAGAAAATTCTTATAAATTCCAAACATGAACTCATATTGATCCGGAGCAGGACAGACGATAATGCCATTATATCACCCACTGATGTGGTGAAAATTGAGATTACCAAACTTCAATGGAGCATTCCGCATGTTACAGTATCCGATGATGAAAAGCTGCAACTATTTAAAATTATCGGGAGAGGTCGCCCGATACAAATACCATTCCGCAGCTGGGACATATATGAGTATCCAGTACTACCGGAATCCACGCATCAAACCTGGTCAGTTAAGACTTGCACTCAACTGGAGAAACCTCGATTTATCATCTTAGCATTACAAACGGATCGAAGGAAGGATAAAACCAAAGATGCAAGCAAGTTTGATCACTGCAAACTCACCGATGTTACATTTGAACTCAGAATCATATCCCTACGATGATTTGAATTTGAAATTTGATTTGAATAGATACGCATTGCTGTATGAGATGTATATAAAGTTTACACAATCATACTATGGTCATCAGTATCAGCCGTTCCTCACATGGGAGAAGTTCAAAACCGATGCTCCGATCGCTGTCATTGATTGCTCACATCAAAATGAAACAATAAAAACTGGACCTGTTGACATAAGACTAGAATTCAAGACATCTGAAAATATACCAGCTAATACAACAGCATATTGTCTGCTTCTACACGATCGAATAGTGGAATACAGTCCGCTGACAAGTGAAGTTAGAAAGTTAAATTAAGAAGATGACTGTCATCGTAGACGTCCAAGGATTCAAAACAAACCTCAATGAATTTATCACTAAAGAACTGGCAATTTTAAACAATGAAAACCAGATGCAGAACTTTATATTCCAACCACCGTTCAGATACAAAGATTTGACTTCAGGAAAAAAGAGGCAAGTAAAATGGCTTCAACACAATTTTCATGGATTTCGCTGGGATGATGGCTACATGCTGTACACTATAGTTGAACCACTGCTTCGAAACAAAACCATATATGTAAAGGGAGCTACTATTAACTTTAATTATTAGTTCAAAACCAAAAGCCTACATTTAGGCGCTCAAGAAAAATCATGATAAAAAGCCTACATTGAGGTGCACTAAGAAAACCGGAGCATGCTTGTAGTACCTGCTAATGCCACTAGGGTGCAGTCAAGACCAAATGACACATCCCAGTAGTACCGATTAATCCCGCTAGGGCGCAGTCGAGACACAATGTTGCACCCAAGACACAATGGTACATCCAAGGCGCAATGGTGCATCCAATACACAAACCAATACAACCAAGACACAAACCTACATTTAGCACGGACTCAAACCACCTAGCGACGGTGACGCCATCTGTGGCGAAATCCTGGAAGCTAAAAGGGTGTCGCAGAACTGTCATAGAATAACTACTATCACTAAAGGAAAAGTACGATTTTTTTATAAGATCAATTAAATCTTCATATCTCAATATATACGCCTAGAGTGGCAAAGAACACTTACCAAGATTGTACAGATTATGCAAAATTCAATGAAGTTGATGGCGGTGAAATATACTAGCAATGATATATGTTTTTTCCCTTTACTTCACGCTTTAGATTTTGAAATGAATTAGACGTTGAGTTTTCAAATATTTATATATTAAAAAATATAATTTTCCAATACAAAAGTTGTTTCATAAAAAAAATCAATTTCAAGATTTATAACAAAAAAACATATTAAACTTCATTATAATTAATATTCCGTTATTTTTAATAAACATTACACATTTAACCACAGTCAAGATCAACTTGTTTTTCTTTCACATAATAACTTATTTCATAAAAATGTGGCTGCCTTTTTCTTTTTGATATATGGTAATTTATTAGTTTTTATTAAATCAAAATCTTAAGTAAACTTGTATGTTTGTTATGGAACTATGAAGAGTGATTCGCTTGGGACGTAAAGTCCCGACTGTCAGCATGAGCTGACAGATCACTCGACGGGCAGCGTTGACTCCAGGGCGGCACGCTAGTTCGCCTCAGCTATTGGCGGAGAGTGTGGGGAGGTCCACAAAAAACTTGCAGCTGCCGTCAGCCTCGTATCCTACGTGAGGGGGCTGCGGGATAGTGAAGGAAGAATCAAAACTTTCAAAATTTCATATTTACGTTATAATTGCAAAATTAACAAAAAAAAATCATCACTCCAATGTATATATAGGTAGGTATACTATTGAGTTAACTATATACATATGTAGATACATTAGTAAATCAAAAGGCCATCATTCTAAAATATATGCAAGTAAGTATATCATTATCGTATATATAGATATATGTATGTAGAGTGTTGACTCAACCGGATCATCCATTCAAAATGTATACTAGTAAGTATACCGTTAAATTATACATATATTTATACATATAGAGTGTCTACTTAAACGTATTATAATTTCAAAGTGCCACAAAACAAAAACCAAATAACATCCGTTGCACTCTTGCAATTTGTGTATGATAATCCAAAAGTCGAAGTAATAGAACAGAAATTTGGTGAACCAGGACATTCAAGTGTACAGGAAGTCGATTGTGTACATAGTACTATCGAAACATACCTAAAAGATATGGAAATACCAAGCCAAATAACCTTAATTAGGAAGCTTAAAGAAATGAAATTTAATAATGTGAGGTTGGATATTTTACAAATGGCTTGTGCAGATTTTAAAATGTATTCAAGAAAATCAGAAAACTTTTGTTTTCAACAAATCCCGTACACTAAATGTAAATCTATCCTATATAAACGTGAAATTTTTTTTAAAATTGAATATAAAACTTCTGTGAAAGAAACTGATTTCAAAGATGTTCTAATAAAAAATCAATCAAAAGGGCGATTTAAAAAGACAACACCGGATAATATTTTCAAAACTACTTTGCAAATATCTACACCTAAAAGTCTGGATGCCAATAAAAAGAAAGATCTGGAAAGCATGATCCCTTATTTGCAATCAAATAATGACAAGGAGTTTTACCGATGTATTTTAAAAATTAAATAAATTGTCAATGAATTTCACGTCTCCGTAATAATCTGCAACATACATATACTTTTTTTTTATATTTTGAATATATTTTTTGTTTTACGTTATTTAGTTTTTGTTACATTTATGAATTTAGTCAGATTTATTTTAATTCTTTATAGTAGGTATTATTTTGTCTATAAATAAAATTAATCTTTGATTCATTTTGATTCTTATTCATTCATACAATCCCGATCCTAAAAAAATAAATGATTTTTAGAGAAATTATTGATTCGTAAATGCTGTCGTTGATAAATGGATACAAAATTTACTCTTTTCCTTATGTTATAAACAAAAAACAACAAAAAACTTTCTATTAGACGCACATACAACAATTTTATAACTGTCTTTAAAACTTATGTTGTATGTAGAAAAAATTGGTTGTATGTACACTTTTAAGAACAATAAAGTTGTAAAATGCTACATACAACAATGGCATATTGAAGAAAATTCACCATAATTTCCAGACAGTTTGGTATAACTGTTTGAAACTTAAGCCTCTGTTGCTCCAAGGTGACATAAACAAATAGTAGCAAAATAAGAAAAATCTACCGTGTAGGAGCTAAGATATTCATTTTGGAACTTCAAATTTGATTTGCCTAAAGTTGCAATTTGCTACATACAACGCTTATTTATCCATGCGACGATATGCATTAATTTAAATAATAATTTCTTGTAGAACAGAAGGAATACAAGATTCAACAAAAATCTATTACGAAGTACTTCTCTATACATGTATCCCATAAAAAGCAAATTTATTGAGAAAAAATCTGAAATTCCTTTGAATTCCTTTATCACATTTTTTCCACATTCCTAGCCATTGTTAGATAAGGAAGAAGGAAAAACATTTGTTATATGTAGAAGATAACTTAATATCCTCATATTTTACAATTTTTCTAATAGATTGCGCCATCTGTAAACATGATTTCAGTCATTCGGTAAAAATTTCGCCTATGTTTTCTAATTTGGTACATGTAAGGCCATCTGTCGAGAAGAGGTAACAAATTTGGTGGCATATCTATATGTCTAAAATCAATGCCCAGGGTTAACACTCAATTTGGAAGCAGAAGTATATTCTCACAGGGAGTGACGAGCTGAAGTCGCCTACCGGGTGGAATAAGAAAAAATACCACCAACAAACAATTCAAGAGTGGTTATGGGCTCGATCAGAGCCGCCTTATCAGACTAAATTAATACCCCACGGAACATTGCAGTGTCCAATAATGTGCCATTTAAAATATAATATAATAATAATCTCAGGTGTATAGTATATAGAATAGTAAATTTCATTGAATATAATAGATAACAATGCCAAAGATGTGTTTAAGGCCAGCATTTGAATTGATTTAGATTCTACAACTAGTATATAAGATATTTGAGTACGGACTTACTCAATAACTCAATAGGGTAAAATTGAATTTAAAGTAAAAGACAAGTAATTAATCGTATTAAAAATATATATTGTTACGTGCAATAGAAAGAGACAACTGGTGACATCTACTGGCAATGGAGAAGTAAACGACTTTAGGTTCGGAGAATTGATTATGGTATCTACAGGAAGGTTCAGGAATAGAATGAATAGAACAGTCAAGAAGCTTCTGGAAAATAGAACACTCGAGAATAATCTGGAGAGTTTCTAGGGTATAAATATAGCAGTTGTCATAGCCAGAATAAGAGTCTTGTCTTAGACGTTGCAGTGTTAACAAGCGAAAGTAATAAACGTGCGGAAGTGTTGTAATTAGATTGCGATAATTGAAAGTACAGTATTAGCGATAATTAGAGTTGAATTGATTAATTGAAAGTTTGTGAATTTTGTATGATTAGAGTGAAATAAAGAACTTGTATATTAAATACTTAATATTGTGTTTTAAATAACGAACCAAAAAGCCACGCTCGCAACAATTGGTGTCAGAAGTGAAATAAATTCGCGAAATAAAGTGGTGGCAATTGACTTAAAAATTCAAAGTGTGATCAGTTTTGTGAAATTGTGTTAAATTTTGATAGTTCTGGAAAATAATTTATATTCAACTATAAGTAAATTACTAAAGTAATGGGGCGCAAAGTCGAGGAGCTTCGAACACCGGATTTGAAAGTAGAGCTAGGGAGCCGGTCATTACAAACGACAGGTGCAAAGAAAGTGCTAGTCGAACGACTTAGACAAGCTTTGATAGAGGAAGGAAAGGATCCTGAAACATTTGTTTTTGAAGATAACTTGGAAGAAACCGAAGTTGAAGAAGAGCCTGCGATGAAAATGGAACAGCTTTTGAGTACTTTGATGAGCAAAATGGAAGCCCGTTTTGATGAACAAAAGAATTCTCTAGAGGAACAAAAGAAATCTATGGAAACCCGTCTGGACGAGCAAAAAGATGCTTTTGAGCAACAAAAGAATGCTTTTGAGGATCAAAAGAATTCTCTGGAATCGCGTTTAGATGAACAAAAGAATGCTTTTGTTGAACAAAAGAATTCTCTGCAGAATTGTTTAGAAACTTGTTTGGAGGAACAGAAGATCTTTCTGAAAGGTTCATTAGACGAACAAAATGTGAAAATTGAAGAAATCCAGCAGGAAGTGTTGGAAGTTCGACAACAAGTGTCGGGAGTACAACAAAATGTCACGGAACAGCTTGATAACTTTAAAGCAGATCTGGAAAGAATAAGGCATCGTCAGCCTCTAAACGTAGCAGCTGAAATATCTGGCGCAGGTAGAATGAAACCTCCAATATTTGATGGACAAAATTCATGGCATATCTTCAAGAGACAATTTGAGGCAGCTTCAGAGGTAAATGGATGGAATAATGAAGACAGAGCTATAGCTCTGGTGTTAGCACTTCGAGGTCCTGCTTCAGAGCTCTTACAAACTGTACCGATTGAAAATCAACGTGATTACACTTCATTAGTACAGGCGATAGAATTACGTTACGGAGATGAGCACATGCAGCAAGTATATCGCCTACAGTTGCGCAACAGGATTCAAAAGCATGGCGAATCACTACAACAATTGCAGGCTGATGTGGAAAGATTAGCGCATCTTTCAAACTCCAGCGTAAATGCGGATTTCCTTAATGAAGTGGCTACGGAGGCATTTGTGAACGCTATTGTAGATCAGAATTTACAACAAGCGTTAAGGCTAGCGGGAAAGAAATCAACAGCAGAAGCACTAGCCTATGCATTAGCGTATGAATCCGCAAGACAAGCTTCACGGAGTGCAGTAGGAGTAAGAGAAATTTCAGTGGAAGAATGTACTTGTAACAGAGTGCAATCATCACAGAGCCCGCCTTCGCGTGGTGTCCTTCGATGCTGGAATTGTAATAGATCAGGGCACCTTCAAAGAGACTGCAGAAAACGTCGACGAGTGGAATCACCTGAAGAAGGGAAAGAAGAATGCCAAAGATGTCGAGCCAGGGAACAAGCTATTCGTGGAGAGACTAGATATCAAGCAGCGACTAGTCGCATCAGCTCTCCTGTTGAGCAGTCGGAAAACTAGTAAAAACCAACTTTGTGGGGCAGAAGTTGGTTGGTGGAATCGGCAGCCCCAAAGTCATCATTCAAGTAGGCCAGTTGCAGAGAAATAATAGCAGTCTTGTTATATATGGAAGTGTAGGAAAAAATGACTGCGCAGTCACTATCGATACTGGAGCCGCAAGATCAATTATTAGAACAGATCTTGTTAAGAACAAATGGCTTCATAATACCACCAAATATCTACTAAGAACAGCAACTGGAGCAGCAGCACGGGTGTTTGGAGAAATAACTTTAGATGTTCAACTAGGCGAACTACTACTGTATTACAGGCAGCAAGGTCCAAATAACTACAGTGTAAATATAGAATTAGAATTTAATATAAACGGAAAATAGAATATATATAAGAAAAAATAAAGTACATAGAAGGAGTATGTAGTAACTAACAGTATAAGAAACTGAATATAAAAAAAAAATGTATTAGAAGTAAAGACAAAGATAAATTAGAATAAATAAATATACTGGCGAGAATAGAGTATATAGTAAACAATATAAAATACATACGGAAAATATAAAGTTAAAGAAAAATTACCTTAAAAGTAGACATAAATAAATATAAAACTATATGTATATAAACAAATAAATTCAAACAAAAAGTAGCCCTGGTAACAATATACAAAAAATAGATAAAGTGATAATAGGAAAGAAAAATTGCGTTAAAGTTAATGCAACAGAAAAATAAGAAGGTTTATTTAGAAAAACAAAATAATATATACTAAGAGAATTCGAAAGAAAGGTATTAAATAACTAAGTTGAGAACTAGAATTACTTAAAAGAGAAGATGTATGTAAAAAGATCTAAACTAGAAATCAAAGGGAAAGGCCCTAGAATTAAAATATTAATATAATATAGCACGCAATACCTACTAAAAACAGTAGAAGTAATTACAAAAATAGTATAAAGATCTAATTAGTAAGAAAAATGTACAAAAAAAAAATAAACTTTAGACTAAAAGCACCAAACTACTAAACACCTGTACTGTAAAAACAAAAAATATAAAAAAAAAAAAAAATTTTTAAACCAATAACATAATACCAGGCTACTAAAAACACAAAATAATAAATAATAACTAAAATTAGGGTAACTAACTCTAACCTAGCCAATAAAATAAAATAAAAACAACACTAACACTAGGATAAAGAATACAATAGTTCTAAACTAGGGTAAAATTAAAAAATAATAATAATTTGGTAAAGTCTAGCCAAACCAACCGAGACCGAACGAACCAACCAAGTTCAATACCAGTACCCCAATAAAAGTAAATAATGAAGGAAATATACTTAAATTACTCTAAACTAATAGTTAACAAAAATTAACCAAAGTCGAAAACCTAATTAATATCAAACAAAAATTTTTTTTTTAATGAGTATACTCCTTCAAAAACTGTAAGAAAAGAACAAAACAGCAACCACTCAGGAAGTAAAAGAACCGAAGCCAAACCACGAGACCTGAAAAACAAAAGGTAATGAAAATAAAAAGTCGAGACGATTTAGGAATAGTTGTGGCGATTTATTGAAAAAAAAAACTCTACCAAAATAAATTTTTTAAAAAAAAAAAAGGGGGATATGAGAAAAAAATAAAACAATTTTTAATTTCAAAAGTAAATTAGTCATCGCTATCGCTCTCATCCCAGTCTACTAGACTTCCAGCAGGGGGCGGGGTTGCCGTATACTTCCTTACAAGAGATATTACGGGGGAAGAAAAGACCTCGTGACAGCATGCACAAAGCCCGTGCTGTCCAAACAGGTTGACGGCTCCACCTGCAACGAATAGAGTAAATATATATAAATAAATCAAAAACAAGTTTCTCGAATCCATCAAATGAATGCTTACCTGCTTCCGCTCCCCAGGCGGTGAAAGGACGCTGACCCCGCTCGCGGAGCACCAAACGGATGGGACCCTGCCACCCGGGTACTACGTGCAACACATATATCCCGTAAGTGACCGAGGTAAGTCCCACCGGGCTGAAGAAGGGTTCGTTATCCACTTTAACTCGAAACAGCATTCTTAAATCCTCGACGACTCGGGTTTGAATAGGAAAAAATACTCGTGGTTAATTCAAGAAAGGTCCACTCGCGAATGATCAAAGTGCCCAACAATTCAAAAACAAGATAAGATCGTGGCTGCAACAAAGTGCCAGATCCAAAATAAACCAAGGGAATATCGAATACCATAAGAATTCCAGTCTGGTACCCAATACGGAGATCTTATCTTGCTAGGACAGAATCCATTCCCCCGAGAGTTATTCCTCTCCAAAGAATAATTGTTACATATCTAAAACCATACCTGAAAAAGGGTAACAAAAAATTTTTAATTAAAAGAATTCATCCATAAATTTTCACATAAGCTAACATGCCTAAAACATGGCTAGCTTATCAGTACAATCAGTGAAGAAAATTGCGTCAGCAATTTTCTTCACATGCAATAGAGTTGAAACAAAATTATTCCCATGGCAAATTTTGCCTTCAGCAAAATTTGCCAGTAGAAATATTTAAGTTGAAAAATAAAATAAAAGACAAATCGTACCTTCAGTACGATTTGTCGTGAAAATTGCAATATGTATGCACGAACGTACATACATATCACAAAAAAGCTTTCGCGAAAAGAAGAGCGCGTCGCGAAAATACATTGTATGTATACGCGCGCGGCAATTTTAATCGTCGTGACGGTGGCTGATGTTTATGAAAGCATCAAATGTCAAGTCACCGTCCAACGAAAAATATTCTGGACTTGTTTAATCAAGTCCAGAATAAATGAAAATTCTCTCAGGGTGAAAATGCAACTATGCATTTTCTACCCTGAACGAAGGCTCTTGATCGCGGCAAAAGTGATCAAGAGCCGAGTTAGAATTTTGACTTTGGTTCGGGCGGTTCGGCGCTACTTTAAGTTTTAAAAAAAATGATAGTAGCAGAAACGGTGCATAGTCGTGACTAAAGAATAGGATTGTGATAAGAATAAAAAAACCTGTAACAGAGTTGACGTGTAATTAAGTAGAATAAAGAAAAGTTAAAGTGAACGAGTTTGTAAAGAAGAGAAATAAATTAAAGGAAAATTAAAGTGTTCACAGTGTTTTATATATATGCATGTCCCTCCGATAACAAACAGCAGGATCACGCCACCCCATGGCTAGTGGATAACTTCGGCTTGTCAGATCTCAAACCGTAAGTACCCCATAGACAGTTTGAAAGAAAAAAACAGTAACACAACCAAGTCTGCCTGCCACAAGTCATCTAGTCCTTTGATGATCACACGACGCCGTTTGAAATTTTTTCTCGCTGGTTTATGCAGCTCATTTAGCACTTGTCTCTTACTCATCGTAATTATAAATGAAACCGATTTCTCAAGAGTTTTTACTCATATACACCATCTTTCGGTGTCAAGTTTTTCTTATTTATTACTGAAGTAAACATAGTTTTCAATCTTCGCGATTTCATCATTGATATATAGCGTTAAATTTGCCACCTCTATATTAATAGTTTATCTTATTTCTTCCACACTTATTTTAATTTTCTTGTCAACATAGTCTTTGGTAGTAGCATCATCATTTTCAAGGGGCTCACAAAGTCGTTTTATACACTTTGAGTTTAGATCGTAGTCTCCGTTTATCGTTAAATTAAATCCAATACCCCGCTCTCCTTGTTCACCAGCTGGACCTTGTGCTCCTTGTTTACCAGCTGGGCCTTGAATTCCTTGTTCACCGGCTGGTCTCTGAGCTCCTGTTGGTCCACGTTCACCTGGTTTCCCAAGATATCCTCGCTTAGAGAAACGTCCAAACTTGTCAACGCTCATCTGTAGATTGTGTAGAAGTATGGTAATGAAGTAGTATTTAAACTATAATATCTGCTTCTCGCAACTCGTCCAGGATAGATACAATTTCATTGTTGTGACTGGTGTTTCCAGCCTGCTTTGATGCCATTAGAAGGCGCAGTCTATCCACTAATTCATTTTGATCATCCCAGTAAATGTGATCAATGTTTTCTTTAGGCAGACGCATTAGTCCCATGCCTTTATGCTGTATAAGTTTACTGATTATAGCTTTATACTTAGCCGCTCTAGTACCTTTTATTTGTCTATCTTCAGCATAGTCACGTTTATATGCATTGGTATCTCTCAAAATAGATCCATAATTAGTTAAATCCTCTTTAGTATATAGACTTTTTACAGGATCTTTCATAAATAGCAGCTCACATAACCCCAAAGTTGTTTTATAGCTCTTCCCCTTGATAACAATATTTCCTACATCATCAACATCAAACGTTGAATTACCGATTCTCCACGCGCTATCATCATAGTAAACTCCATAGGTTGGATCAATTTTAGGGCTATTATCAGTGAATAGCTTTAAATAGTTTGAAACTATGTATCCAGACGTATCGGGGGAGGTGACAGGAGACCTTCCTGTCAATGTTCTTGAATGTTAAGGTGTTGCGAATTCTTCCTCAGATGTTAAGGAATAATCTCCATAATTTATAGGTGTGCTACTAGCCTCCATTTTAACATATTTTCGTCTTGGAGGGGTAAAAGGTTCCACAGCCTCAGTGGATTCTTCTTCTGCTTCTTCTTCTTCTTCTTGTTCTTCTTCTTTTACATCTTTTGTCTCAAATTTGACTATATCCGGCGGCTCGTATTTTACTGTTCTAACAAACTCTTTTAAGGGTTTAGTGATTGGCTTAAAGGTTTCTTCAAGTCGAGCTTCTGCTTCAATTTTTCCCATCCTTAGGGCTTTTAATTTCCTTCGCACTGCATTCCTAGTCTTGATAATTTCTTTTAATAGATTTTCATTCATCTTCGTTATTAACTCAATAACAGCTTTCCAAACAGCTCTGATAACAGCTTTTAAACAGCTCTGATAACAGCTTAACAGCTTTTCAAGCAGATCTGATAACAGCTTAACAGCTTTCCAAACAGCTCTGCTAACAGCTTAACAGCTTTCCAAACAGCTCTGATAACAGCTTAACAGCTTTTAAACAGCTCTGATAACAGCTTAACAGCTTTTCAAACAGCTCTGATAACAGCTTAACAGCTTTTAAAACAGCTCTGATAATAGCTTAATAGCTTTTCAAACAGCACTGATAACAGCTTAACAGCTTTTAAAACAGGTCTGATAATAAGTGAACAGCTTTAATCTACTCAGCAGGTCCACAGGATTCGGTGTGCTTTCGTCTGAGTTACAGCTTCGGCTTATGAAGATTTCGCATGTTTCATCCCTTTATAGTACAATGAAGGTATCAAATCCTTTACGGTAGCGCCCCTTGTTTAATGAGCTATCCTTATCAATCATCAAGAAACCATATTCATCCTTCCAACACTCAGCACAGGCTCTTCCAAATTTATCAAACTTCATGTCTGTATTCACATGATCATTGTAGATATGTAAATTCAAGTCATCTTGCTTGAATAAGATGATTAAATTAGCATTGTCACGTATTAAGTGCTTTGGTATATGCGTATATGTTTGACAGAGATAGAAGCTGACTATATCTTCGTGGCGACCCATGAAAAAATAGGATCGCACATTATCTTGCTTTTCACATGCTACAACATCGAAAATAAACACTGAATGTGATTTGGCTTCCTCTGGTGCTAGAACGTCGCAGTTGTTTGAGAATGTATAATACCCCAATCCTGATATGGGAGTCATCACTCGCTTCAAGTATTAATACTTTGGTTG
Source organism: Dioctria rufipes (assembly GCA_963924295.1). Lineage (NCBI taxonomy): Eukaryota > Metazoa > Arthropoda > Insecta > Diptera > Asilidae > Dioctria > Dioctria rufipes. Next base: position 110,930,719 of record OZ002742.1, on the reverse strand, counting down.
ATGTAAAGATTTTGAATATATGTAAATATTTTCATATCTCAGACCATTGGGATGTTCCAGCAAACTTATCATAACATTAGTTTTTCCACAATTCGATGGTCCAACAATGATGCTCCTTATACTATTAGGCAATAGGGGACCATGCTTCTCTTTCACCTTCATAACAGCTACATCAGCATTTCGAACAGGAAAAGCTTGTTGTTGTTTAATGAACCGCATATTGAAGACTAACGGGATTCCTATAAATACACCTGCTTATATTACATTTCAACAGTATCATCGGAACCTTATAAGATGTCGGATCACAAATCGAAACGCTCCAGAAAATCTTTGAAAGGGGGCAGAGGACTATTAAATTCAGTCATCAACAAATTACCTGTAGAATTACATCTACCGGGATACCAGTACTGTCGACCAGGAACAAAGTTACAAAAAAGATTGGCGAGAGGATATCCAGGCATTAATCCACTGGACGCAGCCTGCAAGCAACATGATATAGCATACTCGCGACATAAAGATACAAGTGATCGACATATAGCTGATAAAATATTAGCTGAAAAAGCCTGGCAGCGTGCAAATTGAGTGAACGTGCCAACGCCTGGCTTATAACAAACCCAATGAAGGCTAAAATTAAGCTAGGTATGGGTCTTAAGGCTAAAAATAAGCGCCAACCCACGTACCGAGAGCAGAATGAAATGCACGTAAGATTTTAAAAATCAAAAAACCAAAAGACTTGATGGAAGCTACAAAAATAGCTCTTAGTGCAGCTAAAAATATTGTGAAAAGAAAGAACAAATCAATTAAAACTCCACGAGTGATACCTGTACCAAAGGTTGGCGGGGCACTTCCGTTCCTCATCCCGTTGTTTGCTGGGCTTTCAGCATTGGGAGCACTATCGGGAGGTGCAGCAGGCATAGCTAAAGCAGTAAATGATACCAGTGCCGCAAAGGCAAAATTGGAAGATAGCAAACGTCATAACCAAGCAATGGAAACTATAGCGGTTGGTAAAGATGGAAATGGGCTGTTCCTGAAGCCGTACAGAAAAGGACTTGGACTCTATCTACAACCTCAATCAAAAAACTATTAAAGAGCTACCCAAAAGACCGCTAAACGAGTTGGATCTTCACAAGTATACCACACACTTGCCGCACTTCAGAGGAGTATTTATGCGTGATAATCTACCTAAAAAGCCATGGAAGCGAGAAAGCGGAATTGTTAACTTGGACATCTCAACTGGAGCAGGTACACACTGGGTAGCGTACTACAAGAAAGGTGATAACATCGAATACTTTGATAGCTTTGGCAATCTCCAACCACCAAGGGAGCTCATAAACTACTTGGGTAGTAATATTACGTACAACTACAGTTCTTATCAGAATTATGATGCAGTAATTTGCGGTCATTTATGTTTAGAGTTTTTATATAATTGTTATAGCCATTAATTATTATCTATAAATAAATGTATCTATATTGAAATTGTGACAGTTCATTATCAACCGCCATGTCATTAACACTTACTCTCATGGGAAATTCATCTCTACTCACTGCTGAGTACTTTCCCCCGCTGGAGCTAGCAACGGATTATGTTTGTGGATTAATTGATTTTCAAACATACAACTCTATACCAAATATTGATGTGAGCAATAATCTGGTTCATGTAGGGAATGAGGTTGTTGAGATACCTGTTGGATCCTATGAGATTGATGATATAGCAAAATATGTACAAGGATACTTGGATAAAGAAGGGAGAAGGATAATGGTTGCGATAAAGGCTAACAATAATACACTGAAGAGTGAAGTTCAGGCAACTGAAGAAATACATTTTGAAAAACAGAGATCCATAGCTCCTCTGCTAGGATTCAGTGAAAGAAATTTGACTGCTAATATAGTGCATACATCAGAGTTTCCAGTCAACATCATTAAAGTAAATACTATACGCATCGAATGTAATATTATATCAGGATCATTCTTCAACAACACACAAGTACACACTCTCCACGAGTTTTCCCCGAACGTTGGGCCTGGGTATAAAATAGTGGAGGTACCCAAAAATGTAATCTATTTGCCTGTGTACACCAAACGTATAAGTTCTATAACATTGAAGCTCCTTGACCAAGACGGTGACTTAATCAACTTCAGAGGAGAGACTATAACCATCAGGTTACATTTGAAGCCACAGCATGTTGATATACAATAATGATAAATACGAGTTCGGAGCAGACAAGATCATTAGTCAACGGACAACCTTGAAGCGATCAAGACCTACATTAACACCTGCAAATACAGCAGGAAGCTTAAAGAAATGAAATTTAATAATGTGAGGTTGGATATTTTACAAATGGCTTGTGCAGATTTTAAAATGTATTCAAGAAAATCAGAAAACTTTTGTTTTCAACAAATCCCGTACACTAAATGTAAATCTATCCTATATAAACGTGAAATTTTTTTTAAAATTGAATATAAAACTTCTGTGAAAGAAACTGATTTCAAAGATGTTCTAATAAAAAATCAATCAAAAGGGCGATTTAAAAAGACAACACCGGATAATATTTTCAAAACTACTTTGCAAATATCTACACCTAAAAGTCTGGATGCCAATAAAAAGAAAGATCTGGAAAGCATGATCCCTTATTTGCAATCAAATAATGACAAGGAGTTTTACCGATGTATTTTAAAAATTAAATAAATTGTCAATGAATTTCACGTCTCCGTAATAATCTGCAACATACATATACTTTTTTTTTATATTTTGAATATATTTTTTGTTTTACGTTATTTAGTTTTTGTTACATTTATGAATTTAGTCAGATTTATTTTAATTCTTTATAGTAGGTATTATTTTGTCTATAAATAAAATTAATCTTTGATTCATTTTGATTCTTATTCATTCATACAATCCCGATCCTAAAAAAATAAATGATTTTTAGAGAAATTATTGATTCGTAAATGCTGTCGTTGATAAATGGATACAAAATTTACTCTTTTCCTTATGTTATAAACAAAAAACAACAAAAAACTTTCTATTAGACGCACATACAACAATTTTATAACTGTCTTTAAAACTTATGTTGTATGTAGAAAAAATTGGTTGTATGTACACTTTTAAGAACAATAAAGTTGTAAAATGCTACATACAACAATGGCATATTGAAGAAAATTCACCATAATTTCCAGACAGTTTGGTATAACTGTTTGAAACTTAAGCCTCTGTTGCTCCAAGGTGACATAAACAAATAGTAGCAAAATAAGAAAAATCTACCGTGTAGGAGCTAAGATATTCATTTTGGAACTTCAAATTTGATTTGCCTAAAGTTGCAATTTGCTACATACAACGCTTATTTATCCATGCGACGATATGCATTAATTTAAATAATAATTTCTTGTAGAACAGAAGGAATACAAGATTCAACAAAAATCTATTACGAAGTACTTCTCTATACATGTATCCCATAAAAAGCAAATTTATTGAGAAAAAATCTGAAATTCCTTTGAATTCCTTTATCACATTTTTTCCACATTCCTAGCCATTGTTAGATAAGGAAGAAGGAAAAACATTTGTTATATGTAGAAGATAACTTAATATCCTCATATTTTACAATTTTTCTAATAGATTGCGCCATCTGTAAACATGATTTCAGTCATTCGGTAAAAATTTCGCCTATGTTTTCTAATTTGGTACATGTAAGGCCATCTGTCGAGAAGAGGTAACAAATTTGGTGGCATATCTATATGTCTAAAATCAATGCCCAGGGTTAACACTCAATTTGGAAGCAGAAGTATATTCTCACAGGGAGTGACGAGCTGAAGTCGCCTACCGGGTGGAATAAGAAAAAATACCACCAACAAACAATTCAAGAGTGGTTATGGGCTCGATCAGAGCCGCCTTATCAGACTAAATTAATACCCCACGGAACATTGCAGTGTCCAATAATGTGCCATTTAAAATATAATATAATAATAATCTCAGGTGTATAGTATATAGAATAGTAAATTTCATTGAATATAATAGATAACAATGCCAAAGATGTGTTTAAGGCCAGCATTTGAATTGATTTAGATTCTACAACTAGTATATAAGATATTTGAGTACGGACTTACTCAATAACTCAATAGGGTAAAATTGAATTTAAAGTAAAAGACAAGTAATTAATCGTATTAAAAATATATATTGTTACGTGCAATAGAAAGAGACAACTGGTGACATCTACTGGCAATGGAGAAGTAAACGACTTTAGGTTCGGAGAATTGATTATGGTATCTACAGGAAGGTTCAGGAATAGAATGAATAGAACAGTCAAGAAGCTTCTGGAAAATAGAACACTCGAGAATAATCTGAAGAGTTTCTAGGGTATAAATATAACAGTTGTCATAGCCAGAATAAGAGTCTTGTCTTAGACGTTGCAGTGTTAACAAGTGAAAGTAATAAACGTGCGAAAGTGTTGTAATTAGATTGCGATAATTGAAAGTACAGTATTAGCGATAATTAGAGTTGAGTTGATAAATAGAAAGTTTGTGAATTTTGTATGATTAGAGTGAAATAAAGAACTTGTATAATAAGTATTTAATATTGTGTTTTAAATAACGAACCAAGAGCCACGCTCGCAACAATATATTGTTACGTGCAATAGAAAGAGACAACTGGTGACATCTATGTACTGGCAATGGAGAGTAAACGACTTCAGGTTCGGAGAATTGATTATGGTATCTACAGGAAGGTTCAGGAATAGAATGAATAGAACAGTCAAAAACTTCTGGAAAATAGAACACTCGAGAATAATCTGGAGAGTTTCTAGGGTATAAATATAGCAGTTGTCATAGCCAGAATAAGAGTCTTGTCTTAGACGTTGCAGTGTTAACAAGCGAAAGTAATAAACGTGCGGAAGTGTTGTAATTAGATTGCGATAATTGAAAGTACAGTATTAGCGATAATTAGAGTTGAATTGATTAATTGAAAGTTTGTGAATTTTGTATGATTAGAGTGAAATAAAGAACTTGTATATTAAATACTTAATATTGTGTTTTAAATAACGAACCAAAAAGCCACGCTCGCAACAATTGGTGTCAGAAGTGAAATAAATTCGCGAAATAAAGTGGTGGCAATTGACTTAAAAATTCAAAGTGTGATCAGTTTTGTGAAATTGTGTTAAATTTTGATAGTTCTGGAAAATAATTTATATTCAACTATAAGTAAATTACTAAAGTAATGGGGCGCAAAGTCGAGGAGCTTCGAACACCGGATTTGAAAGTAGAGCTAGGGAGCCGGTCATTACAAACGACAGGTGCAAAGAAAGTGCTAGTCGAACGACTTAGACAAGCTTTGATAGAGGAAGGAAAGGATCCTGAAACATTTGTTTTTGAAGATAACTTGGAAGAAACCGAAGTTGAAGAAGAGCCTGCGATGAAAATGGAACAGCTTTTGAGTACTTTGATGAGCAAAATGGAAGCCCGTTTTGATGAACAAAAGAATTCTCTAGAGGAACAAAAGAAATCTATGGAAACCCGTCTGGACGAGCAAAAAGATGCTTTTGAGCAACAAAAGAATGCTTTTGAGGATCAAAAGAATTCTCTAGAATCGCGTTTAGATGAACAAAAGAATGCTTTTGTTGAACAAAAGAATTCTCTGCAGAATTGTTTAGAAACTTGTTTGGAGGAACAGAAGATCTTTCTGAAAGGTTCATTAGACGAACAAAATGTGAAAATTGAAGAAATCCAGCAGGAAGTGTTGGAAGTTCGACAACAAGTGTCGGGAGTACAACAAAATGTCACGGAACAGCTTGATAACTTTAAAGCAGATCTGGAAAGAATAAGGCATCGTCAGCCTCTAAACGTAGCAGCTGAAATATCTGGCGCAGGTAGAATGAAACCTCCAATATTTGATGGACAAAATTCATGGCATATCTTCAAGAGACAATTTGAGGCAGCTTCAGAGGTAAATGGATGGAATAATGAAGACAGAGCTATAGCTCTGGTGTTAGCACTTCGAGGTCCTGCTTCAGAGCTCTTACAAACTGTACCGATTGAAAATCAACGTGATTACACTTCATTAGTACAGGCGATAGAATTACGTTACGGAGATGAGCACATGCAGCAAGTATATCGCCTACAGTTGCGCAACAGGATTCAAAAGCATGGCGAATCACTACAACAATTGCAGGCTGATGTGGAAAGATTAGCGCATCTTTCAAACTCCAGCGTAAATGCGGATTTCCTTAATGAAGTGGCTACGGAGGCATTTGTGAACGCTATTGTAGATCAGAATTTACAACAAGCGTTAAGGCTAGCGGGAAAGAAATCAACAGCAGAAGCACTAGCCTATGCATTAGCGTATGAATCCGCAAGACAAGCTTCACGGAGTGCAGTAGGAGTAAGAGAAATTTCAGTGGAAGAATGTACTTGTAACAGAGTGCAATCATCACAGAGCCCGCCTTCGCGTGGTGTCCTTCGATGCTGGAATTGTAATAGATCAGGGCACCTTCAAAGAGACTGCAGAAAACGTCGACGAGTGGAATCACCTGAAGAAGGGAAAGAAGAATGCCAAAGATGTCGAGCCAGGGAACAAGCTATTCGTGGAGAGACTAGATATCAAGCAGCGACTAGTCGCATCAGCTCTCCTGTTGAGCAGTCGGAAAACTAGTAAAAACCAACTTTGTGGGGCAGAAGTTGGTTGGTGGAATCGGCAGCCCCAAAGTCATCATTCAAGTAGGCCAGTTGCAGAGAAATAATAGCAGTCTTGTTATATATGGAAGTGTAGGAAAAAATGACTGCGCAGTCACTATCGATACTGGAGCCGCAAGATCAATTATTAGAACAGATCTTGTTAAGAACAAATGGCTTCATAATACCACCAAATATCTACTAAGAACAGCAACTGGAGCAGCAGCACGGGTGTTTGGAGAAATAACTTTAGATGTTCAACTAGGCGAACTACTATTTCCTCACACTTTTCTGGTTTCAGACATAATGGATGAATGCATTCTTGGAATAGATTTCATGACCACATACAAAATAAATCTGGATGTCGGAGAGCGAATTCTCAAATATGGGAACATAGAAATTCCTATGAAACTAGGAGAAGGAGCAGATCATCCTGCGAAAGTAAGGACGATGGTCTGCGAAAATATTACTCTTTCGCCATGCTCCGAGACACTAATATGGACAAAGCTTACTGATGACATCAAGACCTGCCGATTCTATCTGGTGGAGCCTAACCCCACAAAAGTCACTTCGAGCATCATTGTGGGGAAGACTTTAGTGAAGGCAGAAGGTGCAACATTAATACCAGTCAGAGTGCTTAACACATCCGAAAATGAGGTACAACTAAAAGAAGGTGCTATAATTGGAAATTGTGAACCCGTTTACCAAATCGTCAATTTGGATAATGGTAGTAATACCAGGGAGACGAAACCTATACCAGCTACTACCCAACAGGTTCAGAAACTTCTTTCGTCCAGTGCCTTAAGTGAACAACAACACAACGATGCCAAAGAGGTGATCGATGAATTTTCGGAATTATTTGCAATGAATGATGATGACTATGGTAAAACAAATCTTGTCCAGCATCGGATCGATACAGGAGATTCCAGGCCCATTCGACAGACACCACGAAGATTGCCATTAGCCAAAAAACCAGAAGTTGCAGACATGATGAACTCCATGAAGAAACAAGGCATAATAGAGGAATCTAACAGCCCTTGGACATCGCCGGTTGTTCTGGTTAGGAAAAAGGATGGCAGCACCCGATTCTGCGTAGACTACCGCCAACTAAATAACGTGACGAGAAAAGATAGCTATCCATTACCAAGGATTGATGACACGTTGGATACCCTTTCCGGAGCGCAATGGTTTTCCACATTAGATTTGAAGAGTGGTTACTGGCAAGTGGAAATACATCCCGAGGACCGAGATAAAACTGCTTTCTCAGTTGGCAGTGGCTTATGGCAATTCAAACTAATGCCATTTGGGTTATGTAATGCTCCAGCCACATTCGAAAGACTAATGGAATGTGTTCTACGTGGTTTAACCTGGAAAACATGTCTTGTCTACTTGGATGACATAATAGTAATCGGAAGGACATTCAAGGAACATAAAAACAACTTACGAGACGTACTTCAAAGACTCAAAGATGCAAAATTGAAGCTCAGTGCGAGTAAATGTGCTCTATTCAAAGATGAAGTTAAATATTTAGGGCACATAGTTTCATCACAAGGCGTAAGAACCGATCCAGAGAAGATAGAAGCCGTCAAAAATTGGCCAGTTCCAAAGGACAAACATCAATTACGGAGTTTTCTTGGTTTAGCTACCTACTACAGGCGATTCGTGAAAGGTTTTGCAGATATAGCAAGAAGCCTACATCAACTTACAGAAAAGGGAAGGGCGTTCATATGGTCGGATAAATGCAACGAAAGTTTTGTTTTGAAAATTTGAAGCAACAGCTCTGTGAAGCTCCAGTACTTCATTATCCAAAGCTGGGAAAAACATTTATATTAGACACTGATGCCAGCAATGAAGGTATTGGTGCAGTGCTTTCGCAGGAGGAGAATGGTCAAGAAGTTCCAGTAGCTTACTATAGCAAAGCACTTTCAAAGCCAGAGAAAAATTATTGTGCTACAAGAAAAGAGCTACTTGCTATTGTAAGTTCAACAAAACATTTTCATAAATATCTCTACGGGCAGAAATTCATCCTTCGCACCGACCATGCAGCGCTTAAATGGCTTCTGCAGTTTAAGAACCCTGAGGGACAAGTCGCGAGATGGATAGAGCGACTCCAGGCTTATGATCTTGAGATCCAACACCGAAGAGGTCATATCCATGGAAATGCAGACGCCCTTTCACGACGTCCATGCAAACTTGAATGCAAACATTGCGCACGGGTGGAAGAAAAAGAAACAACAGCAACTATACAGTTGGTAACCGTGGAACCATCTACAGGTTGGGACAACGAGGACCTGAGAACAGCACAACGAGAAGATCCGGACATTTCACCTATTCTCGCTTGGAAAGAAGATATGGAAAGACCAGACTGGAAGGATATTTCGGAACGGAGTGAGAAGCTGAAAAGTTACTGGGCTCAATGGAACTCTCTTCATGTTGAATGTGGTATATTAAAACGCAAATGGGAAGCACCTAACGGCGAATATTTCCGAATGCAGATAGTCGTGCCAGCATCAAACGTCAAAGATGTTCTAGAAGAAATGCACGGTGGAACCTCTGGAGGACATTTGGGAGTGAACAAAACCATTTCCAAAATACGAGAAAGGTTTATTGGCTACATATGCGAGAAGATGTGGAGGAGTGGTGCCGCAGATGTACTGTCTGTGCTGCTTGCAAAGTGCCGCATCACAGAAGCAGAGGAGAAATGCATAAGTATAACGTCGGAGCCCCCTTTGAAAGGATAGCTGTAGACATCGCTGGACCTTTTCCTGAAACGGATGGCGGTAACCGTTTTATTTTAGTTGCCATTGACTATTTCAGTAAATGGCCTGAAGCTTATGCAATCCATAATCAAGAGGCAACCACAGTTGCGGAACAAATAATAACGAATTGGGTCAGTAGGTTTGGTGTGCCTCACGAACTTCATTCGGACCAAGGACGGAACTTCGAATCGCGGACTTTCCAGGAGATGTGTAAAATGTTGGGAATAAGAAAAACTAGAACAACTCCTCTACACCCACAATCTGATGCCATGGTAGAGCGCTTCAACAGAACATTGATCGAGCATCTAAAGAAAGTAGTTGACTATCATCAACGCGATTGGGATCGACACATTCCTATATTCCTAATGGCTTATAGATCAGCCATTCATAGTACTACCGGACAAACCCCAGCTAAAGTCATATTCGGAAGAGAGATGCGTTTACCTAGCGACCTCAAATTCGGTACCCCCAGAGGTGAACAAAAGTTACCAGAAGACTACGTATCGGAGCTCAAACAACAATTAGCTGATGTGCACGAGGCCACGAGGACGAAATTAGCAACAGCAACAGCTTGTGTCAATACTACGAGCATCAAGACCGTGGACCACCTGTTGTTCGGGACGAACAAATTTAAGAAGGGGGCAGTGTTACTTAATATTGTGTTTTAAATAACGAACCAAAAAGCCACGCTCGCAACAATATTTATATATATATAAAGATTGGTTTATATAATAGGAGAGTGAATTGTTACTTAATTTCTTTGAATGTAATGGATAAAAATTAAAAATTCCAAAGATGTGTTTAAAACCAGCATTTGAATTGATTTAGATTCCTCTACTAGTATATAAGATATTTGGTAGTAGTGATACTAAACATACGTCAGTTTGACTCCCTTTAACTCGAAACATGATTAAAGTAATATAAACAAAAATATTCTTCTTTTTGTTAATGAAAATTAATAATGCATAGAAAACACTAAATTATACATAAATTTTGTATTTCTGGGAACAAGTTTTAATAGTACGTTGACCACATATTTTCTTAGAGCACTTTGAACAGACCGTTGCTTTATTTTGCTGGATTTTTGAGAGGCAGTATGAACAATACGTACTCTGATGCAGTTTTTGTGATGCCTCCGGATCCTATATAGATAATCCAATAGCTTTGAGAGCTAAGAAAACTTAATACCCACACAAAAGTAACACTATTGCTAAACATACGTCATTTTGACTCCACTACCTACCCGTTATGTAACGTACAAGCAACTAAGAGCTTCAATATTCCATCTACAGTCGCAGCAGACTCATTAATGAAGGTACTGAAAATTTGTGGCTACTTCGATATGTACACAATGAAATAACGGCAATATTATTTGTCGAGGAGTCAATTTGACTCACGTTTAGCATTCAAGGTTAAGACAGCATTTGAATTAGTTTTAGATACTACAACTAGCATATAAGATATTTGATAGTGCGGGCTTACTCAATAACTCAATAGGATAAAATTGAACTTAAAGTAAAAATACAAGTAATTAAACGTATTAAAGATATACATATACAGGGTGTTTCCCCTTAGGAGGTCCATAGAGCGGGAGGTGATAGTACTCACCTAGACGAACCAAAAATTGTATGGCAGGTGGGGGGGCAATATCAACCGTTTAGGAGTTACAGGGTGATTCATAAAAAAAGCTAGGTTTTTACAAAACACCCTGTATCTTAAAAACTACAGGGCATATGGTCACAGTTAAGAGCTCACTGTATGCAGAACTTCATGGCCTTTCCAACGACAGCTCAACCAGCCCCGTACCCCTCTCCCCTCAGAAGTTATGAAGGTCTAAACTAAAAATTTCGGATTTTCTTTCATTTTTTTTTACTTTGACCTCTATTATTTTTGCAAAAAGGTCGTTAACATAACTTTTTTTTATAAAAACTGTAAATAATAATAATAATAATAATTTATTAGTTCATATAAACCTTAAATTGACAAATATTATATAGATTTCATTTAACTTATGTATTATTTGACCTTAAATATTCCAAACATCCTTTTTTAAAATTAGTAAATCTATTTTCACGTTTTAGTTCCATTGGTAAGTTGTTAAATAGCTGTAGTCCCTTATACAATAATGAATTTTGTGCTCTATTACTTCTTCTGTTGTCTAATCGATAATTTACTTCTGCACCTCGCAAATTGTATGGTTGTACATTGCACACAAGATTCAGCTTAGTTTGCAGATATTCCGGTAATTGTTTTGTTTTTACTTTGAATATAAACTTCAACACATTAAATTCAATTCTTTTTTTGCAGTTCATCCATTGCAGTGTTTGTAGCATGTGTCTAACTGGCGTAAATCTGTTGTATTTTAGTATACACCTCATAGCCTTGTTTTGAAGTATCTGTAGTCGGTCTAACAATGCTTGGTTACATAGAAACAATATCGTTGAACAGTACTCGAAATGGGGCCTAACTATGCTGTTGTAAACCTGTATGGCAGTCATTAGAGACATCTTGCGTCTAATTCTTTTGAAGAAACCAATTTTTTTCCCAATTTTTTTACAAATATAGTCTGCGTGCTGTTCAAAATTCAACTTTGTGTCTATTATGACACCCAAATATTTGATTTTACTCACACTTTCTATTATCTCTCCATCAATATCAATTTCCATGTCACAGTTAGCATTTACGATCAATAATTTAGTCTTTTGCAAGTTTAGTAGGAGCTTGTTCATTTTTAACCACGTACTTAAAAGATGCAAATCTTGTTTTAATTCATTTTTCGCCTGATGTATGTCATTGCCAGATATATACAGTAATGTATCATCTGCAAACAACATTGATCTTCCATATTTCATCACTTTTTCCATATCATTAATATATATTAAGAACAGAATGGTTCCAAGAACTGATCCTTGGGGTACCCCTAAGATTATGCCTTGTGATTCTGATAACACCTCACCTATTATTGTTCTTTGTGTCCTCCCATTTAGGTAACTCTCAAACCATTTAAGTTCTCTTCCCACCACTCCATATTTAGACAATTTTTTGATAAGAATTTCTCTGTCAATTGTTTCAAAGGCTCTTTTAAAGTCCAGAAATACTGCCAGTATAAATTTATTCAAATTTATTTCCTTTTTCCAGTCTTCTATGACAAGATTTACCGCTGCTTCACAATTGTGTTTTTTTCTAAAACCAGACTGGTCCTTCATAATAAGTTTTGATTCCTCCAAGTATTTCTCTAATTGTAGATGGACTACTTTTTCTATTATTTTATCAAAAATGTTCAACATGCTAATTGGTCGAAATTCCTCACATTTTCTAGTAAACCTATTTTCAAACCTATCCTCAACGATAATTTGTTCCCTTAGTACGTCATTTTAAAAAATATCGTCTAATTTCGGTGTGACCGGAATAGGTTATGAGTTAATAACTGTTTAACGGCTACAGATAACACATAGGGTGTAATAGGTCAAATTAAAGAGGAGGCTCCACAGTTTACAGTTTTTATAAAAAAAAAGTTATGTTAACGACCTTTTTGCAAAAATAATAGAGGTCAAAGTAAAAAAAAAGGAAAGAAAATCCGAAATTTTTAGTTTAGACCTTCATAACTTCTGAGGGGAGAGGGGTACGGGGCTGGTTGAGCTGTCGTTGGAAAGGCCATGAAGTTCTGCATACAGTGAGCCCTTAACTGTGACCATATGGCCTGTTGTTTTTAAGATACAGGGTGTTTTGTAAAAACCTAGCTTTTTTTATGAATCACCCTGTAACTCCTAAACGGTTGATATTGCCCCCCCACCTGCCATACAATTTTTGGTTCGTCTAGGTGAGTACTATCACCTCCCGCTCTATGGACCTCCTAAGGGGAAACACCCTGTATATATAAACATTGGTTTATATAAGTAATAGGAGATCGAATTGCAGCTTAATGGAATAATCATGATAACTACTGAGATTGAAAGGAAAGTGATGATTTAAATTAAAATTGAATTACCTTGACAAATTAAAAAAAAACCCCAATGAAATATTATTTTATTTAATTAAGCTCTGTATGCTATAAGTTTTACGGTTGACTTGTCAGTTTCTCCTATATAACCCGCTCTAGCATAACAATCGTGTAAATCTGTATAAAATTTGTAAGGACGGGACAAGGTCCAATTGTTGTAATATCTATTTCATAATGATCTAGAATTGATAATGAATATGCAGTCTGATAAATATAACTTTTTTATTATGATTTTTCTTTTTATTGTTAGTCTTACTTTTGTAACAATCTCTAAATTTTTTTGATTCTAATACTACTAAATATGTTAGACTGCTAGGTAGTCTAATAGTTTATAGTTGATTGCACTATTGTATCAATCTATTTCAAAACTGTTTGTCGAAATGCCTAGCGTTGTACGTTGCTTTAGGCAGGGGCTTGCAAATAAATCCTCTTTGAATTTGAAATAAAATCTTTTTTGATTTCATTCCATTTGAATACGCTATGCAAAGATCTCTTCGGTTTCGGTACCAATGTATGTCTGCAGTTCTTTTCTATAAGCAATATTTAATTGTATACACCGATACTAAAAAAAGTTAGGTGAACATTTTTTTATTGCACAGAAGAAAACAAAGGTAAAAAGAGGATTTTGGTTTCCCATAAATTGAATTCGTTTCACGCTAAACTTATTTATTAAATATATCATTTGATATTTGAATACAAGAAAATTTAATTTTTTTACGAAGGCAGACCTAAAGTCTTTCTAACAATTCTTCTGGCAATTTTGTTAAATTCTTCCCGTTGTTCTCTCCACATAATAGCAGCATCAACATTTGCGCCCGATTCATCATTGGGTTCTGAAATTCCATTCTCAAAATAAATCGCTAATGTTTTAAAAATTCAAAAACTCTTACCAGCCAACATTGACACAACGCTAAGCAATATTTTTTCAACGCTTTGAACAGGGCTCCATCTCTCAGCAGAGAGCTCGTATCCCATTGGATCGTCACCCGGTGCATGCAAAATAGATATACAAACCCTGCCATCAGAAAATACTAAAAATATTTATAAACAAAATATTTTCAATACGAAAAAAAAATATCTTCATATTTACTGTTCGGATGGAACATTTCACAGGTAAATTTCATCTTAGGAGGACTGAGGGGATAATCCGGTGGAAATATTAATTTTGCAGGAAAAACTCCTCCTTCAAAACATGTCCCTTCCGGGCCTCTAAAATAATTATTATTCAACAAATACATCAAATTTCAGATATTTTAATGTACGCTATTAGAGCTTCCCATTCAAAAAAATTATCTTCACTTATAGGTCCAGCCACTATTCCCTCCGGAGGATTCAATGTAAGTTCTAGTGGATACAATAAAAAAACTTTTAAATAGCTGTAAAATTTCAACCTATTATTTACGCCTGTATTCCGCCATAAGCCTCCGCAAAGCAGATCCAGCCATTTCACATCAGCATTCACCAATGCTTTCTTGAAATAAATATTGTTAAAGCAACTCAATAATATGAACATGACATACAATTTCGAAAACTTGTGCATGTCATGCATATGCACGTCATGTCAATTAAAATATTCGAACACTTAGATGGTTCTGTAAAAAGAGGGAACGGGTGTTTCATGCCTAGAATATTGTGTGGGTTTTTTTATTCATTCTACAAATTCAAGATATTTTCCATTTTAGCCATAACCCACACGTTGAAGTTTTTCCGCAGTTTTTAAGGGTGGGAAGTATTCGGGGTTAAGCCCGGTTTTGTGTTCATTTAGCGCATGATACAAAGATTAACAAGTATGGCCGGAAAATCTGTCAATCGTATTTCAGTCAATAAAATACGAAAAACTCAAAACAAATTCGCTTGAAATGACAGTAGGCACCTCATGACGTAGCAACACAAAAAATTTCTCTCGAATCGGCCATACTTATTATCTTTGTATCATGCATTTAGCGGATAAATATTTACCAGCAATCGAGCAGGGACCTTTTTTACGGCTAAAATTGTTCATTGTTTTGAACTATAGGATGCTGCTTTTGACAACCAGCTGTCGTGCATTTGTTATATTATTTTGTGTTCTTTTGAATTGCTATTGCAATTCACCAAGTTCGAAATAGTAAGAATATAATATTTATACTTACTGTTTTAATTTCTTTTCAAAAGAATTGTCTAAATGAAGACGGACTTTTTTTTAGCAGAAAAAAATAATAAAAATACACAGCCATTCTTGTATTCCAATTCCATTTAACTTCAAACGTCAAAATTTTAGCATAAAAAAAAGGTATTGAGCGGATAAATCTGATGTTAAATATGCGACTGTGGATCTTACTACCATCTAATTGTCAAAACTAAACAAACCGTTAACTGATAAAACACAATACCACTTTCCCTAGTGATTTGGCTAAAATTTCGCAACTAAATTTCCCGCTAAATTTTCATACAAAGTTTACCCGCGTGATGAACACAATACCAGGAGGGTGATTCTGATGTTTTGTCGTACTATTTAGTCGTGAATTTTGACATATTTTGTCGTACTTTTTCTTTTAACACAGTTCATTTTGTGTCTTCACTATTATCTACCACAAAATGAACTATAATAAATTTTCGGTGAATAAATGTCAAAAAACACGACTAAATATACGACAAATTAGTCAACTGCTCCCAGAGGTTGTGACAAAAATCTTGCACTTGTAAATAAAAATTCTACACCTAATTAGAGCATTAGAAGTGCTTAAATTCGAAATATTATTTTGAATTTGTAATGTAAAGTGTCATTTTCAGTTCATTCTACGTCATGCAAGGGTTGCTGACCTGAATAAAAATATGAAAAAATTAGTACAAAAGTTCATTTCATTTAGTCGTATATTTTGACATTCAAGTACGACAAAAGATCTGATATTTTGTCGTACTATTTAGTCGTCAATTTTGACATATTTAGTCGTACTTTTTGTTTCAACACAGTTCATTTTGTGTCTTCACTATTATCTACCACAAAATGAACTATAATGAACTTTCGGTGAACAAACGTCAAACAACACGACTAAATATATGACAAATTAGTCAACTGCTCCTAGAGGTTGTGACAAAAATTTTACACTGGTAAATAAAAATTCTACACCTAACTAGAGCATTAAAAGTGCTTAAATTCGAAATATTATTTTGAATTTGTAATGTGAAGTGACATTTTCAGTTCACTCTACGTCATGCAAGAGTTGCTGACCTGAATAAAAACACGAAAAAATCAGTAGAAAAGTTCATTTCATTTAGTCGTATGTTTTGACATTCAAGTACGACAAAAGATCAGAATCACCCTCCAGGCTTTAGGAAGAATTTCGTGATTCCAAGCTTCAATCGGGAGTACGGGTCATTCCACACTAGAAGTTTTTACAGAAGGAAGGAATTACCTGGCCCTTTGTGCTGATACAATAATGTTACTCCGCGTAGTTCCTTATATGATTACTGAAATTAATTGTGTGCGTGATCAATTAAGTCACAATTTTTAATAGAAACAATAACTGTATCACAAATTCACAACACGTATTTATTAAATTATTATATTGTCACCTCAAATCGCAGGTAAAGATCTGTACAGCCGTCCGATTAGAAATTTTAAAATGGCCGGAGCTAATTTGCTTGCAGTAGTATTGGAATGCTGCCCGTACTCCAATCGAAACTGCTAGCACGCAATTTTTCTTTAAGCCTAGTACGCTGTTCAAGCGAAAATTTCGCTTGCATTCTGGGCATATAATTCTACACGGAAAAAAGTTGTGGAGAAAAAGTTAAATCAGAAATTAAATTAAATAACATTAATAACATTTTACTATGTTGACCAAAATCATTAGGTATATAGATACTTACTTGATTGAAGCTCAGTTACTCAAATCGAATCTAATTTGATAATTTACTTTAAATTAATTTTTGTTTGTTTTGCTTTATATTTCTTAACTAATTTAAGTTTGTTTAATTGATTGTCGTAGAGCCCAACATAAAACGTTGCTTTAAACAGGGGTTCGGAAATAAATACACTTTGACTTTGACACTAAACTGACTGAAGTAAAATACGTAAAATCACAAATTAAAAATACAATACAATATATAATAAATCACAAATTAAATATGTGCCAAAGCGCCAAACATCAAGGGTATATTTGTCAACTTTTCCGTGCGAAATATATGTCTGGATATATAAATCGCTGCGAAAAAATGGGCTCCATCAAGTTGGCCGGTCAACTTTCACTTTTTTAATTTTTTATTGCACATATCGATTGTCGGTCGTTTGTTGGTGTTTGTTGGCTTAATTTAAACGTTTGTTGGTTAATACTTTTTTCGAAAATCTAAAATGAAAATTCACCATCAAGTTAGCCGGAAAATTGTTATTTTTAATTTTATTTTATTTATAACCAGCTCAATCAATGCGTAATCGTTTGTTGGACTTGTTTTTATTAATAAAATCGTTTGTTGGTACCTCAATTTTTTGCTAATTACAAAAATAATTTACCTAAGCTACATATGAAGCTAGCTACACATGTAGTTGTAGCTGATTTTGTAACAAAGGTTCACCTCGTTAAATTCATACCCCGCCGCTAAGATTTAAAGTGTTTCCTGTGAGAACTTTTTGAGCTAGTTCACTTTTCAGTGTTAAAATTCCCAGTTGAGAAATAGTATTTTTCTTCAATGAAATTTTTTAAATAAATTTAATAAAAATTCAGCAATATCCTTGACAGTAGTTGTCAATGCATGAAATATTTCAACATATGGCTTTTACTTCATTATCATGTTAGTGTTACTGGAGCTTCAGCTGCAAATTATAATTTGTCTAATATCTGCTACAACTTCATGTGTAGTAGCTTACGTAAATTATTTTTGCAATTAGCAAAGAATTGAGGGACCAACAAACCATTTTATTAATAAAAGCAAGTCCAACAAACGATTACGAATTGATTGAGCCGGTTACAACGAGGTAATAACTAAAGGAGATGCAATAATATGTACGATCCGTGTACATGAGCGTACCCAAAATTGCCCTGCATTTGTGTATGTTTCACTCCGCCATTTTTGGTCTTTGCTGTCAAATCCATACTTAGGTTTGGATGGTTTTGGGCTTGGTGCATTGACGCAGGAAAACCCGTGAAATAACCGTAGGGGCTACGAAGCAAATATTACTCACAAACTTTTTACCACTGAACATTTCTTCAAAATTATTAACTTTTTTACGTTCACGTTTGCAAATTCAGTAAAGACTTTTGAGTATATGAAAATAAAAGCGGTTAAAATTGCGCATAGGTTGTACAATTGTGTACAGGTGTACAAATTTTACGGCGCTTATGTACAAACAATATCAGTGTCATTGTGTTAGAATTTGGTACGCGATATTTTCTCATTTGCATCTCCTTTAGTTCTCACCTCGTTGGCCGGTTATAAATAAAATAAAATTAAAAATAAGAATTTTCCGGCTAAAGCCTAGTACGAAAATTTCGCCTGCATGGGCATATAATTCTACACGAAAAAAAGTTGTGGAGAAAATGTAAAATCACAAATTAAATAACATTAAACTGACTGAAGTAATACAGGTAAAATCACAAATTACATATATGTGTCAAAACGCCAAACTTCAAAGGGTATATCTGTCAACTTTTCCGTGCGAAATATATGTCTGGATGTATAAATCGCTGCGGAAAAATGTCTCCACTTCATGTTAGCGCCATCTGCATTCCATGATTTAAACAGTGATTTTTTCTTTCGAACAGCATACTACTTTACGAAATCCCAAACCGAAATTTTCATGGCACTTTTCACCCACATTTGTTTTACATAGATTTTGTATAGGAAACGAAATTTTCGCTCGAACAGCGTACTAGGCTGGTGAATTTTCTTTTTAGATTTTCGAAAAAGCTATTATCCAACAAACGTTCAAATTAAGCCAACAATCACCAACAAACGACCAACAATCGATAAGCGCAATAAAAAATTAAAAAAGTAAAATTTGAGGTGGTAAAAATTAAAAAAGTATGAGTTGACCAGTCAACTTGATGGAGCTACAATTGATTGTCAATGCATGAAATATGTATATGGCTTTACTTCATTGTCATGTTGGTGTTAATGCAGTTTCAGCTGCAAATTATAATATGGCTAATATCAGCTACAACTTCATGTGTAGTAGCTTACGTCAATTGTTTTTGCAATTAGCAAAGAATTGAGGTACCAACAAACGATTTTATTAATAAAAACGAGTCCAACAAACGATTACGCAATGATTGAGCTGGTTATAAATAAAATAAAATTAAAAATAAGAATTTTCCGGCTAACTTGATGGTGAATTTTCTTTTTAGATTTTTGAAAAAATATTATCCAACAAATGTTTAAATTAAGCCAACAATCACCAACAATCGATATATAAAATAAAAAATTTAAAAAGAAAAAGTTGACGTGGTAAAAATTAAAAAGTAATTGACCAGCCAACTTGATTGTCAATACATGAAATATATGACTTTACTTCATTATCATGTTGGTGTTACTCCAGCTACAATAATTGAATTTGGCTAATATCAGCTACAACTACATATGTAGCTAGCTTCATGTGTAACTTTAGGTAAATTATTTTTGCAATTAGCGAAGAATTGAGGGACCAACAAACGATTTTATTAATAAAAAGAAGTCCAACAAAGATTACGCATTGATTGAGCTGGTTATAAATAAAATAAAATTAAAAATAAGAATTTTCCGGCTAACTTGATGGTGAATTTTCTTTTTAGATTTTCTAAAAAACTATTAACCAACAAACGTTTAAATTAAGCCAACAAACACCAACAAACGACCAACAATCGATATGTGCAATAAAAAATTAAAAAAGTAAAAGTTGACCGGCCAACTTGATGGAGCTGAAAAAATGTCTCCACTTCATGCATTCCATGATCAACACTGATTTTTTCTTTCGAACAGCATACTACTTTACGAAATCTCAAACTGAAATTTTCATGGCACTTTTCGTCAACATTTTTTTTACATTGATTTTGTATAGGAAACGAAATTTTCGCTTGAATAGCGTACTAGGCCTTGCCCCGAATACTTCGCAGACGTAAAAACTGCCTAAAACTTCCGCGTGTGGGCTATGGCTAAGAGCAGCATACCATTAGCCATAGTCCACACAGTGGAAGATATTGGCACTTTTTCCGGCGAGAGGTATTCGGGGGAAAAAAATGCCGCAATGGCGAGGTAATTCCTTCCTTCCCTAAAAAATCCTGGTCTGGGTCGGACCATCGATCAAGTTTTTAAAACACCGGGTAAATCTAGTGTAATGACATTTCTCTGACATTGATTTTATACATATAGATAAGTCACCGCCGCACACATTAGGTCTGTTCGCGTACTCAGTTTTGGAAAATGCATTGCAATGAATTTGCACGAACTTACACATTTTCCGTTCGTTTACTTTCTCGTGCACCCAAAATTACACGAGCTTTGCATACATCACAGCTTCCCCTCTCGCATGAATTTACCCGAAGTTTTTAGTTACTGCACAATTCTTGCAAGGAAAATTGACAGCTGTCATAGGAAAGTTCATTTTTGGAATTTTCTGAAAAGCTTTTAAAGCGCAATCAAAATGTCAAATGAAGATAGTTTAAGTATTCAATACTCTCATAGGACTTTTCAAGACTGCAACAAGTTAAAAAAAATAAAACAATACTCATTCGTATATTTTATTCCACACTTCTTCTTCCTGTTTTTCACGAAGTTGCATGAAAAGCGTTCGTTTACTTTTTCATGCATTTTACATTCTTCCCCCACCACACGAGTAAGTTTTTACACGAGAAGTACGCGAACAGACCTAATATGTTGTTACCTCTTCTCACTGAGTCGCCACAGTATATTTTAACATCTGCTCACAAAACGGTCCGCCATCTGTTAGCAAAACGTGTCGAATATGAGGATAATAAGTTGTCTTCGATAATAAATAGCGCCATATCACAGCAAAGAAAGTAATCTAATTTTATTTTTTCCGTCTTTCTTTATCTAATGTGTAGAAATTTGAAAAATTCTGTAATAAAAAAATTTAAAGGCATATGAATTGAAGGATTTGGCAAATGTGTATGATACGTGATTTAAGTGAAAAGAATTTCATAGTTCGCTTTTGTAACAGAAAGTTGCAGAACAGACAAAACTCTTATCTAGGCACTGCGGGCTTCCAAGAAATTTTTCGGTCGGATTTTCGACAGAAATTCCACAGTTATTTATACAGTAGCCCAGCTGCAGCAGTGAATTTTAGAATTTTAATTACAAAAAAAACCTCAAAATTTCTCCCATAAGAGGGAACTATTAAGATACGGATGTAAATGAACGAACAGTAGCTAGTTGCACGATGGTTTGGAGAAGTATTAGTTTTATGTAAGTACACATCTCAGCACCAGTCTGCAAATGTATTGTTCCATTACCAAACAGCTGTTTGATTGCAAAGTGGTGTTCGTTCCATGTACAGTGTAACAAGCAAAATGGTTGTAATAATGTTTGTGACAGTTTGATAGTTCTACCAAGCCGAATGGCATGGAAAGTGGAACAAATTGTTTTTAGATTTTTTTTTTCTTGCACAAATTGTTTTGATTGTCATTTCGTCCCTCTTCCTCTGCTACAAGTTTGTGCATGCTGGAAGTTCTGTTTCTTCAACTTTAGATTTACATAGGAACCTTTGTATTAGAAATTTACTTGTGTGTTTTTTAAAACTGTTGAAAGAGAAAGTATAGTCTTTTTATAGAAGCATCCTACTTGCTTGACAGTTTTGACAGAGCTGGGCTACTGTATGATATATATTGTGCCAAAAACAAAAACAAGTAAAGCTGCACTGCACCGGTGTAGAACTCGATGAAAAGAATTCGACAATAGTACATACCCTTTAGATTTCATCTAGGGTATAAAAAAAAAAATGTTTGTTACGCTCACAAGATTTGCTGTATACCGCGATACGAACCAAAAATTCTAAGAAATTTCATCAAATGAGACAAATTGCTTGGCGAAAAATATTTCAAACTATTCACAAAAAATCAATGTACCAACTACCAGTCAACAACCAGCTTTACTTGTTTTTGTAATGCATTACAAAAACAAAAACACGTAAAGCTGCACTGCACCGGTGTAGAACTCGTTGAAAAGAATACAACATTAGATTGTTATTCCGTTTGTAAACATAGAAATAATTATGCTAGACGTAAGCCATGAAGTCGCCGAAGGCACCGACACATTAAAAGGCCTTAACGTGCCGGGTACAGCATGCAGTAAGAGCTCACTCTCATTGCTTTTTGTATACTCGTCATGGAGGAAAAACTAAAATTTCATCTTAAACAGGTTCTAAAGCCCAAAACTGTCGCTCCTACAGCAAAATGAAATTAAAACAAATTGCAGCCAAATATGTTTTCTTTCTAATAGTTAAAAATAAAATAACATGTAGAACAAATTTATGGAAATTATAACGTTTGAATAAAATACAAGCAACTTTTATATGATATCTCTTGCAGTAAGACAAGGCAAGAACACTGTGGGATGTCGCTTGCTGACAGGCCCGCTGCTCTCTTTTTTCGACTTTGTTCATGGCTTGTATATTCCGGGGGTTACGGGCTAGAGCAAAATGCTTAGAATATAGAGCAAACAGGAATGGTGATAAGCCAGATTTTGCGTAATGAATTTCT
Source organism: Dioctria rufipes (assembly GCA_963924295.1). Classification (NCBI taxonomy): domain Eukaryota; kingdom Metazoa; phylum Arthropoda; class Insecta; order Diptera; family Asilidae; genus Dioctria; species Dioctria rufipes. Next base: position 110,907,641 of record OZ002742.1, on the reverse strand, counting down.
GGTTGTGTTGGTAGTCCATTTTTACATGTATTTACACGCCATCCCTATTCTAAGCAACTTGTCAATTTGCAAAAAGTAAACAAATATTTTGAGAGGAGCATCTGTGGTAAAAAATGTTCTTTTTCTGCTTTATTTTGAAACAATTCACATATTTAATTAATATAAAACTTTGCTTCTATTAACAAAAAAGATAATTTAGATAGTGAAGTTGCCTCAAACGGGATTCCCTAGTTTATAATCCAATTTATATTTGCAATCACTGACCGAACACTTCATTTCTGATTTTTTAATTGATATGAAGATTTTAACAGGCACTAGTGGCACTATCAAACTTTGCACAAAATAAACTTCAAACATAAATAGTTTTGAAAAGAATTACTTCCGTACTTTTGTTAAATTTCGCAAAAGAATTTCAAATTGCATAAACCTGTTCACAAAACAAAATCACATTTGACAATTCTGCACCCAGCTTTGACAAATCTTTCTCCCAGCATCTCACTTACTCCTATGTATAACCTCCTGCTCTTGACAAATTACGCTCATGTACACGAATTTTACACGATTCAACCATTCCTGTTTGTTCTATATTCTAAGGCAAAATGGATTGGACCCATGCATAAAATTAAAAGTTATTTTGATTTTTGCATGTCCGTCTGTCTGTCCGTCCTCACGATAACGCGTGCGCTTAGAAAGCTGAGATTTTGCACATGGGCTTTTAAGTAAAAAAGGAAAATTAGGTTTGAAAATGGGGCAAATCGGGTAACTCCTTCGTACGGTTGCCATACAAAAATTTCACTTTTCACTACATATTTGGACAAAAACCACTTCAAAAATCAAACTTGCGCAGATGGGTGATTATACGAAATTACAAACGAGCATTCATCTAGGCTAGGGTATCATAAGAATTGGTCTTAGACCAATTCTAGCTTTTTTACTTGTTTTTTATAAATTACTGGAAATTTTTGTTCAGAATTCTTATGCATTATTGGTTGCCGAGAACGATCTAATAAAGTTGAATTGATTCGGGTGCCTAGATAGAACATTCTTTTGATTACGGATGGCTCCAAAACAAATGAGGGAGATGGGGCAGGAGCATATGGTTCAAGACCTCGGGTCGACATATACCTATGTAATTGAGCTATAAATTAGGAAAAATATCAAGGGAACCCACAGGAAAAAATATATCTATAATATCTTTTCTGACTGCAGAGCTGCATTACTGGCTCTTCAATCAAATAAATTCAACTCCAAACTGATTTGGGACTGCCTGCTGGAGTTATTAAATTAACGCACTCCAATTTGTTTGAACAAATATGGGTGCCTTTACACTGCAATATCGCAGACAACGTGATAGGGGTCCCACTAGCCAGGAAAGGAATTCCTACAGCCAATACCCTTCAGTTACGCTGCCTGATGAGAGGGGTTGCGTTTACCTGTGCCCTTTCCGTTACACAGGTGAAAAAGTAGTTTTTAAAATGATTTTAGTTCGATTTTTTTTTATCTATTTTCATAAACATCGAACAATATAAATTTACTATTCCCAGACAGTTTCCTCATTGGTGGCACCGTGTAATGTTTTTTTTTTTTTTTTCGTTAAAAGCCAACGTTTATTCCCTATCACATTCCAATCGATTTGTCTATTGATAATCAACCGAATTTCTGCCTGACAAATTAATTTCATGTTGTTCCTTTGATAATTAAACCAGCTCGTATAAAAATTACAGCATTAATAGTATCATTTGGTTTTTTATTTATTTTTATCGAGAAAAGCGTCTGGCACATACTAGCAGCAAAAAAACTGTCTGGGAATAATGAAATTATATTATTCAATGTTTATATGTTTATAAAAAGTAATAAAAAAGAAAAACATCGTACTGAAATCATTTTGAAAACTGCTTTGTTTACCTGTGAAACGGAATGGACACAGGTAAACGCAACACCTCTCAGCAAACAGATGGGCCGCATGCCTATTGAGATGGTGACGCTGCTAGCTCTCGTACTATATGTAAGAATTTTTAGTGATCTGCAACTGGCTGCTGCGAAACGAAGCTGTTGACGCGTTGGCTGAAAGGAGGCATTGTAAAATTGACCCGATTTTAAAATTAGAATAAACCATTCCTAATTTGAAAATAATTTATTTATTTACCTAAGGTACCTATAATATATATAAGTTACTGAAATAATGTGTCAAATGAAATATGTATTAAATTAAATATGCATTAATTTAAATAATAATTTCTTGTAGAATAGAAGGAATACAAAATTCAACAAAAAATCTCTTACGAAGTAGGTACTTCACTATATACAGGGTGTCCCACGTAAAGTGTTCCCTGAGCATTTTTCTCGAAAATGTGCGGAGATATCGAAAAAGTCCTAATAATAAAAGTTAGGCATCGTTAGTCAAGGTATCCTCTAGCATAGCCAAAGTCCTTGAAAAAGGACTTGGGAAAGGATATATTTAAAAAATGTCCTTTTCGTCCTTATTAAGGATACATTTAGATTGCATTCTTGAATTCCGCAAATAAAACTAAAATGTTATATTTAAAATTCCAGTTTAATCCTTTATTATCGAGATATAATACCTCAAATTGTACTCTATGCACCGTGTTCCTTTGCCATTTTTCTCGAAAATGCACACAGATATCATCACTTAGCATCAAAATAAATGATGAAACCGTTAAACTTGAGTGGACTAAAGAGAATCTTGAGCAAGCTAGTTACAGAGCAGGACAAGTAAATTTTTCTGCATTCCTGCTAACATTTTATAACGCTATTTCACCATAATGGTATACCATATACTTGGATGATGTTAAGAGGAAGATGTGGGATCGGTTAGAGGCTGACTTTTTTGATGGCGTTATACCTGAAGTAAGGTACAAACAGGATACAGACGAGTTTACATTACACATATATCAGGGTAAGAGGGCTTCAGAAAATGTTGTTTTAAAATATAAAAACTATGAGTCAGTTGAAGCCTTTGTTGATGACGTATTTGGACAGATTGCTATACAGAAGAAAAAGTATGCTATCATACAAGATTCGATAGACAATTATACACATTCAGCGCTTAGCATCAAAAGAGCTCGTGAGACAGAAAAAAATACTGGTGGCAAAAGGGTACATGATGTATTTGAACTGCGGTTGGAAGATTTGGGAGTCACAATCAAAATAAAAAAAACCACTACCATCACATCTTAATGTCAGAGATCTTATTACGTTTTTTATATCAAATGTACACTTTGACGATCAAAATCTTAGTGAACAAGAAAAACAAAAGACAATTATTCAAATTAAGGATACGATTTTTAACATCTTGAATAGATTGAATAAAGATTCGATTAATGCTAAACCGTCCGAACAGCGAAAAATTATTAAAGGTATCAATATTCTGGATGTTCCATACGAAAAGCAAAGTTCCGGTGAATATTTAACTACACCAGTGTCTATTGATACTAATATAGACAACCTGTCCAACTTCTTTACCGATGTATTTCTCCGAACACCTGAAAATAAGCGTGAACTTGACGCCATATTGGCAGAAATAAAAGAATCTTTTAATACGGCAGGATTACGTCAGGAGCATATGTCAATAATAGACACACTTAATAGACTGGAAAGATCAGTTACGGATTTGGTACTAAGACTACCGCAAAACTCTCAGCAGACAGCAAAAGACTGTTATGAAAAATATATAATTTACGTCTACACTGATATTATACAGCTCAGAGTTATAGGTGATCAGTTAGTACGATACCTAGGTGTAATACATTTAAAAGAATGTGAAAACATAATAAGATTTCAACACATAGATTACTGTCCTATTGAAAAAACTTTTATCGAAAGTATTTCTATAAAAATAACTAGTCAGCAAGGGGAGTTAATTGATTTCAAGCCAGGCTATATTCCGACATATATAATGCTCCATTTTAAAAGAAAATAGCTATAAATACTCATACAACAGCCAATTTAAGATAGTGCGAAGTTAAGAGCATTTTGTATAACTTCGAAAATGAACACATATTATACTAAATATTATTCAGTTCAAAGTGGCGGGGCCTTAGCGGATATTGGAGAATTATATCGATCTCCTCTTATCTACCAGCGTGGAAGAGGAATTGGTAGTTTTTTCAGCGGACTATTACGATATTTACAGCCCTTGGTTACATCTGGGGCAAAGGCTTTGAAGCAACAAGCAATTAAAACAGGAAAATTTATTTTAGAAGAAGCAGGTAGTAAACTTATATCAGATATTTTAAAAGAACAGGGTAAAGCGGCTGTCGAAGAACTATCACAGAAAGGTATAAATAAGCTGTTTGAAGGCATGGGTGGTGCAGGAAGAAGCAATCGCATGCTTATAAAAAGGCGCAACCCTTTTACAGCTTTACATTTAGCTCCAGCTTCTAAACGTAAAAAGCGTTCGGGATCAAAAAAGTCCACTAAAAGAGGTGTAAAAACAAAAAAGGCAGCTAAAAGAGCATCTATTAAAGGCAGACGTAAGACACAGACAAAAAGGACAGCTAAAAGAGCATCTATTAAAGGTAGACGTAAGATACGTAAACGTGTGTTAGATATTTTTGATAAATAGACAACATGCATTCATACAAAGAATGCATGAAATCTGAGTTAGACCTTTTCTCTACACCACCTGTGCGGAAAGTAGCATCTTAAAAACTGAAGAGGTGTCTTATAAACCTATAGCTTCTCTAGATAACTCGTCGGTGCTGGAATTTGTATCACTAGGGCATGGTGACACATATCGAGACTTATCAAGTAAATACCTTCGTTTAAAACTACAGTTGGTTAAAATCAAGGATGGAAAAGAAGAATTTTACACAGGTGAAGATATCGAAATAACTAGACCAGATAAGACTAAAGACACTGTTCGTGATGAAGGCCCCGGCCTTGTAAATAACATACTCCATTCACTTTTCCGGCAATGTACAATTTACCTAAATGGAAAACCCCTAGCTCAAACTGATAACAATTACAACTATAGAGCCTATATTGAGAATTTATTAAATTATGGAAAAGATGCCGCTTCAACACATTTGGAATCGGTTGGCTGGTATCTCGATCAAAATAATATGGAGGTAGCTGTGAAATCCTGAGCTAAATGAAGGTTATTTGGCAAGACAAAAGCTGTTTGATAAAAGTAATGTTGTTCAGCTAATGGGAAAGATTCACGGCGATATGTTTAATCAAGATAAATTATTAATGAACGGTGTTGATTTACGGGTAGTTTTATCACTCGAAAAACCCGAATTTTACCTTTGGTCAAAAGATGATGACAATTACCCACGAGTTAAGATAGAGAAGCAACTATGTATATGAACCATGTAACTATTAATCCTAACATCTTGCGGGCTCATGAAGCTGTTGTCCAACGGTATATATCCGTATAAACGAGTTGAAGTTAAGACGTATACAATACCCGCAAATACATTTACACTATCCTTGGACAATGTGGTTATAGGGCAATTGCCAAATCTACTAGTATTTGGTATGGTTGACAACGATGCATATACCGGAAAACGAACAAAAAATTGTTACAACTTCAAGCACAACAACCTCATTAGGTTTAACATATCGGTGAACGGGGTACAGGTGCCGAATCAGCCTGTAGAATTTGATTATTCAAAAGAAAATCCTGCTAGCACTCGAGGATATATCACATTGTTTAAAGGAACCGGTATACATTAATTCGACAAAGGACACCAAATTTCAAAAAAATTCTTTGACAAGGAGTGTTTTTTACTTGCTTTTGATTTAACGACAGATCTCTCGTATAATTCAATATGTTGGAAATCTATTGAATCAGGGAACTATGAGAATTGAAGGAAGATTTAAGGAAGCACTAAAAACAACAGTGACATGTATTGTATATGCAGAATATGACTGCAGCCTTGATATAGGTAAAGATAAAAATGTATACACCAGCTTCTAAAAACCCATATAAGGCTGGTTAACTGATCTTCGAACTTAATTTCACTCAAGACTCTTAATATGTAACCTATAATGAGCTACTGTTTAGTAAATGTGGAGTTCTTTTCCGGAGGACACTTCACCTTTTTAAAAAGAGTTTCTTTTGCGGGATTCGCTGCGCAAAATAAGTCTTTTGCGAAAGAAATAATTTTCAAGTAACCTACAACTAGTACAGGATGTACTGAACAAATAAGTAAATTTGGTAATCTCGAACTTAAACGTATGGACGAAGATCTTATAAAAACTATCAAAATTTACCACAATATTTGTTCGTGGAGCTGCAACCAGAGAATTTATAAATAATTACGCAACTCACACCAAGATCATTGACGTGGAAACCATCATTTGTTCTGAACAAGAATGAACACGATTGAGCTTGCAAATGTACTAACAAGCAATCGCATGACAAACAAGTTTTTTAGAGGCATCTTTCCACGCAACCAATTACCACAGAAAATAAGAAAACCTGCATGTGTAATAGCTAATACGGATCCTGCAAATAAAGGTTGAACTCATTGGGTAGCCTTTTATTTCCCAAAACAAGGCCCCGCAGAGTACTTTGACTTATTTGGAAAGTATCCCGCAAACAGGCTTTTTCGAAAATTTTTATTAGCTAATTCAAGCTCTTTTAGTAAAAATAAAAAACGATTGTAAGGCCAATTTTCATCAACCTGCGGACATTATTTTTGTGTATTTCTATATTCTCGCTGCAGAGGACGAAGTTTTCAGACCATTTTAAAACAATTTGATTCGAACAATCTAAGTTTAAATGATAGCAAAATTGTTAATTTATACCACAGTATATATTTAAAAAAAAATCGTGCACAACCTGGAGGGGTTTTTTGTAGCCAAACATGCAAAGCTGAGATCAAAGCTATAAAAACCTGAATTCTAGGCGGAAAAATGGAAAAGGCACTTCCAACAAGCTCATAAATTTAGATTAAATGATAATAAAGTTGTGAATTTATATCGCAAAATATGCTTGAAAAAATGTTTAAAATCTGGAGGGGGTAACTATCCATGTACATCGGAAAATAAGAGTATAGATACGAGGCGACGGTGATGCACATTTAATGTTGAACTATAAGTCTACCCATCAAAATGGAACAGACACCTAAAGTTAAAAAGTCTACAAAGGTACATACGTGCAAAAAGAGTGTGTGCAGAAGAGTTTAAAGTGATGGACATAAAATCCAAAAAGCAAAAAGCTAAGCCGATACGGAGAGAAGGTAGAAACGATTCAGAGGCCCCGGGCGAAGATCTTTTGTTAAACTACACTTATCATCTGGATCATCATCATAATAAGAAGGTTGTCCTCGGATTTGATCCGACCTCGTTTGAAGTAAAAATAGTCTTTCATCGTCATGGTTTTGAACCTGTGTCAACATTTTACTCTGGGTGGCTGGAAGTTTATAAACATCTAACCAAACTAAAGGACGAGGTTATTCCAGACATGTTCCCGCCAAACCAGGACGAGCTTCAGACGAAATACACAATTCCCGTTGGTACACGCAATATTCAGCTCACCCTGAATGAGCTCTATAAATTAATTGATATGCTGAGTTTCTTCAAGGTTGTGATGTTCCATAATAATGCAGCCGAAAGTGTAAAAGAATATTATAACAAATATTGCGGAAAGTGTAAAAGTAAAAATTTAATTTTGTTACCTGACGAGGAATTTTTTATACCGTCTAGAACTTCTTATGTACATCTGAATTATTCTAGATTTTTCTTTGAGATACCTTTGTATTGTAGTACCAATATTTTGTTTGATATAATAAACATTTAATAAATTTTTTAAATAAAAACAACTTAAGTTTTTTATTTTTTCATTTTACTTTATAATTTTACTGATTAACTTATACAGGTATATATTTACACAGTTTTGAAGAGCGCAACGTAAAAAAGATACATTATTGTGGATCTTACAAGAAAGTTGATAATTTGTAAGCTCACTTAGTCTAGGTTTTCTCCAAGTTCGATGATTTCTGAAGTCGGCGAGTATTTGCTGACAAATGAAGCCTTGATTTCGCCTTTTACATACACTGTTGCATTTTTAAATCTTGAAAACACCTCGGACAAATTGTTGTAGATAATGTCTCCGTCATTCCAATGCAGTCCATTTATATTTTGTACGTCATACTGGATCTATCACCTTGCCTTTGATGACAAGTCCTGGTATGGGTAGAGAGGCATGAAATGATAAGCATCTGGGATGATCGTTCCAACAGCAAATACGGAAAGTTCTTTAATAAAGTACTGGGCGTTGTTTCCGCACACAAATTGGATGTCCAAAATAAATTTATCCACATTATTTAGCTGTGACTATTTTACAGATTCGAGTCACAAAATAATATCCGTATACCTGATTCCAAGAAGTATGATACTGATAGCTTTGTTAATGCTGCCAATTATGGCCTGTTATGGTCAACTGATACTTTATCTGCGCACCTGTCTAGACTACAATAATCCTTATAACAACATATTTCTTAAATATACCCTGAATTTACATTATATTATTTAATACAACAAATTCTTGACAGTTTTAAAATTCTAAGCCTTTAATTAAAAGTACAGTAAGCTTTTAAACAATCTTTATACTTATTTGCCTAATTTCCGCTTTTTGAACCCGTAGTGGTAAGAAAAGTAATTTTCAGTAACAACACGCTTATCAAAGGTAAATGACAAATGTTTTTATTCTAGTGAAGATACAATAATTCCCGGCCGTCTTCGTTTGAATTTTTTCTCATTTTTCACGCAGACACGATCTTGAAAACTCTCTTCAGTAACCAGCGATTTTAAACACTCGAAATTGACAATTTTGGAACTTTCGAAATTAATTGTAATACCCTTACAGGACCTTTTTCAGTTTGAATTTTCAGGCTGTATGTCTTCGGCCCGGTGCTTACAAATTCTGAAATAAACGCATTAGCTCCAAAACATTCAACCTTATCCGTTAGGTCAGCCAGCAAGCTGGAAATATCACAAATATTAAGCTATCGGTATCACAATATAAAATATTATCACCTACTTTTTCTAACACTTCGTAAAGTTTAAGTCTAGCAAAAGCAGTTGTGTACGCTGCAATAGGGATATTTACGTGCGCCAGACTGTTAAGGTTTTCTTGAATATATTTCCACGATACCCACATTGTGTTTTTATTAATTGGATGTAAGGAGCAAATTTCAATTCCTGGAGATTGTATAAAGTCGCAAAACTCTTTAAAGTTATTGAAAACTTTAGTATAACTCCTATCTTCTCTTTGAGCAAATTTACCCCAAAAAGAATTTAGACAAAGTTTTGCTGTGTTACGTCTACCAGAATTTTTACGAATTTGATCTTTGTCAAAAATAATGTTTTCTTTTATGTGTATCCATATAAGTAGGGTAGCTCCCTATGTAGTCAATATTTTCAGCAATGCAATGTTAAAGTAATAAGGGTAATAACCCTTTTCATAGCCTTTAATGTCAAAAACGTTGGGAAATTTAAAAAGGGGGAGTGCCAGAAAGTTTAAAGGGTCAATAAATATTAAATTCTCGCACGTCATTTTCATAATTTTAGAGCCATTCATTATAGGCTCTATTTTTAAATTTCTATCTAATAGCTCAGAAATAATAAAGTGACCGTCATATCCCTGTAGGTTATGCGCAATATAGTGCACCTTAGACACAAAAGATCGGGCGTTCAGGCAGTAATCTAGAAAAAAATTTACAACGCTTGTCTCACTACCGTATTGAAACACATGCTGCCTATCACCACAAACATCACATTTTTCTCTAATATCTGGTTTTGTGTAACAGTTATGACATATTTGCTGTGCAACAATTAAGTTCACAATATGCAAATAAGATGTGGTGCTATTTTCACATAAGGTGTTCTGAGTGCTCTCGCAATCAAAAAATATTATTAAAAAAAATTTATCGACACTTCCTCTATACCTCCTATAGCAAAGATGCTCTTGTGGAACAATTTTAGAACAAATCTTGCAAAAATATTCATTGCAAGAATGTTCTTTGAACTCTCTCTGTTAAGAACAAGAAACTTACCACACAATTTACATATTTTAAAAGTCTCACATATGATTTTATTCTGAATTTTATTTAGGGTATGATTCGGAAAACAAACATCGCCTCTAAACATGCGATTGCAGTTTTCGCATGCTTTGACTTTTTCACATACACACGGCGGATAAGACTCACAATATCGACACTTTTGGTCACATTTATGCATTTTCATGTTTGTTAACCTATCGCAAAAAGAGCAGGCATATTTTTTTTTTAAAAAGGCTTGTTAGCGACTTAATTACATAGAAATGCTTTAACGTCTCTGAATAATAAAGAAATATTTTTTTTACTAAATCGCTTTCAACAGGTAGCCTAAAAATAATCGAATCCAAATATCTCAAATTATCGAAAACAATGATTTGGTAATTTTTCAAAAATTTTTGAAATTTGTAAATGTCTTTTATGCTACACCCTTTGTCAGTAATAACCACCTTTGAATTTTTACACAACGATAGTGCTAGTTTATCCAATGAGGCAATAACAGAAAAACTACTTCGATTATCAAAATTTTCTGACGTCATTTCAACACCGTAGCAAATGCTTCGAGAGAGACAGCTTACATCATTATCTTTACCAACATCTATCACACTTGTTTTTCGAGATAAAACCAGACTTTCTTCCACATGCCTAGGATCTATTTTGCCTCCCGCGAAAGGAAAATTAACAATATTTGCATTGAGCTGCAAGACATCATCAGAAAGAAAAAAGTGCTTTTTCTAAAACTTCCAATGGATTTTCACTTACAGCAGAAAAATCCTGTAACTGAAAGGAGATTTTTACGTCTGCCGTTTTAAATTGTTTAAAAAATGTTTGCTGTCTTGACAATAATTTATAACCACAACCGTATTGAGATACCTGACCTTGCACACAACTTGTTTTTGGTAAAGCACTATTTTCATTTTCGCAAACGACAGAGTTATTTTGCTCACTCCCAGACGCCCCGTTGTTAACGTCACAGACCGCGGAATCATTATCTTCACATGCATCTAGATAATCAAAGGCGCTCTTTAAGACACTATTTAAAAGAGGTACATTATACAGAATTGAAAACTCTGTCAACAACCTTAGTAAACAAAATTTTTCACGGTCCGAAAATAACATATTTTATTTTTTCACCACCTTTATACAGGTGTCTAAGGCGGATAAGAAAATTTCTGAATTTAAATTTAACACACTTTTTAAATGTAAAAATAGCTCGTGAGACTTCATTTTTTAATTTTCTAATTTACAGCTTCTTAAATCTAGCGAAAATATATCTTTTATATAAATACCGCTCTATAAAATCCACGGGGTCGTCTTGTTCGGATCCCTCTCTTATTTCGTGCTGGCTGACAGACTTGGTACCTCTGCCTCTAGTTGAAGGATGTTTTCAGTGGGGGTGAGCTGCTTGCCATCGGGGAGTATCATTAATTTATCTTTTAAGAAAAAACGAGATAATTTTAAGCCTATAATATAGTGATAACGGATTGGGCAAGTTTTATACTTACTTTTAAATTAGTTTAATGCCCTTGAAGCCATACTCGAACTTTTCAGAAACAAACAAAGACTGATTGCTTGTGACTTCGCTGTAGGCTTTTATACCATCTTTGCGCGGCCGAAAAAGAAGAATCCAGGTAAGATGAAAATATTTCTACTAAGAACTCATAACCATTATTCGCTATTCTTGCCAGGCAAAAATCCAAACTTCTCTTTTAAATTGCAGCAAAGCTGCACCTCCTACACAAATGGAAGACAGGTCTCAACCTACGCGAAATTATTACTAGAATAATAATTCTACAATTCCCTTAACATAACCTTCAAATCTAAACGACTCGTTTAAATTGCAACAAAGTTGTATCTCCTTCATAAATTAAGAACAGAACTCAGCCTATGTGACAATATTATTAGAACAATAACGCTACAATGCACCTAGCATAACTTGTCTTTTTTTAAACACGCTCTGCGGGTGAATTGCATCTAAATTATCTTGTAAAGTTGCAGCAAGACAGGATCAGCCTTATAATTAAAGAACAGCTCTTATTCTACGTTGAAATAATAATGTTGCACATAAATAACCTTTCAAATCATCCATAATAATAAATTTACTTTTAACTACATCGGCAATAATAATAAATTTACTTTTAACCACCCCTACTTGAAAAAGACGGAGAACCCAAACAGTATATAGGGCCGTGTTTTCTCTAGTCGTCCTCAAAACAGTTTTCAGCATCAGCTACAGTTTAACTCACGAGCCAGGAAAACTTTCTGGTATACCAAAAATATTTCTGATTATTGTAAACCAGAAATTACTATTTTTTACAGAACACTTTTGAACTGCTGCAAAGTGTGTCGGAAAACAGTTACGATACTCAGTAGTTACACTATGTGAGCACCATACCACCGTTTTAGCTTCCATGATTTCGCCACAGAGGGCACCACCGTCGGCAGGTGGTCTGAGCCCACACTAAATGTAGGTTTGTGTCTTGGCTATATCGGTTTGTGTCTTGGTTACACCATTGTGCCTTGGATGCACTATTGTGTCTAGGATGCACCATTGAGTCTCGACTACGCCCTAGCGGGATTAACCTGTACTACCGGGATGTGTCATTTGGTCTTGACTGCGCTCTAGCGGCATTAGCCGGTAGTACCAGCATGCTCCGGTTTTCTTCGATAGATATGTGGTGCACCTTTTTTATTATGATTTTTCTTGAGCGCCTAAATGTAGGCTTTTGGTTTTTGAACTAATATTAGTAATAATTAAAGTTAACGCTAGGAAATTTTTGTTCATGCCAATGGATTCTAGATGGGGGGTATGGGGGGGGGATAATAAAGATAGGGAGGGCGGCTAATGAAATTTTCATCAGAAATCCTCTACGGGCTCTGGTTTTCGAGATATTAGCGTATTAATAATTCAAGTTATTTTTGCTCATGGAAATGGACTCTTGGCGGTGTGGAGTGGGAGAGTTCTAGATATTGGCATGACGTCATCATGGTTTTGCTGCACCTAAATAAGTTTTCTTAGCAGGGAAGTTGTAGATATCAGCATCATTCGAATTTCACAACATAACATCACCATGAACACATTCCAGAAGATGTCAGTGAGGGTTCTGGGGTATGTGTATTGAAAAGTCTAGTGACATTAGCCGATACTACCAGCATGCTCCAGTACTACGGTTCTCTTGGATGGGCGAAGTTTTTTGCTTCACTTTTGTCCCACACATGGCAGCATGCTACGGTTTTGGAAAGCTTTTTGCTTCACTTTTGCCCCACACGTGGCGGCATGCTACGGTTTTGGGAAGTTTTTTGCTTCACTTTTTGGATGTGTGGTGCGCCTAAATGGAGGCTTTTGTTGTTTTCAAGTGCTGCGCGTGGTTTTGAATTAATATTAGTAATAATTAAAGTTAATAGTAGGAAATTTTTGTTCATGCCAATGGATTCTAGATGGGGGGTATGTGGGGGGATAAAATTTTCATGAAATTTTCATCAGAAACCCTCTACGGGCTCTGGTTTTCGAGATATTAGCGACATTTGTTCAAACAACTAGCTAATTGGCAATTATATAATTAGTAATTGGCAATTAGCAGCTTGGTTGTCATTAGCTAATGGCAATTAGTAATGTGGTGTGATGCATAATTCTCATTAGCAGGGAAGTTGTATATATCCGCATCATTCGAATTACACAACATGACATCACCTTGTAGTCCGAGAGCTAGCAACGTCACGAAAAACGAAAAAGAGAACTTTAGTTCGGCTGATTTTTTGCTATCACCCCTCTTTCACTATCTCAATAGGCATGCGGTCCATCTGGCTGGTGAGACGCATTGCGTTTACTTGTGCGCATTCCGTTTTACAGGTAAAAAGAAGTTTTCTTTGTTTTTTTTATCTGTTTTTATAAGCATCGGACAATATAAATTCACTATTCCCAGATAATTACCTAGTTGCTAGCACCGTGCCAGACGTTTTTTTTTTCATTAAAAAAAAAAAATATTTTATTACAGCTGTAATTTTATACGAGCTAGTTTAATTATCGAACCAGATGAAATTAATTTTCCAGGCGATAGTTCGGTTGATTATCAATAGCCAGATCGATTCGAGTGTGATAGGGAATGTACCATCCCACACAAGTACTCTTGATGCAGTATGCAAGCCGGTTATCTAGGGAAGAGGTAAAAGAAGCAAAGAAATATCTCTCCCTAGCAAACCTGCTTGCATGGTAGTAAATGTAGCGGCTATACATAATTATGCAATGAAATGTTAAACAGAAAATTTGGAAAAGCTTTAAAAGTAAATTGTATCTCAACTGAAACAAACTGGCGTTGATGTTTTACACCATCAATCAAAAATAGTGAACGTAAACGTCGAGATGAATCGGCTAGCGAAGTTTCAATATGACTAAATCAAATTCGTCCTCATAATTTCACTGCTCAACTGAAAAATGTTCAGTACAAGGAAGCATTAGTTAAATTTTTTATCAACCACTGGACTGATGATATGACGTCTTATATTGGTGATAAAATAATTCACTTAAAATTCAACAAATGCTTCTTTTATCGGATTGAAAATAATAGAGTCATTAAAGCAACGGAATAGTCATTATCATGTGAAGAACATGAAGAAGCAGATTCGAGGATTATCTACCATATTTGCCAAATTGATATCGACACTTCCTTAAAATTTTGGATCAGCATGGGTGTGGATAATCATGACTGCTACATCAATGTCAATGAATTGTACAAAACTTTGGGTTCTTCCATCCATATCTAGAAGATTCTAGGCCATAACATGTTGTGATTACACTCAAGCTTTTTTTCACAAACGGAAAATTGAAGCCTTTCAAATTACTAGAAGACGCGGAAGATTATCAGCTTGCATTTCAAAATATTGCCACCGATGATGAAAAAATACTGAAGAGTGCATTTGTCACCTTGGAAAGATTTGTTTCGGCAGTTCGGCAGATTAGCAACGTCAACGATGTCAGATTTCATTTATTTTCTAATACGTATCAGTCCAAAATTTCAGTGAAGGTTAAATATGCAGAAATTTCAATCCATCAAGCTTACCACCGTGCAGAGGTGAATTACGGCAGCATTTATTGAGAGTCCAATACCTGCTACATTTTGGAGAAATGCTCACTCTAAATCTCTTACATCTACAGAAGTCAATGTATTCAAAGTAAAACCTGTCTCTTTTTATATTCCAAATAATTGCTTTTATTAATTTTTCCATGGAAATCTATCCAAGCTCTAACTCAATAGCGGATGTGTATAATAGACGATTTTTTCTTCCAGTATTTCATCAAGAATATCCTCAAATCTGAGCCAGATAACTCAATTTTGCCCTGAAGCTTTCCTATAGCTCCTGAAATTCTCTACAAAAAAATTATAGGACAAAATTGTGCTATCTCGCTGGGTTCATGAAATATTCTCAAAATATCATCGTGAGAAAAAAAAAAAACTACTTTACCATGCTCAAATTGGTCCGGTACCTAATGAGCAACGCCTGGCAAATTAATTTCATGTGCTTCGATAATTAAACTAGCTCGTATAAAAATTGCAGCCCTAATATTTTTGTTTTGTAATGCAAAAAAAAAAACAAAAATGTCTGGCACGGTGCTAGCAACGAGGTAATTGTCTGGGAATAGTGAATTTATATTGTCCGATGCTTATGAAAACAGATGAAAAAAACAAAAATCGAACTAAAATGATTTTGAAAACTGCTTTTTTTACCTGTAAAACGGAATGCGCATAAGTAAACGCAACGCGTCTCACCAGCCAGATGGACCGCATGAGTATTGATATGCTGTATGGAAAGGCATATCAAAAAACTAGGCGAACTAAAGTCATTTCTCGAAAACATTGCTAGCTCTTAGACTATTGGCTTGATGTTTTCGCAGCAAATTAATATTATTGGATTTAGTGTGGGGGGGGGGGGGGGTGCTTATATTGAAAAGTCACGTTGCTGTTTCGAGTGCAAACACCATTTCTTGAGTAAGGTTCCCTAGCGGCATTAGCCTGTACTTCATATGTTGTTCACCTCGAGGGAAAGTAAGGTTCCCTAGCGGCATAAGCAGGTACTACTGCCGATTTATTAGTGGGGAAGTTGTAGATATCAGAATGACGTCATCCCGGTTTTGCTGTCTTCAAGTGCTGCGCCTGTTCAAGCATAAAAAATTAGAAATAATAATAATTTGATACAAGACATCATAATTCACGAGCAGTTGGTCGGTCAGTCACCTTACACGTAATTACCATAAATTCACCTTGTGTTTTTGCTTACTAAGCAATTGCACTTGTTGTTCAAATAAATATTTTTGTAGTACGGTGACCCGACTGTTGTTGCAATATTGAATGAAAGTAAAAAATTATGTGTAAGTCAGCATTTATTGCTGACAATGAATATTGATTATTTGTTTCCGTTTTACTTTTACTAATTTTGTTATATATATATATATATGAAACATTTGTACGAATAAAAGTTTAGTTTTTATTATAACCTACTAGGCTGTAGTTGTCTTCTGCTCAAATCCTCTATCCAATCCTATCCCAGTACTGGAATCAGTGAAACCTCATTTCAGTACGAGAGTTATTTTTACATACTTGACTTAGCGTTTTCTAAGTTCAAGTAATCCTAATTACAGAGTTAGTGTATTCCTAACTATCTGAACAGCACATAAATAAGTTTTCTTAGTGGGGAAGTTGTAGATACCATTCGAATTTCACAACATGATATCACCTTGGCTTGATGTTTTCTTAGCAAATTATTATTGGGTCTTGGGAGGTGCGTACATTAAAAAGTCACAGTTGCTCTTTCGAGTGCAAACACCATTTCTTGAGCAAGGTCCCCTGGTGGCATTTGCCGGTACTACCTATGTTCTTCATCTCGGGCTTGGGGATACGATATCACTTTCAACACTCTCCAGCATAGGGAAATAGCATAGGATCTCGATTTTGTTTCTGGAGTTCGCTTATTTCTTCATCTAGAGTTTTGGGGATACGAGATTACTTTCAGCACTCTCCAGTATAGGGAAAAAGCATAGGATCTCGATTTCGTTTCCAGAGTTCGCTTATTTTTCATCTCGAGTTTTGGGGATACGAGATCACTTTGGGGATACGAGATCACTTTCAGCACTCTCCAGCATAGGGAAATAGCATATAATTTCCATTTTGTTTGTGGAGTTCGCTTATTTTTCATCTCGGAGATCGTAGCTCTAAACATTTTTGAAGGGGTGGGAAGCTTTATTGGCGGAGATTGCTGGTTAAGTTTGATCTGGTTTTGGAGGCTACGATTTGACGCTCCTGTGTCTGGGTACTGGAGGTTGGCTAAGAGCTATAGTGGCAATATCTGATACTATGACTAGGATTGTATGGGTGTGTTGGATTGGGCTACGTTACCTATACCAAGGCTTGGGTAGAATGTGTGGGTTATCATATTATGAGCGGAACGACGGATACTCTACCATGGGGGCATTACTCCATTTCATCAGATCAACAAGTGGCAACCGCTGAAAAAATCTAAGTCTAGTGTAAATAAATTATGTATTATAGTTTTAGTTTCATTTATTAAAGCAATTAAAGTATTATAATTATAAATTTATTTGAAATTGTATTATAGGTGTTTTTCAAGAAATTATAAAATATCTTTTTTATTGATCCAGGAATTGTGTTTTGATGAAAATCCGAGCCATTTAACGTAAACTTTATTTCCACTCTTCTTTAAGGTTTTCTCTACGAGGTATAGGCTTGGGTGTTTAACTTTCAGCAGCTCCAATTCGTAAAAGCCTCCTGTGATTGGATTTCCTTGATAATCTTCCAGCCGATATGAGATGGGGTTTGTGTTTTGAACATTAATAATTTTAAAAATCTCAGCTGTCCAGTTTGGTGTATAGCCTTTCTCAAATATATGCTTGTATTTGCTGATGCGTACAAAATCTCCAACTTTATACTTTGCAGGAACAACAATTTTTATATGATTGTATACAGTTGAAAGCAGTGGTTTCTCATTGGAGATGTTGATATCACGTGGTCTCATTTTTGTAGTTCGATGGATTCTTGAGTTGTATTCAGTGAGCAGTTTCTTTACCATACCAATCCACTGATAAGTTCCATTAAAACTGAATTCCTTCCACATCATATCCTTCAGAGTTTTACAACTTGCTTTTGCCCGCATAACTCTTTGATAGGTAAAAATGGTGTCACGACTGAATCGATTAGAACAGCGAGACCAAAATTAAGGCACGCCATTATTAAAAATGCCGACCCCGAAGTTATAAAAACACTTTGTGAAATTACTCTTAATACTTTGAAGGGAAATCATATTCCTCGCGGAAAGATATACAATTCGCTCTGTAGGTATAAAAATGATTTACGAAAACTAGTTGTTGCAAAAAGATCTATACCCAGACAACGTAAAATACTGATATCAGGAGTAATTGGTTCATTAATTGAGAAATATGTTTAAAAACAATAATCTGAATAAAATGTTACTTTTTTCACCAGAAGTTTACGAAAAATTGAAAAACGAGATTGAGGATTCCCTGAATCAATCTAGGTTCGATAAGACTATGGATAAAATATTAAAAAACAATAATTTATCTGATAGAGAAAAATGGTATAATTACCGAAATGAGTTAATAAAATTTTCAAACTTAAGACGGAAAGCTGTGCGTGTGTCAGATGAAAAACCAAATATTCACATTCCAGAAGATAAGCAGAAAAGCTTGCGGGATAGTACTACTCAGACTAAATTTATTCGTATACCACAAGATAAGCAGAAAAGCTTGCGGGATAGTTCTACTCAAACTAAATTTATTTTTAAAGATGAAATATCAACACAAACATCACCCTTAAAAGAAAATACACCTGAAAGAATGGAAAAGGATTTCTTCAAGTTTGCTGAAATATCACCACCAAGCCAACCGTTATCACCTGCTTCCAAACGCCGCTTATCAGCTAGTGGTATAGGAAAAAGTCTGAAACCACCTTCAAAAATACCTAAGACGATTTCTGTAACCAAGTCTCGCAATAAAGATTATAAGGTAATCACGGCTGAGGATGGTATAACCCAATACACTGTAACTGCAGAAATGAGTATAGATGAAGTTGCGAACATATTAGAAGAACGCGACATGGAAAGTACTACTGTTACATACATACCTCCACCCACAATTTTAAGTGAGCATTGTAACATACGTACATACCTACAACAATTATCAAAGAAATGCTAGCAAACGCAAGCATACATATTTTCATCATTTTTCAATGAACATACATACCTACATCATTTTCATTAAATTATAATTCCACTCGTTACTGACCTTCCCCAATTACTTAACAAGTTGAGGAAATAACTAAGGTAGATTGAGTGACGCAATACCCTGCGCGCAAGAATTCGCACGTTGTAATACGATAACCTTGCGCCAGCGGTAGAACCCAGGTGACCAAATGATGGTTCACGATTTGTGTATGAAAAAAATGATATTTATGTAGGTATGTATGTAAATCATGAATATCACGATGAACAAACAACAAGCGATTAGCGTTTGTCGAGATTTATGTATGTACGTATGTAAAAACAAATGCGATAAAGTACTGACGAAACGCTCAGTACGATTCTAGTCAGAGAAAAATATATGTATGTATGTACGGAAGCGACGAGTGCCGCGATTTATTTATAAACAGAAATAAATGAAGTGCAAATGACCTAACACTTTGTACTGTTATATACAAAATGTTTGGTCGGAAGTATTTCATTTATTTCCGTATTAATAAGATTACTCTGTATAAATAAGGTAAGAAATTGTAAAAGAAAGGAGTCGAGTAAAATAAAGAAGTCGAGAGCAGTCGATTTGAATAAGTGTACAGTAAACAGTTCGTTTGAATTAGGAGTTGTGCTTTAAACAAGCTACTCCATAATAATACTAGGAGTTGTGCTTTAAACAAGCTACTCCACAATAACACTAGGAGTTGTGCTTTAACAAGCTACTCCACGCATCTACTCTCACATTAGAGTTACGACAGTCGCTGCTGGGAAAAACAAAGGCAAAAAAAAATTAAGTCAAACGGTTTCTCCACAAAGAAACCACAGCAAAGTTTAAGTAGGATAAATTCTTACATAACAATTGGCGCAGCCGGTAGGATCAAGGAAGTTAATTCAATATACTTGAAAAACCTTGATCCTCGAACCCACATAGAAGTGAAACAAAAACTAGCGTCAAAAGCATGACGTTAGGGCACTTCTGACTTAATTTGTTTGTTCCTGATTTAATTCCAACAACTACTACAAGAAATAAAGGGAATATACTTCTAAGGAAATTTATCGGCTCAGATCTTAAGAAGACGTAAAATCCACATTTTGGACAGACATCAAAGCATTGCTGAAACTACATACATCAAGCACTAAGTAAGTTTCAATCTAAATTCAGCGATTGGCAGAGCTTCAATATTACTCATCTCCCAAAAATACTTTAAATAAACTACTTAGTATAAAACACACATCAAAGAATGTCAGTGTAATACATCTTCAATCAGACTTCTGTTATTAACATATATTCAAGCATATATATATATGTACATAAAAATTAGTTAAACTATCGTTTTTTCGAGAGAATTCTGCACATATTCCGTCAAACTTGTTCTTTTTTTTTCAAGATTATTCATATACATACGTATATACAAAACTAGTCAAGACTACCTCCTTTTCGAGAAAAGTCTGCTTTCATGCCTAAAACTGGCCGTAGTTCTTCATGCTCTACCTTTGAGACGGTAATAAATTCATTATCATTTGATAATACCAGTCCTCCAGATAGCCCAAGTGTAGAGTGTAATTCATCCCAAAGTCGACCTTCCGTAAACTGGTATCGTGAGCATCGCTCAGGTAAACGTTTCAGAAGGCACAGCCTAATTAATTTTCTAGTAAGAAGAAATAGCTTAAACGCCCTAATCACAAAAAAATCATTAACCTCGCCTACTTCTAATAACGCTCCAGATATTCCCCAGAGAAAGCAACCAAACCAACCAGCCAAAATGCCAGTGAATTATGAGAAAGTAGTTAAACTTACTGCACAAATGGTGCCTTTGTTCTCTGGAGAAATTAATTCTCAAACCCTCACAGAATTGCAAACGTTCCTAGGCTGTTGTAAACAAGTACGACAATGTCTAGCGGAGGAGGAAAAGGCAGCCTTCATGCAAATTTTCCCAACAAGATTGAGAGGAAATGCATATCAATTAATAGCGTCCAGTACACTCACGACATTTGAAGAAGTTGAGCAGTTGCTTTATCGGACTTACTTACCTCGTGAAACATATCATGAGTTAATTAACAAACTAATCACTTGCCGACAATATCCCCAAGAATCGTTTAATACATTTACTACTAGACTAAAAAGACTTTTAGTACAATGTAACGAGGCAGCACAAAGCAAATACGGTGCTGAAAATTTTAATATAGTAAAGCAACAGATAGAGGACTTTGCAATGGCTTCCGTAAAGAGTGGTGCAAATAACCCCCATCTAAGCGCCTATCTGTTGACAATAAATGAAAGCTCGTTAGAGATTCTCATTCAAAAAACATTAGATATGGAAAGGTTACAACAGGGTCTCTTTTTCATTCCACAACCAATAAACTACTTACCTCAGCATACAAATTCTTTTCAAACGGACCATTTCTTTAGACCAAATACCTCGACTTTTACTAATGCTTATGGTTATCCCATACACGAAAATTTAAACTCCTCTATATATCCCTACACAACTGATACAGGAAAACCTAATATAAAAACTGAGTGTGGTATACCTCCAAATCTGGAGTCATTAAAGGTACCTTCAGTATCCTTTAATACTGACAAAAATCAAACAAATAATTGGTGCTTTACTCAAGCTAGTAAGGCAAGAGAATCCTTAAGAAGTCCACCTCCATTCCAGAACTCTTCTTCTCAATATCCAGACAAGAAACCATACGAAGAGCAAAAATTACTTTTAGGTAGGATCACCTGCAGTTATTGCAAATACAAGGGACATACGTATGATGATTGTTTAAAACGTAAAAATACTCCCTTCTGTATTAACTGCAGAACAAAGGGGCATGATGCCCAATATTGTAAACAAAATGTCAAAGCGCCACGGAATCACTTAAATAGTAACAACAACACTCAGTGGGGCAATCCAAATCACGAACAAAGATTTAATGTTCAAGAGATGTGTAAGTTTTGTGGAAGAAGAGGTCATACAGTACCCACTTGTCAACAGAAGCAACGATGGGAAGCTACAAAATCGGAAAACGGCACACTGTCGACCGAAAAATCCCCGGCTCGACATTAAATAAAACTGCGCAAATTACTTCAGGGTCCTATCAAACAAAAAAACAATCAAATAGAGAAAATGTACCAGTGGTAGACTTACCACTGGACATAAGCAAAAACACAGCCGTTCGGCTGATAGTAGACACTGGAGCTGAAGTAAGCATCATAAAAAAGGAAGCATTAGATAACCCAGAACATATAGAACGAAGCCAAAAGGTGACTTTGAAGACTCCATTTGGAGAAGGAGAAACATTGGGAAACTGCCAAGGCAACTTTTTATTAAGCCGCAGTGTCCCATGCAAACTCCAGGTAGTAGAAAACATTGCCCAAATCTCCCACGATGGGCTGCTAGGCAATGATTTTCTTGCAAAAAATTGTAATATGGAAGGGCCTAATAAATTACTCCGGTTCCCTCGCACGGAAACCAACCCTATTGAATTCACGGTACCTCTCGAAACATCCCTAGAAGATGGAGAGGAAATACCAAGTGATCAATTGGAGGAGCAATTTAAATCACGGGCACCAGATAACAAAAATGCCTTACCTCCAATGGAAGAAACTCTGAACACCTCAAAAAAAGATGAAAGTAGGCAATATGACGTAGTACTTCAGCGATCCAATAGAATACCTCCTCGATCTCAAATTGTACTGAGCATACCATTACAATTGGACCAAGAAATGATCTGTATGTCTCAAGAGATCCAAGAAGGAGTATTTGTCGCAAATTGCCTAGTTAGTCCTAATAAAAGCTTTATACCATTATCTGTTCTAAACATAAACATAGAACCAGTATTCCTAAGAAGACTAAAGCTTACTCTAGTTCCAAGTAGTCATTACAATATTAAACTTCTCAGTATACCTTTGGACGACATAAATACCCAAAGTAATCAGAAAGAAGGTGATCCACCTTCCCCTCGAACACATAACAAAACAGAATACAACTTCAAAGGTGATAAGACAAATTTCAACTCCAATCCATATTCAATAAACGTAAACCATATTAAAAGCTATAACCCAGACAGACTTGTGGCTTTACGTAAAGAATTACTGTTGGATGAAAATTTAAATCACGAAGAAGAAAAATCAATTCTTGAGTTATGCTATAAGTATAACGATCTTTTTTATCTAAAGGGAGATAAACTAACAAGCACTAATACCATAAAGCATACCATCCCCATTTTGCACAATCAGCCACCAATAAACCAAAAGATGTATAGACTTCCAGAAACGCACCGGGCTGTAATAAATGAACAGATCAAGGATATGTTAGAGAATGACATAATCCAAATAAGCAAAAGCCCATGGAATTCTCCGTTACTTGTAGTCCCCAAGAAAGCTGGGCCTGACGGCAATAAACGTTGGCGCGTAGTAGTAGATTTCCGTAAAGTCAACGAGAAATCTATAGGGGATGCCTTTCCACTACCCAGGATAGAGGATATACTGGATCAACTTGGGCATTCACGGTATTTTACTACTCTTGACCTTGCAAGCGGATACCATCAAGTACTGGTTGACCCAAGGGATAGACCAAAAACTGCATTTAGTACCGCTTACGGGCATTATGAATTTAAGAGAATGCCATTTGGGTTGAAAGGCGCACCTGCGACTTTTCAACGCCTGATGAATTACATTCTAATGGGTCTCCAAGGATTAGAATGCTTTGTCTATCTCGATGATATTGTAATATATGGAAAAAATTTACAAGATCATAACGAGAAACTGGCTAAGGTATTCGACAGACTTCGAGCCCATAATCTTAAATTACAACCCGAAAAGTGTCAGTTCCTTCGCCGAGAAGTAATCTACCTTGGACACAAATGCTCAAACGAAGGAGCACTTCCAGATCCCGGTAAAACAAGTTGCGTTCAAAATTTTCCTCAACCCCGAACTGTGAGACAAACCCAAAATCGTTTCTGGGATTGGCAAACTACTATCGCAAGTTTATCCCTAATTTCTCAAAGATAGTCAGGCCATTAACAAATCTATTACGGAAAGACGTCAAATTTAATTGGACTCAAAAGTGCCAAGACTCTTTCAATGAAATTAAAAATTCCCTTATAAATCCGCCTCTACTCAAGTATCCAGATTTTACCCAACCTTTTAATCTAACAACAGATGCTAGTAACGAGGCATTGGGAGCTGTTTTATCACAAGGGGCAATAGGTAAAGACAGGCCAATAGCGTATGCAAGTAGAAGTTTAAATAAGGCGGAACAAAGATACTCCACAATAGAAAAAGAGTTGCTCGCTATTGTGTGGGCCGCCAGGAACTTATTTACAAGGTAGAGCTTTTACGGTTTACACAGACCACAAGCCCTTGAAAGGCGTATTCAATGTGAAAGACCCGACATCGAGATTAGTCAGGTTTCACCATAAACTCTCAGAGTTTGATTATAAAATTGAATATAAGCCTGGAAAATATAACACTAATGCAGACGCGCTTAGTCGAATACCTGCCGAGCTAAACCAGGCAAACCCCAATTCGTTCATTGTGGAAGCTCAGGTACATCACCGAGCCGATTCCGACATCGACGAAAATGATTCTAGTTCTCCAACACCCTCAAAGCCTAAACAAAAACATTGTCATGCTGTTACGAGAGCTCAAATAAGGGAGGCACAAAATGATATTGAAGAAGAAAATCAAAACCCAAAAACTCCCAATATAGTTCAAAATCATCCACGGAACCTCCAAAATGAATTAGTCGAAATTGACTCAACTGATAGCAGCAGATCCGAAAGCAGTGCATCTGAACACGGCGAATTACTTTGGAACCAAAATCTAATAAATTCCCAGCATACATTACCGGAAAATATCTCAGACCCTGAAGAAATCGGGACAATTTTAAAAGACTATCATGACTCCGCGTGTGGTGGTCACCAAGGAGTAATGAAAACTTATAAAAAAATAAAGAAAAAATATAAGTGGAGAAATATGCTCAGTTCCATCAGGAAATATATTCGAAAGTGCCCTAAATGCCAAAAAATGAAGGCTAGCCCGGAATACCGTATGCCGATGATAATCACAGATACTGCCCTAATGCCCTTTGAGAAAATCTATTTAGATATAGTAGGACCACTAGAAGAAACCCACTCAGGAAACAAGTATATATTGACATTCCAAGACAATCTTACGAAATTCGTAGATTGTTATGCCATGCCGAATGGCGAAGCAGAAACGGTAGCAGGAATATTCTTCGATGAGATAATTACTCGTTATCGCATTCCTAAAAAGGTAGTAACTGACCAGGGATCTAACTTTTTAAGCGATCTTTTCAAAAGTGTCTGTAAACTTCTAAAAATCAAAAAATTACAGACTTCCGCTTATCATCCGCAATCCAATGGCGCACTTGAACGAACCCACAGACCTCTAGTGGAGTATTTAAGAGCTATTGTGTCCGAAAATCCAAAGGCTTGGGATCGAGTCCTGAGAACCGCGGCTTTTGTATACAATAACAGCCCACATGAAGGCACTAAGCTCACGCCAATGGACTGTCTGTTCGGATTCACAGCAGATGTTCCCTCTAATCTTAAAAGAGAGCCAGAGCCCATTTATAACCACGAGAGTTACTATCACCTTCTTAGGTACAAAATACAAAAGGCATATGCTATCGCCCGAAAAAATTTGCTGAAAGCCAAGGAAAAGTCGAAAGCGTACTATGATAGGAACTCACGTCCGGTAACTTTCAAAGCAGGAGATAAAGTATTGCTAAAAAATCCCGCTAAAAAACACAAGCTTTCCCAGATATGGCTAGGACCATATCTCGTGGTACAAGCTTTTACGCCTGTTAACACAATCATACAAATCGGTAAAAGAAGAGTAACCGTACATAATAATAGATTGAAACCATTTCACGAATAATGGCTAATCTTCCAGGAAGGGATTACAATTGCATTTAAGATAAAAAAAAGGGTAAGGGAAAAATTTTGTTTAAGAAAAAGAGAGAATAATCAAACAAATCATTTTATTTTTATAATAACAAAAAAAAAAAATTTATTTTTTATTTGCAATCAAACACCGTGCTACCCAGCCTACACAGGCAAGTAACAAAGTAAGTTTAACAACAAGAGAACCGCCTCCACCCCCTCCTCTTCCGAAATCATTAATTCATGTTGAGCAGAATCCAATTACACGTACCCGTCATCTACAGGTAGTTTACCTATTTTAAACATAATAGAAATTTGAAAACAAGATTGAAGATGTAAAACGTAATACACAAAAAAAATGTATTTATAAACACATATGTACTATATATGCATTAGAAGTAACATACCTATTTATAGATAAATCTAAGAAAGAAAAAATAGGTATAAACAGATATAAAATTTTTTTTTTAAGAATTTGAAAACATATTATAAACACATATAAAAGAAAAAATATGCATAAACACATAAAAGAAGAGATATGTATAATCACACGTAAAATTTTTTTTATAAAAAGTATGTATAAACACATATAAAGAATCTAAAAACGTATGCATAAACACACATAAAGAATTTGAAAACATATGTATAAACACATATAAATAATTTTTAAGTAAATAAATGAAAACATATGTATAAACACATATAAAAGAAAAAATATGTATAATCACATGTAAAAATTTTTTTTAAAAAAAAAAAAAGTATTAAAAGTATTAAGTAAATTATATATACACACATATATAAAGAGTCAAACAGCCATAAGTATAAATGTATATATGTAGGAATTACAAAAAAGAAATATATATACAGTATGCACATGTAATAAAAATGCACATAACATAGCAGTAATACTAATAATCTAGAAAAATAACGGTTATAAATTTGTAAACCGATAAGTCAATTATTGTACCGGCACCCGGCGTTATGTATATACATGCATATAAAAACAATAAATTTCTCGAAAATTATCGAACAATTGAACCATATTCTAATGCGTTATTCCTCTTCTAAGAATAACACATATTTTTTAAAAAGGGGGAGATTTGTTACATACATACCTCCACCCACAATTTTAAGTGAGCATTGTAACATACGTACATACCTACAACAATTATCAAAGAAATGCTAGCAAACGCAAGCATACATATTTTCATCATTTTTCAATGAACATACATACCTACATCATTTTCATTAAATTATAATTCCACTCGTTACTGACCTTCCCCAATTACTTAACAAGTTGAGGAAATAACTAAGGTAGATTGAGTGACGCAATACCCTGCGCGCAAGAATTCGCACGTTGTAATACGATAACCTTGCGCCAGCGGTAGAACCCAGGTGACCAAATGATGGTTCACGATTTGTGTATGAAAAAAATGATATTTATGTAGGTATGTATGTAAATCATGAATATCACGATGAACAAACAACAAGCGATTAGCGTTTGTCGAGATTTATGTATGTACGTATGTAAAAACAAATGCGATAAAGTACTGACGAAACGCTCAGTACGATTCTAGTCAGAGAAAAATATATGTATGTATGTACGGAAGCGACGAGTGCCGCGATTTATTTATAAACAGAAATAAATGAAGTGCAAATGACCTAACACTTTGTACTGTTATATACAAAATGTTTGGTCGGAAGTATTTCATTTATTTCCGTATTAATAAGATTACTCTGTATAAATAAGGTAAGAAATTGTAAAAGAAAGGAGTCGAGTAAAATAAAGAAGTCGAGAGCAGTCGATTTGAATAAGTGTAAACAGTAAACAGTAAACAGTTCGTTTGAATTAGGAGTTGTGCTTTAAACAAGCTACTCCATAATAATACTAGGAGTTGTGCTTTAAACAAGCTACTCCATAATAACACTAGGAGTTGTGCTTAAACAAGCTACTCCATAATAATACTAGGAGTTGTGCTTTAAACAAGCTACTCCATAATAACACTAGGAGTTGTGCTTTAACAAGCTACTCCACGCATCTACTCTCACATTAGAGTTACGACAGTCGCTGCTGGGAAAAACAAAGGCAAAAACAAAAAATTAAGTCAAACGGTTTCTCCACAAAGAAACCACAGCAAAGTTTAAGTAGGATAAATACTTACATAACACTACAGGTGACAAAGGTAGAAAACCATCCAAAAATCAATCTATATTAAGGCCGTCTCTGCTAGTTCCGAGCCAATATATGCTTTCGTTGCCAGTTAAGAAAGTTGTACGACAAAGTGATCGCCTAAAAAACGCTGCAAAAGCTAGAAGTGCCAGAGTACCAGCAATTACTTGGGAAAGTCTGTAATAATAATAAGCAGCAATTCTGAAGTGTACCGAACGTTGATTGGGAAAGAATTTAAAAATGCCTGTAGATATAAAAGGTAAGGACTTTTACGTATGCCTTTTAAGTAACAATTCCATGCAGTTTTATCCCGAAAATACGCTATCAGCTTTTACAAATGCACTACCTAGACTAGAGGATGCAAGTTTACTGATGACAGGTATGTTGGTATAACTGAAATTTCAATGCCATACCATGCCATAAACGGAGGAGTCAAGCGAAATACAACTGAAGAAGTAAGTCAGAGCAATGTTAAAAGGGTAAGGCGTGATGCGTCTGATCCGTTGAAAGAAGTCAAATCACTTAGCATCAAAATAAATGATGAAACCGTTAAACTTGAGTGGACTAAAGAGAATCTTGAGCAAGCTAGTTACAGAGCAGGACAAGTAAATTTTTCTGCATTCCTGCTAACATTTTATAACGCCATTTCACCATAATGGTATACCATATACTTGGATGATGTTAAGAGGAAGATGTGGGATCGGTTAGAGGCTGACTTTTTTGATGGCGTTATACCTGAAGTAAGGTACAAACAGGATACAGACGAGTTTACATTACACATATATCAGGGTAAGAGGGCTTCAGAAAATGTTGTTTTAAAATATAAAAACTATGAGTCAGTTGAAGCCTTTGTTGATGACGTATTTGGACAGATTGCTATACAGAAGAAAAAGTATGCTATCATACAAGATTCGATAGACAATTATACACATTCAGCGCTTAGCATCAAAAGAGCTCGTGAGACAGAAAAAAATACTGGTGGCAAAAGGGTACATGATGTATTTGAACTGCGGTTGGAAGATTTGGGAGTCACAATCAAAATAAAAAAAAACCACTACCATCACATCTTAATGTCAGAGATCTTATTACGTTTTTTATATCAAATGTACACTTTGACGATCAAAATCTTAGTGAACAAGAAAAACAAAAGACAATTATTCAAATTAAGGATACGATTTTTAACATCTTGAATAGATTGAATAAAGATTCGATTTTTGCTAAACCGTCCGAACAGCGAAAAATTATTAAAGGTATCAATATTCTGGATGTTCCATACGAAAAGCAAAGTTCCGGTGAATATTTAACTACACCAGTGTCTATTGATACTAATATAGACAACCTGTCCACCTTCTTTACCGATGTATTTCTCCGAACACCTGAAAATAAGCGTGAACTTGACGCCATATTGGCAGAAATAAAAGAATCTTTTAATACGGCAGGATTACGTCAGGAGCATATGTCAATAATAGACACACTTAATAGACTGGAAAGATCAGTTACGGATTTGGTACTAAGACTACCGCAAGACTCTCAGCAGACAGCAAAAGACTGTTATGAAAAATATATAATTTACGTCTACACTGATATTATACAGCTCAAAGTTATAGGTGATCAGTTAGTACGATACTTAGGTGTAATACATTTAAAAGAATGTGCAAACATAATAAGATTTCAACACATAGATTACTGTCCTATTGAAAAAACTTTTATCGAAAGTATTTCTATAAAAATAACTAGTCAGCAAGGGGAGTTAATTGATTTCAAGCCAGGCTATATTCCGACATATATAATGCTCCATTTTAAAAGAAAATAGCTATAAATACTCATACAACAGCCAATTTAAGATAGTGCGAAGTTAAGAGCATTTTGTATAACTTCGAAAATGAACACATATTATACTAAATATTATTCAGTTCAAAGTGGCGGGGCCTTAGCGGATATTGGAGAATTATATCGATCTCCTCTTATCTACCAGCGTGGAAGAGGAATTGGTAGTTTTTTCAGCGGACTATTACGATATTTACAGCCCTTGGTTACATCTGGGGCAAAGGCTTTGAAGCAACAAGCAATTAAAACAGGAAAACTTATTTTAGAAGAAGCAGGTAGTAAACTTATATCAGATATTTTAAAAGAACAGGGTAAAGCGGCTGTCGAAGAACTATCACAGAAAGGTATAAATAAGCTGTTTGAAGGCATGGGTGGTGCAGGAAGAAGCAATCGCATGCTTATAAAAAGGCGCAACCCTTTTACAGCTTTACATTTAGCTCCAGCTTCTAAACGTAAAAAGCGTTCGGGATCAAAAAAGTCCACTAAAAGAGGTTTAAAAACAAAAAAAGGCAGCTAAAAGAGCATCTATTAAAGGCAGACGTAAGACACAGACAAAAAGGACAGCTAAAAGAGCATCTATTAAAGGTAGACGTAAGATACGTAAACGTGTGTTAGATATTTTTGATAAATAGACAACATGCATTCATACAAAGAATGCATGAAATCTGAGTTAGAGCTTTTCTCTACACCACCTGTGCGGAAAGTAGCATCTTAAAAACTGAAGAGGTATCTTATAAACCTATAGCTTCTCTAGATAACTCGTCGGTGCTGGAATTTGTATCACTAGGGCATGGTGACACATATCGAGACTTATCAAGTAAATACCTTCGTTTAAAACTACAGTTGGTTAAAATTAAGGATGGAAAAGAAGAATTTTACACAGGTGAAGATATCGAAATAACTAGACCAGATAAGACTAAAGACACTGTTCGTGATGAAGGCCCCGGCCTTGTAAATAACATACTCCATTCACTTTTCCGGCAATGTACAATTTACCTAAATGGAAAACCCCTAGCTCAAACTGATAACAATTACAACTATAGAGCCTATATTGAGAATTTATTAAATTATGGAAAAGATGCCGCTTCAACACATTTGGAATCGGTTGGCTGGTATCTCGATCAAAATAATATGGAGGTAGCTGTGAAATCCTGAGCTAAATGAAGGTTATTTGGCAAGACAAAAGCTGTTTGATAAAAGTAATGTTGTTCAGCTAATGGGAAAGATTCACGGCGATATGTTTAATCAAGATAAATTATTAATGAACGGTGTTGATTTACGGGTAGTTTTATCACTCGAAAAACCCGAATTTTACCTTTGGTCAAAAGATGATGACAATTCCCCACGAGTTAAGATAGAGAAGCAACTATGTATATGAACCATGTAACTATTAATCCTAACATCTTGCTGGCTCATGAAGCTGTTGTCCAACGGTATATATCCGTATAAACGAGTTGAAGTTAAGACGTATACAATACCCGCAAATACATTTACACTATCCTTGGACAATGTGGTTATAGGGCAATTGCCAAATCTACTAGTATTTGGTATGGTTGACAACGATGCATATACCGGAAAACGAACAAAAAATTGTTACAACTTCAAGCACAACAACCTCATTAGGTTTAACATATCGGTGAACGGGGTACAGGTGCCGAATCAGCCTGTAGAATTTGATTATTCAAAAGAAAATCCTGCTAGCACTCGAGGATATATCACATTGTTTAAAGGAACCGGTATACATTAATTCGACAAAGGACACCAAATTTCAAAAAAATTCTTTCATAAGGAGTGTTTTTTACTTGCTTTTGATTTAACGACAGATCTCTCGTATAATTCAACATATGGAAATCTATTGAATCAGGGAACTATGAGAATTGAAGGAAGATTTAAGGAAGCACTAAAAACAACAGTGACATGTATTGTATATGCAGAATATGACTGCAGCCTTGATATAGGTAAAGATAAAAATGTATACACCAGCTTCTAAAAACCCATATAAGGCTGGTTAACTGATCTTCGAACTTAATTTCACTCAAGACTCCTAATATGTAACCTATAATGAGCTACTGTTTAGTAAATGTGGAGTTCTTTTCCGGAGGACACTTCACCTTTTTAAAAAGAGTTTCTTTTGCGGGATTCGCTGCGCAAAATAAGTCTTTTGCGAAAGAAATAATTTTCAAGTAACCTACAACTAGTACAGGATGTACTGAACAAATAAGTAAATTTGGTAATCTCGAACTTAAACGTATGGACGAAGATCTTATAAAAACTATCAAAATTTACCACAATATTTGTTCGTGGAGCTGCAATCAGAGAATTTATAAATAATTACGCAACTCACACCAAGATCATTGACGTGGAAACCATCATTTGTTCTGAACAAGAATGAACACGATTGAGCTTGCAAATGTACTAACAAGCAATCGCATGACAAACAAGTTTTTTAGAGGCATCTTTCCATGCAACCAATTACCACAGAAAATAAGAAAACCTGCATGTGTAATAGCTAATACGGATCCTGCAAATAAAGGTTGAACTCATTGGGTAGCCTTTTATTTCCCAAAACAAGGCCCCGCAGAGTACTTTGACTTATTTGGAAAGTATCCCGCAAACAGGCTTTTTCGAAAATTTTTATTAGCTAATTCAAGCTCTTTTAGTAATAATAAAAAACGATTGTAAGGCCAATTTTCATCAACCTGCGGACATTATTGTTGTGTATTTCTATATTCTCGCTGCAGAGGACGAAGTTTTCAGACCATTTTAAAACAATTTGATTCGAACAATCTAAGTTTAAATGATAGCAAAATTGTTAATTTATACCACAGTATATATTTAAAAAAAAATCGTGCACAACCTGGAGGGGTTTTTTGTAGCCAAACATGCAAAGCTGAGATCAAAGCTATAAAAACCTGAATTCTAGGCGGAAAAATGGAAAAGGCACTTCCAACAAGCTCATAAATTTAGATTAAATGATAATAAAGTTGTGAATTTATATCGCAAAATATACTTGAAAAAATGTTTAAAATCTGGAGGGGGTAACTATCCATGTACATCGGAAAATAAGAGTATAGATACGAGGCGACGGTGATGCACATTTAATGTTGAACTATAAGTCTACCCATCAAAATGGAACAGACACCTAAAGTTAAAAAGTCTACAAAGGTACATACGTGCAAAAAGAGTGTGTGCAGAAGAGTTTAAAGTGATGGACACAAAATCCAAAAAGCAAAAAGCTAAGCCGATACGGAGAGAAGGTAGAAACGATTCAGAGGCCCCGGGCGAAGATCTTTTGTTAAACTACACTTATCATCTGGATCATCATCATAATAAGAAGGTTGTCCTCGGATTTGATCCGACCTCGTTTGAAGTAAAAATAGTCTTTCATCGTCATGGTTTTGAACCTGTGTCAACATTTTACTCTGGGTGGCTGGAAGTTTATAAACATCTAACCAAACTAAAGGACGAGGTTATTCCAGACATGTTCCCGCCAAACCAGGACGAGCTTCAGACGAAATACACAATTCCCGTTGGTACACGCAATATTCAGCTCACCCTGAATGAGCTCTATAAATTAATTGATATGCTGAGTTTCTTCAAGGTTGTTGTTTATTAAGCGACCGATTCTTTTATCAGCCGCTGTGGATGTTGATTTGTCAGGGTACAATACCGTGACACTGATGAAAGTGATGCTTAGGTACAATACCTATGCATCCAGCTAAAATGATGTATGGAGAAGAAAATAAAAACGCACTTTTCAATTTGACTTATTTTTCACTTCTGCCCCATCGGGGTTCAGTTTATTGTTTATATAGATTATACAGCCATCGCACAGGTATGATGACCATATTCCCACACTCAAAATCGAGTTGGGAACAAAACAGGAAATTATATAATATTTTTATGTTTTTAATTCACATTTTTATTTACGAGCACAAATTTTCACCTGCGTAAGCATTTGTTGTTTTTAATGCAGAAATTTTCACACCGCGAGTCGGGCGGCTCCGGTAACAAAAGCTTTTGCAGGTAAAAATTGTGTGCTCGTAATTAGATCTATGGAAAAACAATGTTTCAGCAGAATTTTATTATTTTGTGTGAATTACTTATGTTTGACTATCGTAAATATTTTAAATTATGAATATTGTATGATTTCTTTAAATGTGTCTCCGGCTATCGATGATGAGTCTAAACATCCTCCCCCTCGTTGGACTATTAGTTCAACCATCGTCTTCGTTTATGCTGACCGTAAACATCTGAGGGGTTGTTTGACGCGGTCTCGGAGTTGGTCTATTTACTTTATGGCGGTTGAGTCTTTTCTTCACATATCTGTATGATATGCTGACACCAATACTGGTTCCCAGAATTAGGGCTATGTATCCTAAGGCGAATTGATGAATATCTGTTGATTTTAAGTCCTTTGGTAGCTTTTGGGTCTCCTTTAGTTCGGTGATCCTTTGCTGTAATTGGGTAAATTCGGCCTGATGATTTTGAAATTGAATTGGTGTGTAGGATAGGTCCGCCAGTTGATCTGATGACATGAAATCCGTGAGATTTACAGTTGGCATGAATGAGGCTCGAAGTGTGCTGGGGTAGACATTGTGCGATTGGAGAGTAACAAGTTCTTGCTTCACTGCACAGTTGGCTTGAATTTTCAAAATTCCGGAACCTTCCAGGATTTGTTGAATTACATCTGTTCCACAGACTACGTTTATAGTGGTTTTATCCTTCATTGCGTAAATCCATTGATTTGGATTATATAGTTGAATCCACTTGGGGATATTTTCAGCATTCATTGTTCGACAACTAGGTGATGGTGGCAGATGATTCATGAAGCTCATTTCGCAGGATGTGATATTTGCCCCCTTTCGGTAGATTGGATGTTTCTGTTTGCATATGTGGGAAGCTTCGCCAAAACATACGCAAGTGTTCAGCTCTTGTTCGCTGAGTGGGTAGTATTGATCGCGGTGCAAGTTAACTACCATGAAATCAGTTGAACGCTTGATAGCCACAATGGTGTTGTTTATTGCTACGGGAACGGGAATGATGCGGAATAATTCGAATTCTTCAAATGCGAACAACGGTAATTTTATTCTAAATATAGCATATCTTGAAGTCATCCGGCCTTCTACTGTCATCAGGCTATAGAGTTTAAGCAGATTGTCACGTTGTCCAGGTAACCTGAGGCTGGATGGCAAGTGATCTTTTACCGTAGTCAAAGCTTCCTTTAATTGCTTCGGAGTGAGAAGTTGAGGGTTGATTTTTCCGTGGTGGGTATCCATCAATACATCAACAATGGCATTCTGTGCGTATCGAAAGCTTGAAGACATTAAAGTTATCTGTAAAGCTAGTGATGTGAACAGCTCGGATAATTTCTGCTGATGTAGCGCTTCGGTAATATTGTGGACATAGTTTGTTATTTGATCAAGATGAGCGTCTACTTCTTTAAATTGATTTTGGATACGGTCCTCATCTCTTTTCAGTATATTTGTAGTTGATTCAATTATGGAAGTCTGATTTTTGACTAAATTTAACAGATGTTCTTCATTAATTCTGACCTTGTCAATAGTGAGAGCCATTTTTTCCGCATATTCGGAGTCGAGTACCCCGAACAGAGAGCTAGCCAAATTACCCACAATATTTAACGGTGCTCGTGCAATTCTATTCCGAGGTGTTGCGACTAGTAGCTCATTGCTGTTGCCAAGCTCCTCCTGTAGTAGTGTCGCCTGCCTTGTGATCACCGAGCAGTAGGTTTTGTCTACTAAACGGTCGCATGTGGTATGTAGCTTATGAATGCCGCCTTTTATAGATTGGTACTCCTTCCAATAGCCTTTCATGTCATAGTATACGACTAGGTCCCACTCATTGGAGATTAGATGGGTTGATCCTAGACTCTCGAAGTAGATTCCCGGCTGCGATACGAATGGTATTATTTCTACTGGTGGACTTCCAAGTATGGGCATAATAAGGCATGTTAGTAAAAATGCGCTCAATGCTGAGCTTTGAGATGATCGTCTTTTTTTGGCAGGAGTGGACTCAGGATGCTGATCTCTCTCACTGTCTCTTGACGGTCTTGATGGTTCTTCCGTACACGGGTTCGATTGTTGATTATCCTCAGTGTCTATTGGTAGTGGTGCTAGTTTGTGTATTGGCCTTCTCATGATTCCAGACGTAGTTTTAACATCAGCAACTCGCACAAGGCCGTCATTTCCCTTGACAATCTGAGTAATTCGTCCGATCTGCCATTTGAGAGGTGGCAAATTGTCTTCTTTTACGAGCACCATCATTCCGGGATGAGCATTCTGGGATGGCCGCTTCCACTTATGTCTGTGTTGCAAGTCGCATAGGTACTCATTTGACCATCTACGCCAAAATTCCTGTTTAACGTGTGAGACTAGCTTCCATCTTTGCACTAAACTCAATTTATGCTCGCTTGAATGTGGGTCGACGATTGCTGTTAGAGGCTCTCCGATAAGAAAATGTCCTGGTGTTAATGCCGTCAAGTCGTTAGGATCATCTGATAATGGAGTAATTGGCCTCGAGTTTAAAATTGCCTCGATTTCAGTTGCTGCTGTTGACAACTCCTCGTAAGTCAGAGAGGCTGATGATAGCGATTTTTGTAGCAGAGTCTTTGCCGACTTTATTGCAGCTTCCCACAGACCACCAAAATGTGGGGCACGTGGTGGAATAAAATGAAATTCTATTCCTTTTTTGTGACATAATGACGAAATCTTTTCTTGAGCTTCACTGGGATATAATATGTGTTGGAGCTCCTCGATTCGATTTCTTGCTCCCACAAAATTGGTGGCGTTATCACAGTACAAGTCCTTGCAATAACCTCGTCTGGCGATGAAACGTTTAAGTGCGCCAAGAAACCCATCCGTGGTTAAGTCACTGACAACTTCAAGGTGAGTTGCCTTTGTGGCAAAGCAGCAGAATACTGCCAAATAAGTCTTTTGAGGACGTTTTCCCCTTAACTTATAATGTGTCCAAATTGGACCACAGAAGTCTACTCCAGATCTTATGAACGGTCTTGCGGGTTGGACTCGGGCTGAAGGAAGGTTTCCCATGAGCTGGGTCAGTAGCTTAGGTTTCACTCTGTTGCAGCGAATGCAGTTCTGTACAATTGATCTAGCAATTGTCTTTCCCTTGACTGGCCAGTACCTTTGTCGGGTGATAGCAAGTAGTGTTTGTGGACCAGCATGTAGATTGTTGATGTGGATGTCGGTCATTATTAACTTCGTTAAATGATGAGAATAAGGCAGGAGCATAGGATGTTTTGCATCGTACGACAAGCTAGAGTGCTCTAATCTGCCCCCTACTCTGATGATTCCGGTTTCGTCGTCAAGAAAAGGAGCTAGGCTACTTAAGGGGCTTCCATTATTAATGGTTCCAGTTTGATTCAATTGCCTCAGGTCTTCTGTGAACCCTTCATGTTGTATTTCCTTCAGAATGATGATGAGTGCTCTGTCCAATTCTTCGATTCTTAAGGAGCCATTGTGTCTCATTTGTCGCTCACGTTGTCTTGCATTATGAGCGAATCTCAGCGTATATCCGATCACCCTTTGGAGCCTTTTGAATGAATTACCATGATTGATGGTACTGATGAATGGTGACCATATGTTGCTTGTAGTGAGTACGACTTTGGACCTTTTTCTCTCTAAATCAACACTCACCTTCGAATATTTGGGGGGCCAATATCCCTCTGATCCATGCAGGAACGGAGGGCCATAGAACCACATACTGCAATTTGCTAATTTTTCTGCAAGCATTCCGCGTGACA
Source organism: Dioctria rufipes (assembly GCA_963924295.1). Taxonomy (NCBI): domain Eukaryota; kingdom Metazoa; phylum Arthropoda; class Insecta; order Diptera; family Asilidae; genus Dioctria; species Dioctria rufipes. The sequence continues at coordinate 110,869,681 of OZ002742.1, read as the reverse complement.
CAATGTCGGCAGGATTATCACTGGACTTAACATGACGCCATTGCTCTATATCCGATAACCTTTGAATGCTGGCAACCCTGTTAGCCACAAAAGTGTTGTAAGATGAAGACTCAGAATAGATCCAAGCAGGCACAATTTCTGAGTCTGTCCAGAAGTATGTTGGTATGTTGTGCAGTCTTAGGTCTCTTGTAACCCGTTGAACTAACTGAGCAGATAATTTTGCGGCACATAATTCCAGCCGAGGAAGTGTTACAGTTTTGATGGGTGCTACCTTGGATCTTGCACATAATAGTCGTACAATTACAACACCATCTTGAGATGTCGACCTGATGTAGATCGCGGAGCCATATGCCTTTTCAGATGAGTCGGAAAAGGCATGGATCTGTGTAGACCGCGGCTGTTGATTTGAAAATACATGTCGCGGAACCTTTATATCATTAAGCGCCTTGAGGCCTTCACGAAATATGAGCCAGTTAGTGTGCATTTCTAGTGGTAAGGCTGTGTCCCAGTCCAGCTTAAGTGTCCACAGCTTTTGTATGAATAATTTTGCAGTCACTGTAACAGGATTTACCAATCCGAGGGGATCAAAAATGTGAGCAGTGTCCGATAACACTGATCGTTTTGTAACCTTTTTACTGTCACTCCATGTTGTGTTTATGGAAAACACATCAGATTTCGGAAGCCAAGTTAAACCGAGAGTCTTTATGTGACCTTCAGTTGCTTCAGTGAAGTCCAGTTGTAGCTCGATATCTTCTGCCGGAATTCCGTGCAGTAATTGCGGGTGGTTCGCGCACCATTTTCGGAGGTTGAAACCTCCTGATTGAAGAAGTTCTTTTAGCTGCCTTTGAATTTCCTTTGCTTAAGATAGACTGTTGGAACCAGTCATCACGTCATCAACATAAAAATCTCTTCTGAGAGTTTCCGATCCTAGTGGGAATCTTGCCTTTTCTGCTTCCGCTAGGGATTCTAAGCACTTTGTTGCTAGGAAAGGAGCAGCTGTCGTCCCGTATGTCACAGTTCGAAGTTTGTAATAATTTACGGGTTTATTTGGATCTTCCCTCCATAAAATGAGCTGGTACATTTGATCTTTATCATCTAAGCAAACTTGCCGATACATTTTCTCTATATCGGCAGTGAAGACGAATCTCGGTAGCCTGAATCGTAACAGAATGGAGAACAATTCGTCCTGGATAGTAGGCCCCTTGTACAAGATGTCGTTGAGTGAAATGTTTGATGACGTTTTCGCAGATGCGTCGAATACTACTCGGAGCTTCGTGGTACTGCTATCCGGTTTTTTGACGCAATGATGTGATAAGAAATAGTGTGGCTTCCTTATTTCAAGAGGATCGACTTGGTCCATGTGGCCTAGCCTGATATATTCCCGAATAAAGTCAATATACTGTGCCTTGAGGATAGGTTGCCTGCCAAGTTTCCGCTCCAATGATAGGAATCTGTTAAGTGCAACGGTTTTTGATTCCCCCAATGCCTTGGGATTCTGTGAGAAGGGCAGCCTTACTATGAACCTTCCATCTTGGGTTCTCTTCATATTTTGATTAAAATGATTTACGCATCGCTGTTCTGAAATTGTTATGTTGTTTTCTTCATATGCTGAATCAATTTCTTCCAACTTCCAGAATTTTTCTATTTGTTGTTCAGTCCTTTCATCCTCGCTACAAATGCCACATGTTAATGTATTTGGGGATTCTGCGTCAACCTTGCCAGATACCACCCATCCAAACACTGTATTCTGTAAGGTTGGCAAGTTGTCTGCCAACCTTATTTGACCAATTGACATGATTTGACAATATATTTCTGCTCCGATCAGAAAATCGACTCGACTTGGTCGGTGGAACTGCGGATCGGCCAATGTCACATTACAGGGAATCGGCCAATCTGTAGTGTCTACTAATTGCGTTGGTTGATGAGAGGTGATCCTGGGTAAAACAAAGGCTTCCAGTCTGCTAGAAAACCCATTTGTTCTTGACTGTAATAGAACATTGACTCGTTTTTGTGTGTGTTGCTTGCTTTGTCCAACACCTTGAATTTGCATGAGCTCAGGCGTTTCGTTTAATCCAAGCTCTTTAACCAATTTCTCTGTCACGAAATTTAGCTGCGATCCGGAGTCGAGAATGGCTCTACACTCCACGGTTTTGCCCTCATGATTAACGAGTTTGATAAGTACAGTGCCCAAGATGACGTAACCTCTCTTTTGGCGAGTACCGTGTATTGACAGTGTGGTTGCATTCTCTTTCAATATATGCACATTCTCTTGAGGCGAATTGACGACTGCTTCTTTGACCTTCAATTGTGTATTTGTGTATGATGGCTGGCTCTTCTTAGGAACTGGAGTTGACACCTTCTCTAGGTGCACCAAAGTGTTATGCATTTTTGAGCACTTAGAACATCCTCTTGAGGTACATTGCGATGCACAATGTCCAGGCTTGAGACAATTCGTGCACAAGTTTGTCTTTCTAAGGAAGGTCAGTCGACGGTATGGCTGTATTCGTAGAAATTCTTGACACGCGAACAGCGGATGATTCCCCTTACAAAGCATACATTGTTGAGTAACCTTGGCGATTGAAGTAAGTGATTTAGCTGAAAGTCTCCCTTGATACTTTTCGGGGCCTCTGGCTTTGCTTCCCAAAGCCTCTAATGATTGAAAACGAGTTTCCAAAAAATCTAGAAACTCCTTTATGGGCTGCAGCTTTTTAGGATGGGACAATGACTGCTCATACAATCCATGAGTGGTTTTATCCAACTTTCTGGTTAACAGATAAAACAGCAAAGGATCCCAGTTGGTGGTATTGATTCCAAGGTTTTCTAGTCCCAACAGGCATTCTTGAGTGGTGTCGTGAAGTGATTTGATTGCAGCTGAACTTTCGGACATTATGGTCTGTTGAGACAGTAGTTTATTCAATAATGCCGTGACTAATAGCCTATGGTTGTCATAGCGGTCTTTTAACATTGTCCAGGCAGCGACGTAATTCTCATCAGACAAGCTTAGATGGCGAACAAGTTTTTCAGCTTCCCCGGTTAAGTGTGATTTCAAATACCACATTTTTTGACAAGCCCCTATGGCTTGATTATGGACCATTTGATTAAAGAGGTCATAGAATTGCCGCCATTTTAAATAGTCCCCATCGAAATTGGGCAAGGTTATCTTTGGTAGCTTCATTATTGAACTAGATAACGTCGCGGTATTCGAAATAGCCGGGGACAACCTGGATAACTTTTCTGAAAGTTGTATTAGAGTTTCTTGTACAAGTTCCTCCAAGTTAAAGTAATCAGCAGAATTAAAACCGTGACTAGTTGGATCATCGGTAAGCTCGCAAATACTTTGATGAAACGTCTCAATTTGATTCCAATAGCGCGTAATAGTTGATGTTTTTGCTTCGCATGCCTGCTTCGAGATGTGCTGATTATCCTCGCTGAGCCTTGTCAAAAGTCGACGCAGAGATTCGATTATTGCTTTCTGCTTCCTTACCATCTTGGCTACCTCTTCTGCTGCATTAATATTATTTTGAGATGGTTGAGATTCAGCATTGTTCTCTTCCCCTGTTTTGTGCACCTCCGTGGCTTGTGTACTGCCACCAGATTCTGGCCATTTCTCTAATCGTTCCACTATTTTTCTTAAGAACGTTAGATATTGTACTTGAACCTTCTCAAAGTAATTTTTAGAGAAGTAGAGATTATCCTTGTTCTCAGCTTGCAATTCGCTGAGTTGATTGTCGTTCTTGACAAACTGGGTCCATTGCTCGTCAAGATTACGCTTATACTTGTTTGTGACTTCAGGAGTTCTACGAGCTATCTTTTCTTTGCCGAAGTTTTCGAAAAGCTGCTGAATGGCTTTTCCTATGTTACCTTGGGTTGCTACTAATTTATCTATTGTAGTAGCTTCTTCATGAAGTTCGGATAATTTCTCCTTAAATTGATTCGAATACCTTTCGAAAATTACTCTTATGGCTTCGTAGTAGTCTTTGGAGAAGTAGGCATGCTGTAGTTGATCTCCATGTTGCTGTCTGATGTCGCTGTCTGTTTCCTCGAAGGAAGCCCAGGCTTCTTCTAGCAACCCTAGCTTCTGCTGGTAATACGCAGAATTCTTGAGACTGGCAGGGTCAATTCTGTAACCTTCGATGATTGCCTGGATTTGCTTTCCAGTTTGCTCTTGTTGAGCGGCCAACTCCTCCATTGTGACGGCAAGTGACTCTATTCTGGATTCAGTACAGTGATGATAACCAACTCGCCTAGATCACGACTCCTTAGTTGAGAGGATTGGACCTTTTGTACAATAATTGTTGATTTTTAGATTTACGTATCACAAGCGTATCGCCTGGATCACGTCTCTTCAGCGTGAAACGATTGAAGCCTTGATGCTATTGAGTGAGCGTATCACAAGCGTATCGCCTGGATCACGTCTCTTCAGCGTGAAACGATTGAAGCCTTGATACTATTGAATGAACGTATCACAAGCGTATCGCCTGGATCACGTCGGGGTCACCGAAATGTTTATTAAGCGACCGATTCTTTTATCAGCCGCTGTGGATGTTGATTTGTCAGGGTACAATACCGTGACACTGATGAAAGTGATGCTTAGGTACAATACCTATGCATCCAGCTAAAATGATGTATGGAGAAGAAAATAAAAACGCACTTTTCAATTTGACTTATTTTTCACTTCTGCCCCATCGGGGTTCAGTTTATTGTTTATATAGATTATACAGCCATCGCACAGGTATGATGACCATATTCCCACACTCAAAATCGAGTTGGGAACAAAACAGGAAATTATATAATATTTTTATGTTTTTAATTCACATTTTTATTTACGAGCACAAATTTTCACCTGCGTAAGCATTTGTTGTTTTTAATGCAGAAATTTTCACACCGCGAGTCGGGCGGCTCCGGTAACAAAAGCTTTTGCAGGTAAAAATTGTGTGCTCGTAATTAGATCTATGGAAAAACAATGTTTCAGCAGAATTTTATTATTTTGTGTGAATTACTTATGTTTGACTATCGTAAATATTTTAAATTATGAATATTGTATGATTTCTTTAAATGTGTCTCCGGCTATCGATGATGAGTCTAAACATGTTCCATAATAATGCAGCCGAAAGTGTAAAAGAATATTATAACAAATATTGCGGAAAGTGTAAAAGTAAAAATTTAATTTTGTTACCTGACGAGGAATTTTTTATACCGTCTAGAACTTCTTATGTACATCTGAATTATTCTAGATTTTTCTTTGAGATACCTTTGTATTGTAGTACCAATATTTTGTTTGATATAATAAACATTTAATAAATTTTTTAAATAAAAACAACTTAAGTTTTTTATTTTAAAAAAGATACATTATTGTGGATCTTACAAGAAAGTTGATAATTTGTAAGCTCACTTAGTCTAGGTTTTCTCCAAGTTCGATGATTTCTGAAGTCGGCGAGTATTTGCTGACAAATGAAGCCTTGATTTCGCCTTTTACATACACTGTTGCATTTTTAAATCTTGAAAACACCTCGGACAAATTGTTGTAGATAATGTCTCCGTCATTCCAATGCAGTCCATTTATATTTTGTACGTCATACTGGATCTATCGCCTTGCCTTTGATGACAAGTCCTGGTATGGGTAGAGAGGCATGAAATGATAAGCATCTGGGATGATCGTTCCAACAGCAAATACGGAAAGTTCTTTAATAAAGTACTGGGCGTTGTTTCCGCACACAAATTGGATGTCCAAAATAAATTTATCCACATTATTTAGCTGTGACTATTTTACAGATTCGAGTCACAAAATAATATCCGTATACCTGATTCCAAGAAGTATGATACTGATAGCTTTGTTAATGCTGCCAATTATGGCCTGTTATGGTCAACTGATACTTTATCTGCGCACCTGTCTAGACTACAATAATCCTTATAACAACATATTTCTTAAATATACCCTGAATTTACATTATATTATTTAATACAACAAATTCTTGACAGTTTTAAAATTCTAAGCCTTTAATTAAAAGTACAGTAAGCTTTTAAACAATCTTTATACTTATTTGCCTAATTTCCGCTTTTTGAACCCGTAGTGGTAAGAAAAGTAATTTTCAGTAACAACACGCTTATCAAAGGTAAATGACAAATGTTTTTATTCTAGTGAAGATACAATAATTCCCGGCCGTCTTCGTTTGAATTTTTTTCTCATTTTTCACGCAGACACGATCTTGAAAACTCTCTTCAGTAACCAGCGATTTTAAACACTCGAAATTGACAATTTTGGAACTTTCGAAATTAATTGTAATACCCTTACAGGACCTTTTTCAGTTTGAATTTTCAGGCTGTATGTCTTCGGCCCGGTGCTTACAAATTCTGAAATAAACGCATTAGCTCCAAAACATTCAACCTTATCCGTTAGGTCAGCCAGCAAGCTGGAAATACCACAAATATTAAGCTATCGGTATCACAATATAAAATATTATCACCTACTTTTTCTAACACTTCGTAAAGTTTAAGTCTAGCAAAAGCAGTTGTGTACGCTGCAATAGGGATATTTACGTGCGGCAGACTGTTAAGGTTTTCTTGAATATATTTCCACGTTACCCACATTGTGTTTTTATTAATTGGATGTAAGGAGCAAATTTCAATTCCTGGAGATTGTATAAAGTCGCAAAACTCTTTAAAGTTATTGAAAACTTTAGTATAACTCCTATCTTCTCTTTGAGCAAATTTACCCCAAAAAGAATTTAGACAAATTTTTGCTGTGTTACGTCTACCAGAATTTTTACGAATTTGATCTTTGTCAAAAATAATGTTTTCTTTTATTTATATGATTTAAGAAAATTATCTTACTCATCTTCAGTTACACATCTACTCCCCCATCCGCTTGCCTCTTGTTTAATTTTTAAGAGGGTGTTGACATAATCTGTAAATAGACCACCGGTCCTTATAACCGGATCATATACAGTATAGTCATATTTCCAGACTTCAAAAATCCTTTTTATTTGATACCCTTTTTTCACTAAAGCTACTTCGGGTATAACCCACACGCCTGTAATTTCCCTTTCTTTTTCATTGTGATAACATGCAGTAATTTTATTTTCATCTGCACATTTTCTACAAGGAGCAAAATATAATTTTAGATTAGTTTTAAAAGGTAGCGCAGGTAAAAAGAAGTTAGAAGATGGGATAACAGAGCACATAATAAAGCCGTGCATTAACAGTATTTCTGATACTGCAGGCATATCACAATTTCGAAATATAGTAGGGTGCCAGATAGGATAAGGTGAAATCTAAATACCTTATTACCTCATATTCTTTTACTTTATGGTATAGTTTAAAAACTTCTGTACGACCACCAAAGGCAGCATTACGTGGATTAAGCGTTAGAGGAGTATTTGCAACGCGGTCATTTAATTTTTGGTCTACATCAGGATTGGCTTTTAAGAATTTTCTGAATTCACATTCCCATATATAATTCAAGTTGTAATCCAATCGTTTAATTGTATCAATTCATTTAAGAGTGCTCTCAAATCTTTGTCTCATAGTCTCGATTTTCTGAGTGGTGTTATTAACCACTTCTTGAATTTTAAAGCAGTCTTTATATCCGTGGTAGAAACAACCAAAGAATTCATAAACCGTATTTGTCTCTGAATTAAACCCATCTACTTGTAATCCGCCTTTTGCTAGCTTCACTTCTCCTTTATTATATGCAGATACAATCTCCAGATTAGTTTTCAGACTTTCCCAAATTAGCCATTTTATGGCAATAAGCGAATGATTTTGAGACTTGTAATATCCATTTTTAGGCATTATACTCAAAATATTATTTTTAAGGTAATTTTTCCGGAAGGCAAGCATGCAGATTGATGCAATAGTTAGAGCTTCTGTAAAAGGATTTAATTGTGTTATATCCAAAAACTCTTGCGTAAATCGAGTGCATTCCAAACGTAAAATACTAACATCGTTTTCACAATATTTTAACATCTCTTTTCTATTGTTAAAAGTGCCCTTAGATACGGTGTTATACCAGTTTGAAAACTTTTTTTTTTCCTTTAGCTTCACCGCGGTGTATCCATATAAGTAGGGTAGCTCCCTATGTAGTCAATATTTTCAGCAATGTTAAAGTAATAAGGGTAATAACCCTTTTCATACGTTGGGAAATTTAAAAAGGGGGAGTGCCAGAAAGTTTAAAGGGTCAATAAATATTAAATTCTCGCACGTCATTTTCATAATTTTAGAGCCATTCATTATAGGCTATATTTTTAAATTTCTATCTAATAGCTCAGAAATAATAAAGTGACCGTCATATCTCTGTAGGTTATGCGCAATACAGTGCACCTTAGACACAAAAGATCGGGCGTTCAGGCAGTAATCTAGAAAAAAATTTACAACGCTTGTCTCACTACCGTATTGAAACACATGCTGCCTATCACCACAAACATCACATTTTTCTCTAATATCTGGTTTTATGTAACAGTTATGACATATTTGCTGTGCAACAATTAAGTTCACAATATGCAAATAAGATGTGGTGCTATTTTCACATAAGGTGTTCTGAGTGCTCTCGCAATCAAAAAATATTATTAAAAAAAATTTATCGACACTTCCTCTATACCTCCTATAGCAAAGATGCTCTTGTGGAACAATTTTAGAACAAATCTTGCAAAAATATTCATTGCAAGAATGTTCTTTGAACTCTCTCTGTTAAGAACAAGAAACTTACCACACAATTTACATATTTTAAAAGTCTCACATATGATTTTATTCTGAATTTTATTTAGGGTATGATTCGGAAAACAAACATCGCCTCTAAACATGCGATTGCAGTTTTCGCATGCTTTGACTTTTTCACATACACACGGCGGATAAGACTCACAATATCGACACTTTTGGTCACATTTATGCATTTTCATGTTTGTTAACCTATCGCAAAAAGAGCAGGCATATTTTTTTTTAAAAAGGCTTGTTAGCGACTTAATTACATAGAAATGCTTTAACGTCTCTGAATAATAAAGAAATATTTTTTTTACTAAATCGCTTTCAACAGGTAGCCTAAAAATAATCGAATCCGAATATCTCAAATTATCGAAAACAATGATTTGGTAATTTTTCAAAAATTTTTGAAATTTGTAAATGTCTTTTATGCTACACCCTTTGTCAGTAATAACCACCTTTGAATTTTTACACAACGATAGTGCTAGTTTATCCAATGAGGCAATAACAGAAAAACTAAAAATTTTCTGACGTCATTTCAACACCGTAGCAAATGCTTCGAGAGAGACAGCTTACATCATTATCTTTACCAACATCTATCACACTTGTTTTTCGAGATAAAACCAGACTTTCTTCCACATGCCTAGGATCTATTTTGCCTCCCGCGAAAGGAAAATTAACAATATTTGCATTGAGCTGCAAGACATCATCAGAAAGAAAAAAGTGCTTTTTCTAAAACTTCCAATGGATTTTCACTTACAGCAGAAAAATCCTGTAACTGAAAGGAGATTTTTACGTCTGCCGTTTTAAATTGTTTAAAAAATGTTTGCTGTCTTGACAATAATTTATAACCACAACCGTATTGAGATACCTGACCTTGCACACAACTTGTTTTTGGTAAAGCACTATTTTCATTTTCGCAGACGACAGAGTTATTTTGCTCACTCCCAGACGCCCCGTTGTTAACGTCACAGACCGCGGAATCATTATCTTCACATGCATCTAGATAATCAAAGGCGCTCTTTAAGACACTATTTAAAAGAGGTACATTATACAGAATTGAAAACTCTGTCAACAACCTTAGTAAACAAAATTTTTCACGGTCCGAAAATAACATATTTTATTTTTTCACCACCTTTATACAGGTGTCTAAGGCGGATAAGAAAATTTCTGAATTTAAATTTAACACACTTTTTAAATGTAAAATTAGCTCGTGCGACTTCATTTTTTAATTTTCTAATTTACAGCTTCTTAAATCTAGCGAAAATATATCTTTTATATAAATACCGCTCTATAAAATCCACGGGGTCGTCTTGTTCGGATCCCTCTCTTATTTCGTGCTGGCTGACAGACTTGGTACCTCTGATTCTAGTTGAAGGATGTTTTCAGTGGGGGTGAGCTGCTTGCCATCGGGGAGTATCATTAATTTATCTTTTAAGAAAAAACGAGATAATTTTAAGCCTATAATATAGTGATAACGGATTGGGCAAGTTTTATACTTACTTTTAAATTAGTTTAATGCCCTTGAAGCCATACTCGAACTTTTCAGAAACAAACAAAGACAGATTGCTTGTGACTTCGCTGTAGGCTTTTATACCATCTTTGCTCGGCCCAAAAAGAAGAATCCAGGTAAGATGAAAATATTTCTACTAAGAACTCATAACCATTATTCGCTATTCTTGCCAGGCAAAAATCCAAACTTCTCTTTTAAATTGCAGCAAAGCTGCACCTCCTACACAAATGGAAGACAGGTCTCAACCTACGCGAAATTATTACTAGAATAATAATTCTACAATTCCCTTAACATAACCTTCAAATCTAAACGACTCGTTTAAATTGCAACAAAGTTGTATCTCCTTCATAAATTAAGAACAGAACTCAGCCTATGTGACAATATTATTAGAACAATAACGCTACAATGCACCTAGCATAACTTGTCTCTTTTTAAACACGCTCTGCGGGTGAATTGCATCTCAATTATCTTGTAAAGTTGCAGCAAGACAGGATCAGCCTTATAATTAAAGAACAGCTCTTATTCTATGTTGAAATAATAATGTTGCACATAAATAACCTTTCAAATCATCCATAATAATAAATTTACTTTTAACTACATCGGCAATAATAATAAATTTACTTTTAACCACCCCTACTTGAAAAAGACGGTGTGCAGATCTGCAATATAGAATGCTGGAATTAACGGTGTGTTAATTCCGGATTAGCAATTATTACCGATCTGCTTACTGGATTGTGGAAGAGTTTCAGGTTTCAGCAATTAAACACTTCGAGGTACTTTTTTACTCTGAACAATTTTTATTAATTTGGTTGCTATATATATATATATATGTATATACATATATGCTGTCAGCAATCGCATTTCTTCTGAGTGCATTGCCTCATAAAAAACGTAAAATTTGTTCGTTAGCAAATTTGCTGACTTGGTTTACTAGTGACGAAATTATGAATGTTGTTTTGTGTCATAAGTCAATGCACTTGGAAAAAATGCGCGCGAGCAGCAATTATTAAATTATCAAAAGAAAACTCTTAATTATTTTAAAACTTTACGGCTGGCTTAAAAAATGTTTGTTCAGGGCTGAACATGTTGGCGGGCGGCAGATGCCAAAACTCGGTTGAAATCCCCTTCGATGCCTGGTGTGGATCGCCTTGCAGGTGTAGGTTTTGCAGGAGTCCTCTGACAACCCTTGAAACAGGCCTTGATTTTGGTCCAATATCTTCTCGCAGCAATATATAATATCACGATAATCATGATGACCGTAGAGGTCGCCATGGAGCCTATTGTTATCTTGTGAGCTATGCCTGCTGACGGGAGAACCGGCATCGTGCCGTAGTTATAGAGATGCTCATCTGGAGGAATTAAAATTCCTGGGTGTAAGATCGCCAAAGGTTTAGTGTCGCTGATGTGAGGCACTATTGGAGGAGCTTCTTTTATGTGGCTGGAAACGACCTCGATAGTTTCATCAATGCTGGTCTTTAAGGTAGTCTCCTTACTCTTGATGACGCAATCATCATCAACCCGGATGATGCCTGTGGTATTGAGTCGAATTTCCGTTCTCTCCCCTTTGCAAATGAGTGCTATAACCTTCGGTTCTGTTGTTACGTAAAGCCATGTATTTTTCATCATAAGTGCCTTCCAGATGATGCCATTCAGTTGCATATGCTGCATGTTACAGCTGGTTTTTGGGAGTCGCTCATATATTTCGTCGATGACGCAGGATGGAGCTGCATCAATGTTATGAACTATTGTTGGCATGCATATATATGTGTAGTTCCCCGTTAAGACGCAAGATTCTAGTTCTCCTTGTTCCAGATTAAAGTAGTTTTGCTCGTTGAAGTTGACAGCAAGTGTAAGGAACTTTAATTCTGCTATTACCAAAGAGCTGTTTCCAACTAGATGGGGAATCGGAGTAACGTGAATCAGTGCGTAGGTGTTTCTTTCGACTATGCTCAAGTAGCCATATAACGTTAAGCTGTCATGTTCTACTGTGAGGTCGAAACGTGGCTGTGGTGTCCTGGTTATGAACAAGTTGGAGTCCATCCTGCTGGATACCCTTTCGATTGCTTTCTTGATGCCGTTTGTATTTATAAAGTCAAGAATGTGCCCGTGTTCATGAATTGCGTTGCGCCATTTATCATATTTATGCTCTAACTCCTCGAAATAATCTTCGGCGCTAAGATAGGTAGCAAGCACCTCTATGCTGATTCTGTTATGATCAGCCTGAGAGTACCAGTTTGCCATTTCATTAATTGACTGAACTACCTGAGATAGGCTTGCGTCGAATTGTTTTAGCTTGTTTTCAGTCGCGAAATTGGTTTGGTTAATTTTGGTATTCAGGTAGAGGGCTTGTTGATTGGCCAATTGGGCTATGGTTTGCTGATTGCTTTGCAATGCCTCTATCTCCTTATAAACCTCATCGTTTACACCAAAAACCTTTGTGAGAAGGGTTCCGAGCAGCCCGCGTTTACTTCTGCTGTGGTGTTTAGACAAGTGCTGGATTTCGTCTGTAGCTTCTAGTAGATAGTGCCGTTTGACGGAAAGATGCTTAAGAAATGCATCGCAATATGTGGCAATTTGCGTGAGCTTTCTGGCTTGTTCACACATTTGATCAATCTGCGTCCAAGTATTATTGATAAGCCTTTGGTCAGTGCTGATTTCATTTATGGGAAGCGAAATCTGAAGCCTGAGATTTCCTCTTTTAATTTTGGCATACCCCAGATTTCCTATGTAAAATCCAGCCTTTGGGCGGATGATTTCATAACCTTGGCCAAACACTACTGTCATCCAGTACAACATCAGTAGAGCTGCATGAAATATGTTTTTGTGCCAAGTGCAGGGAGTTGTTCTGATTCTTCTCCTTTTGGCTGATGGATTTTGAAATGCGTCCCTTGTATTGGAGTTCTCTTGTTCAGTGCATTGCATGCTTTCGCGGCCTTCATCGCCTTGTGAGATTGACCTTTTGCGGACGGCTGAGTTGGCATTTGAGGTAACGGCAAGTGCTGTGGTGACCTTAATTTCAAGGTCCTCCTTACCCGTGCTCAGAATGCTGATTGGCAGCTGACACAACTTATTAACTGGGCGTTTTTTGATATCGTTTTTGTATCTCACCGATACTAAACGTACTATGCCGTCAGTTCCGGGATGCAGCTGCACAATTCGACCTAGGGACCATTTCTGGGGTGGCAATGTATCATCTTTTACAATTACTAGCTCACCTATGCTTGGGTTTTGACCTTGGGTTGTCCACCTGCTTCTTTGCTGCAGCAAGCTTAGGTATTCCTGCGACCATCTTTTCCAGATATGCTGCTGTAATTTTGTCACAGTTTTCCATCTTTCGTAAAGCACTTGGTTTGTCATGTCTGGCTCAGGAGGTGCTAATAGCGGCCGTCCAATTAGGAAATGGCCTGGGGTGAGTGGCTCTAGGTCGGTGGGATCAGCCGACAGCTGCCCGATTGGTCTTGAATTAAGGCATGCTTCGACCTGAGATAATACAGTGCTAAATTCTTCGTAGGTTAGCAGAGCTTCGCCTAAGATGCGCTTGAGATGCCCTTTCACGGATTTAACACCTGCTTCCCATAGGCCTCCCATGTGTGGGGTTGCTGGCGGTATGAACTTCCATTCTGTACCATCATTGGCTGTTATTTCTGCAGCCCGTTTCGTGCTTTCCGCAATTGCTGTTTGGAGATCCTTGTCTAGTTTTCTTTTTGCGCCAACAAAATTGGTTCCGTTGTCGCTATGTATCTGACGACAATGTCCTCGGCGGGCTACGAACCTCTTGTAGGCAGCCAGAAATGCGTCGGTTGTAAGATCGCTGACCAGTTCCAAGTGTACAGCCTTGGTCACCATGCATATGAATAATGCAATATATCCTTTGACCGCCTTGGCTCCTCTCCCCTTTGAGAATCTTGTTAGGAAAGGGCCAGCATAATCAACTCCACAGTGGGAAAAAGGCGGTGAGGGCGTTATGCGCATTGCCGGCAGATCACCCATTATTGGCTGTGCTGAGTTTTGGTTGTACCTTAAGCATTTGATACACCTGTGAATTCTTGATTGCACTCTACTTTTAGCGTTTATTATCCAGTACTGTGCTCTTATATAATTTAGGGTGAGCTGTGCACCGCCGTGCAATGTTTGTTGATGCGCGTGCTCTATTATCAGATTTGTTACGTGGTGCTTCTGTGGCAGCAGGATCTGGTGTTTAGCATTCTCTGACAACGTTGAGTTATTTATTCTGCCTCCGACCCGCAAAATCCCTCTATTATCTAAAAATGGGCGTAGCGAAAGTATTTTGCTGGAATTTGCTAGCGGCCTGTTTTTGCGGAGCCTGTCTATTTCATCGGAGTATGCCTCTTCTTGAATGATTTTGATAATGCGCTCCCTTGAGCATTCCAATTCTTCTTTTGTTGGGTGATCGCAGAATTGCCTTTCAGCTTTGGAAATTTTGCAATTGGCAATAAAACGCTGGCAGTAAGCTATCACTCGTACTTGGCGAGTGAGTGTAGAACAGGTGAAAAAGTCCATTGATAACAGAGTTGCGTTAAGTGCTCGTGCAGCCGTTGCTTTTGTGTCAACGTCTGTGCTAAATTTGAGCTTTTGCACTGGCCAAGCATCAGAATGCTGGCTTAGCCAAAGCGGGCCTCTCCACCATGTGTTGTGTGAAACTAGCTTGCTAGGCAAGGTTCCTCTAGACGCAATGTCGGCAGGGTTTTCTATGGATGACACATGCCTCCAGATGCTTGTGGGAAACGTTTCCTGTATTTCGGATATTCTGTTTGCTATGAAGTTGTGCAAAGTATTTGGATTTTTTGATAACCAGGCCAAAAATTTCAGAATCACACCATGCGTGCACAGTGGGTGATTCTAATTCTAAAATTGCGATTGTAGATTTCAGCAATTGCGCTAGCAGTAATGCCCCACATAACTCGAGACGTGGAATTGTGATCTTCCGTTTTAGAGGAGTGACCTTGGTTTTGGAGGTTAAAAGCGTGGTACGTATGTGCCCGAAAAGATCTGTCGAGCGTGAATATATGACTGCGGCATATCCCTTCTCTGAAGCGTCACAGAATCCGTGTAACTGAATTTCTTGCTTCTTGCGATAACCTATCCATCTAGGGATTTTTATTTCTTGTAGATTGTGTAGCTCTGTTTCAAGTTCTTCCCAGGCTTGGATTATTTCTGGCGTAGCCCTTTCATCCCAGTCTATGTTACTTTTCCAAAGTGACTGCATAATTACCTTCATTTTCATCACAACTGGAGCGAGGAGCCCTAGGGGATCAAAAATCGAGGCAATTCTAGATAGCAGCACACGCTTTGTTAAGTTTGGTGCCGTTTTCTCAGGCTTCAGTTTGAATTGAAATTCGTCCTTTGTCGGATTCCAGTGTATCCCTAATGCCTTGATTGTATCATGCTCTTCTATTTCAAGGATTCCTTCTTCTCTAGCTTCCATCGGAATATTTTTTAACAGGTCTTTGTGATTTGACGTCCACTTTCTCAAATTGAACCCTCCCTTGCGTAGCAACTCTGCTAATTGTACCTGCAATTCTAGTGCTTCGGTAGTAGTATCTGTTCCTGTAAGCAGATCATCTACATAGAAATCAGATGACAATGCTTTCTTCCCTATGGGAAAGGCATCTCCTTCATCATTAGCTAGCTGTTTTAATACTCTTACTGATAGGTAGGTAGCGGGACCAGTACCGTATGTTAGGGTGTTGAGCGTGAATTCTTGCACAGACCCATTCGGTCGTGGTCGCCACAGTATTCTTTGGTAGTTTCTGTCTTCTTTTGCAACAATCACCTGCCTGAATATTTTTTCAATATCTGCAGTGTATACATATCGGTGCTTCCTCCAACGCAGAAGTATGTCACTCAAATTTTGCTGAATTTTGGGCCCAGTATGAAGTATGTCATTCAGACTTAGACCAGATCGTGATTTGCTTGAAGCATCGAACACCACTCGCAATTTTGTGGTGGTGCTGTCTTTTTTGTACACTGCATGATGCGGCATATAATAAACATTCACTTCGGTTACTTTATCTAACTTCACAGGACTCATGTGACCCAATGCTAGGTACTCAGCCAAAAATTTGTTGTATTCGATCATGTCGTCTTCATTCCTTTTTAATCTTTGCTCCACCTGCAATAGGCGAGCTAATGCAACAGTTTTGGAATTGCCCAGTGGTTCTGCTGGACTCTTAAAGGGGAGGCGTACTATGTATCTTCCTTTATTGTCTCTTTTGTGAGTGACTTGAAAGTTTTCCTCGCATGCCTCATCGTGATTATTATCTGCTTGCGGCTTTATGTCCCAGAATTCCTCTAACTTTTGGTCAATCTCCGCAAGTGAGAGGAAACTTGTTACTCTGGCTGTTGTTTGCTGGCCATTTGGAGTTGTTCCAAATAATATCCAGCCCAATTAAGTATTTTGCGCTGCAGGTGTACCCTCCTTTATTCCTTCTGAGATTATGTTTGCATATACTCCGGCACCGAGTAGCAGATCGATTGGACCGGGTGTGTCAAAGTTGGGATCAGCCAAGACCATATTGCTATATTTGTTCATATCTATTCCATTTAGGGGCCTTTCGGGAAGATAAGAGTTGAGCTTCTGTAAAACCAATGCTTCTATGGAGAGATATATGCCTTGCTGTTTGAGTCTCAGCTTGATTGTTACCTTGCTGTTAGATTTTGCTGTTTGCGCTTCACTTACTCCAAGTATGGTAGCTCTGATCCGCTCTTTATGAAGCTTTAACATTTGGACGGATTCTTCAGTGATCAGATTTACCTGTGAGCCAGGATCAATTAGAGCTCTGAGCTGCTCTGTTTGCCCGTATATATTTTTTATATTTACCAATGCAGTCGGCAGTAATACATGATGTGTATTTTTGCTATTTGTGTGACAGACGGTAGCATCATCTTTATGTTGCTGTTTGGTGTCATCATATGTATTTGTTGATGCATTGAGTTTATGATGACTTCCAAGTTGTTGATGAAGTAAACTGTGATGCCTCCTTTTACAATAAATACAGGTCTTATTTGATTTGCATTTTTCTGCCTTGCTGTGAACGAGACAATTTGAGCAAAGACCCTTTTGCGCGACCAGCTGATTTCGGTCATGCACATTCATTTTCTTGAAGTCTGCGCATTGATATAGTTTATGAGATTTTGAGCAGCTTGCACAGAAGTCCCTTAAAGCAGCATGGAAGTTCCTTTTGGTGCTTTTGTAGACTGGTTCAGCTTTCTGAAATCTAGAGCCCTTTATAGAGTCTAGAACTTGATGACGTTTCTCCAGAAAGTTTAAGAATTCTTGAATTGACGGCATCTCTCTGGGTGTTGCTAGACTCTCTTCAAAAAGACGAAGCGATTCAGTATCCAGTTTCCTCATTGCAATGCATACCATGATAGGCCCCCATTCATCAGTGTTGCAATTTAAGTTCTTCAGTGCCTCTAGGCATTCCCGTATCAAATCATACAACATAATGATGTCTTCTTGGCATCTGTGCTCAGTTTTCTTTGCATCCATTATTGTGTTGACGTATGTTGTTATGATTTTCCGGTTATTGTTGAATCTGGCATTAATTAAGTGCAGTGCTGTGCTGTAGTTATTATTGTTAAGCTGTAGATGGCCAATAACTCTTTTTGCATCGCCTTCCAAGTGACAAAGAAGGTACTGCATTTTTTCAACACTCGACAAGCATGTGTTGTTGTGTATGACGTTCGTGAATATGTCTATGAACGAATTCCAATCTTTGTAATCTCCCGTAAATTTGGGAATTTTTATTGCTGGGAGCTTTGGAAGGCTATTGAGCCTGTTTGCGTCATAATGCGGCTGAAAGTTTACGGGTTGTTGTGGTAGCGGCAATTGATGGTGTGTCGGAGGCTGTTGCGGAAACTGCCATTGGTTTTGCATTGCAGGTTGTTGCGGAAACTGGTTTTGTTTTTGTTCCGCAGGTTTTTTTGATGTGAGTTTTGATGGACTGTTACCATCTAAAATGCCTTTGCTGCCGCTTGCTTGGGTTTTGCCAGCAGAAGTTTCGGTTTGCAGATTTGAAGCGGCCTCGATCGCATTTTGGTACAGGGTGTGAGTCTTTTCATACAGGCTTTCAGTAACGTATGGATGATCGTCCGTGATTGATTCCTGAAGTCGAATATGAAATTGCTTAAATTGAGCCCAGAGCCTTTGTATATCTGCAAGCGTGTTTGCAATATATTGTCGAGTTTTTCTCTCTGGTCCATCCTTTTTCAAGTTGCCAAGTTGCCGCGAGATTTCCTCTGCCAATTCCTTTTGAGCGAGGATTATTTCTTCTGCATTGGTGGCCATTGATCTGCTTTTGAAATGCAATGGATCTTATTTATTTTAAATTAATTGCTATGAACAGCGAATTCGCAGCTATGCGGGCGTTATATATGCAGCTCTTATAGAAGCAACGATGTGTTGATTCTATGCGGGCGTTCTGTATGCAGCTCTTATAGAAGCAACGATGTGTTGATTCTATTATCACTGTGATGGATGAGTTAGCTGCAACAATCTTTGTAATCAGCAGTGTGCTGATTTTGTGAGCAGTATATTGAATTTATAATTTGCCGCTGGTGACGACGGCTCGAAGGACCATGTGCAGATCTGCAATATAGAATGCTGGAATTAACGGTGTGTTAATTCCGGATTAGCAATTATTACCGATCTGCTTACTGGATTGTGGAAGAGTTTCAGGTTTCAGCAATTAAACACTTCGAGGTACTTTTTTACTCTGAACAATTTTTATTAATTTGGTTGCTATATATATATATATATGTATATACATATATGCTGTCAGCAATCGCATTTCTTCTGAGTGCATTGCCTCATAAAAAACGTAAAATTTGTTCGTCAGCAAATTTGCTGACTTGGTTTACTAGTGACGAAATTATGAATGTTGTTTTGTGTCATAAGTCAATGCACTTGGAAAAAATGCGCGCGAGCAGCAATTATTAAATTATCAAAAGAAAACTCTTAATTATTTTAAAACTTTACGGCTGGCTTAAAAAATGTTTGTTCAGGGCTGAACATGTTGGCGGGCGGCAGATGCCAAAACTCGGTTGAAATCCCCTTCGATGCCTGGTGTGGATCGCCTTGCAGGTGTAGGTTTTGCAGGAGTCCTCTGACAACCCTTGAAACAGGCCTTGATTTTGGTCCAATATCTTCTCGCAGCAATATAGAATGCTGGAATTAACGGTGTGTTAATTCCGGATTAGCAATTATTACCGATCTGCTTACTGGATTGTGGAAGAGTTTCAGGTTTCAGCAATTAAACACTTCGAGGTACTTTTTTACTCTGAACAATTTTTATTAATTTGGTTGCTATATATATATATATATGTATATACATATATGCTGTCAGCAATCGCATTTCTTCTGAGTGCATTGCCTCATAAAAAACGTAAAATTTGTTCGTCAGCAAATTTGCTGACTTGGTTTACTAGTGACGAAATTATGAATGTTGTTTTGTGTCATAAGTCAATGCACTTGGAAAAAAATGCGCGCGAGCAGCAATTATTAAATTATCAAAAGAAAACTCTTAATTATTTTAAAACTTTACGGCTGGCTTAAAAAATGTTTGTTCAGGGCTGAACAGACGGAGAACCCAAACAGTATATAGGGCCGTGTTTTCTCTAGTCGTCCTCAAAACAGTTTTCAGCATCAGCTACAGTTTAACTCACGAGCCAGGAAAACTTTCTGGTATACCAAAAATATTTCTGATTATTGTAAACCAGAAATTACTATTTTTTACAGAACACTTTTGAACTGCTGCAAAGTGTGTCGGAAAACAGGTACGATACTCAGTAGTTACACTATGTGAGCACCAGACCACCGTTTTAGCTTCAATGATTTCGCCACAGAGGGCACCACCGTCTGTAGGTGGCTTGAGCCACACTAAACGTAGGTTTGTGTCTTGGCTATATCGGTTTGTGTCTTGGCTACACCATTGTGCATTGTGTCTAGGATGCACCATTGAGTCTCGACTACGCCCTAGCGGGATTAACCTGTACTACAGGGATGTGTCATTTGGTCTTGACGGCGCTCTAGCGGCATTAGCCGGTAGTACCAGCATGCTCCGGTTTTCTTAGATAGATATGTGGTGCACCTAAATGTAGGCTTTTTTATTATGATTTTTCTTGAGCGCCTAAATGTAGGCTTTTGGTTTTTGAACTAATATTAGTAATAATTAAAGTTAACGCTAGGAAATTTTTGTTCATGCCAATGGATTCTAGATGGGGGGTATGGGGGGGGGATAATAAAGATAGGGAGGGCGGCTAATGAAATTTTCATCAGAAATCCTCTACGGGCTCTGGTTTTCGAGATATTAGCGTATTAATAATTCAAGTTATTTTTGCTCATGGAAATGGACTCTTGGCGGTGTGGAGTGGGAGAGTTCTAGATATTGGCATGACGTCGTCATGGTTTTGCTGCACCTAAATAAGGGAAGTTGTAGATATCAGCATCATTCGAATTTCACAACATAACATCACCATGAACACATTCCAGAAGATGTCAGTGAGGGTTCTGGGGTATGTGTATTGAAAAGTCTAGTGACATTAGCCGATACTACCAGCATGCTCCAGTACTACGGTTCTCTTGGATGGGCGAAGTTTTTTGCTTCACTTTTGTCCCACACATGGCAGCATGCTACGGTTTTGGAAAGCTTTTTGCTTTACTTTTGCCCCACACGTGGCGGCATGCTACGGTTTTGGGAAGTTTTTTGCTTCACGTTTTTGGATGTGTGGTGCGCCTAAATGGAGGCTTTTGTTGTTTTCAAGTGCTGCGCGTGGTTTTGAATTAATATTAGTAATAATTAAAGTTAATAGTAGGAAATTTTTGTTCATGCCAATGGATTCTAGATGGGGGGTATGTGGGGGGATAAAATTTTCATGAAATTTTCATCAGAAATACTCTACGGGCTCTGGTTTTCGAGATATTAGCGACATTTGTTCAAACAACTAGCTAATTGGCAATTATATAATTAGTAATTGGCAATTAGCAGCTTGGTTGTCATTAGCTAATTGGCAATTAGTAATGTGGTGTGATGCATAATTCTCATTAGCAGGGAAGTTGTATATATCCGCATCATTCGAATTACACAACATGACATCACCTTGTAGTCCGAGAGCTAGCAACGTCACGAAAAACGAAAAAGAGAACTTTAGTTCGGCTGATTTTTTGCTATCACCCCTCTTTCACTATCTCAATAGGCATGCGGTCCATCTGGCTGGTGAGACGCGTTGCGTTTACTTGTGCGCATTCCGTTTTACAGGTAAAAAGAAGTTTTCAAAATCATTTTAGTTCGATTTTTGTTTTTTTCATCTGTTTTATAAGCATCGGACAATATAAATTCACTATTCCCAGATAATTACCTAGTTGCTAGCACCGTGCCAGACGTTTTTTTTTTCATTAAAAAAAAAAATATTTTATTACAGCTGTAATTTTATACGAGCTAGTTTAATTATCGAACCAGATGAAATTAATTTTCCAGGCGATAGTTCGGTTGATTATCAATAGCCAGATCGATTCGAGTGTGATAGGGAATGTACCATCCCACACAAGTACTCTTGATGCAGTATGCAAGCCGGTTATCTAGGGAAGAGGTAAAAGAAGCAAAGAAATATCTCTCCCTAGCGAACCTGCTTGCATGGTAGTAAATGTAGCGGCTATACATAATTATGCAATGAAATGTTAAACAGAAAATTTGGAAAAGCTTTAAAAGTAAATTGTATCTCAACTGAAAGAAACTGGCGTTGATGTTTTACACCATCAATCAAAAATAGTGAACGTAAACGTCGAGATGAATCGGATAGCGAAATTTCAATATGACTAAATCAAATTCGTCCTCATAATTTCACTGCTCAACTGAAAAATGTTCAGTACAAGGAAGCATTAGTTAAATTTTTTATCAACCACTGGACTGATGATATGACGTCTTATATTGGTGATAAAATAATTCACTTAAAATTCAACAAATGCTTCTTTTATCGGATTGAAAATAATAGAGTCATTAAAGCAACGGAATAGTCATTATCATGTGAAGAACATGAAGAATCAGATTCGAGGATTATCTATCATATTTGCCAAATTGATATCGACACTTCCTTAAAATTTTGGATCAGCATGGGTGTGGATAATCATGACTGCTACATCAATGTCAATGAATTGTACAAAACTTTGGGTTCTTCCATCCATATCTAGAAGATTCTAGGCCATAACATGTTGTGATTACACTCAAGCTTATTTTCACAAAGGGAAAATTGAAGCCTTTCAAATTACTAGAAGACGCGGAAGATTATCAGCTTGCATTTCAAAATATTGCCACCGATGAAAAAATGAAAAAATACTGAAGAGTGCATTTGTCACCTTGGAAAGATTTGTTTCGGCAGTTCGGCAGATTAACAACGTCAACGATGTCAGATTTCATTTATTTTCTAATACGTATCAGTCAAAAATTTCAGTGAAAGTTAAATATGCAGAAAAATCACAGTTGCTCGTTGCTCTTTCGAGTGCAAACACCCCTTCCCTAGCGGAATTAGCCGGTACTTCATATGTTGTTCACCTTGAGGGAAAGTAAGGTTCCCTAGCGGCACTAGAAGGTACTACCACCATGCCTTGGTTTTGCTGTTTTCTTGCTTGACGATTTATTAGTGGGGAAGTTGTAGATATCAGAATGACGTCATCTTGGTTTTGCTGTTTCCAAGTGCTGCACCTAAATAAGTTTGCTCTTTCGAGTGCAAACACCATTTCTTGAGCAAGGTCCCCTAGTGCCATTAGCCGGTACTACATATGCTGTTCATCTCGAGCTTGGGGATACGACATCACTTTTGAAAAGTCACAGTTGCTCTTTCGAGTGCAAACACCATTTCTTGAGTAAGGTTCCCTAGCGGCATTAGCCTGTACTTCATATGTTGTTCACCTCGAGGGAAAGTAAGGTTCCCTAGCAGCATAAGCAGGTACTACCACCCTGTTTTCTTGCTTGGCGATTTATTAGTGGGGAAGTTGTAGATATCAGAATGACGTCATCCCGGTTTTGCTGTCTTCAAGTGCTGCGCCTAAATAAGTTTTCTTAGTGGGGAAGTTGTAGATATCATTCGAATTTCACAACATGATATCACCTTGGCTTGATGTTTTCTTAGCAAATTATTATTATTATTGGGTCTTGGGAGGGTACATTGAAAAGTCACAGTTGCTCTTTCGAGTGCAAACACCATTTCTTGAGCAAGGTCCCCTGGTGGCATTTGCCGGTACTACCTATGTTCTTCATCTCGGGCTTGGGGATACGATATCACTTTCAACACTCTCCAGCATAGGGAAATAGCATAGGATCTCGATTTTGTTTCTGGAGTTCGCTTATTTTTTCATCTCGAGTTTTGGGGATACGAGATCACTTTCAGCACTCTCCAGCATAGGGAAATAGCATATAATTTCCATTTTGTTTGTGGAGTTCGCTTATTTTTTATCTCGGAGATCGTAGCTCTAAACATTTTTGAAGGGGTGGGAAGCTTTATTGGCGGAGATTGCTGGTTAAGTTTGATCTGGTTTTGGAGGCTACGATTTGACGCTCCTGTGCCTGGGTACTGGAGGTTGGCTGAGAGCTATAGTGGCAATATCTGATACTATGACTAGGATTGTATGGGTGTGTTATGGCCCAATATAAGGAAGATTCTTCTTCCAGCAGCCAAGGGCGCATTCTAGCGAAATAATCAGCAATTGCTAAACAATAACCTCGTATGGTATTGTTCTGCAACTGTCGGTTATTTTGCTGATTAGCCCAACAGCTGGCTGCGATGAGCGCTTAGTGGAGCAATCGACGATTACGATAATAATTAACCTCGCATGGTAATTATTATGTAAAGCGATTGTTTACTACTAAGCGACTCAGGTGCTGCAACCGGTAGAACAAACGACAAGGTTGTTGTCGTTTGTTTACATCCGCGTTGTGAGCAAAGAAAGTACTTCCGAATATCGGGGCATAAAAGACCAATGACTGGTCTGGCGAGTGCCCGTTAGTTAGCAGTCATTGCAGTGTCAAGTTTCGGTTCGGAGTACTTGATGTATTATTAAGATAGATCATTTTGTTTTCTCGTAATAAAGAATTATGTTTTAAAGTAATTTGAGCGTTGTTCTTATTTGAAGAAGGTTCACCGTGATTAATTAAGTGTTTCTTATTTATTTGATGGTTTCGTGAATTTTATTCATTGATTGCTTTTGGGACACGACATTTTGGCGCAGCCGGTTTAAAAAGGTATTGTGTTTTTAAAATTGATATATATTGGGAGTTATGCTGTTTTAGCTACTCCATTTTTTTTATTTTTTGGGAGTTATGCTTTTTTTAGCTACTCCATTTTTTTTTTGTTAATTGTGGGAGTTCTGCTTCTTTTAGCTACTCCATTTACGTTGCAGGTTAAATTAAGAAGTGTTAAATTAAGTTTTATAATTTTTTTTTTTTTTTTGTTTTTGGGAAATTGGTTGTATTTATGTTTTCAATTGGTTTCATCGATTTCACGGTTCAGCCTAAAAGTTTAGTGTCACTCAATGGAAAGTTTCATAAAATAATCATTTTAGCAAATTCGACACTTAGTTGAGTTTCTTTTAATAATATCATTTACATACATGTCTGAATCTTATGTCAATCAATGGAACAACTTTTAACGTGATGAGAATATAGTAGCTCATATATGTGTAATTTGTCAGAATAAAATTTTCTGGGGAAAAAACATCACGATTAACGTAAAAGTGATGAAAATTATAATTTTAAAGATTTTGGCGTGATTGTGAATAATTTTACACGTTTCAGCCTAAAGTTTAAGAAGTGTTGAGTGTGGTCTTGTGTGTGAACTTGCTCTTTGTGCTTTACTTTTTCTTGTCTCGTTAAGTAATAGGATAAGTCTGGGTTTAATGGTCTCGAATAGAGTTGTTTTCAGTTAAGTACTTCATGCGAAAGATCAGAGGCATCGGGAATGATATTTGTCGGAATGTTGAGTCTAGTCAAGTTGCATATTAATATTTAGTTGTAGGAGACATTCTTCGCCGGGGTATCGATGTTATTAGTATAATAGCTCGGTTATAAAACTTAAATGTCCACAGGTAGGAGTAATATCTTAACTAGGGAAGAATTAGCACGCTATCAGGCCCAGGAAAGGGAATTAGAGCTAAAAACACAGGAACTTAAGGAATGTCAGGCAATATTGCAGAATTATGAACAGGACTGGCAATATATTGGGGAGCATATAACAGGAGAGTTAAAAAAGAGGTGGACAGAAGAAGAGGCGAAGAAATTACGAGAGGAATTGAATGAGAGTTCTAAAAAAGGTACAAAAGGTGAAGCTTTAGATCATTTAGTGACAGCAGCATTCGAAGTTATCCAGAGTCGTGAAATAGAAGCAGAAGAAGCATTGGAAGAAATCCAGAAGGAGAAAAAAGGGCTCTTAAAGAATATAGACTCGCTAAAGGTACAGCTAAAGGAGGCTGAGGAAACTACAGCAGAACTAGAGAAAGAATTGGAATTCGATCAATCATCACAAGAAGGTTCTAATCAAGGAGTTAATAAGGCGGGCACGAGTAAGAGGTGGAATCCAAGGAAATTAGTATTCTGGGACCAGCAAGAAGATAAAAAGGGGACCTCTGGGACGTTTAAAGACATACAGCAAAAAACGTCCAGTAACAGCACGGAACAAGGTCGAAATAAACCCAGAACAGAATCTGTCAAGTCAAAAGCACCTCCAAAGAGCAACATGGCAGAGGCATACGAGAAAATTATGGACTTGGTCTCTAAATACGTGCCAATGTTTTCAGGGGAAAGGTCTCCAAAGTTGGCAAAAGAAGTTTTTCGTTTCCTTAGTTGCAGCAAAGACTTGCACGATCGACTGGAAGCAGCAGAGCAAAGCATTTTTATTAAATGCATAAAATACCGTTTATCCGATGACGCTTACTATCTAATAAGCTCACACGAGCCAAAGGACTTTGCATCTTTGCAGCAGGCGATTAAAACAGCCTACATGCCACGGAAATCTTTTAGTGAATTACGCACTGAAATGTTAGCCTGTAGGCAGAGACCTGGTGAGGATATTAGAGAGTTTGCAGATAGGATGATGGAGCTGCTGGACCAGATTAAGTCTGCGGTGTCAGCCAAATACCCCAATAAGAATGGAGGTTTGATAGCAGAGCTAGAGGTCGACGCGGTAGCTACTTTTAAAGCTGGTGTCGGCAGTCAGGCCACACGGGTATACTTAACTGGAAGAAGAATCTTCCTTATATTGGGCCATAACAGGTGTGTTAGATTGGGCTACGTTACCTATACCAAGGCTTGGATAGAATGTGTGGGTTATCATATTATGAGCGGAACGACGGATACTCTACCATGGGGGCATTACTCCATTTCATCAGATCAACAAGTGGCAACCGCTGAAAGAATCTAAGTCTAGTGTAAATAAATTATGTATTATAGTTTTAGTTTCATTTATTAAAGTAATTAAAGTATTATAATTATAAATTTATTTGAAATTGTATTATAGGTGTTTTTCAAGAAATTATAAAACATCTTTCTTATTGATCCAGGAATTGTGTTTTGATGAAAATCCGAGGTATACTTTATTTCCACTCTTCTTTAAGATTTTCTCTACGAGGTATAGGTTTGGGTGTTTAACTTTCAGCAGCTCCAATTCGTAAAAGCCTCCTGTGATTGGATTTCCTTGATAATCTGCCAGCTGATATGAGATGGGGTTTGTGTTTTGAACATTAATAATTTTAAAAATCTCAGCTGTCCAGTTTGGTGTATAGCCTTTCTCAAATATATGCTTGTATTTGCTGATGCGTACAAAATCTCCAACTTTATACTTTGCAGGAACAACAATTTTTATATGATTGTATACAGTTGAAAGCAGTGGTTTCTCATTGGAGATGTTGATATCACGTGGTCTCATTTTTGTAGTTCGATGGATTCATGAGTTGTATTCAGTGAGCAGTTTCTTTACCATACCAATCCACTGATAATTTCCATTAAAACTGAATTCCTTCCACATCGTATCCTTCAGAGTTCGGTTAAATCGTTCCACTATTGATGCTTTGAGGAAACTATACGTAGAGTAATGATTAATTGCATGCTTCATCATTCGATTTTTAAAGAGGCTGTTGTAGAATTCCTTTCTGTCATCAGTCTGCAGGTTTTTAGGTATTCGTCCCTCGCTTAATATAGATTGCATGGCATCTCTTACTTCTGCACCAGTTTTTCTTTTAATTGGAATTGCCGACGCATATTTGGAGAAGGTATCAATTACTGTCAGCAGATAGCGGTAACCCTTGTTCACATACTTGTAGGGATCCATTTCAACCAAGTCTGCCTGCCACAAGTCATCTAGTCCTTTGATAATCACACGACGTCGTTTAAAATTTTTTCTCGCTGGTTTATGCAGCTCATTCACCACTTGTCTCTTACTCATCGTAATTATAAATGAAACAGATTTCTCAAGAGCTTTTACTCATATACACCATCTTTCGGTGTCAAGTCTTTCTTATTTATTACTGAAGTAAACAGATAGTTTTCAATCTTCGCGATTTCATCATTGATATATAGCGTTAAATTTGCTACCTCTATAATAATAGTTTTTTTTTATTTCTTCAACACTTATTTTAATTTTCTTGTCAACATAGTCTTTGGTAGTAGCATCATCATTTTCAAGGGGTTCACCAAGTCGTTTTATACACTTTGAGTTTACATCGCAGTCTCCGTTTATCGTTAAATTAAATCCAATACCCCGCTCTCCTTGTTCACCAGCTGGACCCTGTGCTCCTTGTTTACCAGCTGGTCCTTGAATTCCTTGTTTACCGGCTGGTCCCTGAGCTCCTGTTGGTCCACGTTCACCTGCTTTCCCAAGATATCCCCGCTTAGAGAAACGTCCAAACTTGTCAACGCTCATCTGTAGATTGTGTAGAAGTATGGCAATGGAGTAGTATTTAAACTATAATATCTGCTTCTCGCAACTCCTCCAGTATAGATACAATTTCATTGTTGTGACTGGTGTTTCCTGCCTGCTTTAATGCCATTAGAAGGCGCAGTCTATCAACTAATTCATTTGGATCATCCCAGTAAATGTGATCAATATTTTCTTTAGGCAGACGCATTAGTCCCATGCCTTTATGCTGTATAAGTTTACTGATTATAGCTTTATACTTAGCCGCTCTAGTACCTTTTAATTGTCCATCTTCAGCATAGTCCGTTTATATGCATTGGTATCTTTCAAAATAGATCCATAATTAGTTAAATCCTCTTTAGTATATAGACTTTACAGGATCTTTCATAAATAGCAGCTCACATAACCCCAAAGTTGTTTTATAGCTCTTCCCCTTGATAACAACATTTCCTACATCATCAACATCAAACGTTGAATTACCGATTTTCCACGCGTTATCATCATCATAGTAAACTCCATAGGTTGTATCAATTTTAGGGCTATTATCAGTGAATAGCTTTAAATAGTTTGAAACTATGTATCCAGGGAGAGGTGACAGGAGACCTTCCTGTCAATTTTCTTGAATGTTCAGGTGTTGAATTCTTCTTCAGATGTTAAGGAATAATCTCCATAGGTGTGCTACTAGCCTCCATTTTCACATATTTTCGTTTTGGAGGGGTAAAAGGTTCCACAACCTCATTGGATTCTTCTCCTTCTTCTTCTTCTTCTTCTTTTACATCTTTTGTCTCAAACTTGACTATATCCGGCGGCTCGTATTTGACTGTTCTAACAAACTCTTTTAAGGGTTTAGTGATAGGCTTAAAGGTTTCTTCAAGTTGAGCTTCTGCTTCAATTTTTCCCATCCTTAGGGCTTTTAATTTCCTTCGCACTGCATTCCTAGTCTTGATAATTTCTTTTAATAGATTTTCATTCATCTTCGTTATTAACTCAATAACAGCTTTCCAAACAACTCTGATAACAGCTTTATAGCTTTCCAAACAGCTCTGATAACAGCTTAACAGCTTTTAAACAGCTCTGATAACAGCTTAACAGCTTTTCAAACAGCTCTGATAACAGCTTTCCAAACAGCTCTGATAACAGCCTAACAGCTTTTAAACAGCTCTGATAAGAGTTTAACAGCTTTTCAAACAGCTCTGATAACAGCTTAACAGCTTTTAAAACAGCTCTGATAACAGCTTAACAGCTTTTAAACAGCTCTGATAACAGCTTAATAGCTTTCCAAACAGCTCTGATAACAGCTTAACAGCCTTTAAACAGCTCTGATAACAGCTTATCAGCTTTTCAAACAGCTCTGATAACAGCTTAACAGCTTTTCATACAGCTCTGATAAAAGCTTTGATTAGCCCAGCGCTAATCACACAAATTAATTCTCACGTGGCATTCATTCTGAGGGAATTCATATTTCACCGGAAAATTCTACCATGCGAACTCCAGACGCAGCAGTTTTTTCTTGATTGTACGGGCATGTACGTACGTACCTATCACCACCTGTATGTATGTACCTATCTCGTGCTACTCACCTTTCATGGGAGAATTTTCATTCTCACAATATATTGTGAACTAAGCACTTTTTGGTAATTTTTAATTTTATTTCCCAGACTAATTTTGTATAAATAGGATAATTAAATGTACATATTTTACTACTTTTTAATAAACCGTCAACCAGTAAAGAAGGCTTTTTTACTGAACATTTTGGTGACCCCGATGTGATGTATTGAATGTTTCAATACTTCACTACCAAGTCTTATCATCTATAAAAAACAATAAGCTCTCTAGTGATTACTACAAGAGACAACAGTAGCGCAGCCGTACCACTCACCTACATATACAAAGGCAAAGGGTTCCAGTGTTTACTACGCGGTAGCAGTAGTTTTTGATTGCGGGCTAGCAGTTACCTCAAGAAGACCCAATACTAAGAAGAACAGCCGTACATAGGCAACCCCAGGCAATATATTTTGGACAGAACAGCAGTGTTAAAGTCAGAAGCAAATCAACATGCAAAATCTAACCGCAGCACAGTCAGGAATTGGCAAGTCAATTTCTCAACTTCTTGAGAATTTCAGGAAGGAAAGCATTGAGCGGAGAACTATAGAAAACACGAAAAGCTACGAAGGAAGGCTCAATAGCTTATGGACTAAGTTTTGCGAGAATTACGACGAAATAGTTGAAAGTGAGGGCTTCAACAAAGAGCATTCTTACTTTGTGAAAAACTACTTTTATCAAGTAGAGAAGGTCTACAATGAATTCTTGCAAAGATTGAGTGAGCGACTCGAGGTATCGACATCCACATCATCACTGACTGGAAGCCTGAAAATGAGAAAACAAGTGAAGGCCACTATTGCTGCGCTAGAGCGAATCATCAAGGTAATTGAACGCGAACATGCAGATCCACATCTAAGGGCATACTACACACAAAAACTGAGGTCCATCAATCAATATTGGGACACTATAGCCTCCTTACATGGGCAAATAATGGCAGAACTTGATGATGACTCCTACGATATTCGCGAATATACGAAGATTGAAGATCATTTCCAAGAAACAGCAACAAGGCTACAAGGAAAGCTTGACGAACAATCAGTGACCACGATAAATGGAAACGTTAAACTTCCAATCTTTGACGGAAACTACACCAAATGGGGGCAGTTCAAAGATTTGTACAGTCAACTCATTCACAATATGCCTCTGGGTGGGGCCGAAAAATTATACTACTTGAAGACAAATTTCACAGGTGAACCCAGCGGACTAATAAAACATTTACAAGCTACTGACGATAACTACTCAGTGGCTTGGAAGTTACTCTTAGAGAATCCCATACTGCTTCATTTACTCACTCAGAAGCTCGATAAGGAATCCAGGAGATTATATGAGCAGTCACTTAACGCACCTCACGAATTGCAGACAATCGACGATTTCTTCAAATTCATGGGAACAAGGTTTCAGATGCTTGAAGTAATCCAGACGAAGGAAGAACGCAAGAGGGTATCTACGTTGACGGCATCATCCCAGGTATTGAAGTGCGCAGTATGCAAGGCAGATCATGAAGTTTTTAGGTGCCCAAAATTCCTCTATGCAACATTAGATAATCGGATTCAGCTCATCAGGCAGTTCAAATTGTGCCCCAATTGCCTAAAGCTAGACCATACAGTACATGATTGCACATCAAGAGGCTGTATGAAATGTGGCAAACGCCATAACGCATTAATACACAACTCTCGTCAATCAGAGAAGCCAAGAAACCTTATTCAAGCGAAATCACGACAAGGCATCGTTCATCGCAGCACAGACTTGGCACCAATGAACTACCAACAAGTGAGCAGAGGCAGTTCAGGAGCTACCAGACAACTTGACTCCACTTCTCAGTTCCAGGAGATTAGTCGTTCTACTCCATCTGAGACAACAAACTCACAAATATCTAGCTTACAGGCGTCAACACGCTCGCAGATTCTATTAGCAACAGCAATAATCAAGGTCACTAATGCCTCAGGAGTCCCGGTCAACTGTAGGGTACTCTTGGACTCAGGATCACAGCTCCACTTTATCTGCGAACGACTCGTACAGGCTCTGGGACTACCAGGCAGCAAAACTTCACTGCCGATTAGTGGTGTTGGTGGAATCGCAACAACTGCAAAGTACGAAACCACTCTCACGATACATTCAAGAGTAAAGAGCTTTTCAGCAGTCATCAATGCTGTTATCTTAAAAACAATCAGCGACCGCCAACCGTCACAATACATCAAAACATCGAACTGGGATATTCCAACTAGCATCCATTTCCAAAATACCTTCCAAAGATCCGCGTCAGGACAATACTTCGTCAAACTACCCTTTCGTGAGCTACCAACTACTTTGGGGTCGTCCCTGGAAATTACTTCAAAGCGCTTCTATGCATTAGAAAGAAAATTGGAGAGAAATGCCGATCTTAAGAGGCAATATCATGATTTCATGACAGAATACCAAGAACTCGGCCACATGCAACAGATAGCAAAGGAAGCCATTCCTACCGATCATTACTACATGCCCCATTACTGTGTAGCAAAGGCACATACCAACAATCCCAAATTCCGTGTAGTATTTGATGCCTCAGCGAAAACATCATCCGGAAGATCCCTCAATGATATATTGATGGTTGGTCCCACCGTTCAGCCAGATCTTTTCACCATCATAACAAAATACAAGTACGCAATGACAGCAGACATCTGCAAAATCTATCGGCAGATCAATGTCCACCCAAACGACAGTAAGTACCAACTAATTTTATGGAGGGATGACAGAGAGAAGCCTCTGCAAACATACCAGCTAAACACCGTAACTTACGGAACAGCGACGAGATGCCTGAATCAATTAGCCTTAGCAGAATACGATACATTTCCCGAAGCTGCGAATATGATTTTAGGAAATACCTATGTCGACGACATTCTGACAGGAGCTGACTCTAAACAAAGCATGCTCAAATTAAAGAACGACCTAATAGAGCTCCTGAAAGGCGGCTGTTTCGAATTAAGGAAATTTTGTGCTAACCACCCAGACACCTTACGAAATGTACCAGAAGATCACAAAGAGAAGATGCTACTCATTGACAATGGCGAAGTAACGAAAACTCTCGGATTAATCTGGCAACCAAAGGAAGACAGTTTTCAGTATCAAGCAACTGAAGGTGAAACACAAGGCTTACCAAACGCACAGTGTTATCCGAAGTAACCCGTATTTTCGATCCTCTTGGGTTAATAGGACCAGTAACGGTATTAGGAAAGCTATTTCTACAAGACCTCTGGAAGGCCAAATGCTCGTGGGACGAAGAACTACCCTACCCGCAGTTTACAAAAATAAATGGATGAAATTTAAGAAGAGTCTACCAGGATTACGAGCAATAAAAATTCCAAGACATGTACTATTTTCAAACTCAGTCAACATTCAATTACACGCCTTTTCAGACTCCAGTGAGTCCACCTATGGGGCTTGCTGCTACCTGAGATCAATGAATACGCAAGGAGAAATCAGAGTAAGACTGTTATGCGCCAAGTCACGACTAGCACCAGTAAAGGCTACTACGCTTGCAAGATTGGAACTATGTGCCGCGCTACTCATGACAAAATTAGTGGAAACAGTATCTCAATGCATGTAAATAAACCCTTCAAGAATTGTGTATCATACTGACTCTACCATTGTACTCGCCTGGATCTCATCACCGTCTTATACGTGGAGTAGCTTCATAGCACATCGGGTTGAAAAAATACAACAATTGACTCAGCCACAGCAATGGAGACACATTGAAGGAACACAAAATCCAGCTGACATAATCTCCCGTGGAATGTTCCCGGGTGCCCTCAGCCAATCAACTCTGTGGTTCAAAGGTCCAAGGTATCTATCTGAACCTGAAGAAAAATGGCCCACATTTGCCTTCAAAATACCAGACGAGATTCCAAAAGCCAAACCAAAAAAATCCGTCTTCACAGCCATAGAACGAGTCAAACATGTTGATCTAGTCACACCTGTGAATCATTGTAACTCATTTTTAAAATTACAGAGAATTTTTACGTACTGTTTCAGATTCTTGCAAAATTGCAAATCTCCCACGGGATCGAGGAAGATGGGCGAAGTATATATTGCAGAGCTAGACATTGCCTTGAACGGAATCATAAAAAATATTCAACGCACAGCATTCGAGCACGAGTACTCATCATTAAAGAAAGGGGAAGCACTTGATTCTCACCATTCTATTCAACATTTGGCGCCGTTTGTAGACGCCTCTACAGGAATCATAAAGGTCGGCGGACGGCTGAAAAATTCAGAACTCAGCCAAGAGGCCAAGAACCAGATTCTTCTGCCCAAGGACCACAAACTGAGTGAACTTCTATTCAATTATCTACACAACCAACATATGCACGCAGCACCTCAAGGGCTAACTGCAATCGCGAGGCAGAAATACTGGGTCATAGACGCTAGAAGGTTGGCGCGCCATACTGTCCATAGATGTATCCGTTGCTTCAGATGTAAGCCGAAGCCCGTTGATCTAATGATGGGAGACCTACCTGTGGAACGGGTGAAGCCGACAAGACCCTTTCACACCACAGGAGTCGACTTTTATGGACCCATCATGATTCATTACAAACTACGAGGAAAGACACCTACAAAGGCGTACATAGCTGTCTTTGTATGCTTCACTACAAAGGCTGTCCATTTAGAATTGGTCAGTGATCTGAGTGCCGAAGCCTTCCTTAATGCTCTAAAAAAATTCATTGCCCAGAGAGGTCTGTGTGCTACTATCTTTTGCGACAACGCAACGAACTTCCTAGGAGCACGAACACATTTAAAAGAACTAAAGGACATGCTCCTGTCGCAGGATTTACAATCATCACTCGCTCAATTATGCATCAAAAATCACATTGAGTGGAAGCCCATACCACCACGATCGCCTCACTTCGGAGGACTGTGGGAAGCGGCAGTGAAATCCGCCAAGAATCACTTGATTCGCCAGACGGGAAATGCCAATTTGACATACGAGGAATTACACACAGTAATTGTCCAGATAGAGGCCATCCTTAATTCCAGGCCAATAACACCTATGTCTTCAGATCCCAATGACCTCGAGGCACTAACCCCAGGACACTTCTTGACGGGAAGCCCCTTGACAGCATGCGCCGAAAGTGACGTTGCTGAAAGAGACATCAACAAATTAACAAGATTTCGCCGAATTCAACATATTCAACAAACATTTTGGCAGCGCTGGTCGGCTGAATACCCACAGGAGCTGCAAACGCGGAACAAATGGAGGAGTATAAAGCCAAATCTAAAACCTGGAACTTTAGTCGTAATAAGAGAGGCGCACTTACCACCATTGAAATGATCGCTAGGCCGCGTCTTAGAAACTTTCGACGGCGCCGACAAACTTACTAGAGTTGTTAGTGTCAAAACCCCCTCTGGAATTTTTAAACGGACCATTCATAACCTCTGCCCCTTGCCGGAGGAGCAATATAGACCAGAAGATCTCAAAGGGAATGCCAGTGGCAGCAACCTCGGGAACGACTCCAAATAAGTCGAGGGAACGCAACCGAAAACATCCTTTCTAACCTTTAATCAGGTGCCAGGACCATCTCACAAGGACGTAGAAGGAGAGCCACCAGCAAAGAGGATGAAACACAAACGACCCTATCACCCGCTGCGAGGAAGGTTCTTGCCAATCAATTCTAATTGGAAGAACTCACCATTTGTGGAAAATTTCAAGAAAAATCCCACTAACGCTACAGAGACGAATAGAAGCCCCACTGCAAGATCTATTAGCTCATCAGCTGCTTTAAAACTACTCATGCTAACCTCACTTATAATGCCAGCCTTCGGAAACCCGCTAAGGGAGCCGGCCGAAGTAACACCATTCTCAAGTAATCCAGGAATATTCTTTGAATCACTAGGACATGCACATCTAATAAACAGCCAGTGGACCATTCTTGCATACTACAAGCTCGATAATTACTGGAGCGAACTAGCGGGAATC
The DNA here is from genome assembly GCA_963924295.1 of Dioctria rufipes. Taxonomy (NCBI): domain Eukaryota; kingdom Metazoa; phylum Arthropoda; class Insecta; order Diptera; family Asilidae; genus Dioctria; species Dioctria rufipes. The sequence goes on along the minus strand of OZ002742.1, from coordinate 110,834,003 downwards.
AGAAAATGCATTGGAGAAATAAGCAAGTTATGCAATACAACAACACTCAGAAGAGACCACTGTTTGGAAATACTTTCCCAATTTTAACATCAACTCACGCAAATTGAAGAAGCTAATGAAATTCTCCACAAAAAAGGCGGCCGAGACCGAGTTCCACACAAATGGTCTCCTCTTGACTTAGTAGGTAACGTTGCGAACAAACTATTTGGCATCCTGGACTCGTCCTATGCCAAGTACATTGAAGAAGAAATCGAAAAAACAAGAAGCAACGAGGGTTACTTAATGCAGCTAGCAAAAAACCAAACATCAGTTTTAGAAACTACAACCAATATCATGAAACGTCAAGAGGAGTCAATTCAAAAACAATTCAAGGCAATTCAAGACCATATACTCGCATTCAGTAAGTTTGTTGATGACGTTCAGCTCGAGCAGCAAGCTACCCAAGATTTCAGTGCCTTATCGCTTCTAACCACACTAGTTCTTCAAAACTACCACAGAGCTCAAAACGCTTTATTAGACGTCATAACAGATATTCACCACAACAAAAGAGGGCACCCATACATTTTTCAGAGCTTCATCTAAAATCCAACGATCATGAAATAGATGTGCTGACCAACAAGGTCAAGGATCTCAAGCAGTACTCGGAAGCATTGCCCCAAGGAATATCGCATCACGACATACATCATTACACCATTAGCTACATGCTTCTGGCAGCACTTATGATCGGATGCAGTTATTGGATGGTTACCAAATGGAACCACGGGGTTTGCTCCAGGAACATGCCACCACATTGCTATTCCATACCTCCAATACCCGCAAGACGGAGCCAGCCGGACAGCAATGGCGATTTTGTGTTGCGCAGCAACCCAAGGGGGCAGGATGATTAGCCCAGCGCTAATCACACAAATTAATTCTCACGTCGCATTCATTCTGAGGGAATTCATATTTCACCGGAAAATTCTACCATGCGAACTCCAGACGCAGCAGTTTTTTCTTGATTGTACGGGCATGTACGTACGTACCTATCACCACCTGTATGTATGTACCTATCTCGTGCTACTCACCTTTCATGGGAGAATTTTCATTCTCACAATATATTGTGAACTAAGCACTTTTTGGTAATTTTTAATTTTATTTCCCAGACTAATTTTGTATAAATAGGATATACATATTTTACTACTTTTTAATAAACCATCAACCAGTAAAGAAGGCTTTTTTACTGAACAAGCTTAACAGCTTTTCAAACAGGTCTGATAATAGGTGAACAGCTTTAATCTACTCAGCATGTCCACAGGATTCGGTGTGCTTTCGTCTGAGTTACAATTTCGACTTATGAAGATTTCGCATGTTTTATCCTTTTATAGTACAATGAAGGTATCAAATCCTTTACGGTAGCGCCCCTTGTTTAATGAGCTATCCTTATCAATCATCAAGAAACCATATTCATCCTTCCAACACACAGGCTCTTCGAAATTTATCAAACTTCATGTCTGTATTCACATTATCATTATAGATATGTTTCAAATTCAAGTCATCTTGCTTGAATAAGATGATTAAATTAGCATTGTCACGTTTTAAGTGCTTTGGTATATGCGTATATGTTTGACAGAGATAGAAGCTGTCTATATCTTCGTGGCGACCCATGCAAAAATAGGATCGCACATTATCTTGCTTTACATATGCTACATCATCGAAAATAAACACTGAATGTGTTTTGGCTTCCTCTGGTGGTAGAACGTCGCAGTTGTTTGAGAATGTATAATACCCCAATCCTGATATGGGAGTTATCACTCGCTTCAAGTATTCATACTTTGGTTGATGTAAGGATTTGGAATATATGTAAATATTTTCATATCTCAGACCATTGGGATGTTCCAGCAAACTTATCATAACATTCGATTTTCCACAATTGGATGGTCCAATAATGATGCTCCTTATACTCTTAGGCAATAGGGGACCATGCTTCTTTTCCACCTTCATAGCAGCTGTATCAGCATTTCGAACAGGAAAAGCTTGTTGTTGTTTAATGAACCGCATATTCCTATAAGTACACCTGTTTATATTACATTTCAACAGTATTATCGGAACCTTATAAGATGCCGGATCACAAACCAAAACGCTCCAGAAAATCTTTGAAAGGGGCAGAGGACTATTAAATTCAATCATCAACAAATTACCTGTAGAATTACATCTACCGGGATACCAGTACTGTGGACCAGGAACAAAGTTACAACAAAGATTGACGAGAGGAGATCCGGGTATTAATCCACTGGTTGTCTGCAAGGAACACGATATAGCATACTCGCGACATAAAGATACAAGTGATCGACATATAGCTGATAAAATATTAGCTGAAAAAGCCTGGCAGCGTGCAAAATCTACGGATGCAAATTTGAGTGAACGTACCAACGCTTGGCTTATAACAAACGCAATGAATGCTAAAATTAAGCTAGGTATGGGTCTTAAGGCTAAAAATAAACGCCAACCCACATTCCGAGAAGCAGTACAAAATGCACGTAAGGTTTTAAAAGTAAAAAAACCAAAAGACTTGATGGAAGCTACAAAAATAGCTCTTAGTGCAGCTAAAAATATTGTGAAAAGAAAGAAGAAATCAATTAAAACTCCACGAGTGATACGTGTACCAAAGGTTGGTGGGGCACTTCCGTTCCTCATCCCGTTGTTTGCTGGGCTTTCAGCATTGGGAGCACTATCGGAAGGTGCAGCAGGCATAGCTAAAGCAGTAAATGATACCAGTGCGGCAAAGGCAAAATTGGAAGAAAGCAAACGTCATAACCAAGCAATGGAAACTATAGAGGTTGATAAAGATGGAAACGGGCTGTTCCTGAAGCCGTACAGAAAAGGACTTGGACTCTATCTACAACCTCAACCAAAAAACTATTAAAGACGCTACCCAAACGACCGCTAAACGAGTTGAATCTTCACAAGTATACCACACACTTGCCGCACTTCAGAGGAGTATTTATGCGTGATAGGTAGAAAAAAGCCATGGAAGCGAGAAAGCGGAATTGTTAACTTGGACATCTCAACTGGAGCAGGTACACACTGGGTAGCGTACTACAAGAAAGGTGATAACATCGAATACTTTAATAGCTTTGGCAATCTCCAACCACCCAGGGAGCTCATAAACTACTTGGATAGTAATATTACGTATGTTCATCATTACATTTTCTATATTAAGATAACATTAAAAAAATAGTTAGATAGTACGCATATACATACATGCACAAACTTATCACAGCAAGAATTTCGCTAGTCTCATATTCTAAGATCTTCACATGGTTTCACCTGGTATATCTTTTTGCATTTTATTTTGCATATCAGCAAAATTATTCTGACTGAAATGATAAAGCCAGATGAAAGTCGACACCGGTGAGATAATTGAAGGAATGCGCGTGCGAACTTTGTGGCTAGGGAAATTCTTTCATTCTGTGGTAAGTTATTTGTGAATTTTGGTATTTAGCTAATTAGGCATTTTTGTAACATTATAAAAAGCGAATTTCAATAAAGAATTAGTTAGTTGCCACGATACAGTGAACCAAGACTTTTTAATTTTTCTTGAGTGAGTCTGCTTGAGGCATTGTAACTCCGAAAGCTTTCTGGTGTACTGGTTTAAGAGTCGCTGCACCCACAACACTACTTACGGTGTAACACCCTAAGTTCTGCACAGCAATATCGAGGCAAAAGAGCCAAGATCAACATTTGGTGACCCCGACGTGATTTCTTCCGAAGAGATAATCACCACCCGCAAACACTAGTCATGAGTCTAGATGAGCTCGCAGTTCAGCAGCACAACACAGGAGAAGACATAAAAGCTATTGCTAGCAATTATGGCAAGGACACTTCATCACGAAAGAACCAAACGTATCTTGAAGTAAGGTTGACGACGCTTAATGAACTCTGGAAACAATTTGATGAAGTCGACACTGAGATTCGAAATGTGTATGGGGCAAAATTGGAGCATGCCTATTTCGCAAAGGCTTATTATGACGGCATAAAGCAAAAATACGAGAAGACAAGACGAGACATCATGGACAAGCTTACAGAGCTGAAGAAGCTAAATCCCAGTAGTACAGCCGAGGATAAGAGGAACCAGCCGACCTCAGATGACAAAAAACAAGAAACACAAAAGAAGCCAACTGGAGAAAATCCACGAGTAGAAGAACCTCGCAGTAACATCAAGACAAGCACATCTTTTGACACCACCAATAATATCTCCAAAATAAAGCAACGGCAGTAAACAATAATGAATGCCTTGCGCAGAATGCTCACTGGGATAACAGCTGCAACCCAGCAGCCTCAAGCACAACAGTTCTATCAACTTAAAATACGCACGGTTGAGAGATACTGGGATGATATTCAACAGTTACACTACTCAATATGGGAATCAGTTGAAGATTCCAGCGCATCACAGTTTGAAGAATATTTCAGTCTAGAGGAGGATACACAGAAGGTCTTACTGGAGTTGCATGCTGGTTTAAGTCAGCACGCCATCGCATCCGCACCAATGGTGAACGCAACCTCAATCATGAAGCTTCCGAAAATAGTCTTACCAAAGTTCGATGGTGACTATTTGAAGTGGCGACCATTTTACGACCTCTTCAACGAAGTGGTACACAAACAAGCAATGGTCGACTCGCAGAAAATGTGGTACTTAAAGAGCAGCTTATCGGGAGAAGCCGAAAAACTTGTGCGACATCTTACTATCTCAGATGCAAACTACACTGCTGCATGGAAAATCATTAAGGAACGTTACGAGAACATTAGATTGCTGGTAACTGCACTGTTGAACAAATTACTGTCACAAACAACAGTAACTTGTGAGAGTGCGCCTGCAATTAAGGCGTTACACGACATAACGCAAGAATGCTTCCTTGGTCTAGAGAATTTAGGAATCAACACAAGCCATTGGGATCCACTGTTGTTGCACATATTGGTCAAGAAATTGGACAGAGTAACACACACGCTCTATGAGCAATCTCTCACTCAGCCCAGAGCATTGCAATCACTCAAAGACTTCCAAAACTTCTTAGAGATGCGCTTTCAGTCTTTGGAAGCTCTAGGAAATAAGGGCAGATCAATGGAAGATCCTCATAAAAGGACAACCACATCCAGGTCTTTCACATCTGTCTCGGCTGGACCAACATGTATTCTGTGCAAAGGCAATCATCAAATCTTTGCCTGCCAGAAATTCATTCAACTAACGCCACGCAAACATTTGCGTTAATTGCCTCAAGGCCGGACACAGGGCCGACACTTGTCCATCAAGAACGTGCACAAAATGCTCTAAACGACACAACACATTACTGCATATAGAGACACCTCCTCCAAGATCAACCATCTCAGTACAGCAGCCTAGCAGGAATAACTACATGACAGGTACGATGGCACAATCAGCATCAAATCAATCCACATCATTCGACGACCAACTTAAATCAATCTCGTTGACAACGAAAAGCCTTCAAGCTCCAAAGGGCTACATATTTCTTAGCACAGTCATGGTAAATCTGGTCAATAACCAGGGCAAATGCGTAGAATGCAGAGCCATATTGGATTCCGGCTCCCAGCTTAACAACTGAATCTATCTGGAGTTTCCGAGTTACTATATATTGAAGGCATTGGCCAACGCAAGCAACAATCTCAACGCAGAGTTAGCATATTACTACAGTCGAAAATAAGTGGATTTGCTGTTAGAATTGAAGCTCATGTACTTCCGAAAATCATTTCACCACAACCAGCAAAATCAATAGACACTTCAACATGGCCAGTACCACACAACATAAGATTAGCGGACCCGAACTTTAACCAGCCGGGCCCAATAGACCTCCTCATTGGTGCAGAGATCTATTACTCAATCTTGTCGGTGGGACAAATCAAATTGGGAGAAACGCTACCAACAATGCAGAATACAGTTTTCGGGTGGGCCATAGCAGGCAAAACTAATGGTGTCCCACAGAGTAAAGCAGCGTGCGGAATATGTACCGAAGATGAAGCTCTTGATCAGCAGATTGAGAAATTTTGGCGCCTGGAAGACACCGAAGGAGCCAATAAGAACAATTTCACTACAGCAGAAAGAAATTGTGAAGCACACTTCATTCAGACTACCTATAGAGACCAATACGGCCGTTTCGCTGACAGTTTGCCTTTTGCAGATAGCCCCACAGCATTGGGGGAATCAAAGGATATCGCCTATAGACGGTTTCTGTCATTGGAACGTAAGCTTTCCAAGGACTCAGAACTCAAGACAGCATATTCCCATTTCATGGAAGAATACGCAAAGCTAGGACATATGGAGGAAGTCGACTTAACTAGAATCGAGAAGCCATACTACTTCCTTCCACATCATTGCATCGCTAAGCCTGAGAGTAGCACGACGAAACTCCGAGTGGTATTCGACGCTTCAGCCAAAACATCATCCAACATATCCCTAAATGACGTCCTACACACGGGTCCCATAGTACAAGATGAACTGTTTTCCATCCTATTGCGTTTTCGCCTGCCAAGATATGAATTCACCGCCGACATCGAGAAAATGTACCGGCAAGTCAATGTGGTACAATCTGACAGAAAATATCAATTGATTTGGTGGAGAGCTGATCCCAGCCAGAGCATCAAATGCTTTCAACTCAACACGGTCACGTATGGAACTACCAGCGCCACATATCTGGCCACGAAATGTCTACAGAAATTAGCAGACGACCACGCCGAAAGTCACCCACTAGCTTCAAAGGTGCTGAAACATGATTTTTATGTAGACGATGTTCTCACGGGAACAAACAATCTCTCAGACGCCATTGAGACACAGCGACAATTACAATTATCATTGCACACAGCCGGCTTTAAGTTACGAAAGTGGTGCGCAAACCATCCACGCTTAATGCGTGATATAGCCCACGAAGATAAAGAAATACAGTTAGACTTTGCAAACAAGGTGGAGGAGCATATAAAAACTGTTGGTCTGATTTGGCTACCCAAGACTGACGACCTTAGCATAAAGGCGTCCTGGATCGATGGCCATAGCCCATTTATATGACCCGTTGGGAATAATGGCTCCAGTTGTGGTAGTAGCCAAACTATTTCTCCAGAAGTTATGGACTTTGAAGCTGGACTGGGACGCCACATTGCCCCAGGAATTATACACGTCATGGACCAAGTTTCGTGAGGGCTTGAAAACCTTGAATACCATAAGATTTCCTAGACATGTTTTCTCTCATCGAATTCCGAAGTGCACGCAAATTCACATATTCGTAGATGCATCAGAGAAAGCATATGGAGCTGCTGCATATGTGAGATCAGTTGATAAGAATGACCTCATTACAGTTCGACTACTCTGCGCTAAATCTAGGGTAGCCCCTGCAAATCAGACAACGTTACCGCGACTGGAACTGTGCGTAGCAAAACTGGGAGCTGACCTGTCTCGAAGAATCAGCACAGATTTGAGCATCGCAAATCAGGACATCTATTTATGGAGCGATTCCGAAATTGTCTTGGCTTGGATAAACTCCATGTCCTCATCGTTTCACACATTTGTGGCCAATCGAGTGGCTAGAATTCAAGATGTCACCACTTCCACCCAATAGCGCCATGTGAATTCCAAGGAGAACCCAGCGGATGTATTGTCAAGAGGCCTAGCTCCAGAGAAATTAAGCGGGTCAACATTGTGGTTTTACGGTCCCATGTTTCTACACGGAGCAGAATCAATATGGCCCAATCCATACAGAAGCAATGATACAGATTACACAGTCGAACATAAGCGAACTGCTTTGTCAACAGTAGTCACCCCCAGCTCAACAAGTATCATAAGCGCAATCGACCATGGGAATTCATTCAGAAAGCTACAACGTGTCATGGCCTATATCTTACGCTTCATAGCTCATACGAAGAAAAAGTTTCAAGGAGAAATTAACGGGAAAGCGTTAAGCAGTGAAGAATTAGATGAAGCTCAAGCATTAATTATAAAAACAATGCAGGAGCAACCTTTCATGGAGGACATTGCAAATATAAAACCATTCGTGAACTCTGGGGTCGATTTCTGCGGACCCATTTGGACGCATTTCAAAATAAGAGGAAAACGACCACAAAAGAGTTACATAGCTGTTTTCTGCTGCTACGCGACCAAGGCCACCCATCTAGAAGTTGTAAGTGATCTCACAATACTAGGATTCATTGGAGCACTCAAAAGGTTCACGGGACGACGAGGGCATTGCCGCAAGATTTATTGTGACAACGCCACGAACTTCGTGGGCGCCAGAAACCAACTCACAGAAGTACGAAAAATGCTCGAAGGTGAAGAGATGGATGGAAAAATAGCAACAACTTGTAGCACAAACGGCACTGATTTCCATCTAATCCCTCCCCGAGCCCCACATTTTGGCGGCCTATGGGAAGCAGCTGTAAAATCAGCCAAGCATCTCTTGCAGCGAACGTTAACGTCAGCTTCGCTGACCTATGAAGAATTAGAAACCACCGTCATTGAAATCGAGGCAATTTTGAATTCACGTCCGATAACACCACTATCGACGAATCCCAATGATCTAACAGCATTAACCCCAGGTCACTTGCTCATTGGGGAGCCTCTGACGAGCACAATGGACGCAACTGCAACCCCGCAACACTCAAACATCATCACCCGTTGGAAACTCGTTTCTCATCTTAAACAGGAGTTCTGGAGAAGATGGTCTAGCGAATATCTAAATCAACTACAGCAACGGTACAAATGGAAGCAACGCTGCCATAATGTCCAAACTAACACAATGGTGATTATCAAAGAAGACAATCTTCCACCCCTCAAATGGCCGCTTGGACGAATTGTGAAAACATACACAGGACCCGACAATTTGGTACGCGTCGCTGATGTACGCACTGCAAATGGGACACTACGACGCGCTATTCACAAACTAGCGCCTTTACCTATGAACGAGGATCAAGAAGAAGATGAAATCGAACCGCCCAGTTCAAACACCATAGATGATATAGAGGCACAAGGAACTGCTCGACCAGCGAGCGATCAAAGTAACCCGCATCGCAGGTCAATTTCCATCAATTCGACATCGAGTCAAACTAGGGAGACTTCTCTAACAGACACAGCTCCTAGAAAAAGGCAACGACGATCCATCGGATCAGCATTCGTTTCATTGTTCCTTGTCTGTCTCACATTCTCGACAACTAGAAGTGCACCTGTTGAAACGACCCCTTTCAAGTCGCAGCCAGGCATTTATTTTGAAGGCCTAGGCTCTACCAACATAATATCCAGCGAGTGGAACCTGGTGGCATATTACGACATGCAACCTTTCTGGAAAGAGTTCGATGCACTCGTCAACTCCAGTCGCATACTTAAAACCGTATGTGATCAAATAATTGAGAGGAATGCATGTGAACAAATCATGGAGCACCTCCAATTTCTAACTAAGGAACTCTCAGCAAATAATGAGCTATTATTACCAACAGAAAACAAGGGCAGAGCAAAAAGAGGTGCCATAAATTTCATAGGTAATATCGCGAATACCCTGTTCGGAGTGTTAGACTCTGAATATGCAGAAGCCATGTCTAAAACGATCAACGAAATCAAGCAAAACGAGAATCACTTAGTATCACTTAGTAGCCCTTATCAAGAATCAAACTTCAATCATTGATGCGACCATCAACATCATGCGGAAGAACCAAGAGACGATAGACAAGCAGTTCAGGAATTGGGAGATTCATCTCAACAAGATTTCTGCAGAAATTAATGGCATACACCAAGACATTTATCAGGAGAAACTATCAAATGTCTTCATCACGTTGGCAATGCAAGCCATGTTGACAGCTTCAAATTTTCAAAGAATCCAAGGCGTCATCCTAGACGTACTAGTGGATACTCATAACGGAAAAATCAGTCCACAACTGATTACGCCAGATCAGATGCGTCAGGAATTAACCACAATCAAAGGTCATCTTCCTTCATCATTAAAGCTGCCACTAACAATAGATGACGTCTTGCAATTTTACAATTTAATGACAATCGAAGGAAGACCAACGGCCGAACACATCATCTTTAAACTCAGACTCCCTTTATGCACACTCGAGGATTTTGAATTGTTTAGCATAATTCCAGTTCCGACATTGATCAACAACACGTTCTTAGCCATACAACCATCATTCCCATACTTGGTGGTGAATCTCCATCGAGACCAATATTACCCACTCACCGAGCATAGTCTACAGGCATGCCGCACCATCACCAGAGGTCGACACTTATGCAAGCAACATCATCCCATATATCATAAGGGATCTGCCCTCGGGGCTTGTGAGATAGATTTCATCAACCACCTACCACAATCCCCCACGTGCAAAATTGTTCAAACGGGAGATGGCCCACACTGGACTCAACTTCATAATCCAAATGAATGGCTGTTTGCTTTGAAAGAAAAAACCACGATCAATGTCGTATGTGAAGACACAGTCAACCAAATGGCCATCGAATGATCAGGCATTTTAAGACTTCAAAAGGAATGTATCATCAAACAGCCTCTGATCACCATACGCGGCCACAATGCTTTCCCGACCAGTTCAAGGATGTCGTACATACCTACCACAAATCTAACTCAACAAGTGAAATTGGAGGGACCACGTCCTAACATATCAGACGGACCTGATTTCAAACCACAAGGGACAGAATTAGAATCCATTCAAAAACAAATTCAACAGCTCCACATCGATCTTCCAACAATTCACCCTCACGATGTTCATCAATTTGCTATTGGCTATACGGGTTTGGCATTGGTATTTGCCATTATCATCTTCATAATTTGGACTTACAAATCCCGCCTTTGTTCCCGGATTCCAACTAAGCCAACCCCACAACCGAGGCGATACATCAGTCAAGCGGATTGCACCTCAGATCAAGATGAAGAAAAACAAGTTACCGATTTCAACATAGATTTCAACAGTTGAATTCATCATTCAACGCGGGGGAGGATGTTCATCATTACATTTTCTATATTAACATAACATTAAAAAAATAGTTAGATAGTACGCATATACATACATGCACAAACTTATCACAGCAAGAATTTCGCTAGTCTCATATTCTAAGATCTTCACATGGTTTCACCTGGTATATCTTTTTGCATTTTATTTTGCATATCAGCAAAATTATTCTGACTGAAATGATAAAGCCAGACGAAAGTCGACACCGGTGAGATAATTGAAGGAATGCGCGTGCGAACTTTGTGGCTAGGGAATTTTGGTATTTAGCTAATTAGGCATTTTTGTAACATTATAAAAAGCGAATTTCAATAAAGAATTAGTTAGTTGCCACGATACAGTGAACCAAGACTTTTTAATTTTTCCTTGAGTGAGTCTGCTTGAGGCATTGTAACTCCGACAGCTTTCCGGTGTACTGGTTTAAGAGCCGCTGCACCCACAACACTACTTACGGTGTAACACCCTAAGTTCTGCACAGCAATATCGAGGCAAAAGAGCCAAGATCAACAACGTACAACTACAGTTCTTATCAGAACTATGATGCAGTAATTTGCGGTCACTTATGTTTAGAGTTTTTATATAATTGTTATAGCCATTAATTATTATCTATAAATAAATGTATCTATATTGAAATTGTAACAGCTGATTATCAACCGCCATGTCATTATCACTTACTCTCACGGGAAATTAATCTCTACTCACTACTGAGTACTTTCCTCCGCTGGAGCTAGCAACGGATTATGTTTGTGGATTAATTGATTTTCAAACATACAACTCTATACCAAATATTGATGTGAGCAATAATCTGGTTCATGTAGGGACTGAGGTTGTTGAGATACCTGTTGGATCCTATGAGATTGATGATATAGCAAAATATGTACAAGGATACTTGGATAAAGAAGGGAGAAGGATAAAGGTTGTGATAAAGGCTAACAATAATACATTGAAGAGTGAAGTTAAGGCAACTGAAGAAATACATTTTGAAAAACAGAGATCTATAGCTCCTCTGCTCGGATTCAGTAAAAGAAACTTATCTGCTAATATAGTGCATACATCAGAGTTGCCAGTCAACATCATTAAAGTAAATACTATACGCATCGAATGTAATATTATATCAGGATCATTCTTCAACAACACACAAGTACACACTCTCCACGAGTTTTCACCGAACGTGGGGCCTGGGTATAAAATAGTGGATGTACCCAAAAATGTAATCTATTTGCCTGTGAACACCAAACGTATAAGTTCTACAACATTGAAGCTCCTTGACCAAGACGGTGACTTAATCAACTTCAGAGGAGAGACTATAACCATCAGGTTACATTTGAAGCCACAGCATGTTGATATACAATAATGATAAATACGAGTTCGGAGCAAACAAGATTCTTAGTCAGCGGACAGCCTTGAAGCGGTCAAGACCTACATTAACACCTGCAAATACAGCATATTTACAATCAATAGGCTTAACGCTGAAACAATGAATAAAGGAATACTAGATATTGCACCAGACGCTTGCTTTGATAACAGTGTTACTAAATTTGAGCATCACTCCTATTCACCATTTCTAACATCATTTAAAAACTGCGATGAAATCCGTATATCTGTACAACATCAGGACTTGAATCTTCTACCCAGCAGGAGTTTTCTTTACATTAAGGGGTCGCTAACAAAGCTGGATGGAACCGTTTCAGCAACCGCAAAATTAGCTAACAACGCTCTACCATTTCTTTTTGAGGAAATACGCTATGAACTGAATGCAGTGGAAATCGACCGTACAAGAAATCTTGGGATTGCAACAACATTAAAAAACTACGTATCGCTAAATGTAAGCAGGATACTACTCAACGGCAGCTGGTCACCAGATTCAACCGTTATACCAGCCAATGGACTGTTTAACTATTGTGTACCTCTGAAATATTTATTGGGATTCGCTGAAGATTACAAGAAAATTCTGATAAATTCCAAACATGAACTCATATTGATTCGGAGCAGGATAGATGCTAAAGCCATTATATCACCCAGAGATGAGGTGAAAATTGAAATTACCAAACTTCAATGGAGCATTCCGCATGTTACAGTATCCGATGATGAAAAGCTGCAACTATTTAAAATTATGGGGAGAGGTCGCCCGATACAAATACCATTCCGTAGCTGGGACATATATGAGTATCCAGTACTACCGGAATCCACGCATCAAACCTGGTCAGTTAAGACTTCCACTCAACTGGAGAAACCTCGATTTATCATCTGATCATTCTGATGAAAATTTCATTACCCCTCCCTATCTTTATTATCCCCCCCCCCCCCACATACCCCCCATCTAGAATACATTGGCATTGTAATGAGCCCACAGCCTCATCACTTTCTCCATTTCCCCCAATAGGCTAAACGCCAAAGCCCTATCAATAACTTATCAAATTTCACATTTGCATCATCATCGAATATCATTCTCGAATATCAATAACATCCGGAAATTTCAATTCCCACGGTAAATTCAAAAGAACCTTCAAAAATTCATCCTAAAACCAAATGTATACTTACATGCATTAGTTTCGCTTTCTAAAAGCAAATATTTCCGCATAAACAATGCGACACATTTTCACATTAGTTCCGCATGACCAATTGTTCAAAAAACAAACATTCCCCATATGTGAAAATGCAGTCGCATCACAATGGAAACAATGTCGTTTAACCCATAAAATGTCGCAACCCATTTTCAAGTACACGGCGCTTATGCTCTTGAAAATTGACCGTCATATACACCCCACAGCGCTGGGTCTTGCATCATGAAAATAAACAAACATGCACCATATGTTTACCTTTGCCATGATGCAAGCCACTGCACTGCTGGTTGTGACAATATCTCAGTATACGTACAAATTATGTGTGTTCACTATTGACCAATAGCAGGCATTTTCTTCGCATTCTCTTTGCTCATGCTTAAACGGCTTATACATGTTATGTATAACATTGCCCAATAGAAACTATTCAGCCAATTCGGCTTATGTGCCTGAACGGCGTGCTGCTGCAATGATATTATGCAGCTGGGCGTGTTTCATTTTTTAAAGATGAGGAAGTAAATTCCCTCCACGCGGATTTCCGTGTTTTGAATGGCAAGTACTGAAACTGCCTAAATAAATAGCCGCGTTCTAACCAAGAACAGGCAGTGAGTTTTTGGATCTTTCCAGAGTGCGTTTTCGCGTTGAGTTTTAAAAAGGTAAAAGAATAAGGTTGACCCCCGACCAGCGGTAAGGCAACCTATTCTACATTAAATTAAAATAAGTTTTTGGCAGTCAGTCTTAAAGTTTGTAAAGAAACAGTTCTTTTTATCAGTTACTAAAATTCTTAGAAAAATCAGTTCCAAAAAGTAAAAAGTGTAAATCAAATAACTTTAAACAAACAACTACAATCGAGGTTGTGCTGAAAAAGAAAAATAAAGGACAATATTTCATGAAAGAATAGTGTTTCGATCAATTTAATTAAAATCAAACCAAAAGGGCCAGCGACCTTCTCCTTAGTGGAAAGTACATCGCAGTCCTTGTCGCGACGAATATATAAAGAGGAACCCGCGACAGAACAACTGGTGGCAGCGGTGGCGATTTTTTTTAAACGCCAATCGACACAAATCAAAACCAGCAAAGGGGATCTTCCGATAAGCAGCAAGCCAAACAACAGAAACAAAACAAAAAAAAAGAGAAAAGAAAAACACCAATGTGCTACCCAAGGAAGTCAGACGATACCATTGAAGTCCCGGAGGAAGTTATAATAATACCGGAAGAGGATCCAGAAGAAATCGAAGCAGCAGAAGAATACGACTACGAGTTCGAGATAGACATCGATCCCGAGGAAGAAACCCCCACAGTGGAAGAAGTTTATCTGGAGATACACCGACAAATTACTCCAGAAAGTGACGAAGAGGCAACGTGGGATTTCGATACATACCAACAAGTAAAGAATCTACTAGAAAATAGACCAATGTAAGTTATAAAATCACATTAGCATAATAGTCATTATATTATATTATTATAACATTACCATTACATTTAGTGAACTAAAATTATTTAAGAAGTGAGTGGAATTGGAATATTTTCTAATTAATATAAAAAAAAGGGAATACTTTCGTAAAGTATTTTTTTTTTCTTTCTCTGACCCAAGTGACCTTTTAGTATCTTCTCGTAAGGCAACAAATTCTTTTTGAGAGTTTCTTTCAAATTTTTTGTCCACAAGTGATTAAAGAAGTGACGTAAAAAAAAAAATTTTTTTTTTTTTTGTTTTATCAGTGCATCTAGTTCTACCACATTATCAGTGTTGAATCCTAGTTCCTTATTGTGATACTCTCTAGTATCCCAAGATTGTCATTACAAGAGCTAAGGATTACTCATCTCATCTAGGCCACAAGCAGAACGCTAACCGCCTAGCTAGAGTTTCGCGTTATATACGCCTCCCCAAAATGGCAAACCCTCAAGGCAATGGCGGCGGAGGTAGACCTGTTGTTCCTGTTGGACAGGGTGTACCACCACAGCCTGCACTTCTTGCACCTCCTGCACTACCAGCAATAAACAGACTCTCGACTAGTGAGGCACGAAATCTCATACCCGAGTATGATGGCAATACGGAGGAGCTTCACAGGTTTTTAGCTTGTTGTGATATATTGTTCTCACAAGCCCAAACTGAGGCAGACAAACTGTTGTACCTCAGCCTGTTAAAGACAAAGCTGACGGGTCCCGCCTATGATCTATTCAAGTATGGAGATTATCCTACTTGGGCAGAACTGAAGGCAGGGCTCAAGTCTCATTTTCAGGAGCATCGCCCGCGAATAGCTATACAGGGTGAACTGCTACGCTTAAGACAAGCTCCAAGAGAAAATGTACAAGACTTTGCTCGCCGAGTAACCAAACAGTTAGCAGATTTAAATAATGCGACTTTAAATGAAGCCCCCCAGTTAGAATCAAGAGCGTTCTTACTTAGCGAAAATGAGCAAAATGCTATCAGGGTATTTGAAGATGGCATCAAAAATGACCAATTAAAAGTCATAATTAAAGCTCGCGCAGAGACTAGACTACGAGCACTGATCACTTTCGCTATAGAGCACGATCAGAGAATAGAAGAGGCTCAACAAACCAATCTCCGCTCACCTCAAAATACTCCAATCATTACATGCGAGTATTGTGGAAAAAGGGGCCACCGTAAAGAAAGTTGTTTTAAACGAAAACAACTTCCCCCATTTCCCTCATTTTCAAATATTAAGAATGAGGTCCATAGAATAATATGTGGTTATTGCCACAAGGCAAATCATCGCACCCATGAGTGCAGAAAAAAGATATATGATGAACGCTTTACACGGAGCCCCCAACAAGGCCACCAACGTACAGCGTCATCTTCACAACTACCTTCAAGGTCCTTTACACAAAGGCAACCACAACCAGAACAACCACGACAATTTCGGCAAGTTAGATGGTCAACACCTACAAATGAGTTCACGGGAAACGAGTTTGCGCGGGAAGAATCGGACGGCGAAACTCCCCGCCAAGTTATCTCTCAGGCCGTCATTCATCAGCAGCCGCTGAACTAGTAACCCAAAAAATAAGGCTACCTATAAATTTAGAGCAAAACACCCTTCTGATTTCATTACCCTTAAACGTATCTACCAAACCCAGTACTACTTTTATAATAGATACTGGAGCAGAAATTAGTCTTCACAAAGCAGAATCAACTCATGATTTAGCCCTCGTATACGAAAACGAGCGCTGTACAATTTCAACTCTTGCTGGAGCTTATACGCCCACAATTGGCATAACCTACGCCAAAATTAATTTAGTTGACGATGTTACAATCGAACATCCATTTCACTTAATCCCAGGAGGTAGTAAATTAACTTACGATGGAATCCTAGGCATAGACTTCCTTACTAAATACAAATGCAACCTAAATTGTTCAGAGGGTTACATAGAATTAATGACGCCATCAACAGGCATAATTAAAAATTACTCAAAACTATGCGGTGAAAATGAAATTACCAGAGTTAGAGAAAACAAGTATATACAGAGTAATAAAGCTGAGAAATCCACTAAAGAGGTAGATAAAACACAAAATGGAAAATCCAATAAAGAATATACAGAGGTATTTAAAAAGGCTAAAATACAAAATATAAAAGAGGAAGATAAAAAAAAGGTGCATTACAAAATAAATATAAAAGAAAATAATTTAAAAGAGGAACCAATAAAAGGTCCCGAAGAATTACAAAACTTGGAACTTATATCAAGTAAGCACATTGGCATGGACACGCAACGCTACGACTGCGGTTCAGGTCAAGTCATTTCATGTGATAGAGAATTAGGTACGCGACGCTACGACTGCGGCCTAACTCAATCTAGTTCATGTGACAGCAATTTGGGTACACGACGCTACGACAGTGGCCCAAATAAAGCTGACTTGAGCAATATAAGTATCCAAGATAATCCCTTACAAAAGGAAGAACCAGAAAAAACTGGTAAAACATATAAAGAAAATACAGCACTGATCTTCTTACAAATCATATATTACCTCTTTTTAATAATTATAAAAAATTCAAAGCTTTCTTTAGAGAAAACCATCAGTTTAAATTCCAGTGTTCATCGAATAGAGGAGAATAAAATTCGAAAGTTGTCAGGCCAGAAAAATCTGATAAAAGGGCCAGTAGATAAAAATTGCAATACAACTGGTATTAAGGAAGAAAATAACGATGACGAAATTCATCCAAAGGAACCACCTCTTACTCTAAACCAAATTATATTACCTCCTAGGTCGGAAGTCATAGTCAACATACCTAATAATGAGACTAGGGAATTATACTGCAAAAAGGAAGAGATTCTACCAGGAATTTTCATAGGGAATACTCTAACCAAACCTGAAAATCAGGTCATCAAAATTCTGATGCTGAACACAAACGAAGAGGAAGTAGTTCTACCAATAAAAGAGATTAATCCATCTTGGGAATATTTAGGTGATTACGATATCATACAAGCTCAATATGATAATGACCCCGTAGAGAATAGGTTGAAAAAACTTGAAAACACCCTGAGGTTGGATCATTGTAATAAGGAAGAAAGAAAAACCATACTAGACGTATGTCGACAATACAATGAGCTGTTCTATCTGGAGGATGACTCCCTTACTTGTACAGATGCAGCAACGCACACAATACCAGTGAAAGTAGATACAACACCGATATACGTAAAACCATATCGTTTACCAGAATCCCAGAGAGATGAAATCAACAGGCAGATAGGCGAAATGCTGGATCAAGGAATCATAAGTCCAAGCCGAAGCCCTTGGAACTCGCCTTTACTAATAGTTCCAAAGAAGCCAGACGAAACTGGAAAGAAACGATGGCGAATCGTAGTGGACTTTAGGCGTCTAAACGAGGCTACTCTAGGAGATGCCTACCCATTACCAAACATAACTGATATATTAGATCAATTGGGACGATCTAGATATTTTACAACCCTAGATTTGGCAAGCGGATTTCATCAGATTCCCATGGACGAAAAAGACAAGGAAAAAACAGCCTTCAGTACACCATTTGGGCACTACCATTACAATCGTATGCCATTTGGGCTGAAAGGCGCCCCAGCCACTTTCCAGCGGCTCATGAACAATGTCTTGACTGGATTACAAGGATTACACTGCTTTGTGTATCTCGATGACATTGTGATCTATGGATATACTCTAAAAGACCACAATGCAAAATTAGTACAGGTATTTGAAAGATTAAAAAGTCATTTATTAAAATTACAGCCAGATAAATGCCACTTTCTTAAGAAAGAAATTGCTTACTTAGGGCATGTCGTAAGCGCAGATGGAGTACAACCAGATCCTTCAAAAATAACTGTAGTCAAAACTTATCCCAAACCTAAAAAACCAAAGGATGTCAAAGCATTCCTTGGATTTGTAGGATACTATAGGCGTTTCATACAAAACTTTTCAAAACTAGCAAAACCGCTAACAAAACTGCTAAAAAAGGATGTGCCGTTCCTATGGGACAGCTTTTGTGACGAGTCTTTTAGAACTCTAAAAGAAAAACTGATCACTTCTCCCATACTTGCATACCCAGAATTTGATAAACAATTTATCATTACAACTGACGCAAGTGACATAGCAGTTGGTGCAGTTCTATCACAAGGCGAAATTGGTAAAGATCGACCCATATGCTATGCTAGTAGAACCTTAAATCCAGCAGAAACAAGGTATTCTACTATCGAGAAGGAATTACTAGCCATTGTATATGCAGTTGAACAATTTCGACCCTATGTATATGGTAGAAATTTTACCATCATAACGGACCACAAACCGCTAGTTTGGTTAATGAAATTAAAGGATTCCACTTCTCGACTCATGAGATGGCGAATCAAGTTAGAAGAGTATGACTACACTATTATACACAAACCAGGCACATTGAACGCCAACGCAGACGCCTTAAGCAGAATAATCCCTACAGAAGTAGATGAAGAGAAAGCTGTAAATATAATGACCAGAAATCAAGCTAAAAATCAAACCAATATGACAAGCTTACCGAAACCAGATGACTTATACAGTAAATACATTTCAGCTGTTCATCCAGCTAATAATTTAATAACAGAAAGCAGCGATAACTTGTTGAACCAAAAAGGCATCAACCATAAATTCTTCTTATTACCAAAATCTGAAGATGAAACTGAGTCCTATTTGAAAGACCTCTTTCCTGCTATGGAAAATGAGCTTACTACAGACCTTATAAAATGCTATCAAATGAAGAAACATAGTTACATAATAGCTAAAAGTGAAATGCCTTTTTGCCTTTTGTTTACATTCTCATTCTCTACTCGGTCGTTTCACCTAAAGATCATCATAACACGCATGATCTCCCATTCCCACGCACGCTTAAAATACCAAAGTGGCTCGACCGTTCAAGTTTTAAATAGGTAAGATGCACAAGTAATATGCCTGGTATGGAAAAATGACGTTGAAGAAGTGTGACTAACTGATCAAAGCTTGTTTGGAGTGGAAGAAAAATGAACGGAATATAAAAAAAAAGAGGCGCGATATGTGACGACAACGATACAGGTTTAAACCATGCATGCTTGCTACATATGATCGCAAGATTTTGTGCTTTAGTTATCTGCTCGCCTGGTAGTGCAATTTTATAAAACTTTACTATGCTTGTACGTAAACCGCCTATAGTACATCTGCTTGCACCCCCCCTAGGCTCAGCCATCCTAGCGACTGGACCTTTCCAAAAACAGTAGCCATCTCCCGTCCTTACCACAGACAGCACCAGCTCTCTCCTTCCAACCAACATCCTGCATCAAGACAACTCGGTATCAAGTCAGCTTTTTTTATTTTTTTCCCCCAATGCTTGCGATAGGGACCCATCTACCGTCCTTACCACAGACAGCACCAGCTCTCTCCTTCTAACTAACATCCTGCAACAACACAACTCGGTATCAAGTCAGCTTTTTTTATTTTTGCCCCCAATGCTTGCGACAGGAACCCATCTACCGTCTTTACCACAGACAGCACCAGCTCTCTGCTTTCAACCAACATCCTGCAACAACACAACTCG
Organism: Dioctria rufipes; assembly: GCA_963924295.1. Taxonomy (NCBI): domain Eukaryota; kingdom Metazoa; phylum Arthropoda; class Insecta; order Diptera; family Asilidae; genus Dioctria; species Dioctria rufipes. The sequence goes on along the minus strand of OZ002742.1, from coordinate 110,813,440 downwards.
GTATCAAGTCAGCTTTTTTTTTATTTTTGCCCCTAATGCTTGGGACAGGGACCCATCTACCGTCCTTACCACAGACAGCACCAGCTCTCTCCTTTCAACCAACATCATGCAACAACTGTAGGGGGGGCTATCCCAACGTAACATGCAATTAAAACAATAGCTTTATAGCTGACGACGGTTTATTGGCGACTGTCCTCGTTGATTGACAATATACGTATGTCTTTACAAAATGTCTTCTCCTCTCACATACAATATGACATCAAATGGGTATTCGATACAGCGGTTGCTACGAAGTCAGGCATCACTTAGCCTGCCGCAAAATTAAAAAATGCTACATTCTCTACACAACACAACTCAGTGTCAACTCAGCCTTTTTATTTTTACCCCCCAATGCTTGCGACAGGGACGTGTCTATCCTACTCCCTCCTCAACAACTTCTTATCGGCGGTGGGAACCGTCTTGCAGAAAACCCGCGAGTGGGATCCTCGTGGTAGTTGTCTCTATCGGACGTAACGTAAAAGTATAGGGAGGTGGGACCCTTACTACTTCCCATAATAGAGAACAATTCATCCTGGATAGTAGGCACCTTGTACAAGATATAGTTAAGTGAAATGTTTGATGACGTTTTCGCGGATTCGTTGAGTACTACTCGGAGTTTAGTGATAATGCTATCCGGTTTTTGGACGCAATGATGTGCCAAGAAATAGTGTGGCTTGCTTATTTCAAGACGATCGACTTGGTCCATGTGGCCTAGCCTGATATATACTGTGCCTTGAGGATAGGTTTCCTGCCAAGTTCCAATGATAAAAATCTATTAAGTGCAATGGTTTTTGACTCCCCCAATGCATTGGAATTCTGTGAGAAGGACATCCTTACTATGAACCTTCCTTCCTTCATATTTTGATTAAAATGATTTACGCAACGCTGTTCTGAAATTGTTATGTTGTTTTCTTCATATGCTGAATCAATTTCTTCCAATTTGCAGAATTTTTCTATCTGTTTTTCAGTCCTTTCATCCTCGCTAGAAATGCCATATGTCAATGTATTTCGGAATTCTTTGTCAACCTTGCCAGATACCACCCATCCAAACACTGTATTCTATAAGGTTGATAAGTTGTCTGCCAACTTTATTTGACCAATTGGCATGATTTAACAATATATTTCTGCTCCGATCAGAAAATCGATTCGACTTGGTCGGTGGAAATGCTGCTTTTTAGACCTTCAATTGTGTATTTGTGTCTGGTGGTTGGCTCTTCTTGGGAACTGGAGTTAACACCTTCTCTAGATGTACCAAAGTGTTATGCATTTTTGAGCACTCATAATATCCCCTTGAAGTACATTTCGAGGCAGCATGTCCTGGCTTGAGATAGTTCGTGCACAGGTTGTCTTTCTAAGGAAAGTCAGTCGACTGTATGACTGCATTCGTAGAAATCCTTGACAAACGAAGAGCGGATGATTCCCTTTGCAAAATATACATTGTGGAGTAAACTTGGCGATTGAAGCAATTGATTTAGCTGAATATCTTGATACTTGATACCTTGATACTTTTCGGGGCTTCTGGCCTTACTTCCCAAAGCCTCGAGTGATTGAAAACGTGTTTCCAAGAAATCTAGGAACTCCTTTATCGCCTGCAGCTTTTTGAGATGAGTTAGCCTGCTCATATAATCTTTGAATGGTTTTATCCAACTTTCTAGTTCACAGATAAAACAGCAAAGGACCCCAATTGGTGGTATTGATTCCAAGATTTTCTAGTCCCAATAGGCATTCTTCGGTGGTGTCATGAAGTGATTTGATTGCAGCTGAACTTTCGGACATTATATTCTGTTGAGACAGTAGTTTATTCAGTAATTCCGTGACTAACGGCCTATGGTTGTCATAGCGATCTTTTAACATTGTCCAGGCAGCGGCGTAATTCTCATCAGACAAGCTAAGAAGGCGAAGAAGTTTCTCAGCTTCCCCGGTTAAATGTAATTTCAAATACCAGGTTTTTTGATAAGCCCCTATGGCTTGCTTATGGACCATTTGATTAAAAAGGTCATAGAATTGCCGCCATTTTAAATAGTCCCCATCGAAATTGGGCAAGGTTATCTTTGGTAGCTTCTTTATTGAACTAGATAGCGTCACGGTATTTTTTTTTATATTATTAAGCCAAGCTGAGGGGTTACCCTATGATGCAAAGCACAGCATGGCAGGAAGGAGATAGGGAGAGAATTAGGGGATTTGAGGAGAGTGGCGGAGGTGACGATGTAGTAGACGATTTTGTAGTTAAACTTCTGTAGATTGTATGCCGGAGGAAAAACAGAAGCTGCTAAACTGTTCCACATTCGCACTGTTCAGGATAAAAAAGCATCACGAAATTTTACTGTACGGCCGAAAGTAATTTGAAGGGTAAAAGGATGTGCGCGGTTTGCAGCGCGAGTATTGCGTGCAGTAATCACTCTACAAGGGATTAGACTAGATATTTCATCAAAGCATTGACCATTCATGTAGCGACAAAGAAGCGAAAGGCAACCAACATTGCGGCGGCGCTCGAGCTAGTCGATATGACAAGTTATTGCCATATAACCAATGAGCTTGAAGGCACTCTTTTGGACAATATTCAATGAAGCTAAGGCTGTACGGCCAGCCTCAGCCCATATATGGGAATTGTATTCCATTCTAGGTCTAATGTAGGACTTGTAGAGGAGCGCTATATTTGACGGGCTCAAATATTTCTTACACCTTTTCAGAACTCCAACACATTACGATGCTTCTTTGGCAGCAGAGAAGATGTGATCTGTACAGTTTAATTTACTCGAAATATTGATGCAAAAAAAGCTTAGTGACGGTGAATCAGAAATTAATGCTCCATCAAAAGACACGGGAGTGGTTAAGTTATGGTCTTGTTTTAATGAAATGAGACAGCTTTGGGTCTTAGATGCATTGAATTCGACGCGATTCGCTTTGCCCCAAGCGAAGATGTTGGCAAGATCGTTATTCAATGAGCTAACCATGCAATTTCGTTTAATCCATGCGGCACTCCCCCTGGAGTCCGCAAGAGTGTCAAAGGAGTAAGCGAAATCAAGGATACTGTCATCAGCGAATCTAAAGATGAGATTGTAAGTAAGGGAAAGCAGATCATTAATAAAAATTAAGAAGAGGGTTGGAGAGATAACAGAGCCTTGAGGCACACCGGCATTCATGTGATGAAGCCATATTGGCGATCGTTGATGAGATGATTAGCTTCTAGATACTTCATTAATTTGGAGTTAATGATAGATTCACAAACCTTTGAAAGAATCTAAGTGATTGCAATTAATCGATAATTTGAGGGATCGCTACCCTCTTTAAGGACCTTAAACACATCTCACGTGGGTGTTAAGTACCTGTTTGTGGGGCAAGCTGGAGTCTTATCCAGTGCTCCCTTGATAAAGACTTTAATAACACTCTCTTCCTTTTTAATTCCCTTTTCTTTATTTTAATATTCTTTTTACACTAGGTAAACTTTAATTTTAAACTTGTTCCTCACAACAAGATCAATTTACTTATTTCTTTTTTTTTGCAACTACAACCTTTTCTTTGTAATTCTATTATCATTATTCTTTTTACACTTTTCTTTGTAATTCTATTAATCTTATTATTTTTACACTTTTCTTCGTAATTCTCTCCTTGTTTTTCTTTTTAACTTTTCTTTGTAATTCTATTAATCTTATTCTTTTTACACTTTTCTTTGTAATTCTATTATTCTTTTTCTGTTTACACAACTCGCTCAAGTTAAAAAAATCAACTCAACTCTTGATCACTTCAATCGCGATCAAGAGCCGTCGTGCAGGGTAGAAAATGCATAGTTTGCATTTCTACCCTGAAAAAATTGCTCTGGACTTGATTAAACAAGTCCAGAATATTTTTCGTTGGACGGTGGCTTGAAAAAATGTAATTTTATGTTTTTATAAACATCAGCCACCGTCACGTCGCTTGAAATTGCGGCGCGTGTATACATGTAATGTATTTTCGGAGCGCGCATTTCTTATCGCAAAAGCGTTTTTTTTTTTTCATAATATGTATGTACGTATGTACATATGTACATATTGTACTTTTCGCGACAAATCGTACTGAAGGTACAATTTGTCTCTTGATTTATGTTTTAATTTAATTATTTGTACTGACAAACTTTGCTGAAGGCAAAATTTGTCGTGATAATTATTTTTATTAAAACGACTTGGTTGAAAACTGAAACTTTTGCTTTTCCCAAGTCGTTTTATGAGAATTGCTGATGCAATTTTCTTCACATATTTGTGTGATAAGCTAATCATGTTTTAAGCATGATTAGTTTATAGGAATATATTTATTAAAATTTATTTATTTAAATACCATTTTTCAGGTATGTTTTTTCGATTTTCAGGTATACAACAATCCTTCCCCCTGAGAAAAAGAGAATTCTTTGAAGAGGAATAATTCTCAGAGGAAGTTGTTGTTGGCGCTAATTGGGGGGTTCGGGTCGTGGTCGGTTTCGGCTCTGGTGTTTTTTTTTTTTTTTTTACAATTTCTTGTTTTTTGTGTTAGGCTTGTTAACCTTTATTTTCGTTGTTATGCTAGGTTAGTTTGGTTATTCTAATACTAGTTATTATTATGTTTTTTATTGTTTTAGTTTTAAGTTTGATAAAAAACTTTTTTTTCTATTAGTAGTCCGGTAAATTTCTTCTTTTTACATTATTTCTTTTCTTCTACTGTTTAAGTAGGTACACGTTCTCTCTTACTTTATGTTTATTTATTCGTATTTATGTTTAACTAACTCTAAAACATTTCTTTTTAAAGCTATTAGTTTATCAACCTTCTATTTAATAATTAAATCTAATGCATTTGAAGCTTTTACTATTCTATCTATTGTTATTTATTTATTTATATATATATGTATATATATTGTAGTAGTTGGTGCATGATACCTTTCTTTTGTTACTTGGTTATTTTCATGCATTTTTTGTTTTTATATGCATTTTTTGGTTTTATACATGTTTTTTTTTATTCGTTTCTAGCAATTGCTATTTTATTTATGTTATTTGTATCTAACCTTGGGGCATTATCTTTTAACTCTATTATTTTATTGATATTTAATTTTTACTAATGCAGTCTAAAGATTACCTCTATTTTATTTATACATATTACCATTTAATACATTTGCTTTATACCTTAACTGTGAGATCTAGTCTCGTTCGTGAGGGAGGAGAGCCGGTTCAGAGGATAACTTAGTTTTTTTTTATTTCAAATATAAAATTTTATTTAATAATTCAATTTGCTTAACCTAAATATCACAAAAATTCATCACAATAATTCAATATAAAATCAATATGAAAAACTAACCTACAAACTAGTACAATTCAGTCTAAAATTCAATTAAAATTCAACTTAAACAAAAAAACAACGATGTGCTTTCTTGATGGTCCCAATTCTGAAAGAAAAAAAATAAAGAAGAAGATCTGAGCACTATCATCAAATTACATTTTAATATTCAGTCAATAAAGAAATGCCTTTGTGCTGCGTGTGGGCACAAGGAAGTAATCAGACACTCAGATTTATCTCTGGTCCGAATTATGGTACGTGTGGGCTCAAGGAAGTAAAAAACTTCTATGAGAAAATTCAGACTCGGATTTGCCTGACCAGAGTTATCTTCTATATATAAAAGGATGTGAAGCTCAGGTTATCCCTGATCAGAATTATCTTCTGTATAAGACGCTCAGGTTATCCCTGATCAGAATTATCTTCTGTATAAGAACCTCAGGTTATCCCTGATCAGAATTATCTTCTGTATAATAGGAAATTCAGGTTATCCCTGACCAGAATTATCTTCTGTATAATAGGAAATTCAGGTTATCCCTGACCAGAATTATCTTCTGTATAATAGGAAATTCAGGTTATCCCTGACCAGAATTATCTTCTGTGGAAAAGGTGGGAAGCACGATTCTTTTTACTCAGATTAGCTCTGATTCAGATCAACTCTGCCAAAAGAATGGTGCCATCTACTGAAATTCATCGGCTTTATATAGCCGCTGTAACCAGTTATGTCTGTTTCGCCTCGTGGTGTTACCCAAGCGACGTTTACTTGAATTTTATTCGAGGCGAAAACAGCTGGCTGTCATAATGTCATTTGATGACATTACAAGAAAAATATACGGAGGTGCCTGTAATTTGGTGAGAATTTTGTTGATATTTTTTATTTATTTGTTGTTCATGAGCCTTTCTTTATTTTTTATTTTAGAGACGGAGATGTCCAGGATGATGAGGAAAGCTATATGGACAAAATCTGAGATTGTAGATCAGAATTATTAGATAAGTATTGCGTTGATTTCTTTTAGAAACACGATACTTTGTGTTTATGTCTTCTTATATTTTAGGTAGATTGAACGTGAACATCCTCCCGCTTCAAAAAAAAAAATATATTTGTTTGTTTTGTGAATAAACTTACGTTTTGTTGATAGAAGATGTGTAATTTATCCCTTTTCCTTTTCATTTTCATGGTTGCATCTCCAGGCAGAGACCATTTGCAGAACGTCTTTGCTTCCCTGATGACGTTCCCAGGAGTATTTGTTGTTTCCAGCAACTTGACGACAATTGGCGTGGCAATAATTCTCCCAATTAGATCTTTTGGAATCCCTGGCTCTGATCTCTCTGGTGTTTGGTTACTACTGGGTGCTGGATGATCTTGGAATTCCTTTGGAGGAGTAATCGGGACATTCAAAAATTTTTCCTCTATTTTCCTCGGTGATGGTTTACTGATAGGTATTTCAGCTGAAGTCTGGAAAGCATTCGAGCTGATTACCGCGGGTGTTATCTCGTCAAGGTTTTCTGGCAGACTCGGTAGTGCTTTGTTTGCTGCTGCATTTTGTTGACCACTGATCTGTGTCTTTGAGCACGCTGGACCTTTGTCGGTTGCGGTATGACGTGGCTGTGTTGTACCTTGATTCCCTGAGCGTTTCTGGCCTGGGTTGGTTTTTTTGGAAGTCATCAGCTCTGGAGTTCTTTCTCGGCCTTTTGACAGGTAGTGTCTGAGACCTATGAGTGTGAACATCAGAGGATGATCTTGCTTCATTGTACATTGCTTTGTGCAAACTTCCTGATGGTGCTGTTGTTTTTGAAGGAAGGGGCCTTGGTCTTGTTGCCTTCCGAACTTCAGGTCGATTCTGAGTCAACTCAGGTCCGAATTTCAGAACCTTGTTGGGCATTGGCATCCCCCGTAGTGCCTTTACTGGGAAGGATGCATCCTTTGCCTCAAATGGCCTTGCCTTTTGTTTGATAGGTGAGGAATGCACGGGTGATGGTCGTATAATGACTGATTTCATCTTCCGTTCCTTCTTGGGTGTTGGAGGTAGAGGGCTGATAGGCCTGATTGGCTTGCAGGGTGCCAGTAATTCAGGTGGAGTAGGTGATAGACCAACATCCACAGAATCCAAGGATTATGAATTGAAAATTTCCAGTAGCTCATCCATGGTCGAAGAAAATGAAAAAATTAAAAATATAAACGAACTTGAAAAGAATAAAAAACACTGCGCGCACTTGTCAACTTTCAAACTTGAAGTGACTTTTGGCGGATTTTGGAATCGTTTATATTTGAATATAACGGGTGTTTTGGGATTTGGTAATGCCAGAGAGTAGAAGATTTTGGTGGGGATATTTGATTGTCAGGAGTTTTTTATGAGCGGGAGAGGACAGATTTTAGAGATTGGACGGGTGAGAATATTTTTTGCAGTTTTAATAGTTACTGCTCTGACCAAATTATTATGGCCAGTATGAATTTCAATAATTCGACCTAATGGCCATTTTCCAATTGGGATTTGGTCCTCTGTTATTAAAATGAGAGTTCCGATTTTTAAATTTTCCTTTTCTGTCTGCCACTTTTGTCGTTGGTGTAATGTTTGCAAGTAGTCTCGTGACCATTGTTTCCAAAAGTTATGAGAGAGGGATTGGATGTACAGCCATCTCTTGAGAGGATGTTGTTGTGGGTTAAGTGGGGGAGGTTCTACAATGGTGAGATTATGACGACCAGTTAGGAAGTGTCCGGGAGTGAGGATATTGTAATCAGTTGGATCATTGGACAAAGGAGAAAGGGGTCTTGCGTTTAAACATGCCTCTATTTGAACTAAAATTGTATATAGTTCCTCGTATGTGAGCTTTGCATCCTTGATTGTTTTATATAGATGGCGTTTGGTAGATTTTACACCAGATTCCCATAAGCCTCCAAAGTGAGGTGCTGCAGGAGGGTTGAAGTGCCAGGTTATGCCTTGGTTGGCAAACTCGCTGGCTAAACTGCTTTCAATTGTTCGGATAGATTTCTCTAAGTCTGATTGTAGAATTCGATTTGCTCCTACGAAATTCGTCCCTTGATCTGAGTAAATGTGTGAGCAAAGGCCTCTCCGTGCAACAAATCGGTTAAGAGCGGCTAGAAAGGCTGGTGTAGATAAGTCGGAGACAAGCTCTATGTGTATGGCCTTAGTGGCCAGGCAAACGAATAGACATAGTAGTTTTCGCTCATCTTAGTGTAGATGTTTTCATATCAAGCGGGCCTGCATAATCTACCCCAGAATGTTGGAAGGGTAAAGATGTGTTGACTCTAGCGGCGGGTAGAGAACTCATTAATTGAGTACTAGGTCGTGCATTGAATCGAAAACATTCGACACATTTGTGGATGCGATGTCTAATCGTGTTGCGGGCGTTTAATAACCAATAATGATTTCTTATAGTACTCAATATTAGTTGGGTGCCTCCGTGTAGAGTATAATGATGTATATGGTCTATAAAAATATTGGCTATGTGATGATTATTGGGGAGGATTATAGGGTATGGTTGGTCGTAATTCAACTGAGAATTTGTGAGATGACCTGCAACTCGTAACATGTTTTCAGAGTCGAGTTTGGGATTGAGAGAAAGAATTCGACTTTTTTTAGGAAGGGGCAGATTCTTCTGTAACTGGGTGATTTCGGTGGAGAAGGAGATATTTTGGAGAAGTCTAATTAAGCATTGTTCCTTTTTTTTAACTCAGAGACTGATAAATATTGATTAGTGGACTGTATTTTGCGCATACTGTTTATAAATCTGAGACAGTATGCTGTGATTCTTATGGTTTTTTTCAATGATGAATATTTGTGTAGTAAGCTGATTTGTTCATCGATGATTGTAGTGAGAACCTTTGGTTTTTTATACTCTAGTTGAGTATGTATATCTTGTGACTGTTGAGGTCATAGATCCTCATTTTTATGCAACCAGTCTGGGCCATTCCACCACATTGGAGTAGTGACTAAGCTGTCTGGCAAAATTCCCCTTGATGCTACATCCGCCGGATTATCCTTGGAGGGGACGTGTTTCCAAGAGGCTTGTGGCATATTTTCGTGTATTTCGGTTATACGATTGGCCACGAAAGTCTTCCTGGTTGAGGGATGTTTATGAAGCCATGACAAGACTATATTGGAATCTGTCCAAGCTATTAGTTTAACTCTTTCTAATTCCAAATCGATGGTTACTTGTTTTATGAGTCGAGAGAGCAGAACAGCCCCACATAGCTCTAAGCGTGGGATTGAGACTGGTTTGATTGGAGCGACCTTAGTTCTTGCTGTTATCAATTGTACTTTGGAGCCCTCGTTTGTCTGTATTTTTAAATATAGAACAGCTGAGTAAGCATTTTTGGATGCGTCACAAAAGCCATGGAGCTCCATATCTGTTGAATTAGGCATGTAGCCTAGCCAACGTGGAATCTGGATGTCTTGAATTGCATGTAATTGATTTTTAAAATAATTCCATTCTCTTGATATTTCTGTGGATACAATGTCATCCCAATCGCAAGAGCAAGATTTTTGCAGTGATTATGGATGGAGCCAGCCATCCTAATGGATCGAAGAGAGATGAGACTTCGGATAATATTATTCTCTTTGTATATGTGGGGCTTTTGGCTCAGGAATGTTAACATTGAATGAAAAACAGTCTGTGGTTGGATACCAATGGATGCCAAGAGTTTTTATGGACTCGTGTTCTGAAGTTCTGAAAATTCTAGGTTTGTTTTCAACTCTCTATGATTTAATGGTATATTAGTTAAGAGATCATAATGGTTGGCAGTCCATTTGCGCAGGTTGAATGTCCCTTTTGCTAAAACTTCAATGAGTTCATCTTGTAGTTGTTGTGCTTCATTCAAAGTATGTGCTCCTGAGACCAGATCATCCACGTAGAAGTCTCTCATGATGCTCTTAGCTGCTCGAGGATGATTGATCGCTTCGTCCTTTGCTAGTTGCTGTAGAGTTCTGATGACGAGATATGGTGCTGGTGTAGTTCCAAATGTGACCATAGTCAGAATATAATCTTTTAATTTTTCATTTGGACTGTCTCTCCTGATTATTCTTTGATAATTCTGGTGTCGTGGCGTCATTTGAATCATTCTGTACATTTTTTCTATGTCTGCTGTAAATGCAAACTTGTACAGGCGCCATCTCAGTAGGGTGGTCCATAGCGTTGGCTGGATTGTAGGTCCAACTAATAACTGCTCGTTTAATGATTTTCCATTCGATGTACGAGCTGAGGCATTAAAAACAACCCGGAGTTTTGTTGTGGTACTCTCTTTGGGCACCGCATGATGTGGGAGATAATAGAAAGCAGTGTTGTCGTGTGATGTACTTTCTGTTGGTGTAAGTGAGATAGGCCTCATGTGGCCGAGGTGAATGTATTCATCTATGCACTCCTTGTATAGTTTGTGCATTGTTGGATTATTGGATAATCTTTTTTCTAGCTGGAAAAATTGTTTGACAGCCATGTTTCTGGACTGTGCAAGTTCGGGCGAATTTCTGGTCTTGAAAGGTAAGTTTACTTCATATTTGCCAGAAGGTAATCGCTTAGTTGTCTCTTGATAGAGTTGTTCGCAAAGTTGATCTTCTGGTGATAGTTTTGGTTGGGTGCTACATTCCTCGAGCTCCCAAAATTTTCTTAATTGATCGTCCAACGTAGTGTTTATGGTGGTGTGGGTAGATAGCACGGTTGCGATAGTGCTTTTCGCTTCTGGTACTGCTCCAACCAGAATCCAGCCCAATTCTGTGTTTTAGGCTGTGGGTGTATTGCTAGGTCCTCTTTTAATGCCATTTTTAATGGCGGCGTAAACTTCTGCTCCAAGAAGAATATCGGAATCGAGAAGGTGGGATCCGCTAATGGGAGATTGTTAATGTGCCTCCAATTTGACACGTTAATCGTATTAGTAGGTAGCAAGTCTGTGATTTTTTTTATCACGAGCATATTGCTTGTAATTTTGAACTTGGTATGTAATGACTGAATGATGACAGTTGTTTGCTTTACAGCTGTATTAGTGGGCGTTGTACCAAGTCCAATTAGTTGATGGGTAGTTGGGAGTCCTTTAAGCTGTAGTCGCTTAAAGGCTCTTTCAGTTAAAATGGAAACTTGAGATCCAGAATCAATCAGTGCTCTAAACACTATTGTGATTCCAGATGGTGATGTGACATTTATCAAAACTGTAGAGAGTAGCGCTCTCTTCATATTAGATGTTAGAAAGTTTTGAACTTGTTGCTCATTATTTCTGTCGGCGGGTGAGTATTGCTTTGTTTCCATATTGGAATTTTGGGTGAGCTGATTGGGTGATTTACTTTCGTAATGCAGCCGTCTATTGTGATTTCTGTTACAATGATAACATCTTTTTTTGCTTGTATAATTTGATGTTGTATGGTTAGGTGATAAGCAATTCTTGCATAAATGCTTATTTGAGACAGCTTCGTATCGCTGTGGGTGGTCAGAGTTCGGAATGTTGGACAGTGAAAAATAATATGGTCCTTTTTGCAATGGCTGCATTTGTTTTATTAGGTGGGGCGCTGGATTCTTAGATTTGTTTAAGAGTCCATACGTTGTTCTAGGTGAGAATGGTTTTCTCTGTGTCGTGTTTGACGACATATTTTTGCTTCCTATCATTTCCAGAGTTCTGAAGCGAGACTCTAGGAATTTTGTGAGTGTCTTTAATTCTGGTAATTCAGTGCTATTATGTAAGCTCTGTTCCCATAGTTGATGAGTGTCTGGATGCAATTTTTGCACCGTTAAATATATTATTATTGGATCCCAATTCTCAGTTTTTATTTCTAAATTTTGTAGTGCTAGTAATGCCTCAGTTATGTTATCCAATAGCCTTTTAATATTGTCGGCAGTGTCATGGCTTATGGTTGGGAGAGACAATAATTTCTTTAATTGTACGTTGACGAGGATTCGCTTGTTTGAGTAGCGTTCCTTTAGGAGTTTCCAAGCTGGTTTATAATATGCGTCGCATATTTCGTAATGCCTGAGCAATTTTTCAGCTGCTCCTATTAAATTCGTTTTTAAGAAATACAATTTGTCAAGGTCTCTTAAATTACTGTTTTTATGAATAACCGAATTAAATAAATCCATTGAAGGTGGGAAGTTTAATTCTGGGGAGTCTTTCATTATTACATGAATTTGTGCTAGCATGTGATGTCTGAGTCTGAGGAGGATTGTTGACAGGCGTTGGTGTTAGTCTGTCTACATCCTCTTCCATGCTTGCTGCTTTTTCAATATAATACTCCTGTACATCACTAAATGTCTCTTTCGTGAAATATTCTATTTTGCGATCTTCCTTTGTCGCTCTCTTTTGAATTACCCTATGCCGCGTTTGGAATTCTTTCCAATATTCGGTGAACGTTTGTAGGCGTTTTTCTGTCGATTTAACAGTTTTCTTTTTACCTTCTCTTTGATGCCTTTTAAAGAGGGCTTCCATTAAATCTTTGACCTCTTTTTGAGACTCAACTAACTCTAATACTGAGCTAATGGTTTCGTCCCCGGCGTCAGATATACTGCCTTCATCATCTGTAGGTATTTTGTATGGAGAGGCTTGAATCACGTGATAGTATTAAGCAATGAATTCAATTTTATATTTGATTCGACTGAGTTATCCGGCTTTGAAGGATCAATGTGAGATCTAGTCTCGTTCGTGAGGGAGGAGAGCCGGTTCAGAAGATAACTCAGTTTTAGCTTAACCTAAATATCACAAAAATTCATCACAATAATTCAATATAAAATCAATATGAAAAACTAACCTACAAACTAGTACAATTCAGTCTAAAATTCAATTAAAATACAACTTAAACAAAAAACCAACGATGTGCTTTCTTGATGGTCTCAATTCTGAAAGAAAAAGAAGAAGAAGATCTGAGCACTATCATCAAATTACATTTTAATATTCAGTCAATAAAGAAATGCCTTTGTGCTGCGTGTGGGCACAAGGAAGTAATCAGACACTCAGATTTATCTCTGGTCCGAATTATGGTACGTGTGGGCTCAAGGAAGTAAAAAACTTCTATGAGAAAATTCAGACTCGGATTTGTCTGACCAGAGTTTAAAAGGATGTGAAGCTCAGGTTATCCCTGATCAGAATTATCTTCTGTATAAGACGCTCAGGTTATCCTTGATCAGAATTATCTTCTGTATAAGAACCTCAGGTTATCCCTGATCAGAATTATCTTCTGTATAATAGGAAATTCAGGTTATCCCTGACCAGAATTATCTTCTGTGGAAAAGGTGGGAAGCACGATTCTTTTTACTCAGATTAGCTCTGATTCAGATCAACTCTGCCAAAAGAATTGTGCCATCTACTGAAATTCTTCGGCTTTATATAGCCGCTGTAACCAGTTATGTCTGTTTCGCCTCGTGGTGTTACCCTAGCGACGTTTACTTGAATTTTATTCGAGGCGAAAACAGCTGGCTGTCATAATGTCATTTGATGACATTACAAGAAAAATATACGGAGGTGCCTGTAATTTGGTGAGAATTTTGTTGATATTTTTTATTTATTTGTTGTTCATGAGCCTTTCTTTATTTTTTGTTTTAGAGACGGAGATGTCCAGGATGATGAGGAGGGCTATATGGACAAAATCTGAGATTGTAGATCAGAATTATTAGATAAGTATTGCGTTGATTTCTTTTAGAAACACGATAACTTTGTGTTTATGTCTTCTTATATTTTAGGTAGATTGAACGTGAAGCTGGGAGTACATCGAGGGATTTGCTGCATTAAATTTATATGTGAGGACTGAACACTAACTTTTTTTTTACATTTTCACTTCTATGTATTTATTGTATATATTTTACCAGGGCTACTGCTTATTTACACGTTTTAATGATAGCGTGTTCCATATTGACAGTGTCAGAGTCGCACTTTTAGACGATTTAAACCGATCTGGTTCTGGGGAGCGATCGAGCTCGTTTTAATGTGGATGGGGGAGCGTGAGTTCGCTCTTTCAAATGAATTCCCTCTGATGAAATTTCGGGGTTACCTTGTGGTTGACTAGCCTGTCGTCTCATCCTGATGACAACGGGGTAGATGTATTTTACTGCCACAACAATCATTATGGCCAGGACTAGTAGGCTCGTAAGTGATAGAGAAGTTGTGGACAGGATATGGGAGTTTTTACTTGAAATTTTGTCGTGGTATTTATTTATTTTATTTTGGATTTCTTCCAATGAGTGCATACCCTTGTAAATTGCATTATGTATATCATTTCCTGTCAGAATCTCGGTTTGCACTGAACTTTGATTGTGAGATTCTGGTAAAATTTGGGCTAGGTTCAGATTGAAGAAAGAGTGGTTTTGCTCAGGAAATTATTTTGGTTGGATTATTTTGAGTGGGTGCTTATTTTCACCTTCATATTTAAACACTTTTTCGGCAATTTAGAACTGGCATGGTTGTATCATCTCTATTATTGCTTGTCCTTCCAGTTTTGAGATCACAAAGTGATGTGGACATGTGATATGTAGCACCGTGGAGGTGATAAATGAAAATAGCCATGCATTGGGCTTGTTTAATTTTATCAGTATGTCTTTTTGGGGAATTTGTACTCTGGAACTGCAATTGGGCAATTCATTTAAAGGATTATATAATAACTTAATGGCACATTCGTTGGAGGTTGCCGCTATGATTATAGGCGTAGTGTTAAATCCTCGGCCACAATATGCAGATCGTTTATCTGGTGGGCTATTTTTTGTTGTCCGTCCATTAACATAGCCAGCGGTTTTTGAATCTGTTCCTAGGTAGTTTTTACAACACTAACTTGTTGTTTCTCTAGCTCCGCTAGGGCTTGTGCGTTTGATTCAATTTCATCTAATCTACTGTATATCTCCTTTTCATTATTACTCATAGTGCCAAACAAATAGTGCATGGCACCACCTATTCCGTCGATTAGTGATCTGGCCTTACGTTTTCCTGGTACTAGTTCCTTTATGGTTTTCGTGCGCTTTTGGACACTGTCTATTATAGCATGTATGTGGAGTTGTTGCACGTTGCACAGGTCTCCTTTGTCCGTAATATTTATGCAGAGTTTACGCACTAATTATTCCGCCCGCTCTGATAATTTTATCTGTTTATCTAGTTCATCCAAATCTATCTCGGTGAGGACATTCCGGGTGTCATGATATACCATGAGGCTTCCTAGGTCCTCGAAAAATATACCCAAGCCATTTAGCTGGGTCATTATATAGGGGTTTTCAGCGATATCTCCTGTTGTGTATTGGATAAGGAGGACAAATACGATGAATTGCAGCGCCATTTCTGTGGACAAGTCGGATGAGGAAAATGATCCTTTAGTATGGTTCACTTATTGCGTGACATTTTAAACTAAGCAGTGGAGTGACTCCACCGCAAATGTTCCTGAGGGAGGTATTGAAATGGGGTTTATTGGAAACTGAAGTAGATATTTTAAGTCAACCTGGTTCATTTTTTGTAAGACATATATTTACTCGAAATATGGTTTTAAACGGTTATTGTGTACTGTTACTGTTCGATTACCTGGGAAGGTCCTATCCAGATTTGAGAAAGCTTATGTTTCCGGCTTTCGTTCTTGATGAGGACCTTGTCTCCTATGTGGAAAGTTAGGGGCCGTACTGTCTTATCGTAGAACCCCTCTGAGGGCTATTTACTTGCCAATAAGTTCTTGCGTGCCGTGGCATAGGATTTTTGGAGCTTATACTTAAATATGTGATAATAGCTCTCATGGTTGTAAACGGATTCGGGATCCCGTTTTAAATTTGATGGGACATTCGCTGTGAAACCGTATAGGCAGTCCATTGGGGTAAGTTTAGTACCCTCGTGTACACTATTATTATACATGAATGCAGCGGTTCATTGGTATTGGTCCCATGTTTTGGGATTTTCATCTACGATTGTTCGCAGGTATTCTATTAAGAGTCTATGTGTTCCATTAGACTGTGGGTGGTATGCTGAAGTTTGTAACTTATTTACCTTTGGAAGCTTACATATCCTTTTGAATAATTCACTCAGGAAATTTGTTCCCTGATCGGTGAGTATTATTTTGGGTATGTGATAGCGCGTAACGATATCATCAAAGAAAACTTGCGCTACTGTGACTACTTCTTCATTAGGTATTGCATACCAGTCGACAAATTTTGTTAAATTATCAGGTCAGGTCAAGATGTATTTGTTACCTGATGTGATCTCTTCTAATGAACCTACAATGTCGAGGTAAATTTTGTCGAAGGGCTGTTCTGCGATGTCCGTGATAACCATCGGCATTTTATATTGTGGAGATGCTTTCATCGTCTGACACTTTGGGCATTTTTTAATATCGCTAAGCATGTGTCTCCACCAATATTTGCGTCTTATACGTTTGTAAGTTTTTATGACAGCTTGATGGCCACCGAATGGACAATCGTGATAATCTCTTAAGATTGTTTAAATCTTTGTGGGGCTCGTGATTACTTCGGGTGTCGTTCCCGTACTTACTTTTTTATCAAGCGATGCTGGGGTGTGAATATCTGCCTCCGTGAGTTGAATTTCGTTTTGGTCCGCTTTCCTGTGCTCTTCTGTTTCCGTACTGAAGCTATTTGTAGTCTCTTCAGCCTTTTATTTCTGGGCGCGAGTCACGACGAACCAATGAGCGGATTTCTTTTTACTTCCTCTGTAATTTGGGGAATTATCTTCATCTGAGTCCATCGTGTGGTGGACTAGGGCTTTTACCGTTAAGGTATGGCATAGACTGTCTTCTCTTAATACTTGAGGGATGCGACTTAGTGCATCTGCATTAGTGTTGTACTTCCCTGTTTTATATTCGATGTTGCAATCGAATTCGGATAACTTGTGGTGAAATCTCACCAAACGGAAAGTAGGGTCTTTCACATTGATGACACCTTTGAGAGGTTTATGGTCTGTATAGACCGTGAATTTCCTACCTTGAAGGTAGCACCTGAAGTTCCTTGTTGCCCAGACAATAGCCAATAACTCTTTCTCTATAGTAGAGTAGTTTCTTTCGGTTTCATTTAAAGTGCGGCTTCCATAGGCAATGGGCTGGTCCTTTTCGACTTCTCCTTGAGAAAGAACAGCTCCTTGAGCCTCGTTACTTCCGTCCGTTGTTAGATTGAATGATTTTGAAAAATCAGGATAAATTAGAACAGGTGGAGAAATTAAAGCTTTTGAAATGCTTCTTGGCATTTCTCTGTCCAAGTGAATTTTATATCCTTTCGGAGTAAACTCGTGATTGGACGTACAATTTTGGAGAAGTCTGGAATAAATTTTCTATAATAATTGGCAAGTCCCAAAAATGTTTGAACTCGCCTTACTGTTCTTGGAACAGGAAATGTTTGGACACAGGCCGTCTTACTTGGGTCTGGTAGGGCTCCTTCGCTAGAACATTTATGTCCTAAGTAAACAACTTCTCTTCTCAGAAACTGGCACTTTTCTGGCTGCAGTTTCAAGTTGATCTCTCTCAACTTGTCGAAGACTTTTCTCAACTTTTCGTTGTGGTCATTTAAGTTTTTTCCGTAGATAACGATGTCATCTAGGCAAACAAAGCATTCGAGGCCTTGTAGCTCTGTCAAGACGAAATTCATTAGGCGTTGAAATGTGGCGGGGGCTCCTTTGAGCCCGATGGGCAAACTCTTGATCTCGTAGTGCCCATAACATTTGCTGAAAGCAGTTTTATGTCGATCTTTTTTGTCAACAAGAACTTGGTGATAGCCGTTGGCCAAATCGAGTTAATTGGTGCAGAATATCCTCGATTCGGGGTAGCGTTTTGTTGCCTGAACCTTGGTTTGATATATTTTTTCTTTGAAATTTGCTTCTTTTAGTTGAATTGGCTTTATTTAATTGCCTTTGAGGTTTTATTGTATTGTCATTAGCATGGGACGGGGTATTTTTTTCCAGCCTTGCCAACGGCTGAGTTTGATACACCCGTGTGGTCATTGCCTTAGGTTGTGTGATATACTCATGCGCATCGATGCTATTGTTTTTTGACCTTGTGGAATTTTTAAATTTAAAAGACGGTGGAGTAATATGCACCTTTGATATAGGCTTTAGCGGCTCGTTACCGTTCTTATATGGCCTTGGTTTATTTAGAAATGACTATGCCTCGGGATTTTGGACGAAAGAGTTATATGCGCCATTTTGGTAGGCTTTAGACACTCAGTTCCGTTTCTTTTGGTATTCGTTAATTCCTTTGTATTTGGTATGGGAATGTGCGTATTTTTGTGGCCTTCTGTGCGTGTTAGTGGGACTATTGTGTAGTCGTTTATTATGTATAGCTGTAATTTTAAGCTATGTATGACTACTTGGTGACTATTAGCGTTGAGAATACTAACCAGAACTAATTCTTCTCCAGATGACAGCAAACTGTTTGCCAAGAAGACTCCATCGCTTATCTCTTGGGATAAACAGAGCATGTTTTCTTGAGTTTTTAACGGGACTGGGGCAACAATTTGAGAGCTCGCAGGTATGCAGATTGGTTCCTTAAAGGTAATCAATTGCTGCCTGATTTCGTCGGTCTCTTGTTCGCCCAGACAGCTCATTTCACATTCCTTGAGCTCTTTTGGAGCTTGGCAGCCAGTTTTTCTCGTTTGAGAAGCCTTGAAGACACTGCAGGTGAATAGTTCAGCCTGTTTAGACTCTACCTCTTCTGCAAGTATTCCTACTTTGACTGCTTTTTCAGAATGTAGCTTATCCGTTTCAAACTCTAATGGCAAAGCAAGTTCATCACGATTAGTTTCCGTGCGAGGAAACCTTAGTGCCTTATTAGGACCCTCAACGTTATAGTTGGTCGCTAGTAAATCATTTCCTAGAAGTCCATCATCGGAAAGGCCGGGCAAGTTCTTTACGACTTAAAACTTGCAGGGAATTTTGTTTTTGAAAACGAAGTTTCCCTGGCATTTTCCCAGAGTCTTTCCGGTACCAAAGGGGGGCTGAAGTGTACACGCCTCATTGTGGTTAATTGCGACACTGGAATCGGGCTGCTGAGGGGACCCTATTTTATGAGATGGGATATTTATAGTCGAGCCGGGGAGTTTTGGATCGACTGTACGTCCGTTTCCCTGATTCCGGGCTTCCCATTTACGCTTTTGTTGGCAGTTATACACTGCATGACCAGTTCGGCCACAAAATTCGCATATTTGCGCACATTATATACTCTTGAGTTATTGGGACTCTAGGTCGTTGATTTGGTGGTCCACTATTGTTGTATTGTCTTTGGGTGCCGCTAGTATTTCTCCTACAGTCACGCACGTCGTGATTATACATTTTGCAGTTCATACAATAAGGCGTATTTTTCCTTTTGAGGCAATCAGCATATGTGTGGCCTCTTAGATTACAAAAACTACAAGTGATTTTATTTAAATAGGTATTTCTATTATTTACATTATAATTTCTATTTGGCGATCTTGGTTCCTGTTTAATATATGTATGCTGTGCCGACCTGTGTGAGCTGTGACGTTGTTATGCGACTTCTTGGGTTAATGGGCGTATTGTTTTGCCGGGGATCCTGTGAGTATGATATGATGCCAGGATTATATACACTTTGGTTTGTTAGAGAACTACTTTGATTTAATTGTGCGTTATTTGGTGCGCTCGCACTAGCAGAATTTGGCAATGTATTCTGCATCATATTGGTTTGAAATTGTCCTGGAGGTTGCAGGAATAGAGCACTTTTCTGGAGACGCTCTATGTCAAGCGCTCTTTGTACGAGGTCATCCACAGTGCCGTCAGTCAGGGTCAGAAGATATTGGCACATATACGGGTTATTTACACCAGTCTTTAATGCATTTTTTGCGAAATCTTCCAGCTGCGTTTTAACAGCTGGTGCTGCTGTGGCTCCGTATTTGGATCCTGTTGCCTCAGTGCCAGCGTCTGTTTCACTCGTGCCGTGAAGGCTGTGAGGTTTTCCAAAGGGTACTGCCTTGCAGTGAGTAACTTGTTTACCAGTTCCTGGTACGTTTCTCTAGGCAGGTAGGTGCAATTTAGCCGTTCTTCTACTTATTTAAAAGTAGTAGACATATTTGAGGCAAAAAGCTGATAAGCTTCGCCTCGAAGTCTGGTGGGGAAGATTTGCGAAAGCTGCTAGCTCTTCCACCGATATGCACTGTATCACCTGCCTACAGCATCCTAGGAATGTTTGGAGCTCAAGACTCAATTTTGAATGCTGTTTGAGCGTAATCTGCCATATTTGGATTGGGGTTTTTTGATTTTGGCACTATTGGGGAGCTAGTTTCTTCTATGCTGGTTTCCAGAAGGGAGTCGCCCAGCCAATTTAAAAGGATTTCACTTGCGGTGGAATCACTGACATTGTCCTCGATAGCACTTTCTCTTAAGTTAACACTGTTATTTTGAATAATGTCTACCCCGAGAGAGTTTGAAAATTGTCCAAACTCCTTTAAGCTCTTTTTGAACTTCTCTGTGTTAATTTTAAATTTTTCGATTGTTTCCAACCTTTCTTTTCTAGACTTTTCGATTTGTTTTTCTACTGAGTCGCACTGAGTCACAGAAAGTTTGAAGGAGTTTCGCACTTTCTCTTCTAAATTCTTTAAGTATAATTCTAAATATAATCATGCCTTACTTGTTGGGGACCTATTAGGATTACTCCGCTCCTAAGGGTGACCCCTTTGGTTGTAGACTTTGTTGGGGTGTTTGATTATCACTCTCTGTTGCGGATGTTGCTCCCGCGTTGCTTCCTTCGTACCGGGGCACAACTTCCTGTGCGTCGCCCGGCGATGAAGATTGTTGTGGAGTTGATTGAAATGGTGAGAATTCCGGCGGCGTTTCCTGCTGGGAGCTTTCTTCGCTCATTTACCACCGTGCGTAGAGTTTGCAGCTAGGCGGGCTCCGGCCGTCTTACTTCCCTTGGTTCAAATTGAGAGGGGGGCTCGGGTCGTTCTTCGAGATCCCTCTCAATTCAG
This sequence comes from Dioctria rufipes, assembly GCA_963924295.1. Classification (NCBI taxonomy): domain Eukaryota; kingdom Metazoa; phylum Arthropoda; class Insecta; order Diptera; family Asilidae; genus Dioctria; species Dioctria rufipes. The sequence continues at coordinate 110,792,254 of OZ002742.1, read as the reverse complement.
GATCGCTGTCTTCTTTCTGGTGATGGAGAGTTTTTGTGCTGCCGGGGGGCCCTTGGCCTTCTTGAGTTCCTCTGGGTAAAAGCTGAAAGGGGGTGCGTTGCCTACTTCGGAGTCCCTTTCAGCTCTGGATCGCAGATTGTCGGTTGTGGATACTTCCTTCCATCACGTGTAAAGTTAAAACTGTTGGATGTGGACGTCTTTTATCCTGGGCTGGGATAAAGCCCGCTAATGTCAACCGTTGGCACTGGTGTACTTTGATGAGGGGGTGGCTGCGTGTTTCTGTCAACAAAAGCAGTTAAAGCTGTCCGACCCCGAGCGTTGGGGGCGATTAAACTAAACTGGACTAATCTAATTAACCCCTTGATGTTCGATGGCAGATAGAGGGTTTTCAAGCGCTTATATAATTCTATTAGTCTTATTCTTTTTACACTTTTGTTTGTAATTCTATTATTCTTTTTCTGTTTACTCTAGAACCGAAGCCGCCGCGACCAATTTACAAAAAAAACTCAACTCTTCTTTTTATAATGCTCGCTCAAGTTAAAAAATCAACTCAACTCTTGATCACTTCAATCGCGATCAAGAGCCGTCGTTCAGGGTAGAAAATAGTTTGCATTTCTACCCTGAAAAAATTTTTCATTTGCTCTGGACTTGATTAAACAAATCCAGAATATTTTTCGTTGGACGGTGGCTTTAAAAAATGTTATTTGATGTTTTTATAAACATCAGCCACCGGCCCGTCGCTGAAAATTGCAGCGCGCGTATACATGCAATGTATTTTCGCGGCGCGCACTTCTTATCGCAAAAGCTTTTTTTTTTATAATATGTACATATGTACGTATGTACATATGTACATATTGTACTTTTCGCGACAAATCGTACTGAAGGTACAATTTGTCTCTTGATTTATGTTTTAATTTAATTATTTGTACTGACAAACTTTGCTGAAGGCAAAATTTGTCGTGATAATTATTTTTATTAAAACAACTTGGTTGAAAACTGAAACTTTTGTTTTTCCCAAGTCGTTTTATGGGAATATTTTTATGAAATGTGTGGATGCAATTTTCTTCACCTATTTGTGTGATAAACTAAGCATGTTTTAAGCATGATTAGCTTATAGGAATATATTTATTAAAATTTTTTTTATTTAAATAACATTTTTCAGGTATGTTTTTAGATTTTCAGGTATACAACATGGGATGTGTATTGGCTCTTGTACACACCCACACGAGAGATGCAAAACAGGTGTTTGTGAAGTGGCTGGAAGACGAGAATTTGAAGCGAATCTCTCAGCTAAAATATTAGCTTTATCCAGGGAGTCAACAAACATTTCACCATTATTAAGTAGGGAAGGTATAGAGGAACTGGCGAATTTGTTCCTGACCAGGGACCTTTGCTACCTTTGCAGCTTGCCAAGATTCGTTGGCTAATATTCTGGTAAAAAAAAAAATGTTCTCTCTGGATAATGGACTTGCAGGTTTTCCGCACAGTCTTGTAGCCTTGTTTCAGTTTCAGACATGGATGCAATTGATAGACGCGAAAAGCAGACTCTTTCGCTTTTATAGCTTGGTTGCACTTATCGTTAAACCAAGAGCGATTTTGCTGTTGATGAGATCTGCTGTAAGAATACGGAATGTATTCACGCATGCCAAGATTTAGTATGTCTTTAGTAGCCTTGTCAAAAGCCGACGTAGAGATTCGATTATTGCTTTCTGCTTCCTTACCACCTTAGCAACATCTTCTGCTGCATTAATATTATTTTGTGATGGCTGAGACTTAGAATTGTTCTCTTCCCCCGTTCTGTGCACCTCCGTGGCTTGTGAACTGCCACCAGATTCTGGCCATTTCTCTAATCGTTCCATTATTTTTCTTAAGAACGCTAGATATTGTATTTGAACCTTTTCAAAGTAATTTTTAGAGAAGTAGGGCTTGTCCTTGTTCTCAGCTTGCACTTGGCTGACTGGATTGTCGTTCTTGACAAACTGGGTCCATTGCTCGTCAAGATTCCGCTAATACTTGTTTGCTTGTTTGTGACTTCAGGTGTTCTACGAGCTATCTTTTCTTTGCCGAAATTTTCGAAGAGCTACTGAATGGCTTTTCCTTGTTGCCTTGGGTTGCCACTAATTTATCTATTGTAGTAGCTTCTTCATGAAGATCGGATAATTTCTCCTTAAATTGATTCGAATACTTTTCAAAAATCACTCTTATGGCTTCATAGCAGACTTTGGTGAAATAGGTGAAATAGGTATGCTGTAGGTGATCTCCATGTTGTTGTCTGATGTCGCTATCTTTTTCCTCGAAGGAATCCCAGGCTTCTTCCAGAAACCCTAACTTCTGCTGGTAATACGCAGAATTCTTGAGACTAGGATGATCATTTCTGTAATTTTCGATGATTGCCTGGATTTGTTTTCCAGTTTGCTCTTGTTGAGCGGACAACTCCTCCATTGTGATTAACCAAATCGCCTAGATCACGCCTCCTTAGTTGAGAGGATCGCATCGCCTGGTTCACGTCTCTTAAGCATCCAACGATTGAAGCCTTGATGCTATTGTTCAGTGAACGTATCACAACGTATCGCCTGGATCACATCGTGGTCACCAAAATGTTTGTTAAGCGAACGATTCCTTTATCGGCCGCTGTAGTTTGTCAGGGTACAATACCATGACAATGATGATTTGATGCTTAGGTTCAATACCTATGCATCCAGCTTAACTCTGATGAGATTAAATTGTCAGGGTGCAATACCGTGGCAATGATGTTATGATACCTAAGCATCTAGATTAGCTCTGTTGATTTAATAAGACAACGACATTGTTAACTGGTCGATTTAAAAATTGCAAGTGCCCTCGGGGTACAATTTATTATTTATATATTACCATCCCATAGTTGTGATGGCTATTTTCCCACACTAAAAATCGAGTTGGAAGCAACACAGGAAATTACATAATATTTTCATATTTTTAATTAACATTTTTACGTACGATCACAAATTTTAGCATTTGTTGTTTTTAATACAGAAATTTTCTCATCACGAGTCGGGTGGCTCCGATAACAAAAGCTTTTGCAGGTAAAAATTGTGTGCTCGTAATTAGATCTATGGAAAAACAAAGTTTCAGCAGAATTTTATTATTTTGCGTGAATTACTTATGTTTGACTATCGTAAATATTTCTAATTATGAAAATTGTATGATTTCTTAAAATATATCTCCGGCTATCGATGATGAGTCTAAACAACTTGTTTAGTAAATTATTCCTAGCTTATTTATACACAAGTAATTTTGCTATTCTAATCTTAACTACGATTTTTTTTTATATTATTAAGCCAAGCTCAGTGGATGTGAAGAGTATGATGCAAAGCAGAGCTTGGCAGGAAGGAAAAAGGGAAGGGAATTAGGGAGCGTGAGGCGTATGGCGGAGGTGCCGATGTATGTCACTCTTAAACCTTCGCAGATTGTATGCCGGAGGAAAGACAGAAGATGGTAGACTGTTCCACATTCGCACAGTGCGGGATAAAAAAGCATCACGGCCGAAATTAAAGGATGTGCGTGGCTTGTAGTGCGAGTATTGCGTGCGGGAATCAATCTACAAGGGATCAGACTAGATATTTCATCGGAATATTAACCATGCATGTAGCGATAAAGGAGCGAAAAGTATCCAACATTGCGGCAGTGCTCGAGCTAGTCGATATGTCAAGTTATTGCCACATCGTTAATGACCTTGAAGGCAGTGCGACCAGTCCCAGCCTAGATATTTAAAAGTTGTATTACAGTTTAGGTCTTATGTAGGACTTGTAGATAAGCGCGAGATTCGATGGATTAAAGTATTTCTTACACCTTTTTAGAAATCCAAGACATTTCGATGCTTCTTTGGCAACAGAGAAGATGTGATCAGTCCAGCTTAACTTACTGGAAATATTAATGCCAAGAATGCATAAAGACGGGGTATCGTAAGTCAGTGCTCCATCAAATGAAACGGGAGTGCAGAAATTATGATCTTGTTTTAAAGAGATGAGACAGCTTTTGGTTCTAGATGCTTTGAATTTGACGCGATTCGCTTTGCTTCAAGCGAAGATATTGGCAAGATCGTTATTCAATGATCTAATCATGCAATCTCGTTTGACAGATGTGGAGTACCCTCTGGAGTCCGCAAGAGTTTCAAATGAGTAAGCGAAATCAAGGTTACTGTCGTCAGCGAAGCTATGGATGGGATTGAAAGTAAGAGAAGGCAGATCATTTATGAAAATTAAGAAGAGAGTCGGAGAAATAACGGAGCCCTGGGGCACACCGGCATTTATAGGATGTGGTTCAGAAGTCACGCAATCTAATACGACCTGCATCAGGCGACTGGATAAGAAACTTTCAATCCATAATAGGATAGGAGGGGAGAGATCAAGTGCTTTAAGTTTGCCTAAACGGGCGGGATGCCAGACTCTATCAAATACCTTTGAAATATCCAGACTAACGATTTTATACTCACCAAAATTGTGAAGACTACGGTCCCAACGTTCTGTAAAAAAAATCAGCAGTTTCCAGATTAGCGACCAGTCCGGAAACCATATTTGGATTTCATAATTCATTTTTAATAAAACCCACCCAGCTTTCAGGTGTCTACTCCCGACTAGCCGTCTCTCGTGCAACACTCGACTGCCATTTTTATTTTGCATTGCGGCCCGCAAAAGTTAGTAAAGCCACTGCAGCCTTAGACATATTGAGGCTCGCGAGCACTTTGAAAACCTCCATCGTGCGCAAATGTAATGGTGTTTGACTGTTATTGCATGGTGGTAGAAAAGAAGAAGCTTGCGAAGAAGGTGGTTAGAAAGAATTAGAAGCAAATTGGCTTTTCCCAATCATTTCATGTACACATCCCCGTTAGCGGTTGTCCTATACAGGTTCTGGCTCACTTTTTCTACTCAAAAACTGACGCATTTTCTGTAAGAGTTCTGGCTCACTTTTTGTACTGCAGAAATGCTCCATTTTCTAGAAGAGTTATGGTTCACTTTGACGTCATCTGGTTGGCTCGTCAGTTGATCAACCTCTGTCTTAGCTGAATTTAATCAAATAATGTTGGCTGTTTTTGCTGGAATCGAAACGAGAACGCTTGGTTTGTAAAAGCGCTCTACCCACGAGGCCACAGAGGTGTTGGGTGAATGCTCTTTAGCGGTGAATGACTTTACACCACTGACTTATAACAATGTACTGAGCGATTTGCTTATTTCATGTGGCACAAAAAATATTGTTTCTGTATATCAGAGTTTGAGGACGCTTTAAAACATTTACTAGTAAAACTCAACCAATCAGATGAAATTTTACACCCGAAAATCGAATTAAATTAAAAAATATATATATCTTTTTTTGTGTTCAAATGATATTTTAATCGCTTATAAGCACTCTTATAAGAAATTAAACTCATTCCAACTTTAATTTTCAAAAGGTTATTTTTACCCGAATCCTGCGTATGGGCAAGAGAGACGGAGCATGGGAAACACTATCGTTACCTTATTCTCCCTGCGGTGATCGCATCTGAAGCCAACATAAAAACATCAAATCACATGAGAAAATGTTCAGTAAACGATATTTTGTGTTGGTAGCTCCAACTCTTCCATTGCGCGAAAGACAAAACTATAAATATAATAATAAAAAATACCAATTCACTGAGTCCATTGTTATAAGTCAGTGCTTTACACCCATATGAGCAATGTAAGTTGCAAATTAAATTAAAAGCATACGCACGCACATACACACAACATATATACCAGGCGATGAATTTAATTCAGTAGGAAGATTTCACCATGTTATGAAATCAATTAATTAATTTAATTTGGCAGCTTACCACTACTTACATATTTCGTGTATTTATATGCATTATTCAGCAAACGATATCGTTTCGACGACGTGCTTTAACCATGCATTGTAGATTGGGCATTAAGGTCAACATACATACATCGGCACCTCCGCCACTCTCCTCATATCCCCTAACCATTTCCGTATCTCCTTCCTGCCACACTGTGCTTTGCATCAATTATAGAGTATCCCATAACTCTAAGTAATATAAATAAACAAAATCTTACCTTCAGTAAGTATTGTCATTAAAAATACAGTAGGTATGCGCATATGCGCATATGTTGTATGTACATACATATCGGGCTAATAAATTTTACACGGTGAAGACAATCTTCACAAAAAATTTATTACAGCATGTATATGCAACTGCATACAAGCTGCTTCCCGATGGCTTGAAATAGTAGCAATAGATTCAATTGCATATTCAAGCCATCGTCTGACCAAATTCTTTTAGACGTGTATATACACGTCCAAACAAAATGTTTCTCAGAGTCGAAACAGCGTTGTCATATGTAAAGTTAAAGCTTCATTTTGCCAGATATTTTACCTAAATAAAGTTGTGAAGTTTTCAGCCTTAAATTTGAGGTTTTTGTCTTTAAAAAATACTAAATACATATCATATTGCGTGTTCATTCGTGCAGCAAAAACTTTAAAAAGAATTAATATCTAATAGCTCCAGAGATCCCACTTTACTAAAATTATAGAAGATCTTCTACACCCTTTTGCTACCCTACTCTAAATTAACTAATTTCTACTACAATTTAGGAATTGTAATATCAATTACAAATATTACGACAAAACTACTCCAAACAATAGAAAAACTTTGTAAACTTTCCAATTGCAGTAAAAAGTAAAAGAATTTTTAAAAGTCCAAGAACATTTTCATATAAAACGTCACAAAATAAACCTAGTTCTACTCATTAGTTATCATCGGAAGAAGTTGTTAAGATGTGTTGCGGCCAATCACGTCAAAGCTGGTGGCTCAGTCAACACCCTCGGGTCTGTATCTCTCACTCTCACTTTCTCATTCGGTGTTGTCACTTTCACCCATTGAATAAATAACTAATAAGGAAACGGTATATCGGGTGAAAACGTAAGCCACTCAGCAAATGTATTAGTGCGCTCTGTTTGTATTCGTTTCGTCATGGCAGTAATGAAATTCTGACCTTCTGAAGGGGAACATTTTTTATAATCCAAATTCCTATGTATAATAAACAAATTGTTAGCTCCCCCTTGTTTTCAGATAATATTTGTTGGCGTTGCTTTTGTATGACTGGAATAATTTAGGCACCAATTGACAATTCAATTGTAAACAAATAAACCGGCATTGGTAAAATGTTAAATCTTTTGCCATGGCTCTTTATTTTTATAGATATTTCACTTTTATTTTGTTTAAAACAATATAATTAATAAGTAAAGCTATTAAGCTTACTTGAAGAATGCGTTCCCACGACAATAAATCCGTTCGTTCCTGCAGCACAGCACAGCGCACTTCATTATAATAATTTAAGACTCCGGAGTCTCTATTACACAAAATATCGTTCACAAAAGAATATTTCGCACTTATTTCACACTACTATTACGTAAAAATTTTATTTTGTTTAAAACAATATAATTAATAAGTAAAGCTATTAAGCTTACTTGAAGAATGCGTTCCCACGACAATAAATCCGTTCGTTCCTGCAGCACAGCACAGCGCACTTCATTATAATAATTTAAGACTCCGGAGTCTCTATTACACAAAATATCGTTCACAAAAGAATATTTCGCACTTATTTCACACTACTATTACGTAAAAATCACGTTTAATTATTTATTTTTCACAATCGCGAATTCAAATCCGACTAGGCACTCTTGTCAACCCCCGCCCACCCAACACACTGTCATTGAAATGCTTTAACACGTACACTGTATTCGCACGATACCCCGCTTCCTTATTAGTTATTTATTCAATGCTTTCAACTGGTGGAATTTAAAATGTTCGGTGTTGTAGAGGCGTACAGCGTAAAGTTTTACGGGAAGACACAATAGCTGCGTTTTTTTATCTCTGTGATCTGATCCGGATCAAAGGAGATTATCGATTGACGTCGGTGTCAAAATCGGTTATATATTCACATGATTTTCTAAATTCATAAGAAATCTTCACATTGCCATGCTTTTGTAGGGCAGAAACTTCAAAATTTGAACCAAATTTTAATCACGCTCTATTTTGACGTTTTGTAAAGATTTAAATCATGGCAATTTGATAATTTGCCTCATATGTAAAATCATAGCTACCTACAGACATTTTTTAGAACCAAATCAACTTGAAATTTCCAATGAACCGGATTAATATAAAAAAAAAACGCAGATATTATCAAGCAACAATGTACGCCTATAATGTACTTTCATCACTTTAAGCTTAATTTCAGCCAACACTCTCTGTTCGTCCGTCCGAGGTATAAAATTGCGTTCGTCCGAGCTCAAGTGTTCTAACATCAAAGGGATGTGGGTGGCAAGGACCCTCCCAATCCGTTTGTGCACTAGCGGCAGAATGCTGTGTCGCCACCCAATCAAGGCCCTGAGATGATTTTGCAGCCAGAGGTGCCAGCTGCAGTATGTGTTCATATCCAGGATAACGTGGACATAGACACATCTGGTAGAAAGCACCTTTATTGCTATAGGTTATAAAAAGCCTGGAGAAAACAAATACAAATTTAAAATTACAAACTAAGGAAAAATAAGAAGGAAACAAAAATCGTTTGTTTGACTAAAAAAGTAGATATGTTGACGTTTCTTTTACCGTTTTTATTATTAGATTGTAACTAGAGTCCACAGCTAGGTTCCAAACGGAATAAAGGAGTCGTAATGTAATACCAACAATTACTGGTCTATTGTACTGGCATTAGAGAAAAGAACAACCTGCGCATCAAATCATCTGTCAGAAAATCACTTCTCTTGAGTTACATTATCTAATACTCATTTTGAAATAGCAATAACCCTCAAGAAAATTATTAAACAGGAGATAACGAACTAACAAGAAACTGGCATTTTCTTCTAACATTTATTGTGTTTTTATTGAATACATATTCATAATTGGAAAATCTCTTAAAATAGTTAATTAAAGTAGATATTGTGCCATTTTGTTTTGAACCAAAGTATTTAATTGTGTAAAATTTTTTTTTTTATTAACCGCTTTATATTAAATAACTAAAAATCCTTCACCCTTTTAACGAAATATACAAATAACATTTCAAAACGAAAGTGTAAAAAATGTAGAATTAATACTGGGTTATGGAATTTAATAAACAATTTTAAGTACCTACTTACTCAAATCTTCCGATTTTCTGATTTTACAAACATTCAGATAGATGAACTTGACAATATGATTAGTAATGATTTTACATAGAATTTTAATCATTATAAATCCGTAATCTGTGGGAATTCAGAAATATTAGCAAAATATTATAATAAGTAAAAAATATCTGAACATTAAATAGAAAAAAAAGACTTAATAATTTAACCTTTATAGATTCTCCCTAGTAATTAATTTTTAGTAATTATACATTATAATAGAAAAAATCTACAAACGTCCTTATTAAGCTGGTAACTGATCAAAGCTTTTAAGCCACTCATCGTAACTATGAAAATGTTAAGTACGCAATCTAAAATTTAAAATGTAGAGTATATAAGTATCGTCAAATGAGTCCCTATAATTCGTAATGAAGGAAATTACGCAATTTGTTATCTATATAAAAATAAGATTTTAGCTCTCTATGTTACAGCATTGTCGAATTATTATTGTATCGATACATATACAAAATGTATGTTCTTACCAAAAGTTCCTTCAAAGTTTCTCAATTGCTCCGCACTCGTATGACTGGCTTTAAACCTTTGCTCTATTTCCAACAACGTAAACCAGAGATAAACCAGAAAATGATGCTCGAAAATCCGATTAATCCAGAAAGACAAAGTTTTTAATTAATTGTTTAGTTCGACTCTTGCTAGACACCATTTTTATAACCGTATTTGTTTTGAAATTTTTGTCTTAAATTGACAGAAGGACATTATAAATTGTGCAGTGTTAAGTTGGAAAAGGAACACCTGATTAAAAACATTTAATAAAAATATTACTTTCTTCAACTTCTGGAAAAATGAATAAGTATTTGTGGGAGAGCAAAAATATTTGCAACTGATTTAGAGCAGCAACATACGATTAGGTTTTTCCCGTCTCTCGATTATTTTGTGAATACAGATCAGTGAAGTAGTTTCAGTAATTTTAAGACGTGTAAAAATTATGGCAAATGTTAGGGATATTGAACTTGTAATTATTTCACTTTTAATTGAAGATAAATAAGAAAGGAAAAAATAATTTTCAATGCATCCGTTAACTTGACTTGTGATATGAGTGATATTACAATCAACGGTGAAGAAGCACTGCAGAAGAGCGTACAGTAAGAGATAAATTCGCTGATTATTTTATCTCACCAGAAGCTGAAGTTTGTTGCCAGTATCGTTTCATTAATTAATAGCTTCTGTTAAACTGAGTCATGAATTATAACCTGACAAGCTAATTATGAACATAAAATAAAAAAAATGCCTCCCTGATTTGATTTTTCTTCATTCTCGCATTCCAGGAAGATTTCTTCATATATTTCCTCCCAAGTCCTATCTTTTTCTTATATGGCTTTCAGTACTCACTTGTCATATACATGATCTTATCTCGAACTCCAAAATTCTGCGTCAAGCATTTTACAACACTAGAAAAACAGTCTCACGCGTTCAAAAACTTTTGTTGCTTCTGTACTACTGCACTGCACTAAATTTCAACAAACCTTTCGGGAAAAACTAATGGTATGTTGCGTTACAATGCAGTCAAAGTTTTGCATTGTATTCGGCAGCAAACCGTATAATCAGCCATAATCAAACCTTGGCCAACCACGGTTACTTTCAGGCTCTGAAACCGGTCTGGCTTCTACATGATCATATGTCGCCACTAAGTTAATTACTTGGGATTCATTTGGCCCGGAATAAATCCTTCGGGAAAAACCTAATCGTATGTCACTACCCTTAGTCAGAGGCAATGTCATTAACCCAGATAATCCTAGTAAACATGTGATCTAAGCACAAGTTTGCTTTGTAAATGTATAGAACACTTTAACGATGTGAAAATATTACGTAAAGAATTGTTATTGAATCTTGTGTAGGCTATATATAGTCTACCAGTCCAATAGGAAACTGTTTACAAGATCCATTTTCTTGTTTCGGGAACTCATTTTAAATGAAGTTTTGGAAGTATAGGAGAGTGATTTATTAGTGGACCTTCAGCAAACGATAATCATTTTATTCCTGCGGATATACTAATAATGAAATCACAGATGAATAAACTGGAGATGAGGAAAAACTCAGGTTTGATAATTTCTCTCCTACCCACCCGTCCTTCTAGACGGAACAAATTCTTCCGAGAACGATGCTTCCGATCGTGAGAATAATATTCCATTAGACCAACTTCGTAACCAAATTTAAACAGCAGAAAGAAAAAATTGAAAAATTGAAATAATTGACTTGGCTTCCAACCAATGTGAAGAAGATGTTCACATTGAAAAAATATATTATTCCTTCACGTTTGGAGATTTTTGAGAGATTTATTGACGAGGAATTTATTGATACTATTACTACTACATTTTGTCAATCATTGTTACCATAAAAAAAAATTGGCAATATTAAATCTGATGAAGTGAAGACCTTGGTGGGTGTACCCTTAATTAGTGGGTTTAATCCTGTAAACACACGCCGCATGTATTGGGAAATACCTGAGGACACTAGAAGAGATTTAGCTGCGAATTCAATATCACGAAAGACATCCGCACTTTGATAATTCGTTTACTTTTTTACCATATTCATATACCACATATTCATACATATAATTAGTACATGGGTAGAGTGGACAGATCTGATCAAGATATGTATAAAATATGTGTACCGAGTTGTCGACGTGGAAAAAAGTGTTGTTACTTTCTAATTTTTGCACATTGCGTAGATTTAGCTGAGCAAAATGCATGGCAATTGCACAAATGCTTGGGAGAAAAGTTATACCCATTGAATAAATAACATAGAGGAAGCGGAATATCGAACGAATACTCCACTCACTGACAATCGGATTGACCTTGGTTGAACTTGCTTTGACGTTTCTGAGTTTTGATAGTTCAGTCAAACTTTGTTACATTTTATGATTTTAATTAATATTATATATGTATTTGAAATTATATTGTTTCGGAAGCTTGAAGTGTATAGTTTTATTGAATTCAGTGTTTTGCGAAATTTGACCTGTTAAGCTATTGATTAAATGTGATGAAATGTGCGGTGCAATGTTGCATAAACAAGCGCCGAAATTCAGGTGGAAAATTTGTTTTTTAAGCAAGTGAATATATTTAAAAAGAAATATCTTCATGTTTTATAATTAAAATTTAAAAAAAAAATGTTTAACATATATAACAGAAACAGAGAAATATACGAAAGTTTAAGATCATGTGCGATACGTTTATTCGATAAATGTCAGTCGTATCAATTTATTTCTTTTACCTAACAAAGAGGCCGCAAACGCTTTCAATAAAAGGAATATGAAGAGATGCGATTCTTGACATACTCTGTTTTATAAATGTTTAGTAATATTGCAATATACAATTCATTTCCGGTTTTTGAATCCTCCCTTCAAAATGTCACGTTTTCACTACTGCCATGACGAAACGAGTGAAAACACAGCACACTAATACATTTCGCGAGTGACTTAAGTTTTCACTCGATATGCCGCTACCTTATTAGTTATTTATTCAATGGTTATACAGTTATTTCAAGGAAATAAAGATGTGATAGACGGTGAACGAAAATTAGTTCATTTAAATTGTCTGGCAGTTCCTCACTGTGAGTAAGGATCATGGCAGAGTTCAATAATTAATTAAATTTTATCAAGAAAATTTAGAAGCATTTAGACCACTGTTGAAAGAGGCCAAAAAGAGAAGAAAACCTGCAGAGATTTAATTCCTGATCAGCTAATAGCTGTCACTGCTGACATTATTGGAGAATCGTTCCACTTTCCAAGAAATTCAGTTCATTTTAATGACGGTAGGTACTGCAATTTCACAATATGGGCTAAAATTTACTCCATTTGAAACTGAACCGAAATGTTGCACTTGTTGACACACTACACATTTGACTCCATTTAATTAAAAATTAAGTCATTAAGGAGACAGCCTGTCTAGGGTATTAAATGCCAGAAATTAGGTAATTATCTTTTGGCAATGAGCTTTTGAAGTCATTTTCAAACGCGGAAATGGTTACATTTTGGGTGCAGAGTGTGATAGGTTATTTTAAAGCCAAGCTTTTTTTTAAATCCAATATGAAAAATTAGTGTTGATGACATGTGTTTTTTATAAAAATAATAATTAAATAAAAAACCGAGTTAAAATTCCGAAATTGTAACTTTTTTGAGCCATAACTTCAAAATAGAGAAACAACAAATTCAAATCATCATCATAGCGTGTAACGTTTAGAAGATAGTGTTCTATAAAAACATACCCAAATCTTATGTCCCGTTATATCGAACTCCCCCACCTTCCATCCATACAATTTTTTGCTTGTCTAAATATGACATATCCATAGCCTTATGGTGCCAGACCCCATAGGGGAAACCCTATATGTATACATATATATATTATATTTGAATTTTTGGCTTCAGGTGGTTCTATACATGTATAAAATATAGAGGTAACATGTATAAAATTTTAATAATTTCTTTTAAACTAGAAGTATAGGATTATCTGGGTTAAATTACTTACTTCAATGACCAACAATTGATACGGCCCCGAATTGACAGTTCGAGAAGTCTATGGTTTGTTAATCTATAAACCACGGGTAAAATGTCTGTACAACTAATGCATAAACAGCATATGAACTTAAATGTACATACACAATGTGATTGATGACAAAAATTGAATCGATGTACAATTGCATACATAAGATATATACATATTCTTTTTAAAAAATCCGTGTCAGCATGTTCAAAAAAATTATTATATTACTTTCACTATTTATTTTTTAATTAAGTTCCCATTTCGTATATTATATATGCAACATTTTAGCACTTTCAGATTTAAATTCGGCATATTGGCGTTTATCTTTTTTCTAGTGAACTAAATAATACAGCATTAGATAACATTAATAATATCTTGAATCTAATTACACAAATGGAATAGATATACCTACATAAATTAAAAACAAGGAGATTTAAATTAATATTTTATGCATTTTAAAAGTTTTCTTAAATAATCTTTAACAATGGAATAAAAATGCAAGGAATTGATACGCATACACAAGTGTAAATTTGCCTGCTGCTAATAAGAAATGTAACTATTTTATTTTTTATATTAAGAACTTAAAAACTGTTATGTTTTAATATTATTTCATGATGACATATCTGCACTGTCTTTCCTAACATCTATCTCACTGAAATCAATTTCGCTGGAGTCAATAGACTGAATAGATACGCTTTTAAGCTTCCCACCTGGATATTTTCCTCGGCTTTTCAATGCAGTTAACTAAAATAAAATTTTGGTGAGTACAAACAGAGCGTATGATAATAAAATTTTTGCATGCTAAATTTAATTAACAAAAATAATCCACCAAACATTTTAAGCATGTATTCTTAAACAAATTGCTGACTTTAGTTATTGAAGAAAGTAAAGTAGACTCTGATCACCACTAGAATATGTAAAACTACATAAATGTACAAAAAAACAAAAAAATCATAAATTAAAAAAAAATCTTAACGCAGCTTGAACTGGGGTTACTTCGACGCACTTTTTACGTAAACCATTTCAGGAATTTGAATAGGAGCTGAACCACTATGGCCCTTGAATTCTTTAATAGCGAAGGCAGATTCGGTATATGTGAAAACCATTCGAAATAAATGTACATTTGGTATTCTTGAAATCAGTATTCGTTACTTTCATACGCATTCGTAAAAACCATTCGTAATTCATGAATAGACCCACAAGTGTGTTATACCAATTGAAGCCTTGGCCATTGATACCGCTATATTCCAACATCGTAGGAGTTTCGGAAATATACATATTTTTTTTTTATTTTTCCGCTTAGTGTCGAAGTAGCCGCAAGGAAGGGTGGGATAATTTCGACATCATCAAAAATGAACGAAATAAACGAAATAACTGTAAAACGTCTAAAAAAAAACATGTAATATAGTTATACCTATCTCAAAATATCAAATACATATAATTTTACTTATATTTATTATTAAATCAACTGAACTAGCGTTTGCACTTTCCTGATTGGATTTATTTTTTGGCCAGCTTCCTCTTTTGTTTCTGAGCTTGTACAATAAGCATGAAAACAGCACATGAAATTCATTTTGTCGAAGTAGCTCCGAAAGATGTCGAAATTACCCGCAGTGTCCAAGTAGTTTACGGTACGAAAAAAAAAACAAAAAAAAAAAAAAAAAAACAAAATAACTTGGAATTTTTGTTAAAGAATAATTGACCTATAATAAGAGCAAGGAAAAAATACCAATTCTTACGATAACCTAGAATAGATTAATGGCCGTATGATCATCTCTCTGTGCAAGTTTGATTGTCAAACTGGGTTTTCGGTGTTATCAGACGGTTCGTCGGAGAGTATAATTGATTATTACCAATTTCATCGGATTTTATACTCTAAAGAACTTTTCCGTACAATAAAAACGTCTAGGACTGATCCTTTACATAAAGAACCACAAATTTTGTATGGCAGCACCAAGAAGGGTTTGCGCGATTTAGTCTATTTTTGAACTTGTATTTACAAGAAATTTTATGAAAACGCCCTCAGCTCTCTACGTCGACGTGTGCTTAGGCAGTGTCCAAATATATGTATAATAAAAGATGAAATTTTGTATGGCAAATCTACGAAGGAATTTCCCGATTTGTCGCATTTTTGAACTTAAATCTACAATTGTTTTAAAAAAGCCGTGTGAGAAATTTCAGTTCTCTAAGTGAACGCCCTCTCGAGTTATCGATAGGACGGCCGGACTGACAGACAGACAGACATGTAAAAATCAAAATAACTTTTAATATTATACGGGGGTGTCTAATCCATTTTGCTCTACCAGCATTATTTCTATGCGTTACAAATGACAAACTAGTATACCCTATAGATTTCATCTAGGATATTAAAAAGCACCTTTTATTTTTCATTCTTCATAGCTATGCTTCTGCTGTACTCTGAATGCTTAATATACCATTTTCCTGTAACTGATATGGATTGCTTCCACCTTCCCTGTACGTTCTAGATAACTTTGGAAAAATCGAAATACAGAACTTGTCCTTTAATAACGAATTTGGTCATATTTTTCCATAGATCGTGAATAGAATGTTACCAGCTACAATGCTTAAAATAAATCTGCATTACTATTCTTTTAGATCAATTGGAACGTTATGGTAGCCAAAGCGATCATAAAATGCAAGGCTGACATACCGAAAAAACAATATCGCCATATTGGTAGAAGGTCAAATTAATTGTTGAATTCTTGGGAGATTTATTAATAACCCAGTACTGCTTTTATAGGAATATAAAGAAAACTAAATTTAACACTGTGATAATGTGTTGCCATATGCCTAACAAAGCTAGCAAGTCTTTGTCGTGTGACTGTTATGTTTTTAATGCGAAATAATGTTGTATTTTGGATCTACAAACCTTAAAACAACCTTGCTGTGCTGAGTTCTCAAATTTCCGATCAATTTTGGTGTGTGAGAAATTAAATAAAAATTAAACCTTGAACTTTGAATTTTTTCCTGTAATAAATCTTAAGCCTGCACCCTTGACATGCCCATAGTTCGTAAACTATACGACGTGATCTATAGAAAACTGTAAAAACACATCTATTTTCTAAATTGCAGGTACAATGGAAACCGAACTAAATTAGAATAAAACATATTTAAAAAAACAAAAACTTAAAATAAAAAACTTTTATAAATACATTGCACTAAAAAGTAAAAAATCATATTTTCTCTCTCAGTGATATACATAAGAAAAATTCGAAATCATGCATTTTTACTATTTTCGGGTGAAAAGGTCTGTTATAATGTTTCTTAAAGAGAAAAGAAAATATGCCATTTAATAGCACTCAGCACGAGCTTTAATTTGATATCACACACGGCTCGAATAGGACAACCCTAAGGGTTGTAGCTCCCCCCCCCCACAAAACCGCCCTAAAAACGTAAATAAATTTTACCCCATCGGAAAGCTTCCCATTTACTCATTCTAAATCAGAAAACCCTATGTAAATTCATCCACGTTACTACCTTAAAACTCGTCCTAAAATTTCACATTTTCGTCGCCCTTACGCACAAAGTTATAAAGATATTTAGTCAAGGATTAGTGAGTAGATGAGTTATTTAAAAAGGCGCAGAAATTTTGGGAAAAAAAACTAGAAAAACCATTCTAAGCTATTTTTGCGAGCAGTAATCAGTTTGTACAACAAATTCCGCAGTAGAAAGCTGGATTCATTACCTTTAAAACGGCAGTAATTTTATATACTTTCTTTAACTTCCTCAGAGCTTATAAGATTAACTTAAATGACTTAGCGTACAACAAAAACAAGTAAAACAGCTAGAATTGATCTAAGGCCAATTCTTATGATATACAAGATGAATACTCGTATGGTCAACCATCTGTGCAAGTTCGAATTTTGAAGTGGTTTTTCGCATATATTTCTATCGGTTCGTCTGGCAGTAAAACTGATAAATACCAATTTCATAGGATTTTTTGAAATTTTTGTATGAAATTATTTATGAAAACGCCATGTACAAAATTTCAGCTCTCTACCTCGATGCGTTCTCAAGCAGGAACTACGTATTTAATTTGAAATTGGGTGGCTGATATGCGCTTAAAAATTTAATTCTACTTTATCCTCAAGTGAATACGGTTTACAAATTAAGATCGCAACGGAATTCATTTTAAAACTGTAAGTATAGAAGAAAGATAGAATTGGTCTAAGACCAATCCTCACGATATCCTAAACTAGATGAGCGCTCGTATATAATTTGGTCAGCCATCTATACACGTATGATTATGGTTTTTCACATCTATTTCTAGAATGGTTCGTCGGACTTTTATAGGATTTTATATGCTGAAGAACTTTTCAGTAAAATAAAAGGGAGTAGGACTGATCGTTTTCACAATATAACTAAAAAACCTCAATTTTTATATGGCAACACCATGAGCAGGCTGCCCGATTTAGTCCGAAAACGCCGTGTAGGTTTTTTCAGCTATGTCGATGCGTTCTCAGGGAGTGTCCAAATAAGTAGTGAAAAACGAAATTTTTTTTATGGCAACTTTACGGGACCAATCGGGTAAGGTCCCATTTTCGAGCCTAAATCTAATTTTTTTTTAAAAAGGGTGTGTGCAAAATTTCAGCTCTTTAGGGTAGGTAGACAAGCAATTTTATAGAAACGGTAACACTTCAAACAACAAATAATGAATCGCAGTTATTGTTTTAAAGAGTAAATTTACATAAAACAAATTATTATTATATCATTGACAAGCTCAGACGTGTCTCAATAGTGTCGCCCAAAAAATAGCTTAAAAACTGTATAAATAGTGATATATGAAAATATGTATATTTATTTGATCGAGTGATTTTAAGAAGAAAACTCAAAAATTATCGAAGAATAGACATTATTGTGACAATTATTATTAAACTATGCAACCGCACTTCCCGACTTTATTATAGAAGCAAGTAAAATCATCATAAATGTGCTTCTGAAAATAATAATACATATGTAAACTTAATTCTAAGTGCTTAAATTTGTTCAAATTTGTGTGCATTAATCCCTCTCTACCCCCAGCTAGCAAGGAAGTCTTTTTCTTATTTGTCAGGTGAAAATCTGAGCCCCCATGAATGGTAAAGTGGAGAGAGGAGTAAGGAAAATCCTCCCAGAAGAAAACTGGGGCTTCATATAGCTCCAGCGAGGCCTCAAAAATCATTAAAGAGCCCACTCAAAAGGCTATTCCGGGGCCCGTTTAAAAGGTCGGTGCCAAAAACCTAGAACGAGGAGACTCGCAAGTCAACTCAACGGGAAAAACTGCAAAAGCCACGAATCAACCTGCAGCCCTTCTATCACCCATCTCTGAAGCAGCAACAACTTCAGTATTGGAAGAAGCAGCAAAAGCAGCAGCTGAAAAGGAGGCAGCTCAAATATCGACAGCAGCATTGCCTTCCAATGTTTTGGCCGCGTTTATAGGTGTAGTGCCGAAAAACTTGTTGTGAAGTAGCGTTCGATCCAGCACTATCGCCAATAACCTAGCGAATAACTTTACGGCCGTTGCTAACCAAACCGGCAGGTAAAAGCCCCACTTCAGGCTGTGGAGAAACTGTAGTAGCATAAGATACTATTCGCTCTAGCGGTGAGTGGCTTCTTACCATAAAAATGTTCCATCCCTCCATCCCAAATTAAGTGCAGGTCCATACTCTCTCTCTCTCTCTCGTCAATAAGTGATCAACTTCTTGTTGAAGCGACCAACACGGTAACAGAAAGGCGAACTGCTTTGTGGATCTTTAACGATCATTTGTTAAATTCAGGGAAATGGGCAATTTTCTAATTTTTGGTACAACTGGCGGGAAAAGAAAGATAACTTTCCGAATCTCAGTCAAAAGTGGGACATTAGAATACTCCATATTCGTTTATTTATATTTGTAGAGACAAGATTCAGCAGAACCACGTATCGAGCTTTTAGCCTGTCCGGCGAAGTTGCTCATATTGCTGCTCTTCTCTTAACTCACCCAGAGCTACTAGTAAGCTATAAAAGACTGAAACAACATTTTGGCAGCACAAAACTACAAGCATATTTTGGAATTTCTACTGCGGCATCAGTCACGCTGGTTGAGCGAAGGACAATCACCGACCGAGTACCGCGAAAATTGAGGTTGAATTGATATTAAACGAAAATAGAAAAATCCCTAACTGAGAAGAACTCTTAGAATTCATTATTATTACACTCAACTGTATTCTGAGTGAAAATCGCTAGCGTCCTCATCCATCGGTGAATTTTTTCAGTATATTCCCACATTCTTTGATGAAAGTAGGGACATAGTGGATAGGGAAACCAACCTAGATGGTCATTCCGACGAAGAACTTAAGACCTCGCACACATATATATATATATATAAACAAAACATAAATATGAATTAAAGAGCATCAGAACATTGTAAAATGTACCTTAAGAGTAAAAACTAGAAAAAGTGGATTTGAAAACAGAAAAAATTGGCTCTATCTTAAATTAAAAGGGGGACGCAAAAGGCTCAAACAATGCAAAGAACTAAAACTGAACAAAATGTAAAAGACTAAATTGGACGCACTAAAAAAGTTATGGTAAAAAGAGTTAAATTTTGCCAAAATATTGAAATAAAAATTGAAGCCAGAATAAAAATTGGTATGCCTAAATTTAATGCGCGTCTAATTTGTAGATAAATGGCAGTTCCAAAAAAAAGAGTCCTGTGTAGATTTTCGAAATAAACTGACAATACTTTTGCAAAGCGATCGAGAAAAATTTGAATGAATAATTTTTTCAAGTGCCACCGTTACCGTCATAAAGTCCCGCAAGAGCAACCCGTAGTATCATATAGACCTCTACTAACCGGCTCATCATCCCTCCAGCTACAAATCTCTAATGGAGTAGTTACCGTTTCCAAAGCACTTACCGCTTTTCCAAAGCGAGGTGAAGCCCTGTGGACTAGTGTTAGAGAGACAAGAGCGTCGTCTTGCACCGACGATAATGGTTGCCATGTGCGATTGAGTGTATCTGCGTTCGTTGCCAGATATTCAAGACGCAAATATTTAATAATTTATTTGGTGATGTACCCAAGATTACAAAATCCTATTATAGTACTAATATTATTGGTGTACATAGTGACATAAAACTAAGGACCGTTTCAGAAAATACTGCACCAAAATAAAACCACAGTTTGAAGATCATTTAAAATTATTTTTATTTCTATTTTATTTTATTTAACATAAGAATATAGACTACTAGAACAAGTCTTAAAATTATGTATTTATGTGTTTTCCGAAATATAACCTCACAATCAACTTTCAATAATTTTTGCAAAGTTTCTGTCAACACTTTTCTACTGGCAGAAATCCATAAATTCTTTAAATGGGGTAATGAGGTTGCACATTTGCCTTCTTTACGCAATATATTCTTCATTATCGTTCTATAGGCCTGAGTTCTGGCGTATTGGGTGCATTGTCACTTCTCGGGACAACGTTAACCCCGTTTTCGGCAAGCCATTTAAAGGTTGTAAGAGCATAGTATGCTGTTGGAAGATCTGGTTAGAATAATGGTAATGCAGAATGATGTTTAATTAAGGGCAGCAGCCTCTTTTACAAACA
Organism: Dioctria rufipes; assembly: GCA_963924295.1. Taxonomy (NCBI): domain Eukaryota; kingdom Metazoa; phylum Arthropoda; class Insecta; order Diptera; family Asilidae; genus Dioctria; species Dioctria rufipes. The sequence continues at coordinate 110,771,003 of OZ002742.1, read as the reverse complement.
CTCCTACATATAAATTTCGGCATTTATTCATTTCCATAATAAAAAAAATGGGTATGCTTCGTTGGCCACACTGGCATATTGCTTGCCAAACCTTCTTTTTTTTTCCAAATTTTTCATGTGGAATCACTTTTTCTACATATGGAACATTCCTGTTATCGACAGCATTATAAAATTAAGGACCTGGCAAAGTTTTAAAATCTATTTAAAGTACTTAGGATTCATCATCCATAATCAAGCAATCATCTGGGCTGGCTAGCAAACGTTTATACAAGTTTCTTGCTCTTTTAATTGATGTTGTTTGTTGTGACACAGTTTTTTTGTACATTTTTGTTTTTTGTATGTCTTCATATTATTTCTGTTCTTAATATTCTTTGCACAGTTGCAGCACTTGTTTTCACTTTTTTGGCAATATCTCGCACTGACATACACTTGTTTCTGCCTATGCACTGTAGTACTTTCCTTTCTAAACTTTTAACACTTGTTCCTTTTGGTCTTTCTCTTCCTGGTTTCTGTTCTATTCACAGTCCATCGCGACACACTTTAAGCTCTTCTGCTATAAGAGAATAAGATTTATCCCGATTTTCTAAAAACTTTCCTGAGTAATTTCACAAGTGGAAGCATAGCTCACAGTTATTGAAACTAGACAGAGGGCAAAGTTATTTCCCAAACGTAACGGTTAAACACAAGTAACTGCATGGTACACGGTATATGTATATGGTAGGTCCAAACAGGATGGCATTGTTTAATGAGGTGTTTGTTGATGCCTTGGCTGATGCATCAAATACAACCCTTTTATTGGTGGTGGTGCTGTCTGACTTAAGTATGGCATGGTGCGGCAGGAAGTAGTAGGGCGCTTTGTGCTTTTAAAATCAACCTCTTGCAAATGGTTGAGGTTCAGGTGTTCCATCATGAAGTGCACGTATCGTTGCTTTAATTCAGGATGGCGAACGCATTTCCTTTCTAAAGACAAAAATCGCTGCAGGGCGATGTCTTTTGATTCTCCTAGGTTTAAAGTTTGTTCTTTGAACGGGATGCCCTTGCTGGTTTTGAATTATGGTCTAATTGAAATGGTTTTCGCATCTTTTTTCAGTGGGAGTGAGCAATGTGATAGGTGTATCATCTTGTTCTAACTTCCAAAATTTCTCCAACTGCTTGTTGAGCTCTTCGTCCTCGCTACAGATGCCAGAAAGGGAAACTTGCTATCGAAATGATTTGTTGATTTTGCCACAAACGATCGATCCAATTAACGTGTTTTGGAGTATTGGTAAGTCATCTCCGAGCCTTATTTGTCCAACTGCAAAGAGTTGGTGGTAGATTTCAGCTCCTTCGACACGGCCGGGTTTAGTTGCATGAAGTGAAGTTATTCTCTGCAGAATGAAAGCTTCTAGCTGTGTTGAGAGTCCTGTTGCTTTTTAGCTTATTTTCACGTTTGCTGTGCACGCTGTTTGCCTCCACTAATTACCTCAGTACCTATGGAGTCAGGAGGAACTTCTAGAAGCCTCAGTTGTTTGGCCATTCCTAGTGTCATGAAATTAAGTTGAGAGCCTGAATCAAATATCGCTCTGCTATACCGTGCAGTACCGTCATAGCTAGTTAGTTGGATCACTACCATGCTTAAAATGACATAACCCCGCGGTATGTACTGTGCCTGTGTTGTCAACGTAGTTTCTTGTGATTCTGCCTGAGTATGTATGGTTGGCAATGATGATTGTTGGCGAGGCTCGAAACTATTGGCTGTATGTTGTTGGCCTTGCGTACCTTGATCTATACAGCAAGGTGTTATGTTTCCTTCAACATTTTGAGCATCCTCCGGAGGGACATGTGGTTCTACCGTGTCCTGATTTGAGACAATTGATGCACAGTCTATGACCCTTTACAAAATCTAGGCGGTTTTTCGGTGCCAGTTGTAGAAAGCGTTGATATGCGAATAATTGATGGTTTGCATTACAAGACGCACATTTGTTCTTGTAGTTGTAGCTGCAAATGATTTTGCGTTGCTCGATTTTTGATTGATCACTTCCAGATTCCTTCACTTGGTTCCTAATGCTTCTAGGGACTGGAATCGTGTTTCGAGGCATTGGAGTAGTTCCGGTAAGGATTGTAGTTCTCGAGATTTTTGGAGAGACTGTTCATGAAGACCATGTGTTGTTCTGTCTAATCTCTTTATCAATATGTGGATCATCAGTGGATCCCATTCACCAGTAGACACTCCAAGATTGTTTAGGCCCCTCATACATTCCTGGGTAGTATCATGCAGAGCCGTGATAGCTGATGCGCTTTCGACTTGAATGCTCAGCTGTGATAGGAGTTTGCTCAGGAGGGCTGTTACTATTAACCAAGTATTGTTGTAGCGATTCGCAAATGTATTCCAGGCAGCAGAAAAATTTTCATCAGACAGAGTATAGTGCCGGATGAGTTTCTTGGGCTCTCCTGTTAGATTCGCTTTCAAATACCACATTTTTTGGCACTCACCCATGTTTTGCTTATGTACCATCTGCGTAAAGAGATCATGGAGTTGACGCCACTGCAAGTATTCTCCGTTAAATGTATGAATAGAAATTGTCGGTAGCTTCAACAAGGCATTTGAAGTAGTGTTGGTCGTTGGTAGTCCGGCCTGTGAACTGTCTGGAAGTGGGTTCAGCTCTTAGAACTTTTGGGAGAGCTGAACGAGCATGTTTTGCATCCTGTCGTCAAGAATGGAGTATGCGTTCATGTCCGGAGCTGAAGGAATCTTCTGCCAGCTCATTGTGGCCTTCCTCCAATGTAGTCCATTGGCGGTTGATAATGTTCAACTTCACTTGGTAGTGATGCTTGGATTTAAATCGCAAGCATACATTAATCTGATCCAAAGCCTGAGATAAAGCTTGTATGCCACCTTCTTGGTAAAGAAAATAGAAGTTGCGATAAGAAAAACAAAATAAACGTTTTGTGAAAATAACCATAAGAGGAAGTTTGTGAAGAAGTATTTGTTCGCTCGTTCTATGGCGGCCATCTCGCATTTGCCATTCCTGGGTTCAAATTTATCCCAGAGTGTTTCCAAGTGAGATAACCTATCCAGGATTTTACACCATGAGGTTGTAGATTGTTATAGCCGGTACAAGATACCAGTACAGCCTGTACGTATAGGTAAAAAAATGAATTTAACGCGCTATAAGACTATTTCTTTATTTTCCATCAGTCCTTAATTTATACAATTTTTCGTGGGAATTACAATTTGAGAAATTAAAATTTCTCACGGTCAAAAGCTTGATTCTAAATTCATTTGCTCGTGTAAAATGTGCATGGTTTACATAATTTGCATTTTATCAGTTTTACGCGACAACAAGGTGTCGCATATCATCTGCCTATCGCTCGCGAATTTGCAAGGGAATGCAGATTACGTGGGAGCACATTTTGCTCGGCGTAAAAATGCTTATAGCAAGTAATAAGTACTTATGTGTTATTAAAACATGAAGGAAATTATTATTATTCTTTTCTATGAGCTGCAACACACCGTATACGTAAAAAACCTTAATTTTTATATGACAACACAAAGAGGGGCTTGCCCGATTTATCCCATTTTAAAATTATATTCACTATTTCTATGAAAAAGCCGTGTACAAAATTTGAGCTCCCTACGTCGACAAGTTCTCAGGTAGTTTTAAACATAAAACGAAAAACTAAATTCTCAACACAAAGAAAGGTATGCCCGATTTGGTCTATTTTTGAACTTGTATTTGCAATTTCTATGAAAACGCCGTGTACAAGATTTGAGCTATCCACGTTAACGCACTCCTAGGCAGTTTCCAAATATATAGTGAAAAAAAAGTTGTGTATGGCAACACCAAGAAGGGGTTGCCCGATTTAGTCCACTTTTGAATTTTTTACTATTGCTATAAAAAAACGTATCAAATTTCACCTCCCTACATCGACGCATTCTCAGGCAGTGCCCAAATATATTGTTAAAATCCAAATTTTTGTATGCCAACCCTACGAATGATTGTCCCATTTTCGAACATTTCCGAGCTATCGTGAGGATGGACAAATGGACAGACAAGCGTACGCGTGGATAGACGGACGGACGAAGAGACGGACATGAAAAAATTAAAATAAATTTTAATGTTAAGTGTGGGTCCATTTTACTCTACCAACATTGATCGACCTTGAGAAAGCCTGACTGAAACCTTTATCTTAAATATTACTTGGAAGAGAATTTCACTTACGATCAGCCTGGACAAAGTAAGAATGTTCATCATACTGTGAGATGTGTCTTGGGATAAAAAGCTGAAGATTTCTGGTTGAATGCACGAACTGCAGTTTCTCATATATGTAGGTAAGCAGGGCTTTTATAAATTATTAGATTTTGTAAGAATATATGTAAGTGAATGTATAGCTAGACATGTTTCAATGGATGTGCCTAGGAGCGATTTTACATACGCTGATATGTGCGCACTACGAGGGATCTTGTACGTAAATGTATCGAATAACATCGTTGAACGCAACTTTCAATTTCCTTTGATAAAGATAGAATCAAGTTTGGTAACCGATTTTGCGAAATTGAAAAGTTTTTCCGTTTTGAAACAATTTTTATACCCTAGATGAAATCATAGGGGTATACTAAGTTTGTCATTCCGTTTGTAACACCTCGAATTAATGAGGCACGTGATAGTCGCTTCCATTCTTCTGCTGTGCCTCTTAAGCGACTTGGATCACTGATAAGACCACTTTCACCGAAACAATATTTGTTTTCACATTCAAGATCATGCTTCGTTATATGATTTTCCAGTTTGCATAAAAGTCGTATACAATATCCGGTTTTCGGGCATCCTTACGCAATTTTTGTGGATGCTCGGGCTTTTTTAAAGATAATTCTGGGTGTCTGATCATGAAAGAGTAGTACCAGTCAACTCTAGGAATGCCATCTTTAAAGAACTTTTTAAGTCGTTTTGTTTATATACTCTCCGACAAGTTTTCTCAACTCGTCTCTGTTACAAGAATAACCCATTTTCACACGCGTGATGAGGCATTTAACAATTGTGTCTTCAACTGATTTCGGAATAGTCTGTGAACATCCAGCACCCATTCTTTCCATAGAAGTTTTTAGTCCACTAATACTATTATATATTACAGCAATGGAAATACCGTAGAAGGTTTCAGCTTCGCGGTAGGATTTATTTGTGTTAAGTGCTTCACTTACGGTTGCCGCAATATCATCTACACTGTACGAAGGTGCAATTCTCTTCATTACGTAGGTGCGAGGCTTTTAGATTCCCTGAAAACGGTTGAAAATTGCATTTAAGCATATAGTTCTAAATTTTAATCGGAAATTCTCGTCGTTTGCTATTACCCCAAATGCAGATTTACTATTACCCCTTTGCTGTAAATCAGAGGAGTAATTGTAAACAACAAAGAACTCTGAATAAACTAAAATTTCCCCAAAATCAGTACCAAAATATGTATACTAGCACACAGGAAAACATTATTTTACCTTTAAAATTACTGTAGACAAAATCATCTATTCCCCGAACTAAAACGTTTAATTTTTACTCAAAACGAGACACTCCCGCTTTAAAGTTCGAACACGTACTAATATTTTGGTTGGATGGTGTCATGTAACAAGTTCTGATTAACGGAACTTTGGTTCGTGATTCCACATGTTCAACGAAATTTTTCGACTGATAAATGATAGGCGTTTGTAATTACCCCGCTTAACCCTACCAAAGAAGGATGATCTTAAAAGGATGCGGAGCTGGAGGCCAGTAACGCAAGTGTAATGTGGACTACAAAATCGCCTGCAAAACATTAGAAGAATTAGAAGAATTTAGAAAAATTCCAATGGAATCATTTCCGGATTGCCTCATGGTGGTCTTTGGGAACATCATTGATGTTACCGGGAACTGTAAGATTCAATCCTCTATACAGGTCCTGCTCCTGCGTAAAGTGACTGATTCTGCTCGAGAGAGATTTCACCGGCTTCGCAGTAGTGAACCTGCTGCTAAGATGCTGGAAGATGCTTTCGTGTGGAACCAGCTAGCTAACACACATCTTCTTTTGGTGCACTGACAACACAGTTGCCTCGATGTTTGCTGGTTTCAACCCACAGGGATACGTAGGCCTGCGTAAATGAAATATTCACCTCGGGGTTGATATAGGAGTAATGGGTGGGATAACGAGTAGAATAGTCTACAGCCATCCTTCTAAGAGAATGTGCATGGTTTGTGGAGGTGATGGAACTCTATTTCACAGGTTCTATGTCTGGCGGGCTCTGCAGGATTTAATGGAGTTGGTGAAACAAACAGTTGATCCATCCGTCTTTCGGCATTATGCAGATATCATTTCTGTTGAGGCCGAGGATATGTAGTCAAGTGAATAATTCCATCAGCTTCGTTTTGACGCTAACTAAGCCAAGGATTCACTTGTACTACATGAGAGCTAGTAGTGATATATAGAACACTAGCACAACAGTACATACCGGAACACTACACCTCGAAGCAGAATGAAAAAAATATTTAACTGCACGTGAAAACAAATTACATCCATGCAGGACGGAATGGTCAGACTTCACTGGTTACAATAGGCCGCAGTATTTGTGGCAACTTTTTAACGGTGCTTCTCTCTGCTTCGAAGCTGGCACAAAGGCAGTAGAAGGATAAGAATCACGTCAGAGGTCGTGAACTGAGTTGTAACTGGAATCATCTTGCAAATGCATGCTGACCTCACGCTAAATTTTTCGTAAGTTTGGCATATCTATCAATTTATAATCCGTTTCAGTTCGGTTCCCCCAAGTTTCAAAATTACTCGATAAAAGTTCAGTTTCTTTATCGTTCGGTTGAAACTATGTTTTCTAGCTAGCTATGTCTCTTTTGTTTTTTATTTGTGCTTTTAATAAAAATTTTGGAGCTGCCACTTTCCACATGGGACAACACTCTTTTTTAAAAGTAGAAATCTGTGATATTGTGACGAATTTTGTATGTTATTTTCTACCTTTCTTGCCCTTTTTGTTTCTTCTTTTGTTATATTGCATCTTTTTCAGACTACTTATCTAAATTATACACCATTTATAACGTTCGCATAATTTAAGTACTATATAGGTATACATAAAAAATATATTATCAATACTACTAAATAAGTAAAGAAATCCAGCAAGGTAACCGTATTAATGACCAAGTAAAAACTATCAAATACCTCTGAAATATAATGTTGCACGGTTTGTTGCAAGAGACTCTCCATTTCGAATGGGAATACGTACGCTCTATTTGCGCCTATCTAGTCGTACGCTTATATTTGATGCATACGCCATCGTATTCATTACTTTGCCTCTAGTTACATGCCTCATATTTTACAATAGAGAAGTCTAAACGTACTTTAAGGAGACCAAAAGGGATGTCAAAGTTTGTAAGAAACAAGTAAAAAAGCTAGAATTGGTCTAAGACCAATCTTATGATACCCTAGATGAATGCCCGTATTAAATTTCGTATGGTCACCGATCTATTCAAGTATTGATTTTGAAGTTGTTTTTCGCATATATTTCTAGAACGGTTTGTCGCACAGACAAAATGATTATAACCAATTTTATAAGATTTCGTATTCTGCAGAAGTTTTTAGTACCATAAAAATGTCTTGGACTGATCGTTTTCAAAATATACGTAAAAAACCGAAATTTTTATATGGCAACACTAAGAAAGAGTTGCCCGATTTAGTCCATTTTTGACATTTTATTTGCTAATGTAGTAAAAACATCATGTGCGAAATTTCAGCTCTCTACGTCGACGCGTTCTCAGGCAGTGACCAAATATATAGCGGAAAACGAAATTTTTATATGGCAACCCCACGAAGGAGTTGCCCGATTTGGCGCATTTTCGAACTTAATTTTACTTTTTTTTTTTAAAGTCTGTGTACAAAATTTCAGCTCTCTAAGTGTACGCGTTCTCAAGTTATCGTGCGCACAGACGGACGGACGGACGGACGGACGGACGGACGGACGGGCGGACGGACGGACATGCAAAAATCGAAATAACTTTTAATATTATGAATGGGTGTCCAATCCATTTTGCTCTACCATCATTATTTCGAGGTGTTACAAACGGAATGACAAACTTAGTATACCCCTATGATTTCATCTAGGGTATAAAAATATAAATAACGCGTAAACTTTTGAACGATTCTCACACCAATCACCTCTGATTTAACGAAATTTTTTAAAATTATATAGAATGTAAAAATATTTACTTCATGCATTTGACGAAAAAGTGTATTTCCATATTAAGGGAAATTTCCTTAGCTTTAAGTATAAAAAAACTACTTAGTACAAAGCCGAACTTAATTTTCTTTTGTAAAAAAAAGATAATCCGGATGTTTTCGGCATAGATAAAAATTCTTATTTTGTTTCTTTTTTTTTCTATTTTTGTGAAATCATATATGTAACAGTAGGATAGGTTTGTCGGGTAAAGCAGACTAATTAGTTCTTAATAAAAATGTAAAATGTGCGAATTAAAAAAGAATAGTTTGATTTCAGTAAATGTTATTATTTAATAATGGGTGCTTCGGTTATTCCTTACTTTTACTTCAAATATTGTCTTTTACAGAATCGTATAACGTCTTTTAATAAATCCAACGGAATCTAAGACCACGTTTGTTTAATGGCGCGGACTAGTTCTTTTTTATTATTATTTATTATTGCTTTTTTCATTAACCAGTCCCATAAATTTTCGATATGTTTAGGTCCGGTGATACTAATGGCCACTCCAAATTGTAATATTTTCTTCTAAAACCCAGTCGAAGGCTACTCTGGAAGTGTATATTGGTGCGTGATCGTATTGGAATATCCATTGTTGATTTTGCATGATTCTATCGATGTTATATTTTTATATTTGTAAAATTTCCTTGATTCCAGTTTTCTCTCGGTAATAATTACTAGATCGACAATAATATTATGCCTTCTAACCAGATACAAACGTTTCTTCTTAATGTCATTAAAGTAGTATGCCAACCCATTTGGTCCATCAAAGCAGAACCTCTTTTCGCCCGAAAAAAATACTTGCCCCATTTGCTGTTCCCAAGACTGACGATCTTTGTCAATTCCGGGCAATTACGTCGGTGTCGTGCAGTCAACATCAGTTTTTTCTTGAAGCGGAGCTTTAAGTTCGGACATTTTTTTTATAACTCGATGAATAGCTCAGGGTCTTCGTAGTTGTCCAAGCAGCCTTCGCAGAGTTTGATGCTTCCCTTAATATAAAATGTCGTTCTCTTTCTGTTGTTACAGTATTGTTCCCCCTTTCAGATTTTCATAATTTTTTCTAGCTCCTTATTAATTGTTCACAACATTTGCACATCTACCAATATTCGCTATTTCCTTGTCGGAGCTTTCTTCTTTAAGAAAAAAAAATTAATATTTATTCAATTCTCATGATATTGGTGCCTAACGCCGAGGACCCAAAATGAATTTAAGAGTATAATAAAACGGAGCTGTCAGCTGTAGCTCAATTGGTATAGGCGTCAGAGACAGACAAATGAAATGTGTGCAGATTGTGCAAATATTTTTTCCGTTTCTCAAATGCTTATTTTTTTACTTATTTTTGATAGAAAGAAATTAATTAATTATTATATTTGCGAATAGGATTAAAAAGTTTTAAATCGGTCTAGTAAATTATGAAGATTATTCTTTATTATGTAGCTCATTTTCATCAATTTAAAGAATTTCAAGAATGAACAGTAATAGCATACACAAAATAAAAGCACGGGCAGATAGATAGTACATTTATTTATTAGATTATAGCTGCGTTCTTTTATCTTGATCTGGTTCATTCAAATTGAATTGGCTCATACAATATTCCGGAGGTAGCCATGATTTTTCATGAGGCAAATTATCAATTGCTATGATTTCAATCTTCGCAAAACGTCAAAATAGAATCTAAGTAAAATTTGGTTCTAGTTTTGAGGTTTTTTATCCTACAAAAGCATGGAATGTGATGATTTCTTACGAATTTAAAAAACCATGTACACTTATAATCTCTTTTCATACCCACGTCAATCGTTAATCTCTCAGGACCTATAATAAGAGGTATCCTTTGGGCACACAATAAAAATTCAATAATTTAAAGTTATTAAAACTTTTCTGATTATATTGCAATAGTCACAATGTAATGCATGCAATACCTACATATTTCGAAAATAAATTGAATTCGACTTGACATGCTTGAAAACATCTTATTAATTCTATTAAAGGTTTCATGCAATACATTCTTGAAATATTGACGGTACAACAAACTCTAAATAATACCATGAAAACTCTTAGCTTATCCATTTCCACGGTTCTGTTTCTGGACTAGTTATTGGCGTAGGAAACTAAAATTATGTGATAAGACAATTGTTAGAAAAGCAAAAAGCAGATAATTATGTAAAATATGTAAGGCAATGTGTTATATTAAGAAGCTTTGTGAATATTTCATTTTGTTAAACAATTCGTTATGTATTTACAATATTTTGAAATTTATGTTTGTTATTGATAAAAATATTATTTCAAAGATACATTACCTCAGCTTTTAGCTCTGCTAACCTATCTTGAAGATCACGAACTTTATCGGACTCATCTAAGTTAGATCGAAGCTCTCCCTCAGCGAGCATTTCGGAATTCTAAGAAATTCAGTTCATGTTGAAAAAGAATATAGACAAAAAGAAATATACCTTTGTTTCTAATCTAGAAATTTCCTGTTTAAGTTCAGCTACTGTTTGACTTTGTTCAGTGAATTTTATTTTAACATTCATCAATTCATCCTTCATCCGAGATTCTAAGTCGGAATACCTTAAATATATAAAAGTAAAATATATATAATAAAATTGGTAAAAGTTTTATTTCGAATATGGGTTATATACAGCGAGTTAAGTATTAAAAAATATTGGACCCCTATTTTTTTGTTTAACAAGCCGACCTCTGCAGTTCGTTTCTGTAATTTCAATTGAGAGCATCAAGAAAATTCACAATACTTAACTCTACTGGTTGAATTTGTTCGTTTCTGTATATATTAGTTGAGAAAGGCATGGTGAATTGCATGAGATCAAAAGGAACACTCGTTTTGAAACAGCAATTGAAAAAGAAAAAATGTAAAAGCCTATTAAGTTATAACCAATTTTATAGAATTTCGTATTCTGAAGAAGTTTTTAGTACAATAAAAATGTCTATTGATCGTTTTCACAGTATACGTAAAAAATCTAAATTTTAATATGGCAACACCATTTTTGAAATTTTATTTGCTATTACTATGAAAACACCATGTACCAAATTTCATTCCTCCATGTCGACGCGTTCTCAGGCAGTGTCCACATAAAGGGTTTTCCAATAAGAGGTGTTATTTTCATTAGCCCGCTATTTCGGTAGATGTCACTTTTGGAGCTGTCATTTTTTGACATTTGACAAGTAGAAACTACGCCATTAATAAAAATGGAACGATACACGATTCAACAACGCATTGAAATTATTAAAATTCACTATAAAAATGGTGAAAATGTGGCAGAGACGGTTCGTAAAACTCGAACATTTTTGGGTCGTCGTGAAGCACCTTGTCGGACCGCAATACAAAAATTGGTAGAAAAATTCGAGCTGTCGGGACAAGTTAGTGATGTGAAGAATAAAACCCGTGCACGTCGCTCAAGAACAGCCGAGAATATTGCTGCTGTAGCCGAAAGTGTTGAAGAAAACCCTGGTTTGTCCATTCCTCGTCGTTCTTCGGAATTAGGCATTCCACAAAAGTCATTACACCGTATTTTGCATGAAGATTTGGGTCTTAAGGCTTATAAAGCTCAGTTAACACAAGAACTTAAGCCGGCCAATCATCAACAACGTCGAGTCTTTGCTGAAAATGATCCGGAATTCCATCGAAAACTCATCTTGAGTGATGAGGCCCATTTCCACCTCGATGGCTTCGTCAACAAGCAAAATTGTCGCATCTGGGGCTCGGAAAACCCAAGAGTTATTGTTGTTCAACGTGTGACTGTTTGGTGCGGTTTATGGTCCCGCGGGGTCATTGGACCTTACTTTTTCGAAAATGAGGCTGGAGCAACAGTTACGGTGAATGGATTGCGCTATCGACAGATGATTAATGATTTTTTATGGCCGGAATTGGATGGTATTGATCTGGACAACGTTTACTTTCAACAAGACGGCGTTACGTGCCATACAAGCAACGAAACCATTGATCTTTTACGGGAAAAGTTTCCGGACCGTGTTATCTCTCGAAGAGGTGATCACAATTGGCCATCGAGATCTTGTGACTTAACACCTTGCGACTTCTTCCTTTGGGGCCACGTGAAAGAGAAGGTCTACGCCAACAGCCCAGCGTCGATTCAAGATCTCAAAGATGGAATTCGTGAGGCTATCGAGGACATAGGGCAGCCACTTTGCGATTTTGTTATGGAAAATTTCATAAAAAGGATATGGTCCTGTAGGCGTGGTTGTGGTGGTCATTTGGCTGATGTTATTTTTCATTATTAACGGCATACCTTCCTCTTTATAATGAAATAAAGATCCGATCATTTATCTCAAAAAATGGCATTTTTCTTTGAATATCAAAATAACACCTCTTATTGGAAAACCCTTTATATAGTGGAAAATGCTTGCTTGCCTAGGAATTACAGGCTCCATGCGATCGACGGCTACTGCTGCTGCAGGTCTTACTTAATCTACTTAATCCGCCATCCCATGTTGTCATTCAGGTAGATGCCAAAAGGGTTGTGTGTAGATTGCGCTCAAGGGGATGTTGGGAGGACTGTTGGACCGGTTGTTTCCATTGCTTATTGGTGTGTGGGCTGGAACGGGAAAAAGCTCTGGCCCGCATGCCACTTGGTGGGATAGTACCAGAGCGTCGTTTTGGGCGTCGCTTCTCTGTGAGTTTGTCTGAAAGGGAATCGTGGGCTGAGGAAAATGCCTTATCGAACCTTCCCCGGTCCGCTCTAAAGATTTTCACCACCAGGTATTTCACTAATAACGAAGCCAGTGCGGGTGTTTACTTGTTATGTCATAGCGTACTGCAGGCAGCAGTATGCTACCCGACAGCACACAGCGTGGGCCACACGGGGAATGTGCTGCTGACGAGATTCGACCAGACATTTCAAGTCTGACTGGGACAGGTGCCCGAAAAAAACGAGAGGAGAAAAACAAATAATAATAAGAAGAAGAAAAAGAAGCAGAAGAATAATAATAAGAAGCAGAAGAAGCAGAATAAGCAGAAGAAGAAGAAGAAGAAGAAGAAGAAGAAGAAGAAGAAGAAGAAGAAGAAGAAGAAGAAGAAGAAGAAGAAGAAGAAGAAGAAGAAGAAGAAGAAGAAGAAGAAGAAGAAGAAGAGTCGAGCAGATTCGAGAAGACGAGGATTTCTTTTTAACACCTCACAAGAATCCATAGTGAAGTTAATGTTAAAAGAACTTTTTATTAAAAATTCTAAAGTAAGGAACCTCTAAGAAGGTCATGCTTTTGTTCCCAAAAAGTATTATCCCGCGAAGGATGCACCAGATTAAGCTACGCAATTCTAGAAGGAGAAGGCTGACTCATGGCTTGTGGATTCCTTTTAATCTTGACTACTTTTTATTTCGTCGAAAATATATATATTAATTAGATCTTGATGAAATATTGTAGCTTGGAGATTATTTTAATCATCTCAGTTGGTTGGCAAGTAAATTGCTTATAATCCAATAGTCTAATTTATTGAGATAAAGTAACCAAATAAAATCTTGAAAAAGAAATTTAGTCGAATTTCGTAACATCACAACAACGGAAGCAAAACATCATAAAAAAGGTACCAGTGGCGGCAATTATATGTGTCACTTAAGAAAGCTATATACGTTACGGTCTATATCTGGTGGGTTCAACAAAATCCGGATTTGGAGCTGATACGTCAGATGTCATTACGTGTCTTGTATGGCGAAATACATTTAGAGTGTTCCAAGAATTGAAGCTGTCGTAACTCTACTGAAAGATGATCATTCGCAATCTGATGTTTTTGAGCAGTTCAACCTAGTAGGAGCGAAGTTCCTATATTGAGATTTAAAGATGCTAAGCATAGATTAGAGGCAGAATTAAATCTTAACAACTGTGTCAGCATACGGATCACGCATTTACTTAGTTGTTAACTTAAAAAAAACTTTTAAAATAGAATCTAGTGGCATAGTGGAATCCCTCGGAGACGCTTCGGCGAGGGATCCTCATCAACAAAACTCATGTAAGTTGTTGCAAATTGCTTGTTTGATTATTCATTAAAGTCTCTTCTTAACACATATATATATATTTATATATAAATAAAATGTTACTTATCTTACTATTAGAACGAATGCAGTGAGCTAACTCAGTGAGTCTTTATTAGTTTTTTTTTTTTGCAATACAGGTGTATATATACAGGGTGATTCAGATCAAGATACCTTCCGGTATACCACACGATTCCTTGAGGTAAGCTGATCAAAAAATTGTTCCACATACCCCACCCTAGAAACATTCCTTTAGGAGCTGTGGCCAGTTGAAGATTTCGCCAATATTCGTGAACCCTGATGGGAATAAATGAGTATAACTTTTGAACCACCCTATAGATTTTGGTTACTGTTGGCTTATTAAATAGCCAAGAATAGTAGTGTATTACTCTGTATTTTTTAATTAAGCATCTTTCAATTATTCTTAAATAATTCCAAAAATTTTGATTTTTTATATACAAATTTCATAAATACCGTTATTTATTTCAAAAACTTTCTTCCATGTAACCCAAATTTATTGCTTCTTATTAATGCCCCTACTATCCTCTATCACCGGAAAAAACCGCATGCCAATACCTGTATCAGTTTTAGCACTGGAGGTTTATTGGCACATACAAGCCAGATCGTAAAATTGCATACAAGCAATAATCACAGGTACATAGTTACGTAAGGTCTTTTATGACTGAACCCACAATTGCTTTGTTTATAATTTTCCAGTGCTAAAATTGATACAAGTATTGGCATGCGATTTTTTTCCAGTGATAGATGGTAGTAGGGGCATTAATAAGAAGCAAAAAATTTGGGTTACATGGAAGAAAGTTTTTGAAATAAATAACGGTATTCATGAAATTTGTGTGTAAAAAAATCAAAATTTTGGAATTATTTGAGAATAATTTAGATGCTTAATTAAAAAATACAGAGTAATACACTATTCTTGGCTATTTAATAAGCCAACAATAACCAAAATCTATAGGGTGGTTCAAAAGTTATACTCATTTATTCCCATCAGGGTTCCGAATATTGGCGAAATCTTCAACTGGCCACAACTCCTAAAGGAAGGTTTCTAGGGTGGGGTATGTGGAACAATTTTTTGTTCAGCTTACCTCAAGGAATTTCGTGGTATACCGGAAGGAATCTTGATCTGAATCACCCTGTATATAAAATATTGCTTATCTTACTTCCTTAAATGCTTTCTTTTCACTATATATATATAAAATACTGCGTGTTTACCATGAGAATGAGTGTAGTGGACTCAGTGGTCTTGAGTAAATTCCTTTTTGTCACTACATATATGTGTATATGGAATGCCTTATATTGATAGTAGAATGATATCAGTTATCACTACAGGCATATATATATATAATATTGCGTTATAGTACTATTAGAATGACTGTGGACTCAGTGGTCTTGAGTAAATAAATGTTATCTTATATTAATATTAGAATGAACGTAGTGATATCTAGTCTTTATTAGTTTTTTTCTCTACAGATATAGATAAGAAGTTGTGTTATATTGATATAAGAATGAAAATACCAAAGAGGATTAAGAGCTTATTGAATTCGTTAGCGACATATCTGTACTTAAAATCGTACCCAACATCATTAAAATAAAGCATTTTTATAACGTGATGGCACGGTAAAGTCTCTTGCTTTCTCCTATCACCCTCCCGGAGCCCCCTCAATCTGAAGGTTGATTAGTTCCGCTCTACTCTCTTTTCAGGTCGGAAGGGACACTGGGAAAAACTGGCTGCCCTCAGTGTTGATTGGGTGGCTGGGGCAAGGCAGCGGAAGGCAGAACATCTGCGCCTTCACATGGTTAATGGTAAGCAGTGAAAGGTCTCTTCAGGACTGGATATGTGTGATGGCATTTGGTTTGTCAGGCACGAATTTTTTTTGTATATGGCTGGTGGCCCAGCGGCAAGTTTTCGTGGAACCTCTCCACACTCTCCGCCAATAGCCGAAGCGAGCTAGCGTGCCGCCCTGCAGTCAACGCTGTCCACCGAGTGATCTGTTAGCTCATGCTGACAGTCTGGATTTCACGTCCAAGTCAATTGCTCTACATAATACTATAACATACTTTCTTGAACCTAACATTGGGTTGAAGTACTCAACACAACTGTGTTCCAGGACAAGCCTGCAGCGAATATAACCCTTGATATGGAGATCAAGGTAAAGGACAGTGCTATACTTTCAGAAGGTCACGCAACCTTGAATACTCTGAGTGG
This sequence comes from Dioctria rufipes, assembly GCA_963924295.1. Taxonomy (NCBI): domain Eukaryota; kingdom Metazoa; phylum Arthropoda; class Insecta; order Diptera; family Asilidae; genus Dioctria; species Dioctria rufipes. The sequence continues at coordinate 110,754,571 of OZ002742.1, read as the reverse complement.
TTCTTGGATAATATCTAAGTTATTGTCTGACTGTAGGTCGTCTTATAATATAAGCTATAAGCTGTGTATTCACAATAAGGTGTCCATTCAGGGGATTTCTAGCCACATGGGTATCATGGGGAATGAAAAGGCTGACCTTTTAGACAGGTCTAGCTCTGGTTTTCCCTTCCTATCTCATCTAACAATGATGCATATTAAAGAGGGGAGTCTACAGCTTACAGTTTTTATAAAAAAAAAAAGTTATGTTAACGACCTTTTTGCAAAAATAATAGAAGTTAAATTAAAAAAAAGGTAAGAAAATCCGAAATTTTGAGTTTAGACAACGATAATTCTTGAGGGGAGAGGGCCATGGGGTTCTGCATACAATGAGCTCCTAACTGTGACCATACACCCTGTAGTTTTTAAGATACAGGGTGTTTTGTGAAAAACTAGCTTTTTTTCTTAATCACCCTGTAACTCCTAAACGGTTGATATGCCCCCCCCCCCCCCCCCCCCAGCCATACAATTTTTTGTTCATCTATCAGAGTACTATCACCTCCCGCTCTACTGACCTCCTAGTGGGAAACACACTGTATAAGAACTTTTCTTTTTCTGCAATTTTGCGCATGTTCCGGATCTCGGTGATAATTGAAAATTAAATTTAACGTTATTTTATCTCACCCAACATTCCACCACAATGTAAAAACTTATGTAATTATGTTAAATTTTGGAATTTGAATGTCTCTATTGACTGGCGTATTATTTAAAATCGCATAAACACATAGTTGCTCTGATTTATGAAATTATGAAATTATTCAGAGACACAAATAAAATTCTATCTTGTACGTGCAAAGGACTTAATTAATCACATGCTGCCCACCTTGGAATACCAATTAAACATATGTTAATCTTTTTCAGTAGTTATGACTACACTTATTTATCAGAGTCGGGAAAACAGCTAATATCCTACAAAGGCAACATTTGATTACTGAGAATTTATTATTCCTCAATAAGACAAAAGACCCTAGTCGAATATTTGATAATCTCTTTCCATTTATATCATCATTGCAGTAATATTAAATATACTCTTGTTTATACTTTTGACTGATACCTTGTATTAGCTGCAATCGCGACACAATCTTGTGATTTTATTGAAAATTAAGTTCGATGAAGGCGCCACAATTAGAAAATGATCTCCAATCAGGCAGAAAAATCAAATGATTAATCGCAGAGGAAGATGAGCGGAGAAATTATGACGGTTTCTACTTGACTGATGAGAGTTCTAAACTCTACTTAGATTAACATGTTTTCCAACTATTCACTTATGGTATTTGGGAGACTTCCTCGGCGGAATAAAATGCCATTTTATCGTTCACAAGGACAGAACGTGTGGATTGATCTAATGCAATCATTAGACTTATAAAGTTTACTTAATTTAATTTTTACTTTGGAAAAGAAATTTTGTGCATGTGTTTTTTGCATTCTCATAGATCCGTTAGATAAGATTATGCAATATTCTGTCATGAAGGATAGAGTTTTTGTTTCGTGGCAGGGGGACAAAAGATCTCAAGCACGGAGGCCCATTGTGCTAACCTGGCAAGTAGAAAACACTATAAAGCTATAGAAGTCGACGGGAAACTAGGTATGCGGAAATAGCGTAGTCAGTATGTTTACCAACCGAGCTACCATAGCCACAAAGTCTTAATATAACTTGGACACTAAATTTGTAATAGGAGGGCGATCTAGGGGTGGGTTTCCCATACATTTTAACATTCTTCTGTGTTAAAAAAATAAAATAATATGGAATTTAGCTCCTTATAGCACAATATATTTAAATTTGAGCAACCTATCTTACACTATGACCTAGCTAAATCTCGAGTTTTCTTTCTAGGTTAGTGTGCACAGATTATTATTTTTTAAATTGTAGCTAAGTTTGCGTTTAGTTATATATTCACTGCAAAATTTGTACGGGATTGCTAGATTCTTCCTGGATCCTTTGCGATCTTATCTTTTAGGACGGTGAGGACATTTTTCCACTTGCCAATCCTGGAGGGTCAATTTGCTTCTTCGTATTATCCACCCTCTTGGGCTTACGCTTCTCTCGTTTAAATTATTTATTTTCGTCGCTGGTAACTACTTCTATTATTTTAAAATATGACTTTTGCGCGCACTTCCTGTTCGTCCAGCCATTAGATAAAAACGTCACACGAAGCGAAAAAGTGAATTTGTCTCGTTCCCACTCGGATGAAGTTGGTGGGACTTAATTCCAGCAGTGTGGAATACAGTCATGCTTTTTTAGTAGTTCATTTTTTGTTAATTAATTTTAGTTTATATATCCACTTCAAAAATTCCAACTTCGACAGATGGGTCACCATACAAAATTAATACGGGCATTCATCATCAAACCTGGCTATGTTAATCGGATGCGGCGCCAACTCTCACACAGTCTGGGGTAGCACCGATTATAATACCAGAGGTGAGTCACTTCTAGAATTTCTTGTAACTACTAACATACATGTATTAAATAAGGGCGAAGAAGCAACCTTTTTAACATGCAGTCGTAAGGAGGTCTTGGACCTAAGTCAGGCAACTAGTCATCTAACGCCGTATGTCCTTAACTGGAGGGCTTCTGCAGAGGTTTTACTCTCCGACCATCGTTACATACGTTTCGAACTAGAGATGACGGCTGAAAACCCGGTGATATACAGAAATTCTACCAAAACCAAGTGGAAGGCTTTCAATCACTTATCCACTGAAAGACTTACCAATATCTCTATCACGCACTTATCTTCGGGAGCGAACATAAACAGGGGAGTCGAAGAAATTACCACTGCGTTGATCCAGTCCCTTGAGACTTCGTGCTCAGTCAGGCGGGCAGATCAGAACTCTGGGTCTCCATGGCTACCGCGTGATTTAAGATATCAACGCAGAATTATACGCAGGCTATATAACAAAGCCAGAAGATCAAGTGCCAACGAACCCGAAGTCATCATAAACACTGATGGAGTTCGGGCTTCCTCCTTTGGGGAATCTTTGAAAAAATTATTATATGGACAGTCCGGATAACGTTTATTCGTCTTTGTAATCCGAACTTGTTCGTGTTAAAACCGGTTTCATTTCAATGCATGTATCACAATGGAATACACACCGAAGTTGTGGCAAGAAGTCCACGTTGTGATTGTTTCCAAGACAGGCCGGGTAAACTTCTCAAATGCCAAGGCACATAGGCCAATAAGCTTGACTGCTTTCCTACTTAAAACACTAGAACACACTTACGACTGAGAATTGAGGTTGTCTATTCCCAGAATTAGATTGTCGCAACATCAGCACGAGTACTTAAAGGGACGGTCAGTTGAGACGGCCCTCCACGAAGTTATCCACTCAATTGAAAAGGGCTTCCTCTTTAAGCCACGCTAGCTGTTTTCATCGATATAGAAAGTGCCTCCAATAATTTTCTTCCACATAAGTTCACTGAAACGCTAACAAAATATGGAGTGAACCAGTCCCTAAAGCAGGGCGGGCTAAGCAGAGTAAAAAGAGCTCAGAGGGACAACCTTCAAGGCGGTATTCTATCACCTTTGTTGTGGGTACTCATTATGGATGATCTTCTGGTTACACTCACCTGGATGGTATACAAAGCGGAATGTTACTCAGACGACCTGGTGATCTTGAATCTGAACTCTGCGGACTGGTGCAGAACGAAATCCGAGTAGTCACAGACTTTGCTACGGATTTCTGACTTTGCGTCAACCTATTAAAAACAGATCTATGCCTCTTCAACAAGAAAATTAACATTACAAGATTAAACGTGTCCTTTATCGGCTGCGCACGTTTGGAACTGAAAGACAGGGTAAAATATCTAGGTATCATATTAGACAGAAAATTAAGCTGAAAACCAGACCTTGAGGACGGAGTAAATAAACCTCTTAGAGCCTTCGCAATGTGCCACAGATCTAAAGGGAAAAAGTAGGGACTTAAACCGCAGATGATCCTATGGATCTACACTAGCGTCATCCGGCCCATGTTAACCGACGGTTCTGTGGTGTGGTGGAAGGCAATGGAGTTCACCAACCATCGCAAGATCTTGGAGAAGATTCAAAGATTGTGTCTCCTCAGTGTAAGCGACGCGCTCTCAAATCAACCAGTTCTGGAACGCTTGAAGTTATCCTCAACATACAACCCATGCATATACATGTCAAAAGGGGCGTCAATCGTTGCGTAAGGCTGCACTTTAATCGGTGCTGGATTCACACTGGTACAAGAGTCCCACATGAATCCATCTTTAAATTCGTGCAGTCCATCGTAACTGAAATAGATAGAAACAGCGATCATAGAGGCTATGCTGAAAAACAATTTTAAAACAAAAATTCCAGATAGGGTAGAATGGAAATCACATACCGTACTTCAGCCAGTAACAAAGCCTATATTATACACAGACGGCTCCAAATCGCTGTTTTTTGTGAAGAGCCTCAAGGGAAATTGCCATACACCTTGAAAGCCATGTCAAGGTTTTCCATGCGGAAGTCAAAGCCATCCTTGAAGCGGGAAGACATCTCCTTAACTCAGACACTATGGACAAGGAGATTGCAATCTGTTTGGATAGCCAGGCAGCTGTCAGGCCCTTGTCAAAACTCTTTACAAAGTCCAAACTTGTATTGGAATGTAAATCCACTCTGAACTCCCCTCTCGGAACACTAGGGTACTAGTACACACAGTTGCATTTGGTTAGAAGATCCTTCACGTAGAACTGCAAAGGAACTGTGAGGCAGATCAGACCCAAAAGAAACGAAAAAGCTACTTAAATACACATGATAGGGCTTGTTGCTGACCCTGTATGTATGGGATGCGGAGAGGACCCCGAGAAAGTGACTCACTTTCTTTGTCGCTCTCCAGATCTCTTGAGAAAACGTTACAGATTCCTTGGCTCACACCTCCTGGACGAGTTGCACGAAGCCGGCAAGGAGGGCTGAGAACCAATACTTGAATTCATAAGAGCGTACGTTTAGGGCCTATGAGTAATTGCTCATAAGTCTAGAGGATAGACAATGGGCCTTTTACGTTCCAGAGCCCTTGTAAGAGTGTCGCTAATGACACCAACCTTTAGGCACCATAGCACACCCAACGCCACTCCAATAAATTACGGTTGAAGAATGAACGAAGTACAAGTCTGGACTATCACGAAGAAAAATGGCCGGAATAGGTGTCCGCTATAGTCAATTCCTCTTGATTTTTCGTGTGATGTGGTGGCAAGTAAAAAAAAAGAAAAAGATGTAGATGGGAACGTAAAATGGCGCGATATATTTATAGCGTCAGATTAGTCCACGAAATTTTTTTAGATCGTATGTACCTAGAGAGCTGAAATTTTGCATATGGGGAACACAGACTAAATTGTTCGACAAGAATTCCTCATATAGGCAATACAAGCAGAAACAAAAAATTTACAGGACTTCGAGATTTCCTTTTTAACTATAAAATAACTTAAACGATTAACTATCATAATAAGGAGCAAAAAAACTCCTCGTATAAGTAAGATGATTCAATTTACGATGCTCAAAGAGCACGACCAGTTAAGACTTCCAATTGAGTAGCATTCAAAAAATCTAGAAGGTGCGATCTAAATGCCATCAAAGTAAGCGAGTAGTAAGAGAAATTCAATAAGTTCCAAATGGGAATAACACGAACAAAGTAGGAATTTTTCAGGACGTTGGATGAATGACGCGGGATAATTAAATTAAATGGGAAACGAGGGGACCTAAGAAACTTCAACCTGGAAAACAAATATTGCGGAATGCGAGATCGAATTAGTTTGAACAAAAAGATGAGGTTGCGGAGTATAAGGTACCTGTCAAAGGTAGTATTAAGAAAGTCCACCGTGTAGCCACGCAAATCATGCACTCGCCGTGGAGGATCGTACACATAATAATCGAATCAAAGGACGTGCGTAGTCTGTCAATATTTCCTGCGGAAGTTCCAGTGTATAGCTCCGCCCCATAAACGAAGTGGGAAAACAACAGGGCGTGGGCAAGCTTCTTCCTTACAGATGTTGTCAGGTACATGTTGATGTTATAAAGTTTGCGAAGACCAAAACCTACCCTGCCGATTAAGGTATTAATGTGAGGCGAAAAGGATAAAGTCTCATTTAAGATGAAGCCAAGGCTGGAGACCTTGTCACAATAGGGTATAATAACCCCATTAAGGGAGATGGGATCGAGAAGGTACGTGATTGGATGACCAAAGAAGGCAATCGATTTCGACTTAACTGGGTTTAGGGTTAATTTATTGCACAAAGCCCAGGATGATACACAGGAAAGGTCGGCGTTGATATCTACAGCACATTGACCCGCAGATCCCAGTGGCACTGAATAAAGTAGTTGCACGTCATCTGCAAAGATGTGTACAACAGGGAACCTAACTCCAGCTGGGAGGTCATAAACAGGGAAAATAAGATTGGACCCAAGATAGACCCCTGAGGAACACCTTTGTGGAGGCCCACAAGATCAGATGTATGATCCCCTGACAAGACACACTGGCGTCTCAAGCTCAGATAAGAGTAGATCAGGTTATAGGCGGACCGGGAAAAGTGGAAAAGGCTCTGCAGCTTATGACACAGAATAGTGTGATCTAGGCTATCAAAAGCTTTGCTAAAGTCGAGTAATACGAGTATGCTAGCCAGCTTGCGTTCCATGTTGAGCCTTATCGTCTCGGTAATGTCCAGAATGGCACTCGAGGTACTATGGCCTTTGTGGAAGCCAGATTGCTTGAGGTATATAAGACAGGGGACAGCAGATGCTGAAGTTATTTGGTTCCTGATTAAAATTTTCCAAACCTTAGAGAGTGCGGGTAAGATGGTTACAGGCCTAAAATCAGAGGGCTGTGAAGGATTGGAGCACTTGGGAACAGGAATTACCTTGCCTGACCTCCATGCAGTAGGGAAGGTTGAAGTGGTGAATGGTGTTAAATAGATAAATGATATGACCAGAGAGGGCAGGAAAAACTAGCTTCAGAAATTTTAAGGAAATCCCATCCAGACCAACTGCGTCCGATTTGACACACGAGAGGGCGTATAACACTTGAGAGATATCTACGTTGGAAAAGGAAAATTAGTCCTCATGATCGGCGATGCTAAAATTATTACTCGATGAAGAGATTGATGTATGATCAGTTTGAAGCTATAATTTGATCTTTTACCTTCTTCCTCTCTTCCGGAACCCTGTTAATTCGGATTGTGGGTTGATCGGCTTCCCTCGTCTTCTTTCAGGTTTCAAAGGGGCATCTGGTAAATTAAAAGTGTCAAAAATCCATGGGTGCATGGGGACCAAGACAATGAGGATCATTACGATCAGATCCTCTGCAGATCAACGGGTAGTGGTGGGGTCCCGTCTTGGCCCGATGTTTGCTTTTTTTGCAGGTTTCTTTTCGCCAGACACGATTTTTTTTTATTGTGGCACGTGGTAGTGCAGGATTTGGGGTTACCCACCCCACAACTCTCCCGCAATGGCCGAAGGGCTAGCATATCGCCCTGCTATATAGCTATAACGGAGTGAGCTTCGGCTGACAGAATGTGACTCACCTCACCTCCAGCTCTCACCCCCGACATAGAACCATAACAAAATTGTGCCCAACGTAGGGCCTACAACAGTGGGACTACGGAGGTTTAAGTTCCACTTGTTTTGGCGATTGAGACTCCGATGATTTCATTTGAAGCATTGGCTGACAGCTAAGGTCTCACATCTAGTGGAGGCGGCATGAGGACTCGCAGTCTGGCTGCTTTTGTTCGCTCTCGATTTTAAAAAGTCTTTGTTTTACGGTCTAGTTCAAGTAAAGCTTTTCAAGTTGTCAAGTTAAATCAGTTCAAGTTTTAATTCGTAGTTTCGTCTATTTTTTCCAAGTAAAGTTTTCATAAAGTTTGCTCAAGTTTTCGATCGGTTTAAATAAATGTTTCTTCAAGTTTTTAAAGTTTAAATGGTATAATGCCTTCAGTTTTAAGATCAGTTTCGGTAATAATTCCCTCTGGCCTTCAGCCACGGAATTGGTGGGAAGCCCCCACATATTTTTGAAATTTCGTTTCGGTTTCTCAGGGAGGCCTGTGTACTCAGGTGCAAGTCATGAGACTGGACAAGGCCGTGAATTCGGAGAGATGACTCTTTTGGGTGTTAGCCATCTGGCCAACTGAATTCATGGCTTTGCCCAGCCGAATGGCTAGGTACACAGTGCAATCTGAGGAGGGGAAGGAAAGAAAGAAGAGAAGAAGGACATCGCAAATTAATTGTTTCCACACATATGGAAAATCCGAGTAAAAAGTTTAAAAATCCGAAGATGACTATGCACATGTTCTCAGTAAATTTTGGGAATCTTGTAGTGTAGTAAGGAACTCAAGTTCATTAAACCAGAAATTGTCCCCGAAACTGTAGTTGTATGAAAATTTCCTAACGAACTTCGCCTGCTGCAATATGAATGATGAAACCTACGCATCAGCTTTCTTTTGGCTGGACTTAAAAACTTGCTACTACAGCAGAAAAACGAGAGATTTCTACGATGCCCAATGCATGCCCGTAGTACCCCAGGAAGCGAATCCTCCAAATTGTTCGGAACTAAGGCCAATCGAAAAACTATTGAGCTAATATTAAAAGAAAATTTAAAAGAGGCAGTATAAAAGAGCGTCCGATGCATTCGATACCTCTGATATTGTGCAAATAACAAAATAACAAGAACCGGTGGTCTACGCACAAATTATTGTCATCGTTCTTATGGAAGTTTCTATAAAGCATAAGAAATTTAAATAATTTCTGGGAGATTCAAAAAATTTTGCAATACGGTAATTTGTAATGTATGTAATTTGTGTAAGAAGAGATTTTGTAAAAACCGGAATTTGTTAAGCGGGGGTTTGTAAACCGGATTTAGAAATAGGACTAATGTACCTAACACTTTAAAAACACATTCCAAAAAATTGGACATTCTAATATATTTCTTAATTACCTATGCTGCTGCTCCCGGGCCTTATTTGCCAATTCTTTTTCCCGGAGAACTGCCATTTCTAGTTCCTCCTTCAGTTTCTTGTTTTCTTCATCTTGTCTTCGGAGTTGGTTAGTAGATACTTGCACCTGCGTTTCCAGTTCCATAACCTGCAAGATTAATCAAAATTAATAAAATGCTACATTCAATTGAAAATATACCTTTAAGCGCAATTCCTTTAATTCAGTCAATGTCTCCACTTCTCTTATTCTTGTGGACATCAATTCCTCCTCTAACTTTAACATATCCTGCGATTTAGATGTATCCCAAAACAATAATTTTTTTGGAGTTATATCAGAGCTCTGACTGCTCTCAGCTTTTTGTTCCTGTAATTGTCGCTGCCATTGAGCGCTTAGCTCTTGAACACGTTGCTTGAGATCTTTTAATGATAAACTGGCTTCTGCTTCTCTTAGTTTACTGGCAATTAGTTCGTCTTGAAGATGAGCAACGGAATTGTCAGGCGTGGACTCCCTTAACGATTTTTTATCTTCTTCAAGTTCTTCAATTTTTCCTTTTAAATTGCGTATAATATCTTCATTTTCAGCTAATCCTTGTCGAACTTTTACTAGTTCTTCAAGTAAACAGGACACCATTTCATCTCTTTCTTTCAAAGCTTCTTCTTTTAGGCAGAGTTCGTTCATGGAGCTTTCACGAGAGTTATTCTAAAACAATTTAATTATGAAAAATGGACAATTTTAACTTATTTATTTCAATGCAAAAATATATTTCCTATAATTGTTAGTAACGTTCCAATGATCTCGTAATCTATTAGTTGAATGGATTAGAATAAAAAAAAACTCGCAGTGTATTAATAATATTAATTAATTAAAAATATTAATAAATTTCATATGAATGTTATACCATTATTGAAAAATATTAAATTATTTGTAATATTTTTTGTTCGCGGGTTTTGTCGTTTTCTCAAAACTTGAATAAAAGTTACAACTGTCAAGTAGGTAGATTACAGGGTGTTTCATAATTGGTGCACATAACTCAAGGGTTTGGTAGCTGAGGTGGAGGCAAGCAAAAAATTATAATATTACGAGGGGGGGGGGGGGTAATTTTGCGTGGAATTGCGTAATAGTAGGCCCATCGTCAGTAGCAAAATTAATGAAATTAATTGAAGTTAAAGGTAACATTCTGGGGTCTCTAAATCTTGTAAAAAAAGTGTGCAGTTATCATGCATTTTGGGGGGAAAATCGTTAAAATTTGAAAAAATTCGGATTTTTTTTCCAATTTTTTACTTTGACGTTCTACAACTTCCGACAGAAGGTGACAGGAAAGCTCATTGGGCATTCATTGGAAAACTAAGACAGTTTGCTATCATCTGATCTTACCTTGATAGGGTGTATATATAAAAAGTTACAGGGTGTAAAGTGGAAGAAGTACTAAAAATCTTAAACTCCCCACCGCCGAAAGCACGCATCTTTCCCCCCCCCCCCCCCACACACTCAGCTACCAAACCCTTGAGTCATGTCCACCAATTATGAAACACTCTGTATATGAGCTTATTTTCGTCTGCTTTTTACACCATGGTATCGAATTGCTAGTCTAGAACACTTTGGTGCAAAAATAGCGCGTATTAGGTAATTGATAGGATTTGCTCTACAACTGATTTTGTACTTTCTGTCCCATGGCAGAATAATCAAAATGTATGTTTCTAGGGTCGAAAATAGAAAGTTTAGTATTCCTATAATTTTATTTATATGCTGAAGCGAGTTCGAAGAAGAGGTGACGCTGATTCAAGCTTGTTTCTTGGGAGTATATTTTTTCGGAAATCTTGAAATGTTTATCCAGAGCCCAATGTAATAAATCCGCCAAATTATTAGCACTCTCACCCCAAATATATTCGAACTACTCTATAATAACAAATGTAAATTTCTATAAATCTAGAATATAGTACAAGTACAACGCATATCCAATTATAAAAAAAAAACTGAGAATGAGGAAAGAGTTTTTCAAAGCTGACGAAACGCAGAGTCGATTCAGCAGATTTTTTAAGATAGGGAGATCGACCAAGAACCATAATATTACTCATTGCTGCTAACCGAAAAATATTAATATATCTAGCTGCCGTCGCTCTTGTTACAACGGGGAATGCATCTCTTTATGGGATTATAGTAAATAAATAAATACAACAAAACCACTAACTTTAACCAAGTATAATTTTGAATATTTCGGTTAAAAATTACAATATGTGAACAAACTCGCGGCGGATTAAAATTGCACTAACTACCTACTTATCTACCCAGTGCATTGCGCACCATCGATGAAACACGATTCCCACACTCAGGGCTGCTACTTAAGATCCTTTGATCATAAGGAAATCTATGCGTAGGCATGACAGAAACAATTATGTACTTGACAAAGGCAAATACGATTGCTTGATGAGTTTAATGCACCCAATGGGCAATGGTTACTTACTTTCGTTGCATTCTTTAATATTTGTCATTTGAGTCAAGTTACGCAAAATAGAAATTTATTGTTAAATTAATGAATTCAAAAGAGGTTATGTTTCCAAATTTACGTCGATTGTGCACCCAGTGAAGGGAACATTCTTCAGAACACTCTTCTCACTTATAAAGTAAAACGTATAAGTAACCTGACGTAACCTAACTAAATAGCCTTCAAATTTGCTTATATTATTATACCTAAAAATAAAATTTTATTTTATTTCCCCTTGAATTTTGTTCTGAAGGAGTAGCTGGTGTCAATTTACATTTTATACACTTCTTAAGTATACAATATATTAAAGATATGATTATGGTTACTACATTTATTACTGTTTGCAAACTAATCAACACAATATTGCTGACTTGGCCGGTAAGAGTTCGGTGTGCTTCCTTTCTGACATTCATTAGATTTAGACTCCTTGGGCTCAGTGTTTCAGTTATTTTGGATAACAAGGTATTTAATTGGATAGTAATATTCGCTAGACAATTTAGGACATAATAGAACTATTGAATTGACCCACTTAATCTCTTCGTTTTTCGATTTGTTGAGGGGAGTACCACAATAAATTCTAAAATACCACTCTCATGGTGTAGCCAATTGTTGCAAATTATTCTTAAATTGATTTGATCAAGTAGTGCATATAGCCAAGTGTTCTCGACAACGCGTACCTTACTAGACTATTTCTATAATACAATTGTTTAAATTTTCCTGACTTTGAATTGCTTGGTGGAATAGTTTCTTTCAGCTCTATTAAGCACCATACTTACAGATGCCTCTCGCTGTATTAGTGTCACCATCGCAATAAACCACAGATTTTCAAAATTTGAGTATTGAAGATCGGCGACGATTGTGCAAGAGCTTCCTTTAAAAGATTGAAGGCTTCGTTGCCATGCGCATACCAATTAAAAGTAACCCCTTTATTTATTTATTGTGCAGAGGATTGGTGAATTTATACTAGTGGGAAAACATCTTCTGTAATACACACTAAACCAAGATAAGATTTAAGTTGTTTGGTGTTCCTTGGAGGTCAGACGAGTATAATAGCTTTATTAGAATCTAGTTTTATGCTATTCTTTAAAATATCTTTCAGGTGGCTAATTTTTCAACATAGAATTTTGCATTTATTGATTTGTAGTTTGAAGTTGTGACCACATTCCCTATTTTTTATTTTCTTTTGTAACGGATTTTTAAAGTCCCATTAATACAAGAGCATTTCATCGACTGGAGCTATAACGTATTATGCCTTCTCCAAGATTTGGCCAACCTACGAGGGCAGTTTAACAAGTCAGTGACTTTTTGAATTTCCCGCACTCTGACTTTAAATGCAACACTTCTCCCGCCAACTGGATCATGACATCCTATTCTTATGTTATGATTTGGAGCTAGATCTAATTGATCCTAAAGGGACTTTTTCATATCGTGACTATAATCATATTGACTCCGAAGCACTATTTGAGGAGTGCTTCTGTTACGCCATGGAATTCAATATAGCAAAATTGAGCTCGATTGATGACAAAGTGAATTGCTTTACTACGTTAATAAATTATAAAACTAATTAAGCCCTACACTTGTTCATGGATGACTACTGACATCCGTTTTATGATTGCAGAACGTAAATTTCTTTACTGGCAATATCACCGCCTTAAAACTGAACACAGTCATAGGTTATATAAAACATTAAGGAATCGGATAACCAGCAAAATTCAGAATTCTAAACGAATATTTTATGCTGATAAGTTCAGTCCTAACTTGCCGCCTAAAAAGTTGTGGCAGAACTTACGTCAGACCGGAGTTTATAGTGATTCGGTGAAGAAGTGTGTCATTGACCCCGCGGTTCTTAATGAATATTGTTACGTGTAACAAAGAGATAAGTGGTGACCGGAAATGGAGGGTAAACAACTTCAGATTCGCAGAATCGATGATGCAATCTTCGGAGAGGTTCAGGAATAGAATAGTCAAGAATATTCTGTAATAGAACACTCCAGAATAATCTGGAGTTTCTAGGGTATAAATATAACAGTTGTCACCGCCAGAAAAAGAGTGTTGTCTTAGACATTGTAGTGTTAACAAGCGAAAGTCATAAACAGGCGAAAGTGCAATTGGATTGCAATAATTGAAAGTACAGTATTAGCGATAATTAAAGTTGAGTTGATTAATTAAAGGTTGTGAATTTTATAAGATTAGAGTAAAATAAACAACTTGTATATTAAATATTTAATAGTGTTAAGAGGTAACGCCACTGTTAGTTTTTTGAAAAATCGATTTTGTTTTTATTGGTTTAAAAAATAGTTTAAACCCTCTAGAATAAGAAAACAAAGGTCCCGTGCCAGAAAAAAATTTTTTTCCTTCGAAAATGGAGGTCGCCACCAAGCGCGTCAAACTTGTTTCGAAACGACTACCTGAAGCCTGAAACACAATTGGTGCTTTTTAGCCAGCTTTCTTCTACAGCTGACTGGAAAAGCCGAATTGAACACAACTGACCTTTTTGACATTTGCAACTTTAACTTGTTTATAGGAAAACTTTTATTTTTTACCTTCATTTTTTTTATTTTTTCCAATAAAAAACTATTCTCAAAACTTTAGACGCGTTTTTCTCGAAACACGGTTTTTCAAATTGGCACGCAGCATAACTCGAACAATTTTCATATTTTCGACTTGAAATTTTGACCAGATGTGAACATTAACATTGTCTAGAGAATGCCGTACGGAATTTTCAATAACTTTATTTGTTGAATTTTTATTAACAAAAAACCTGCCGTTTTTTTCGTCAAAAATCAAACTTTTTTTCAAACGCGCGCCAAATCTACAAAAATTAATATTTTTAAAAATCCGTACGGCATTCTCTAGCTATAAGCCACTAGATTAATGTTTTTGTTTTGATCTAGATTCAAATGTGCACCAGTGGTGCTGCGTGCCGCGGAGCCCTGCAAGCAAAACATGTCCCGGGAAGATGGCTGTGGAGCCGCCATTTTTTTCCCCTGTCAAAAAACTTATCAATAAAATTCAATGTATGCCCGATAATACCCTTAAAAGGTTTTTTTTTCAACGCCTTTAATTTTGCGAGAAAAAAATTCGTGAAAAACATTTTTTTTTAGCCGTTACAGTGGCGTTACCGCTTAAATAACGAACCAAAAGCCACGTTCGCAACAATATAATCCTAGTCACACAGTAACAGTGATTCTCTTACTCAAGCTGGTGGTAATTCTACCACTTCCAGCTTTAGTTTCAGGTGTATTAAAGTGGACGAGCTTATCAGAGCAATTTTCTCTATCAAATCAAATGCCGTGCGTCCAGATCTAATCACTCCTAAATTTCTGGAACTCATACTCCCTTTTATTTTGAGTCATCTTCAGCTAATTTTTAATCACTGTCTGACTAGATCTTTATTCCCTAGTTTATGGAAAACCGCTAATGTGCTGCCCATTCCAAAGAATTCTTCTCCGGAGACCCCCAGCGATTTCCGACCCATAAGTTTACTGTTTCACAGCTGAGGTGCTTGAGAAGTTAATGTACTGGCAAATGCAAGATTATCTAAAGATTAACAACTTAATCTGTGAGTACATGGTGTTTTCTTAAAAATAGTAAATATAAAAAAAAATAAAAAATAGTTATATAAAAATGGACTAAATCGGACAACCTTGGTTTTGGCATATAAAAATTTAGGATTTTTACATATACTGTGAAAACAATACGTCCTACACGGTTTTAATGTACTGAAAAGTTCTTCAGAACATGAAATCCTATAAAATTGATTATAATTATTTTTTCTGTCCAACGAACCGTTCTAGAAATATATTCGAAAACTCTCTTCAAAAATCAAACTTGCACAGATGGGTGACAATACGCAATGACATGCGGGTAGTCATCTTCTAGGGTATCATAAGAATTGGTCTTAGACCAATTCTAACTTTTTTACTTGTTCTCTACTAGCATTATTTCTACGTGTTACAAACGGAATGACAAACTTAGTATACCCTTTAGATTTCATCTAGTGTAAAAAAAGACATGTCGGTACTCAAAGGTTAGGAAAGGACAAGCTCTATTGTGTTACACTTCCCGCTGTGCAAACTCGAGAGGTAATTTCTGTGGAAAAATAAATGATTTCTTGATTTAGCATGGATCTAGTTTAATTTCTTTTCGGTTCCATGAGGAATTCTGATGATTTTTCTTGCGTATTGAATGGGTAGTTTAATTTTTTCACATTTGATATGGAAGGTAACAGTTTGGTTTTATAATTTACTGATGAGTTAGTAAGGGTGAATAAATCTTCACTTATGATTCCGTCACAAACGATAGGTCAATCTGAGAAAACCACATAGAATTGGATGAGTTAAGAAAATATGTTTAAACGACAGATACCTTTGTTGTTAATGGACTCCGCTGATAACCCTTTTAGTGGTGTACTCTAAGGATATTTTAAGAAAAAATGCAAAAAACGCAAACAGGGTTACATTCTGGGTACAGAGTGTGATAGAATTGGATCAGTTAAGAAAATGTGTTTAAACGACAGATACCTTTATTGAAATGGAGTCCGCTGATAACTCTTTTAGTGGTGTACTCTAGGATATTTTCAGAAAAAATCCAAAAAACCTAGAAAGAGTTACATTTTGGGCACAGAGTGTGATAGATCATTTTGAAACCGAAATTATGGACTTCTTAAATCCAATATGAAAAATTGGTGTTGATGACGTCTTTTTTATAAAAATAGTAGTTAAATAAAAAACGAGTTAAAATTCTAATATTTCAACTTTGTTTAGCCAAAACGGAGAAGAGGAGGGGAAAAATTTATAGACCATTGGAAAGGTCCAACGATTATCAATCAAACAAATTTTAAATCATCATCATGGGGTGTGACGTTCACAAGTTACAGGGTTATCTATAAACACATACCCAAATATATTTAAGTCTCTTTATCTCGAAAACCGTTAGGAAAAAGTCTGAAAAAGTCTAGGACGGATCGTTCTCACAGTATACGTAAAAAGTCTCAATTTCTGTATGGCAGCAACCCATTTGGTCTATTTTTGAAATTTTATTTACTATCTTCATGAAAACGCCGTGCACAAAATGTCAGCTCTCTACATCAACGCGGAAGTGTCCAAATGTGTGTGTACAATGTACATATATAGTGTAGCGCATCAAATACCAATCAATCAAATATTTTCAATAAAATATTTTCATCAAATTCACACGCTCTAAAAACAACAAAAAAACTTTGAAATCAAAAGAATGAGAACAAGCATGCAAAAACATAATCACATTTATTATGATTCATGCATAATTTCCATTCATGAAAATTATTGTAATGGCAAGGGCAATGCACCTCAGTGCGACACACGCCAGTTTGCTGACACGGCATTTCACACCATTCATGCATTACACTGACCTCAGTGAACTCGAATGTGGGAAATGTTGTGAATGTGCAACATGGCCAAATTTTAATTTGGAAATATTGATTGCGCTACTCCGGGTGAATAATCTATATTGCAATAAATTAACTAATTGGTAGATTTATACACTAGGAAGGGGTAGCGATTAAATATATATATATAGAACTTGATTCGAAATAAAGACAGTACGTTTTAGAGAAGAAAAGTGTTTTGATATCAATTCCTCTCTCTAATAACTTCGGCAGTCTTTGACGCCATAAATCGTGCAAATATCGGCTGAGCTTTCTCGCCTGCACTCCAGAATTAATTTCGGCTGAGCAATCTCGCCCACTACGAAAGGCAGTCTCTGACACCAATAGCCACTCATAGACAAGGAGAAACGTTGCACCACATCCATCCACGGGATAATCATTACATGGCGACCCTGCACCACGAACCAAGAAGCATACGAGACCAACTGAAAGAAGAATTGGAAAGAAACCCTAAGGCTGGACCAAAACCGCTAACAATCGAGGAATACAGAGCAAGAAGAGCCAAGCAGCAGGAGAAGCAAAATCAGCAAGAAGAACAAGAAAGACAACAGCGAAAACAGCGACCAAAGAGAACGAGGGCAGGAAAAGCAGTCAAACATAGACGGAATATCGCGGACCTATATCGGCTGGCAAGCCTGTCAGTAACAAAAAAGGAAAAAAATTACTTCCTCGAGACGATACGCTTGAACAATCAAGAATACAAGAAGATAAATAATGGGAGGAAAGGAGTCCAAACCAACGAATATCGTGGCAAACAACGCAGCAACAGCAACGACCACAAATTTATTTGTCAGCACCTTTGAGGACCACATCTCAGACATCAAATACTTATTAAGTACCATTATTTCAATTATTGTTGTAGTCATTATTTACAATTATATGAAAAAGAAAATTAATTCAATAATAAATAAAAAGGTCAGCAAAACAATACAGGTATAAGATGATATGTACATAAATAAATAAATAAATAAACAAGTATAATGCACATTAAGTCGTAGTTGTATAATGAATAAATTGAAAACCACAATAAAAGAATTAGAAAGAATATTAGACAATTTTAAGAAAACTCCATACAGAGAATATAGTGCAGAAAATCTGTTAATGAAAAGAAATAAAACAGATGAGCTAAAAGTTGAATTCAGAGAGATATACGGTGGACTGTCAAAAGAAGATAAACAGATCAGCCAACCAATAAAAGATAAATTTCAGGTGATATACGAAGAAGTAGAGACACATATCAAGAACAAGACAAAAGAAATCTTAACAGAAGAAGGAGACAACGACGAGAGAAACACTAGTGATTTAAGGGATAAAAATACAAAAAACTCTGAAAGTGCAAAATTTGACAAAATGGCTTTGTTTGACATGCCATTAACAATGAAAGTGGTAACTGAGTTCGATGGAGATCCAAAGAATCTAACAAACTTCATTAATCTCATAGAATTCCTTCATGATTCAATAGAAAGTGCAGATGAAAAGAAAAAGCTAATCAACTTCGTGATTAAAACAAAAATTTCACAAAAGGTACGTAACAAAATCTGCAACGAACCGACACCAACATCACTGTCAGAACTTAAAACATTGTTCCAAAAGATATGCAGAACTAACAGGAATCCTCTCAAAATTCAAACTGAACTAGCCAAGAGCTACCAAGGTGAAAGACCAGTGCAAGACTTTGCTAACAAGATTGAATCGCTGGCAGCAGAACTAAACAACATCCAAATAATCGAACAAGGAGAAGAGAACCGGCAAATAATTGCTAAATTAAATGATCAGCTAGCACTAAATGCTTTTAAGTCAGGCTTAAGAGAACCATTTAAAACCACAGTATTTGCCGCACAACCCAAAACCTTATCAGCCGCTGTACAACTTGCGACAGAGATTGACACTGAGAACAGGCAATCAGGAAACATCCTAAGATTCTCTTCACACCCAACACGATTCACAGACTACAATCGCAATCGAAACTTTCACCAGAACAACAACAGAAGAGGACACAACTTCCAAGCATACAGAAACACGCAAGGGAACCAATACAGTGATAGATATAATCACCAAAATCAAGCAAGAAGGAACATCTACATCCCATCAAGACAAAACCACAATCAAAATACAACACATTTTAACAATGTACGCACACAAAATAGAATTCCAGAAACACGGAATCAGAATCGTCCATTTTTTAGACGAATAAATGTATTGAATTCGGGAAACGGACAAGGAGTCCCCGAAACACAGCTTTCAGGGGACAACGAATATCAAACGAACAATGCATAAAGATGCATAAATTCATGGTCAAAAACCTGACCAACTATGTAAATATAAAAGGCGATGCAACATCAAGGAATGCATCATGGTTCATAGATACGGGAGCGGATATATCAGTAATTAAGAAAAATAGCTTAATAGATCACTTAGAATTAAGAGAAGAATCCTGCAGAATAACAGGAGTAACAGAAGGTGAAATTAAAACAATTGGAACATTAAACATGAAATTTGAGGTCGAAGGAGACATAATAGAACACAAATTACATGTCGTAGAAGATAATTTCCCAATCTCTACGGATGGATTAATTGGACTAGACTTTTTGACCAAATTCGGATGCAAACTCGACTATGAACAATTCATTCTAACAATTTGCACAGAAAATAACAACATTGAGATACCAATCATGACTAGGATCCCAGAAGTAAAAACCATCACAATTCCAGCAGGATCGCAAATATATCAAGCAATGGATATAAAAGTAAACGAAGACAGCATAGTTTTGAGCCAAGAACTCCAGCATGGAATTTTTATTGCAAATGCCATTATACCAACAAAAGGGATCGTTCACGTTAAACTGCTCAATACACTGGAGCAGGACATCAGTATCGAACCACCACAACTGAAAATTGTGCCTCTAACAGAATACCATTTCATAAGGAAGGTGAAATCAATAGAAAACGACAACGAGACACGTTTCGAAAAATTAAAAAAGGAATTGAATATAAATAACCTAGATGAAAGAGCAAAAGACTCACTGTTTGAAATATGCAGAAACTATTCAGATATATTCCATCTAACGGGTGATACACTAACAATGAATAATTTCTACACGCAAAGGATAAGTATGACAGATCACATCCCAATCTACATAAAGAAGTACCGCTTGCCACAAGTGCAGAGCGATGAAATAAACAAACAGGTAGATCAGTTACTGGAAGAGGACATCATAGAACCCTCGACAAGCCCATACAACGCCCCTTTACTAGTAGTTCCAAAAAAGGGAACTAAAGATGAAAATAAATGGAGGATGGTAGTCGATTTTCGACAATTAAACAAAAAGATAATGGATGACAAATTCCCGTTAACCAGACTCGAAGACATCCTAGACAATCTGGGGAGAGCAAAATACTTCTCAACCCTAGACCTAACAAGTTCTTTTCACCAGATCGGATTACACCCACAATCACGACCTGTAACTGCCTTTTCGACCAACAAAGGTCACTATCAATTCAAAAGATTACCTTTTGGATTAAAGATCTCCACTAACAGCTTCCAAAGAATGCTTACAGTAGCTCTAGCAGGTTTAGATGCCGAGACATTTTTATATGTCGACGACATAATAATCTTTGGATGCAGCTTGCAACACCACAACAGAAACTTATGCAGAACTTTCGACCGATTGCGTCAATATAACCTAAAATTAAACCCACAAAAATGCAACTTCTTGCAAACAGAAGTGATTTACTTAGGCCACCTAATCACTAACATGGGAGTAAAAACAGACCCCGCAAAATTCGATACGGTGACCAATTATCCAAAACCCACAAATGCAGATGAAGCAAAAAGATTTACGGCCTTCTGTAACTACTACAGAAGATTCGTACCAAACTTTGCATCCATAGCCAAACCCTTAAATCTTTTAGCCCGCAAGGACACACCCTTCATCTGGACAGAGGAATGTCAAAAAGCTTTTGACACCTTGAAACAGAAATTAACCAACCCACCCATATTACAATATCCAGACTTTTCAAAACAATTTGTCTTAACGACAGACGCATCAAATTTTGCATTAGGCGCAATTTTATCTCAAGGAGAAATAGGCAAAGACCTACCCATTTCCTACGCAAGCAGAACCCTAGATAAACACGAACTTAAGAAACCAATCATAGAAAAAGAACTTCTCGGAATCTACTGGGCAATAAAACACTTCAGACCATACCTTTATGGAAGAAGATTCACAGTCGTGACTGATCACAGACCTCTAGTAAGTTTGTTTACACACAAAGATCCATCATCAAAGATGACAAGAATCCGTTTAGAACTATCTGAACATGACTTCGACATAATATACAAAAAGGGTTTACTGAATACAAATGCAGACGCACTATCCAGGATAAAGCTTAACTCGGATATGCTTAAAGAAATGATACCAACAGCGCAAATTAAAATAACAACGAGGAATAGATCAAAGGAAGCAAAAGAATCAGAAGCATGCGAAAAACTTGGAGATATTAAAAGTGTCGATGAATCGTCAGGCCAACTTTTCATCTACGAATGCACTTCAATCTCCGAAATAAGAAACGTAAAACAATTAAAATTCATAAAGATAAAGGAGGACGTCCAAAGAAGAAAGTATAATAAAAAGAAGAGTATACTCATATCAAAAAATGAAGTTGCGATCGAGTACTGCGATAATCTGAATCAGAACTTAGGATCGATATTGGAGAAGCTTACTCACGCGATGATTGACAACGGAATTCAAACGCTAGCAATCTCAAAAGAAGAAGAAATATTTAAAAAAGTCGACATAGAAGAATTTAAGAAGAAGTTTAATGATCTGCAGAAGGGAATTAAAATAAAAAAAAAGAAAAGTTTGCGCATGATAATATTTAAACCACCAAGAAGGATACTAAACAAGGAAGAACAATTAAGCATAATCAAACAATTTCATGACACTCCATACACAGGTGGACATTCAGGAGTCAAACGCACAATTAATAAGATTAAACAAAGATTCTGTTGGAAAAATCTCAGCAAAATGGTCAAAACTTACGTAAATAACTGTGAGAAATGTAAGTGCAATAAAATAATAAGGAACACCAAAGAAAGAATGATAGAAACTAACACACCAAGTCAAAGTTTCGAAATATTAGAAGTTGACACAGTAGGACCCATTAAACAAAGTAAATTCTACAGATACATCCTGACATGTCAATGTCAACTAACAAAATATGTAGAAGCATTCCCCATGGAGAATAAAGAGGCCAAAACAGTCGCAAAGATATTAGTCGAAAGAATAATCTTGAAATATGGAACCTTCAAAATCCTAAAAACGGACCTAGGCACCGAATTTGTCAACCAATTAATCTCAGAGGTATGCAAAATTTTCAAAATAGACCAAGTCACCTCAACTCCGTTTCACCACGAAACTCTGGGTGCAATTGAAAGGAATCATCGTGTACTGAACGAATACATATTATCAATAGCTCAGAATGGCGAATGGGATGAATGGTTACCCTATTACACATTCTGCTACAATATCACACCTCACTCCGAAACCAAAATTTCACCACACGAACTAATATTCGGCAAATTAGCATCGCTTCCAGACACATTAGATCAAAACAGAACAGATCCGATCTACAATCTAGAAGACTATTCAAAAGAACTAAAGTTCCGACTACAAGAAAGTCAAAGAATAGCCAAAGCACTATTGGAGAATTCTAAAAAGAAAAGAAGCGAAAATCTTAGCATAATTACTAACCCACTAAAAATTAAGATAGGAGATAAAGTATTGTTAAAAGTAGGAAATAAGAGAAAGAATGAACCCCCATATAAAGGGCCATACATTGTAATTGATACGAATAACGTTAACACTAAGATAAAGATAGATAAAATAATAAAAGAAGTACATAATAATCGGCTAAAAAAATTTAAGGTTCACCATAAGTAGCATGTAACAATCGAATTGGCTGTATAGATAAGAATTAGATAAAATATACGAATCATTTCATTAGGAGTATTAGATAGAAAACTACACTATAAGATTAAAACAAAAATTTTCCTTTAATAAAGCAAAATTTTTTTTTCCATAAGAGGAGGGATGTAGCGCATCAAATACCAATCAATCAAATATTTTCAATAAAATATTTTCATCAAATTCACACGCTCTAAAAACAACAAAAAACTTTGAAATCAAAAGAATGAGAACAAGCATGCAAAAACATAATCACATTTATTATGATTCATGCATAATTTCCATTCATGAAAATTATTGTAATGGCAAGGGCAATGCACCTCAGTGCGACACACGCCAGTTTGCTGACACGGCATTTCACACCATTCATGCATTACACTGACCTCAGTGAACTCGAATGTGGGAAATGTTGTGAATGTGCAACATGGCCAAATTTTAATTTGGAAATATTGATTGCGCTACTCCGGGTGAATAATCTATATTGCAATAAATTAACTAATTGGTAGATTTATACACTAGGAAGGGGTAGCGATTAAATATATATATATAGAACTTGATTCGAAATAAAGACAGTACGTTTTAGAGAAGAAAAGTGTTTTGATATCAATTCCTCTCTCTAATAACTTCGGCAGTCTTTGACGCCATAAATCGTGCAAATATCGGCTGAGCTTTCTCGCCTGCACTCCAGAATTAATTTCGGCTGAGCAATCTCGCCCACTACGAAAGGCAGTCTCTGACACCAATAGCCACTCATAGACAAGGAGAAACGTTGCACCACATCCATCCACGGGATAATCATTACAATAGTGAAAAACGAAATTTTTGTATGCCAACCCTACGAAGATGTTACCTAATTTGTCCATCTTCGAACTTAAATCTACAATTGTTTTAAAAAGACCGCGTGCAAAATTTCAGCTCTCTAAGTAAGCACATTCTCGCGTCCTCGAGTTATCGTGAGGTGTGGGGACAGTTGGACATACAAATATCAAAATAACGTTTAATATTATGGGGGGGTTTCGGATGTCCAATTTTATTATTTATTTATTTCTATGCGTTACAAACGGAATGATAAGCTTAGTTTTCCCTGAGATTTTATCTGGTATGAAATGTGCTAGTGGTTAGTGGTTTCCAGTAGAAAATTATTACATTCGCCTAAATGTAGTACTTTTTTTTTTTTTTTTTTTTTTGCTATATAAAGCATTAAGCTTCATTTGATATTTGAATCAGAGATCGGTTGCTCCGACAAGAGATGAATTTTTGAAATCGACATTGACATTTCATCGTAAAATCACGGAATTTCTAACCACCCCGTCGCAGCAGTAGCTTATGTGAGAATCCCAATCGGAGGTTTAAAAGAGGAAATCATCAGAGGCGCCTATCAAAAGGCAAGCCTCCGGTGGACCAGTAGGGATACCTATTGCAAGGCAATTGTGGGCTGCATATGACAGGAAAAGGACAAGTGAACTGCTTAATGGCAGCAGGACAAATACCAGGAAACTAGTAGGAGTCATACCGGGTCACTGGGCCATAGGGGACCATGCTAGAAGACTGGGTATAGCGGCGAACGATTTCTGCAGGAGCTGTAAGATGTATCCTGAGTTTTCTGAGAGAAGCAGGATGGATCAAGGTTAAAAGTCTCAGGTAAATTCTGAGTTTCCTAAGGAAAGCAGGATGGATCTAAGGCTTGTAAGGTTATCCCATGAGGTCTACGGGTACAAAGGACCCATTAGGTAACAATTTTCCCAATTTTTGGTGACTGAAGGTGATGGGTAGTTTTATAAGGGGTATATAATGGTTACTCGGTTATGTAAAAATTTCAGTGGTTATATAAGAGTTTTATAATATTACCAATTGGTGACGTAGTTATATTAGAGTTTTTTAAGGTTACTAATGGTTATCGTGGAAGTAGGTTACTAAAAGTTTTATAACTTGGTGATGGAAATGTTACAATCACCGGTCTATATAACTTAGACTAACCATTACTAGAAGGTATATAAAAAAGTTTTGTAATTGTTTTGATCACCATGTTATATAACTTATTGGTAATAAGGGTTTATTGCGGTATCCGTGGTTACCCTTATATAACTCGACAACTTTCAGTAATTTCGGTGACTTTAATAAAAATTGGGAACTTTCGGTAATACATATACCCACTATAGAATATCGTAAAATTTTTTGGTGGCTCTTTAGTAACTACGGGGATCGTTATAAAAACAAATTACTTTTAGTGTCGAATGGAGCCATTATAACACTACACGGCGCGCCCAACAAAACTTATTTTAAGAATAACTTGACACATCCTTCGGTATTACTTTAAGATATATAACGTTACCAAGGTAACACAATATAACCAAAGGGTATATAAGAACAGTAGACTGATTTTCGTTACTATAAGATATATAATATTACCAAAGGTAACACAATATAACCTAAGGGTATATAAGATCACGAACGTCTGATTTTTGTCACTATAAGATATAAAACATTACCAAAGGTTACATATTATGACTAAAGGGTATATAAGGATCATTTTCGAGGTATGGTAGTTTCTTCAGTTTATATAATATTTCTAGAAGTTTTATAAGGGTCATTCAGTTTATATAATAGAGACAGAGTTTATGTAAAACTACTTGAAGTTTTATAATGGTAATTAGTTCATTTAAGTACAAGCCGCCATTTTTTTCATCTATGCATTGCAGATAAAAAAGAAAATGTCGGATTAGTCAATTTTTTATATTGCAGATATATGGCTTCCGTTTTATCTTTATATGAAGAAAATACATCTTTTTAGGTATATAACATTTCTAAATTATGTTATAATGTAATATGAATTAATATCACCTAAGTGAAAATTTTTAATTTTGTCATATTTAATTAAAATTATTAAAAATTGCTTATTTTTGGAGGGTCTGTATTTTTTAGAAGTATCTATGATGATATTCACAGTAAAATTTCAATTGCAGCTGAATTTCACCACATATATGCCAAAAAATTGTACTTCTGAAATGTAAAAATATTAAACCCTTTCATTATAAAAATGCAATACAAAAAAAAATCGAAATTCTATGTCAAGATAGGTTTCGTAAATATTTGCATATTATTGTTTTATAAAGGTAACGAAAAATAATTTCCCTAACATTTCAATCACTGAAAGTAATCAGCCTGAGAATTCCAAGCGTTGTGGAAACGTTACCATCACCATTATAAACAAAGTTTATAAAGGTAACCGAAACATTACCGCAACCACTGCTATGACCAAAATAAATTAATCGAGAGCACCTTGGGTTATATAAGGGTTTTATAAGAAGTTATATTAAGGTAACCAGAATATTTTGGTTACTCATTTTATAAAACTTTTAGTTATATAACGTTACCTAAATCAAGTCACGGTAACCTTTATATAATCCTCCATTTAAGCTCTATAAGGGGTTTATAGTGGTTACAAAGAGGTTTCGAGTACTAGTCTATATAACTCAAGTTATATAATTTGGTAATGGAAACCTCACCGTTACTACTATATAAAAAAATTGTTTCTTGAGAGGTCTAAGTGATGCAGGCTAGTTGTCTGGCGGCACCCCTCTTACCTAACCTAACCTAACATAACCACCCTAGCGGGTGGAGCAGGAAATCGGGAGGCGCGGTAGGTGCAAATAAAAAAAAATATAAACTCAAAAGTGCACACTCCTGCATCACCTGCAGTGTTTTGACCTGAGATTTTAACACATTGAAGGACAATCAAGAACTACTCAGTCTATCTATCAATTAACTTCATACTACTTTGCATAGATATAGAAAAATTCATCCAACAAATATGTACTAGTCAAACTCGAACTGCATAATATACGAAGTATTGGTACTATCAATCTGAAAGACAGCAATGTCCATTGAAAGTTTTTTCAAACGTAAACAGCCACGAATTTACTAACTTAAAATATGTAATGAATGTTTTCAAATGTCGTTGTTATCTTTTATTATGATACAAATAGTTTAGTAATGTTATAGTGAAAAGTTTTTCATATAATTTTTCTGTATTCTAAGTTATTAGTTGTGAATGAAATAACTTCATATTAACTGAAAGATATGTTTTAATCCTACTAACGAATTTAGTATTATTTTATACAAAATTATAAAAAAAATCATGCACTTAACTAATACATATTCATCATTTTCATCTTCCCAAATCACCAATATTACTGTAATTGCCTTTAAAGTTTTTACCATTCCGCGTACACTTACTGTTCAAACAAATTAGTTGTTAAATAAATTAGATCACCCAATTAGTCTTTTTAATCAATTTAGTGACTCCAAGGTGACCCCGAGGAAAATGTATCCAGTACGACGGTCAAGTATTTGCGCAATTTTAAGATTAGTAGTTATTAATTGAATATACGAGTACTAATAGGCTAGATACTGCATTATAAATGTCATTAGAATAATTAGATTTTTGATTTTGATCACGTGTTTTGGTAAATACCAATATCTCTTGACCTATGGAAAATTCTTTACTTGCGCAAGATGATTTCATTAAGTTACGATGGTGTAAGGTTAAATGAAGGCACACAAAAACTACATGATTTGAGCCATGGTTAATCTTCTATTTTTGGTGCGATAGCTGAACATAAACGGCGCTTTGTATTGTCTTCACAGGTGAGGTTAGACATTGTTTTACTTAATAACGACAGATTAAAATTAATTGTGCAAAATATGTTAAGCGTTGCAAAGACCACATTTTTGAAAAAATCTAAAATCCCCTGTAATTTCGAAAATAAGATGAATTCAAAAAAAAAAAAATATAATACTTTTGATTGCAAATCACCTCATCTTTTAGGGGTTTCAGTATTGCATATTCAAACACCCTGTACATATATACAGGCATTCAACACGAGCCCAACCATCTCCGCTCTGGATGAAACTTTCAGTTTGTTATGAAATATAAATATAACTCACAGTCACACACATTTGTACCAAATAATTATACTGTTAAACTGAAAAGGTAATTAAGCTAAATTTTAAGTAAAAAGTGTGTTAAGAAAATTTGATAAAATAATAAATAGTACTATTATACTGTTAAACTGAAAAAGTGATTAAACTAAATTCTAAGTCAAGAGTGTGTTAAGAAAATTTGATAAAGTAATACAGCAGCTGTAAATTTTTTACGAAGAGATCTATTATCAGGGCTGGTGAACTTCGTCATTAAAGCACTCCCGGTCCTTGCTGTAGTGAAAACCAATAGGCTCACAGCATTTCGTTTTATTTTACAATGAAAAGCCTCACTTTCAATCGAAAATTACAATGTATGGCAATTACCGTCGGGCTATTATTACAACGGATCTACTTCCGATCATTTAAATAACAGCAATTCTCGTGTATAAATCATGTGAAAAATCTAGGGATCTTTCTTAACCCTTTTATGCTGTGACCATGTAAGCGATATGGTGGGAAAAATTTATGGTGGTCTTCGAAGGCTGCGGCAATAATAAAATATTTTGTCAGTTAGCAATCGCTTGATACTGGTCAAATTTTTGTTTCTTCCTTATTTTACCAATATAAGGTTACTGTTTCCACACTTGGATTCTGCATGCTCGGCGAAATTAATTTATATTTTTTTTATATTATTTATAGCCCAGTCAATAGGTTTTTTTTCCTAAGTAATGGGGGGTAGAAACAATTTTGATGTGTTATTTAGTTCCGGGCACCGATGAAAAACAATAAATCCAATTTTTGAAGCTGGGGGGGGGGGAGGGGGTAGCGCAGGGTAGGATTAAAGGTACAAAGAATTGTTTTTTTTTTTTTGCAAAAATAATTCCTCAACGGTTGATCTTACGATACAAATGCCATATAAATTTGAAGAAGACTAAATTTCATACATTTTTTGTATAAGCACTTCGTTTGTAAGTCTGATGAGTAACAAGTTACAGCGGCGGAAACGCGATCATCCTGCCAAAAAATCGCCCCCGCCCCCTCCAAGTTCGAAAGCTTGAATTTTTCATCGGGGCCGGAACTAAATAGCATATATCAAAATCGTTTCTACCCCACCTTTTGTAGGGCTAAGCCCATTTTTAGTACCTATTGACTGGACTATTAATAATTGTATCTGATTTATTGTCAGCCTAAGAAGATTTGATCATATCTCGCATATAGTGATGTTTTGTTGGGTTGTCCCTTAAACGTATACTTATTGTGGAGGCTTCTGATATCTCTTCATACTATTATTTACACCATAAAAGCTAACTATTTATATAATCAATTGAAATTTTCGAGCTCAATCTAATGATGCCTAGCTTTCGCTATTTAACCTTCCGCAAGTGGCACTCCTGGCAGAACATTTAGCTTTTTATACAAATAAGAAAAAATCAAATATTCATGATAACAATACTCCTAATTAATTAGTAATAACAGCCTTTCTTTTTCTGATTTGTTCGCTTTGGAAAAAAGTTTAAATTTTTCTACCGTGCGCGAGCGGTCTGTGGGACGAACTACAATTATCAGGACACCGGACCGAAGAACATGTACGTTTACTGCTTTCCCATGAATACACAGCAGCTCATAGAAATAGATTCATTTACAACAAAAATAAAAGGGAAATAATATTGGTGCGGACTCATAGACCGCGCGCCACTTGCGAAAGGTTAATTATGAAGGACGTCGTGCTTGGAACAATCTTCCAAATCGTGTACAATGTATAGGTTCGGCCGGTGAATTTAGGAGAATAATAGCACAGTGTAACTTAGCCTTACATTAGGATTACGTAGTGAGTTTTTGGTTTTTCTTAGTTTTTTTTCTAGTTTTTTTAGTTTTTGAATTTTTTTTCTCATTCCTTCAATTTCTGTATTCTTTTTATTAATTAGGTAATTTTCTTTCAATTTCATCAGAAACATAATCATACACCTTCGCTTACTTTCAATTTATAATGTTTAGTTTAATGTATTAGTTAGAATTTCTCCTCGTGTCTTTGCTATACTTCCTTATAGTGATGATAAAAGGTGTTTATCTTATTGTACTTTATCCTTGAATAAATTTGATTTAATTTGATTTGAAATGCCAATTGAGGCCTAATCCTCTATATTTTGTATAAAAAAATATAGCAACAAAATTTTGTTAATAATAGTTTTTTTTAATAGTATTATTTATTATTGAGGACCTCCAGCATTTTTTTTCATTTTTTTTAAGCTGTAAGCCTTATACATACAAAAAATTTCATGTTGGTCTGCTTCATTTTGGCATTGGAGCCCTGCGCTAAGATGAATGCAGTTTTTTTTTACTTGGGACTTCTAGTTCTTTTTTTTTTTTAATTTTAATTTTAAACTCTAAGCTGTATCTGTGTACAAAGAATTCGATGGTGCCCGGCTTCGTTTTGGAGATATGAATTTTTAAAGTCACCATAAAGCAGTATGGGCGCACAGCACTGGGGGGAAAGTATTGTTTTTTTCTTCTACTGGGAACCTCTAGCACTTCATTTTTGATATTTTTATTTTGAAGCTATGTATTATGCTTTATCTATCTATCTTCAAAAAATTATGATGGTGTTCGTCTTCGTTTTGGAGATGAATTTTTATATTCATATATTCCCAAAGTAACGCTATATGGGAGAGAGCACTGCACTGAGGGGAATGTAGTTTTTTTTTGTATATATATATATATTATTAACCCAAGCTCAGGGGATACCCTATGAAACAAAGCACAGCATGGCAGGAAGGAGATAAGGAAAGGATTAGGGAATATCAGGAGAGTGGCGTAAGTGTTGATGTATGTCGCCTTTAAACTTTCGCAGATTGCATGCCGGAGGAAAGACTGAGGAAGGTAAACTGTTCCACATACGCACAGTTCGAGACAAGAAAAAACATCACTGAATTTTACGGCCAAAAGTAATTTTAATGGTAAAACGATGTGCGTGCACCGCGTGTATTGTATTGTATTCTACAAGGGATCAGACTAGATATTTATCAGAACATTGACTATGCATGTAGCGATAAAGGAGCGAAAGGCATCCAAAATGTGGCGGTGCTAGAGCGATATTGACTCGTAATTGCCACATCGCCAATGAACTTCAAGACACTGTTCTGGACAAAATCTAATTAAGCTAAGGCAGTGCGACCAGCCTCGGCCCATATAAGTGAATTGTATTCCATTCTAGGTTTGATGTAGGATCCGTAGAGGAGTGCTAGATTTGACAGACTGAAATATTTCTTACACTTTTTCAGAAAATCAAAACATTTCGATGCTTCTTTGGCAACAGAAAAGGTGTGGTCTGCCAAGCTTAACTTACTGGAAATATTAATGCCAAGAATACTTAGTGACGGTGAATCAGAAATTTTTACTCCATTAAAAGAAACGGGGTTTTCTTACTAGGGACCTCTAGCACTTTTTCTTCGAATTTTTAATGTCAATTTAGTTAATCGCGCGAAAATTCTGAATATGGTGTTGAGGGTATGTAAGAAAGTATGTTGTATGTATTTGATACCTTAAAATGTATAAAAAACAATTTATGGTGCTACACAGCCAGGAAGTCGCAGGACCAAATCAAACTGTCAAGAGGGACCATGCCATGCCATGCTAATTTCTTATAGTTTATTACTGAACTATTTTCGTAATTAAATTTTAATTTGAGCATTACTTTAAATCTAATTTGATTGAACTTGCAATATTCACACGCTACTCCACAGCAAAATTCATAGAAATATTTGCTATTTTATATTTTCATTGCATTGAGCGTGTATTTAGTGTACATCTTATTTTTGCGATCCTAATATTCACTGGACAATCATCGAGGATTTATCTGTTGTCTTTAAACGGTAAAATTTAACTATATTATCCTACCCTTTGGATCAGTATATGTCATAGATATAATCAATTGCTGCTGTTTGTCGTTTTTCTCTTGTCCGTTTTTATTGTTTTTTTTTTCGAAAGCGTTGAAAAAGCATATGACTTCTCAAATACTGAGAGTTTTTAAATTCCAATTACCTATTTTATAAATTTCCCTTAGGTTTTGGCTCTAAACATTGCTATTAAATTGGATCTAAGAAAACTTTCGATTATGACAGTATTGGGGTCTTGTTGGCTTCTCTAAAGCATTTGAAAGCATTGCTCTCTCCACTGTGGTTATACTGATAATTTTCAGCTGTACTTATTTAGGCCTGTAGTATTGTATTTGCAAAATAAATACCGACTTGGCAAGATGTTCTATTCGGTAATCAAACAATAGTTTCCTGTTTAACCCTAGTAAGTCACAAACCACAGTATTACACAGAAACACTCTCCACTGCTTTAATGAGCTACCGCCTGTAATTCTATACCAGTTTCTTTCCTTTTGCAACTTCTTGGAAATTTCATTTAACCGAACAGCAATAAGCAGAATATAAGGTGAGTTGAGAAGTCTGTGGCTTTCGGCTGAAGTACTGCCCTTGGTATTGTGCCTGACATTGGTCCAGACTCTTCTTCTACCGTATTTTTTCAATCTGTTTTAATCTCGATTCTGTTGAGACACGTAAGATAGAGGTTGCCTTCAACGATTACATTCGGTTTGCTTTAATTTACGTAAATCAGCTCACGTTTTTCCCTTAATATTCCTTACTTCTTTAGAATTTTCTCCCAAATGTATTCGGATTAGTATTGCTTCTACTAATGAATTCAAGCGCCTGTATTAGTCAATTTTCTTTGTAGCAATTAATTTATTTAAGAGCTAATTTGTATCACAAAGAATTATAATGTTTCTTCTACTCTATGTTTAGTCTATACTCTATAAGTTCTCAAGCTTGAATCAAATTAAATTGAATTTTAAACAATTTCAAATTTCTTCTTTGGCATCTTTTACTATTAAGCTACATACTGGGTTTTTTTTTCTGCTAAGAAAATTGCATCAGAGTTCTTGGACAGTTTCTTCCTATTGCTATAAGTGATATAATCAATTTATTTAACAAGTGGTAGCTTAGAATAGCGAAACAGAAGAGCTCAGACTAGTCTATTATAAATATGATATCTGTTCGAGCATTGGGAACGTTTTGGGAATGTTAGAAAATCAAGAATTTTTTACATTAATTTCAACATTTATACAAAAATTGTAGATTTCATACATAATTTATCTAACATCCATCCATTTAATTTTATAAACTGTTATTATTTACATGAAAAAATCTACTCAAAAATTTCGTTAATTTTATATAAAATACTTACAGAATCAAGGGATATGTTCCGCTTGTGGATAATAGAAACGGAAAAGTCAATATTATGATTATTTTACGGAAATAAACTTACATTTTCCTGAAGTCTTAAACTTAGTGCACGAATTTCTTCGTTAGCGTTTTCCACTTGATGAGAAACTTCTAAATACGATCGTCGCAAAGCGAGCAATTCAGATTGTATTGCAAAACTATTATAAATAATTTATATATCCAAACAAATATGGTGTTGAAAAAATTACCTTGTTTCTTCTTCTTCTGCTCTTGAAACTTGTCCTCGAACTAATTTGTCTGCTAATTCAGCACTTTCAGCTTCCAAAAGCTCATTTCGCTTCTTTAACAAACGATTCTCACTTCTTAAACGTCGAAGTTCTACCATCTCTTCTTGTTCCTTTTTTCTTAAATCAGCGTACTCTTTTTCCATCTTTTTCATTCTTTTCGAATTAATTTTTACAGAAAACGTCAAATCAAAGAAGCCTTCTGGATCGTTCTCAACACGTTGAGGTAATTCTTTTTGGAAAAACTGACAAACTTTGTTAGAAAAGCCAAAAATTAAGAGCAATATTATAATATCAGAAAATCCTTGCAATCACTTACTTTTAACATAGCTTCCATATCTAGACTTAAAAGAGTATCCTTTCCCAAATTTAAAAGGACAATTGCAACTTTAAAAATAAATTCCATTCCTTCGCTTAAGAAAATATCCATTATTCGACAACTTAATTGTAGATTAAGGGTAGTAGTATATAAGGTTAAAAACCAACTTGAAGCGTACATTGATGTTTGAAATCCCTTAGAAAATATATTTCTTAATAGATTTATAATGATTTGTTGTTAGAAAAAGTACCTGCTGTTGAAAATGTATGTAAATATCAGGCAGTAGCTCTTGAACTAGATTTTCCAGCTGATACATGCAAAGACCTAGTTCCGCCATAGACGGTTTAAACATATCACGCATCTTATGTTGTTGCATAATTTGCACCAGGACAGCAAAAGCTTCTTCTTCCGGCATCTTTATATAATTAAGCAATCAAACTGTTTGCAATACACGTTCAATTCGAATTACCTGCATTAAAAGCATTCCAACGATAAAACCAGAGCCTTGGCAGTATCCAACCTCACGGTCATGCAAAGAATACGCTTTCATTACATTGAATAAAGCTTCTTGACCCAAACCGTCCTTTTCCTTAAAGAAATCATGCTCTGGATAAGTTCGTGCTATATCCCTCCGAATAACTTTTTCACAGGCAGAAGTCGATTTAATGTATTCCGCATATTGACACTTATCCACTTCAGAGGCTCCACATAAAAGCTGCCACACTATAGGCCTAAAGAATATAAAGATAAAATTTTATTTCATGTTGATATTTTCACTTTACAACATATCG
Source organism: Dioctria rufipes (assembly GCA_963924295.1). Taxonomy (NCBI): domain Eukaryota; kingdom Metazoa; phylum Arthropoda; class Insecta; order Diptera; family Asilidae; genus Dioctria; species Dioctria rufipes. The sequence continues at coordinate 110,720,178 of OZ002742.1, read as the reverse complement.
TCGGCTTCTGCAAAAACAAGATAACATTTTTGTTTTCGAGTTATGTGCGCCTCTGAGCTTGAAATATATTATATCCTGACAAAACAAGACAGGTGTTCTTTGCATAATACGCATATAAAGGGTAGGTTCAATGTGTTAAAAATAGGCTAAGTCCAGTTGAGTCATATTTCTGAAAACTTCAATCTACAATTTCTCAAAACCAGAATAACCGGCCAAGTGCGAGTCGGACTCGCGCACGAAGGGTTCCGTACCATCGTACAAAATTAACACTATGTACTTTTTATTCATTTTTTCAAATGAGAGTAGGCGCCATGTGAAAAAATAATGCTGTCATTTGAAAAAATAATAATAATGCTGTCATTTGAAAAAAAATGCCTACTTATGATAATAATAATGAATGAGAATAAAACGAGGAAAAAAACGCCGAAAAAATCACGTTTCTTGTATGGAGACCTCCTTTAATTTTTAATTATAGTTTATTTTTATATTTGTTGTTATATCGCCAATAGAAATACACATTCTGTGCAAATTTCAACTGTCTACCTATTACGGTTCATGAGATACAACCTGATGACGGACGAACGGACAGCTTAGTAATAGGGTTCCCGTTGTTACCCTTTGTGTACGGAACCCTAAAAATGGAGTTATCTTGTTTTTTCAGTAAGCCGACGAATGTAACATTATATTATTATCATTTTGTATATCTGAATAACAATGTACTATCAGAATTTATTACTCTTTAGTTTACTGTGTAATACACAAAAATTAATTAAATTAAATACAGTTGATGTTGTGACTCAGGTGCCCAATGCCCCGAATCACAATAATTAGCCTAATATATCAATCTGGGATTTGACTCTGAAATTTCATTTAAATTCATTCTCTAAATTGCATTTTATTATCACAACAAACATTCCATTCTAATGGATGCCTACCTACAGTTATATACCAAAAATAAAGGAAATTTATATACCAAAAATAAAGGAAATTTTCATACATGTATTATACCTAAAATAAAACAAATTTCCATATATGCCTGAAAATCGACAAATTTTCATATAAGATAATCATTCTTAAAACATAATTAATCTTCTGGCGCAATTTCCTCACATTCTTTGGATAGAAAAATACATTCCCAGAAAACGGCTTGAGATAAACAAAAGTCTCAGTCGTTTTGTTGAAAAAACTCTCCCTGCCTTCAGCAAAATTTGTCAGTAGAAAAATATCAATTAAATATAAATCAAAAGACAAATCTTGGCTTTTTAAGATTTGTCGCGAAAAATGCAATATGTATGTACATACATATTACGAAAAAATCTTTCGCGATAGGGAAGGTGTGCAGCATGAATACACTGTATGTATATGCACGCGCGAGATCTGAACGACAAGACGGTGGCCAATCTTTATAAAAGCATCAAATAACATTTTTAAGCCACCTTCATCGAAAGTATTCTGGACAAGTTTGAACAGGTTCAGTGTTAAAATTTTCTGAGTCGTAGAAAATGCGAATTAAGCATTTTCCACCCTGAGCGACGGGACTTGATCACCGTAGAGGATGATCAAAGTTGAGTTCATTTTAAAAACTTGGTTGCGGCGGGTGTTGGGTCTCGAAGTCGGTTGCGGTATAAAAAACACAATATTATAGTGGAAGAAAAGAAAATTTTTGTTATTTAATTGAAATTAATATAGAAAAAGTAAAAGAAAGTTTTGGTATTATAATCAAACAAAAGAAAGTTTTGGAATTATAGTCAAACAAAAGAAAGTTTTTTGTAAGTATTCGGGATCGTGATGAACAGGACAAAATAATATACAAAAATTAAAAGAAGTTTTTATTATCATAGTAAAATAAAAGAATGTTTTTGAAAAGTATAAATGAGTTTTAAGATAAAAATGGAAAAAAAATAACTAGTGTGAAATAAAAGAGAAAATAGAGTGCTATTAAAGTGATCCTTGGAATACATAAGAAACCAAAGAACCAAAGGAGTTTAGGATTTAAGACAGGATCGAGCACTAGGCAAGACACCCTACCCCCAGCCTGGAGCTGAGTCTGGCTTCAGGAGTACTTCGGTCTTGTCGGCTCCCAACGCTCGAGGTTGGACAGCTCTAACTGCCTCTGCTATATAGCAAGCAGCCACTCCCTCAGCAAAGCACAAAAGGGACAACAATGCAATAGTGGGCTTCATCCCAACCCAAAATACAGGAGTCCATGCTGACAAGAAAAAAACATAACAAACAATGTAGGATCGGAGCTGAAAGACCATCGCAGCAGACAACAGGCCCTCCTTTCAGCTTTATCCAGGAGAATTTAAGAAGGTCAAGCCGCCGCCCAGCTAGTTCTCCTATTCTCTGAAGAACGGCATTCAAAATTGAGCCTTGAGCTCCAAACATTACCAGGATGATGCAAACAGGTGCAACAATGCAATTCAGCAGAAAAGCAGGCATCTTTCCTACAAATCTTTCCCACCAGACTGCGAGTCGGAGCTTATCAGCTTTTTGCCTCTAATATAACCACCACTTTTAAAGAAGTGGAAGAACGGCTTAATGGCTTAATACCTAGAGAAACTTGCCAGGAACTGCTAAATAAGTTAATAACGACTAGGCAATATTCCCTAGAAAACCTCACACACAGCCTTCACGGTACGAGTAAAACAGATGCTGACTCACTGCAACGAAGCAGCAGAATTCAACCTGCTCCAGCTGTTAAAACCCAGTTGGAAGATTTTGCAAAAAATGCATTAAAAACAGGTATGAATAACCCCTATATGTGCCAATATCTTCTAATTATGGTTGATGGCACTGTGGATGATGTTATTCAGAAAGCACTTGACATGGAGCGTCTCCAGAAAAGGATAATTCCAGCCAAACAATTTAAAATGCCTCAGCCACTAAATACAACCATTCTACCAAAAATAATATAACATAAAGATATCGCACAGCTATGCTGTGCTAAAGTTGGAAGAAGAAAGTTGTGTTCGGGTTTTATTAGTAGAACCCAGATTCCCCTATTTTAAAAAAATACCAACGCCACTTAACACTTTGTTCTCAGCTTTGCCAACTCTCTGGAATTGTTTTCCTTTCTCATCTCTTTGCAAATCCTTATTTCTAATGTGCATGCGCACACAGCTTTTAGCATACAGAGAAGTGTTCGTGCAAGAGCCATATATGCATATGAAAGGCAGAATGCAGATGGGTGGTGTGGTGATTAGTATATGTATGTATACTTTCGTCTTTTGCACGAATGGGAGAAAAGAACTTGGCTATGCATTATTATAGTTTGACTGAGACAACGTGTTAAAAACAAAAATCGGGAGAACGTAGGATTACCCGAACGACAAAATCTTATTGAATCCCTCAAAATCCTTTCAAACTATTCATAATAATGTATATCGGGTCACACTACCTCTATTTTTTAAGAAAAAGATAAATTTCGCTTTGGCCAAAGTGCTGAAAGGAGATATAAAATTCCTCTCAAATGAAATTCTAATTTTTCCCAAAAATATCAGAGAATCCAGCATGAGTTTCTTCTACTTAATCTCTTCAGAGCAAAACAAATGTAAACAGAAACCCATGCTGCTCAAATAGCATAGAAAATACACTAACAAACATTGTTTATGTTACAAAAATTATTGGATAATTCTCACAATATTTCAGCAAAAACCGGTTTGCACAATAGCGCGGGAACATTTTTTGAGAGATGAGATTGTTAAGTTAACTTTGGTTTTACGCCACAACGAAAATGGATCAAAGTTTCGAGGGGCAAATTTATAATGATGTGGTTACTCTTCGACGTTACTTTAAATTCTACGAAGATTTAATTTTTCTAAAAAACTTTGTTTTTATGAAAATACTCCAATATAAATATTTGTATCTACATAGGTATATAAATTTATAATATTATATTATACATATTTATAACAGTATATTTCCCGCGGATTTTAGTCACACGATGGGAAAGGTTAAGAGAAAAATGGGAATCAAATGCAGTTTGGATCATTGTAGAAATTCGAGGAGGGAGACTGAAAATTTAAAAATATTCAAATTTCCTTCAGATTCCTTAAATTTTAATATTTGAGTGAACATACGTAATCTAAACTGTGTAGATGTTTTTTCGTCTTAATCAAATCAGCAAATGATTTTTATTTCCATAATAAAAAAAATTAAAATCAAAAATACTCGTAATTATCTACATATATATACTATAAAAAATTAAAATTAAAAATAATTATATCTGAAATCCGAAAATTAACAATTAATAATTTTGCCCTGATACGTTCTATTGACTCATAAGGACAGTCATAATTAGTCATGAATTCTGCTATAATTTTTTTTACCCTAAGTCGCGTGATTAAATCTAATGCCATACAATTACATTTGTGACCCGATGTTCCATACCTGTGCGACGATTCATGGTCTTATTCAAATCTTGATTATGCATATAGTCTACCTAATCCAATAATTCTAATTTCCGAAAAATTTTCTCTTGTACCAATAATGTTCATTTGAAATATAAATACATACATATACCTACTTCATTCACCTATATTTCATACATATTATATCAGCAACGAAAATCACCATTCACCGTAACTGTTGCTCCAGCCTCATTTTCGAAAAAGTAAGGTGCAATGACCCCGCGGGACCATAAACCGCACCAAACAGTCACACGTTGAGGATAGAGAGGCTTTTCAACAATAACTCTTGGGTTTTCCGAGCCCCAGATGCGACAATTTTGCTTGTTGACGAAGCCATCGAGGTGGAAATGGGCCTCATCACTCAAGATGAGTTTTCGATGGAATTCCGGATCATTTTCATGCATTTCAAGGACCCAATCAGCAATTCCAAAGAACGACGAGGAATGGACAAACCTGGGCTTTCTTCAACACTTTCGGCTACAGCAGCAATATTCTCGGCTGTTCTTGAGCGACGTGCACGGGTTTTATTCTTCACATCACTAACTTGTCCCGACAGCTCGAATTTTTCTACCAATTTTTGTATTGCGACGACCCAAAAATGTTCGAGTTTTACGAACCGTCTCTGCTACATTTTCACCATTTTTATAGTGAATTTTAATAATTTCAATGCGTTGTTGAATCGTGTATCGTTCCATTTTTATTAATGGCGTAGTTTCTACTTGTCAAATGTCAAAAAATGACAGCTCCAAAAGTGACATCTACCGAAATAGCGGGCTAATTAAAATAACACCTCTTATTGGAAAAGAACAGCAAAATCCTAATAACTCACGTGTGCATAATGCGCAGAAAAACTTTTAATTTTATGGTCGTCCCGGACGTGCAGTAAGCAACTGCCGCCAAAAGTGAAAATAGGAAGTTCAGAGTCAGGGAAATGACGTACAGTGCCGCTACAGTAAACCTTCCATTAGATATAGGCCTGAACGGCCAAACTAAACTAGTAGTAGACAGAGGCGCTGAGGTTATCATAATAAAGAAAAGGTCATTAAAAGACCTCAAAATAATCAACCACAGTGAGGCATGGACATTAAATGTTGTGACTCAGGTGCCCAATGCCCCCAATCACAACCATAGGTCAATACATCAATATATTGATGTATCAGAAATGACCCTGAAAATTATTTCAATCCCAATTTAAAAATTTTTTTAATGAATTTAAAAATGCATTTTTATGCTGAAACAAAATGCAATTTGGCACAAATGTTCCAACACTCGCCACCACTCGCAAATGTAAAATACACAAAATTTATCATTTAAAAGATCCGGGTCGAACAAATAAGGTACCAAACTCAATTAAGATAGTTGCTCAACGTTCAACTTTTGTCATTCTAGAAAGTCAAACGAGGTGTTAAATTATTTATTTTATTCTGGTTTGTGAATGGTAGAAGTATAAAGCTTCCAATAGTGAAACACATTTTATTCAAAATACAGGACTTAAAGCGCCACGTACTTTGCGTCTATTTAAAATAGCAGTCACAGAACAGATGCAACACAGACCTTGAAAGTATATAAATCCATGGAAAAGTTAAGAAAGTTTAACTCATAAGCAAATCTCAGAAGATACCCTATAATGCAAAGCATAGCATAATAGGAAGGGCATAGGGAAAATATCGAAAGGCATCCAACATTGCGGCGGCGCTCTAGTAAGTGGGCCTGACAAGTTATTGCCAAATCTCCAATGAGCTTGAAAGCTCTAAAAGATAAGACTGTGCGACCAAAACCGGATCAGATATGGGAATTGTATTCCATTTTAAGTCTGATGTACGACTTGTAGAGGGGCGCTAGATTCGATGGGATGAAATATTTCTTATATATTTTTAGAAATTAAAGTCATTTTGATGCTTCTTTGGCAACAAAGAAGATATGATCTGTACAGCCTAATTTACATGAAATATTAATTCCAAGATGCATATAGGCGGTGTACCGTAAGTTAGTGCTCCATCAAAATAAATGGTAGTGTTAAAGTTATGATTTTGTTTTAAAGACATGAGACAGCTTGGGACTTAGATGCCTTGAATTCAACGCGATTCGCTTTACCTTAAGCGATTATATTATCAAGGATCAATGATCTAATCATGCAAACTCGATTAAGAGATGTGGCATTCCCTTTGGAGTCCGTATGAGTGTTAAAGCAGTAAGCGAAATCAAGGGTACTGTGATAGGCAAAACTATGGATAGGCTTAAAAGTAAGGCAAATCAGATCATTAAAGAAAATAAAGAAGAGGAGTGGAGAGTAACAGAGTGCTGGGAGCATCTGCATTTATAGGGTAAGGTTCTGGTGAAACGCTATCTAGTATAACCGGTATTAGGTATTAGATAAAAAACTTTCAAACTATAATAGAAGAAGAGGGAGAGACCAGGTGCATTAAATTTAACTAAAAGTGCTGGATGTCAGACTCTACCAAAGACCTTTGAAATATCTAGGGTAATGACTTTCACCACCACAATTGTGAAGACTAGGGCTCCAAGGTTCCGTAAAAAAAGCCAGCAAGTCTCCAGACAAGCGTACAGTCCGGAAACCATATCGGCGATCATTGATGAGTTGTTTGGTTTCTAGATACTTCATTAATTTGGAGTTAATAAAAGATTCAGAAACCTTTGAAAGAATCGAAGTGATTGCCGTTGGTTGGTCGATAATTTCAGGGATCGCTACCCTCTTCTTTCTTGGGCATAGGTAGAACGTGAGCTAGTTTCAAACCAGATGGAAATTTTCTTGTCGAATAAGACAAGTAGAATAGTTCGCGCAGAGGGTTAGCCAAGGATGAAGCACGGCTTTTGACTAACAGAGGTGATACCCCGTTAGGACCTACGGCTTTGGAGATGCTTATCCCCTTCAAGATCGTGAACACACCTCTCTTACGGTTATCTCCACACGGGAGATGAAACATAGATTGCTGTGAAGTGAATAGAAAACGAGAATTTGAGGCGAATCTACCAATCAAAATATTGGCTTTATCCAGGGAGTCAACAACGACTTCACCATTGTTATGTAGTGAAGCTATAAAGGAATTGGTGCAGTGGTTCGATGATTTCGACCAGAAACCAGCACCTTTACTATCCTTAATTCCAACATTCTTAGTCTAACATTTCTGTTAAAAGCAAGTTTTTCTTACCGGATAAGCGACTTGTTTCAATTCTGGACATGAATGCAATTGATACGCGTGAAAAGCAGACTCGTTGGCTTTTATTACTTGGTTGAACTTATCGTTAAAACAAGAGCGATTTTGCTGTTGTTGAGCTCTGTTGTATAAATAAGAAATGTATTCATGCATGTCAAGACTTAGATGTTTTAGGTTCTAATGTGCATTCATCAACATCACACGAAGCAAAACAGACCGACCAATCAATTTCTCTTAGATACTCATTGAAAGTTTCCCAATCAGCATTTATATTTTCTTTTTATTGAACGTGTTAGCTAATTATTCTAGTAAAACTATTGGATTTTACAAAATAAAAAAATATATATTCCAAAATAAATCGTTTGCTATAAAATGTAATAACTCACTACACCAATATATAATGATTTGTTTGCCGTTGTGTTTTACATCGAAGACTGATCAATTGTTGGCTGTTTTCAATTAAAACAAACCTTCCATCGATTTTATATGAATAATTTTTGTCCTGCTTTAAACACCCCGAGAAAGGCCATATGAATTATACAGGTATCAGCATTTCCTGTTTCCTCTATAGGATTTAACAGCCATGACTTAAAGTGGAGCGCGCGCTGAGCTGCTATAGCCATAAGGGCTGCGTTCTTATCAAATTGAACGCTTTCAACAATTTTTAATATTTTTCAAAAAGGTCAGTAGAAGAGATTTTGTTAGGAAAACTTCAGAAGATCTATCACATTTTTTCTAGTGGTCTTCAGGGAGGGGCGCCCCCCCCCCCGCAACCTCTAGCTGGATTCGCCACTGTCTCACGTACGATTTTCAATGTCGTGGAAAGTAATAAAGAATAGAAAAAAAAAGCTTTTCAATTTTTTTGATGGGGTATCAAAGCAGGAAACAATTACTCTGCAACATGCTAGTCAAACCCAGACAATCATGTAAAAAAAAACAAGTTTAAGACGAATAAAAAGTCAACCGAAGGCTCCGCTGAAAAAATAGCAAGACTACAACAAGATATTTATACCCAGATTATGACACTCCGGAATACTCAAAACAATACCGGCGTGTTATATCAAATGTAGAGCTCCTTCACCAAGATAAGAAAACTTCCTTCCACAACATGTAAGTAAACTCTAACATGACTAATTCATGTAATCTCTTACATGACTAACATTAGAATCATAATCAATAAAAAATATCTTATATGACTAACATTAGAATCATAATCAATAACAAATATTCAAATATGAGAAATATCTTATATTTGCCTTCCATGAAAACAGAGCTATTAAGATAATAGATGCAAACTCATGAGAAAGGCAAATACACAATAATATTCGAAAATATAATATAAAACTCGCGTATTCCTAGTCTAGAGCAAGAACTCAGCCTACACCAAATTTAACCACGGATGAAAAAGCTTCGATATCAGAGCTCTGCGAACAGTATAACGATCTCTTCTTCCTCAAAGGTGACAAGCTCACCTATACAAATGCGATAACGCATAATATTCCATTGGTGCAACACCAAACACCAATCAACCAAAAAAATGTACCACTTGCCTGTGTTATATATGTGTGGCCGAGCTCTCGTGTTTCTTTGATGAAGAAATCGGAGAGGAAATTGTGATATTCGTTACGCCTTTTCAGGATAACGGAACACACTAAATAAAAGAGATGTAATATGTTTCAAAAGTTAGCTTTATTTTTGTTTTAATTTTCCTTTTTCCTCAGAAATTCCTTAGCGCATAACAATTTGAACTTGAAATAACTTGATATATTGATAGTGGGTATTGAAATTGAAACAGTTTTCTGTGAGAAAGTATTCTTTAAATTTTCTGAAAATATTTCTAACTTGCTCTCTATCGGCTTCTGTTCGGATAGGAATGGGTGCACGTCCGATTATAAACGATTTTTTCTTAGTTTTATGTTCTATTATATCTCCGACTGGTATTATTAGATCTTTGGGCAGATATGTTTTTAACAAATTATCTTGAGTTGTGCTATTTATTGGTAAAATAATATATTAATTTTTTATGTCTCTAGTCTGTTAAGTTGTAAGAGTTTTCTTCTACGATAATCGGAGTAGAATTGTGATTTTTGCTAATCGAGTGAGTTTTTGTTCACTTTCTGTTATAGCTTGTATAGCTTTTGTTTTAAAATTGTCGAAAATTTTCGCAAGGCAAGAATAGTAGGCCAAACGAATTTAAGAAAAAACAAAATGTTTTAAAATATTCATTGTTCCTTTTTCTGTCGAACTCCAAAGAACTTTTGATCAGAGATGTTCAATATAGTGCAAGGACTAAAGTGATAGCAAGCATATCCTTTTCAGACAACTTACCAGTGTTAAAATAAATATTCATTTACTCTGAAATTTATAAATAAACTAAATAAATAAATAAATGCGTGACGATTCAAGATGTTTTGATTATGGTACTGTATTTTACGTCTTATTAACATCCTTCTCTTTGTATGTAAGCCAAAGTTCCCCCACTGGAATGACTACTGGGGTAAATAATTTGAAGAAAGAAAACCTGCCGTAGCGAGTATCCACAGGATACGCCTTACTTCCTTAATACTATCGTAGAAGAACGATAGAATTATATTTCCATTCAGCTGAAGCAAGAAAACCTGCCGTAATGTGTAGCTGTAGGATACATACCTAATCACTATCGCAGAAGAACGATAAGTAATATTTCAAGTCTGGCCATCCACAATTACAACCACCAAAGTGCGTCAGCATTTAAATTTGATTTGCCCTGTTTGTATATGATTTGATAATCATATTCTTCTAATTTGATTCTCCATCTCATCAAGGGTTTTCCTGCTAGTGAGGATACAGTGATGCTTTCTCTTTTGTTTACTACTAGGGTACCACCTAACGCTCTAGTAGTAGTAGATATTTGAACTCCTGTATAAATAATAAAGATGCTAGTATGAAATGCTGTAATTGAATTTGCGATCGTCAATACTAGCGAATGGTGATTACTTATTAGTGAGAGATTTAGTTCTGTTGTTGGTTTGTTGGTTGAGACTGAATATCTGCTGAGATAGTCATTTGATTTAGGCGAGTCTGAGACTCCGGTAACTCGTCTCACCGAAGACCGTTTCCGATTTCTCCATATTTCTGGAGTTAACTGGTCTTCGTTCTTTGGGATTTTTACAATTACTCACGGTTCTAATATTAGGATTTCTATTAGGATTGTTCACGTTGGGGGACATATACGAAAATTGTTGTGGATGCCTATTGTTTTGCGGATAAGATGGATATTGACGAGGGGAGCTCTAGTCGGTTGCTGATATTGAAAAGCTGTATTTTGCTGCATATACTGTTGTGCTCTGGCCTCAAAATTGTTTACGGGTTGCCTGTATTGTTGTCGCTGGAATAAACGTTTTGCAGTATGAGCAAACCAGTCTGGGGCTTTCTATTTTTACTTTAGAAGAAAAGCAATCTAAGAAGAGAAGCTTTCTTTCCATATCATACAAAAATATAAATTAAATTTTAAGTAGTTATCGTTAACCAGTTTACATACATAATTATAGAAGATGTATATGAAATTATTTTTATTGAAGGTAAATATTATTTACTTACTACTCACTATTCACATACTATCGTGTGTTCCTATGTATCCTATGTATCCTACATGTTTATTCTTAACTTTGCTTTACTATGCTATATAAAGGGAAGGACGTTATATGTATTCGTGTAGTTATTTCACTCTAAGTTGACCTATCTTTTAAGTGTTAATATTTTTTATAATATTTAACTATGGTTGAAAATAAAGTATCCAGTCCATTTGTTATAAAAGAGGCTTTCATACCTATATATACATATATATATGCTTGAATATTTTTGTTGGAAATCTTATTCCCCCTTTTTTTGGGCAGATAGTAGAATAGAAAATGGAATTTAGGGGAAAAGGTACTACTGTATTGTCAGGTTTGTTTATTTTTTTACCAAGAGCTCTGGGATTGTACACAATCCGAATTTGCATCGCGGATACCGTGAGATTTATTTTTTTATAAAAAAAAAAGAAAGGAGGAGAAAAAAGAAAAAATATAAAGTTTTATGTAGTTAATACGTTCGATTTCATATGTGCGCTTTTTGTTTTCATGAGGTGAAACTTTATGCTTACGTTTAGTTTTGCTGCTTGGTTTTTTTGTTATTTATTGTTGCTTATCTCGATATTGCCGGGCTATGGGTTTTGATATATTCGCTTGTAGGTGTTGGGTGTGGGCGATGTTATTTATCTACATAGTATGTGCTTATCATTTAACGTTCTTCATACTGGGTTTCTTTATTTTTTGTTAGATTACCTGTTCTTAATTGTTTTAAGCCATTTCGACATTTCTGTGCTATATAGGTTTTGTGGCCTATTGAAAACGCACCAGTCGCAGCTATATTTTTCGCACAATTAGTCTCTCTATGTGAGTATTGTGTGCCGGCCCCATACATGGTGTGGGTTACGGGCATCTTTGTGGAACAGATTTGGTCAGGTTGACAAGGGCCGACTGACTCGTTTTTAGATGTCCCGGCCGGTCTAGTCGTACGATTTGGGGTAGGCCGGCTGAGGTTGGCCCATCACTTTTCCGTAAACTTTCATCTGTGGTCAGACTACAACATGTCTGGTTCCGTTACCAATGACCAATGGAAGAAATGGGCATTCTCCGATTATAATGAACACCATGCGGGAGAGCCATCTCGAGATGCCGATGAAGATTGGTAGCCGTTCAGCCGGATCCACGAATGCATCTCGCCTTTTGAAATATTTTTATTTTATATTTTTATATTAATGCAGTGTTCCTTTTTCTTTTTATATTAAATAAAAGTATTAAAATGGTGAGCTTAAGAACAAATTTTGCGTTTGCATTGCTTTGGGAATTTGTATGGTGTTTAGTTTGGATGAGTGTCAAAGAAAAATTTGTTTACGTTGTGAAGGATTATATATCAATTGGAAGCATGAGTCTGCAAGTTAAATGCTAATATATACATATGTATAGTTTAAAAGATATTATAAATTAAGCGGAGAAATTCTCTGTAGTTTTTCTTATGGGAGAAGGAGATATTTTAAAATTAAGCTTTCTTGGTGCGGGTCCAGGCATGCCTTCCAGTTTATGTTCGGGAATTATAATATATTTGGATTCACGGGCTTTTGATTTGAATTTCACGTATGGATTGAGAATTGATATGACTAATATAATCGTCAGATATTATATTGCATAATGGTGGATATAATGGTTGCTCAAAATCTTCTGTGTAACTGTGAAGCTCTGTGCATAAGGCTAAGAGATTCCCACTGCCAGAGGATGTCGAAAAAATGGCAGCCAAGAGCATCATAGGCCTTATTAGAGACCTTAAATTCAAATGGGCGCCTTAGAGATTTAGGGGTAATTTCACAAAAGATCTTATAGGTCTCGGTGACTAGATGAGAGGTGGGAGTCCTGTCTGCATCATCCTATAAATAATAATAATAAATGGTTGCTGATTGAGTGAAATTAATTCGTGCTTTTTTTGGGAACGAATGAATTCTAGAAGTTTCTCTAGATCCATCTAGATCCATGTTGTTTGTGATATTTAAGGGATTTTTTACCGTTTTTGTTTCTTTTGAATAAGACGTCATATTCCACATAACATTTAAAATGTTTATTGTTGGGATGAAATTGGATGGAATTTGTGATTTAATGGAGTCTTCACAAATTAATCTTTATGAAGGGATTCTTTTACGGAGAAAAGTTAAGTGTTTTGTTACGGTAATTGCGTGTAATAGTAATTTTTCTCTAAAGATAAAATGTCACATTTTGAATTAATGGCTTCCTTTTTTCTTAGTTTTATCTCACATTTATTTAACTTTGCATGGGGGATGAAGTTTTGCAGTAAAACTGCATATGGTCCAACGCTGCGCAATTGTGGATATCTTGAAGTGTTAATTCGAGATAGTGCTTGTTTTTGTACCGCGACAAATAAACTTAATTTGCCGCCTTGATGTTCACTGCAATAAGTAGGTATACCTTGCAGGTAAGTAAATTGGAAGTCCAGGTTCAAATACCTGTACTTTGTTGGAAGTAAGCCCAGGTTCAAATACCTGTACTTGTAGTAAGTGTGCAACGGTACAAAACCTATGCACAACGCTTGAAATTATAAATGCCGTAGCAAATTCACTTGGGTATAATTAAAAGTCGTTCTTAACTTGTAGAACAATACTACTATAATTATTGATATTTCTTCCGTTTATATATATAAAAAATCGTTCATTCAATGTTATAGCCTTTAGAAAAAACAAAATTGATTCGCTTGCATTCGCTTGCATAAAATTCTTTTCCATGCAATGACTTACGTTAACATTAAAGCAACTTGAGTGTAATATAGCTTACGCTCGCATTAAATTTACAATATAATTTGACCTATATTATTTGCTATGAATAAAAATTTAAATCGTATTGCGAAATAATTTGGATATGGAATTTTGTTTATGTCGAGCTTGTTAGGGTTCAATGAAATTGTATTAAGAAATAACATAAACAAAATTCCATAACCAATGTAAAGTTCATTAGAGTTCAACAGTGCTCATAGTTGTAGTCTATTAGTAGATATTCCTTTGATGGGTTAATATATACGAATGATCCGTTTATTAGTGTTGGTAATGGAATTGCTTTGAATATTTGATATGGATCCTTGAAAGGAAGCGGGGGTCCGAGCTCTATAATTATTTTTTTATTGAAGATATTTGCGACTATTGTACCTAATTTGTATATTTGTGTAATTATATTTTGTATGGAATTTGTGGCAAGCATCATTGAATTTGACAATTTCTTCCTGATGTCCAATACAAGTTCTTCAATTTTTCTGGGGGATATGAGTGAAGGATGAAATTTTCCATGCCTTGAATCGGTTGGAAGATATTAATTCTGTCTGCGTATTCTGATATTTAAATGCCATTAACGAAAGAAGCGGGGTTGGGGATTCAAGGTCAATGGATATTTTGTTATCCAATATTTTATTTTCCACCAATGATGTGGCTATCTGTATTGAAATTAGTTTTTTAAACATAACTAGGAATTCCTTCTCAATTGCTTCTTTTCTTTTATTAAATATGTGAGTTATGCTTCTATAATCGCGGTTTAGCTTTTCATAAGGGAAATGAGGAGTTTTGGTTTAAAGTAAGGTTATGAACTTCCTTATCACAAGCTTTGGCATCATCTTCGTTCAAAGTGCCAAAAAAAGAGAGGAGATTAAGCCTATTGTGTTAAATAGTACTCTTTGTTTCCTCCTTTGGGTCACCCGATACGTGTTCTTATATTCTATATTTGCTAATATAAGATTAATTTGTTGTAACGTAACATTACAGATGTGGGCCATTGCTGCATCACTATTGAGTTTGTGGCAATACGATGTTATTTGTTGTGCGCTGAACTGGGTATTCCTGAATTCGGATTTAAAATTTTCCATGTCGTAGTGACGATTTTCCATTCGTTGGTATAGTAGAAATTGGCTCTGCCAATTGCCGCGAAATAAATGCATAGCATTTAGTTGCTTTATGTCCACTATTGAGCCCTGGATTAGGGGAATGAAAATTATGAGGAATACTATTTGCATCATTTTGAGAGCCTGGAAGATGATATTATGTTACACTTGGATTGATTTTCGAAAAGGATGGATTTGTTGACAATAATCTGAGAAAAGTTTTAAGTCGTTATTGTGGACTCTTATTTTTATTATTGATTTTGATAGTGGAATTTTCGGGGGAATTCATGTCCATAATCTAATGCAAACCTGAAAATTTGCTATCTCGAACTCTGCTCTTGAGTAGGACTTTATCGACTACTATAAAAGATTTCTCGACGGAGTTCTTGTCGTAATGTAGTTTGGACTTATCTTTGTTGGCCATGGCTATGTGTTCAGCTATTTTGAAGCTGTGTTGCAGACGTGCTTTCCATTCGTTTGCATAATTATCGTAATTATAGCAAAGGGTCAGAGATGATTTCAGAGTATAATTTGTATACAGACGAACTGTATCAGACGTGCTCGCTTCGGAATTGCGAATTAATCTGAAGGAAAACTGATTAGCGACACTATTTATTAGTACACAAAGAAATATCTATAGTGAACGATACGATGTCAGCTATAAGTGTCGCCATAGCTGGCGATAACTACACACGCGGACTCACCGCAATACTCCCCAGCAACAGCCAAAAGAGGCAAAACTCCCTGCAGGGAGCACAACTATTATATTCACATGCTTCTCAGGCATGCTTGTCAAATCACAAGTCAGACACCCGTCCAGGAAACACGGCTCCGACAGGACTGCTCTGTACCCATAACTGTGGAATGAACACACCTGTCACCATAGACACCAAAGGTGATCGTTTCAGCTCAAATAATACAGTATCTATCGTCAAAAACTATGTTCAGAAGGCCGCAGACAGATTTACACATATTGCCCGCAGAAAGAACAAGCGCAGAAACAACAGCCCTACGGATCCCCGGCTGTTTAAAGCGCAAGCCACCGATAGCAACTCAAACAGGTTTGCCATACTAGCCGATGACCGGAAAATGGAAACGGAAGCAGAAGAAAATTTCCATACTAACATTAACCATGGATCTAATATGAATTATATAGACAGTAGTCAAACTAACAGCACTGGGAGTCGCCCAATTCTAACAAATAAGCTTACTAAAAAAATAAATTTCTACCTGCCCATTTCGGTGTTAATACAAAAATTATAAAAGCCCAGGCTCATACAATTAACGTCACTGATTTCAAGCTCAAATTCATTAACCTAGAGTGTTTTTGTAAACCATGTTGGTCTGCACCTTCAGAGACTCCGCGATAGATGCATTCTCATTCACTCCCAAAAGAGTGAAGGAAGTGCTCAATATTAATCAAAGGCCTGGACGACGATACGCCAATTGAGGATATCCTTCAGGATATAAAAGATCAAATTCCAGATATTAAAATCACAAACATACCTCCATTTTCGACTCCTCTCTCCAGAAAGTCGGAAATCCCCCTGAACATTTTCACCGTCCTAACTGTCAAAAACCAGGTAGCGTCCATCGTAACTCCCGCCAAAACATTTGCGGATATCCTTAAAGGGAACATTAGATATAGACACACTAGGAGCAACGATCCCATCAGCGGCAATGAACTTGATCAGTTCCTAAAGGAAGGCAACAATTTATTCAGGATCCCGTTTATCGAACTAATCAAAAAGATTCGGGAGTTCTGGCCTGCAGAGGCACAGCGATCGTTATCTCGGATAGAATTAGTTATGAAGAAGTATGGTTCAACAGTCAGGCCAATTGGGGCGACACTACCAATAACAGCAATGACAATTGCATTTCGGACTGGATACACAACGGCCCCTTCCTAACACTCGACATTATAGCCCCCCATGAACTTACCTACCCCAGACCGGCCTCTACTCTAGATTTCTTTCTAGTTTCGACCGCTCTTATCAACCAAAACATGGAGAACAACAACATAACTTGCCAGACTACCCCTCTCCCTCAGATCATTTTGGAGTAACCATTAGTGGGAGCATGAATGACCTCACACCGTGTCCCATCGCTCCCAGAACATTCACTAGCTACAAAAATACGGACTGGACCGCTTTCAAAATCGATCTTCACCTCAGCGTAATTAACACATTTGTACCGGTCGATATCAATATAATTAAGTATGAAAGGAAAGCTCATTCTATTTATGGTACACTTTCTATCATAATAGCTATAATAATAGTAATAGTCGTAACCAATTTTATTGGAAATACAAAAAATTAAATATAAAATTTCAAAGTGTGACTCTGGAGAGTCTCAAACCTAAAGAGGGAGGAGTTACGTCAGCAGATATTAAAATCCCACATGATCCTAATAATGAAATCAGTAAATCAAACTCACCTGTTATGAAACGTGAACAGGGATCACATTTCATCTCTTATCACATTTGAGAAACTAAAAAGTCCGGAATTCTCACAGACGGTTTCCGGTAATGTAGAACAAAATGATAATGTCAGCATAATTGCAACGAACAGAATAATTTGTGAGAAAATATTTTTCCTAATTGTCTTTAGTCTTAAGAACTCCGCTGAAGCGTGTAAACATAATAAATCTGTTTTAACGTAATAAATATTTTATTTTAGATCTTTAAAGATTTGGTTTTTTTTTTAATATTCCTACCTAAAATATATTTCTCGATTATATTAAGGAAAGATTTCAATATAAACTAAAAAAAAACTGCCAAAATTTCCATTCTAAGGATATAAAATTAATCATTTTCTGTTTAATCATGATGGGGTAGGGGGGTCGCAATATCAAGCGATTAAAATTTGGGGAATTCCATCATCCACATATATGAAGATTTACATAGTGATCCTCATAGATTCTTCCAATATACATATAAGAATGATCAAAGAATCCTTCAATTATATCAAAATTAGCGCGTTGCTCCTCGCGAAAAAATGAAATATTTCATTCTCGAGCGAGATACCTCGAGGTGTCATCATTTTATTTCTTCAACTCTTGATACAGCCGCGCCTAGTTGTGTACGTACCAAGCCGTACGCAATTTAAGCGGTGTAATATGTCGTCTGTAGACGTAATTGGAGTATATATTCTGTGAGAAGGAAAGTAATGTCGCTGTTTGTTTAATGGAGAATTTGTCGTTTATGCATTTATAACAAAATTGTACGGCTTGGTACGTACACAACTAGGCGCGGCTGTATCAAGAGTTGAAGAAATAAAATGATGACACCTCGAGGTATCTCGCTCGAGAATGAAATATTTCATTTTTTCGCGAGGAGCAACGCGCTAATTTTGATATAATTGAAGGATTCTTTGATCATTCTTATATGTATATTGGAAGAATCTATGAGGATCACTATGTAAATCTTCATATATGTGGATGATGGAATTCCCCAAATTTTAATCGCTTGATATTGCGACCCCCCTACCCCATCATGATTAAACAGAAAATGATTAATTTTATATCCTTAGAATGGAAATTTTGGCAGTTTTTTTTTAGTTTATATTGAAATCTTTCCTTAATATAATCGAGAAATATATTTTAGGTAGGAATATTAAAAAAAAAACCAAATCTTTAAAGATCTAAAATAAAATATTTATTACGTTAAAACAGATTTATTATGTTTACACGCTTCAGCGGAGTTCTTAAGACTAAAGACAATTAGGAAAAATATTTTCTCACAAATTATTCTGTTCGTTGCAATTATGCTGACATTATCATTTTGTTCTACATTACCGGAAACCGTCTGTGAGAATTCCGGACTTTTTAGTTTCTCAAATGTGATAAGAGATGAAATGTGATCCCTGTTCACGTTTCATAACAGGTGAGTTTGATTTACTGATTTCATTATTAGGATCATGTGGGATTTTAATATCTGCTGACGTAACTCCTCCCTCTTTAGGTTTGAGACTCTCCAGAGTCACACTTTGAAATTTTATATTTAATTTTTTGTATTTCCAATAAAATTGGTTACGACTATTACTATTATTATAGCTATTATGATAGAAAGTGTACCATAAATAGAATGAGCTTTCCTTTCATACTTAATTATATTGATATCGACCGGTACAAATGTGTTAATTACGCTGAGGTGAAGATCGATTTTGAAAGCGGTCCAGTCCGTATTTTTGTAGCTAGTGAATGTTCTGGGAGCGATGGGACACGGTGTGAGGTCATTCATGCTCCCACTAATGGTTACTCCAAAATGATCTGAGGGAGAGGGGTAGTCTGGCAAATTATGTTGTTGTTCTCCATGTTTTGGTTGATAAGAGCGGTCGAAACTAGAAAGAAATCTAGAGTAGAGGCCGGTCTGGGGTAGGTAAGTTCATGGGGGGCTATAATGTCGAGTGTTAGGAAGGGGCCGTTGTGTATCCAGTCCGAAATGCAATTGTCATTGCTGTTATTGGTAGTGTCGCCCCAATTGGCCTGACTGTTGAACCATACTTCTTCATAACTAATTCTATCCGAGATAACGATCGCTGTGCCTCTGCAGGCCAGAACTCCCGAATCTTTTTGATTAGTTCGATAAACGGGATCCTGAATAAATTGTTGCCTTCCTTTAGGAACTGATCAAGTTCATTGCCGCTGATGGGATCGTTGCTCCTAGTGTGTCTATATCTAATGTTCCCTTTAAGGATATCCGCAAATGTTTTGGCGGGAGTTACGATGGACGCTACCTGGTTTTTGACAGTTAGGACGGTGAAAATGTTCAGGGGGATTTCCGACTTTCTGGAGAGAGGAGTCGAAAATGGAGGTATGTTTGTGATTTTAATATCTGGAATTTGATCTTTTATATCCTGAAGGATATTCTCAATTGGCGTATCGTCGTCCAGGCCTTTGATTAATATTGAGCACTTCCTTCACTCTTTTGGGAGTGAATGAGAATGCATCTATCGCGGAGTCTCTGAAGGTGCAGACCAACATGGTTTACAAAAACACTCTAGGTTAATGAATTTGAGCTTGAAATCAGTGACGTTAATTGTATGAGCCTGGGCTTTTATAATTTTTGTATTAACACCGAAATGGGCAGGTAGAAATTTATTTTTTTAGTAAGCTTATTTGTTAGAATTGGGCGACTCCCAGTGCTGTTAGTTTGACTACTGTCTATATAATTCATATTAGATCCATGGTTAATGTTAGTATGGAAATTTTCTTCTGCTTCCGTTTCCATTTTCCGGTCATCGGCTAGTATGGCAAACCTGTTTGAGTTGCTATCGGTGGCTTGCGCTTTAAACAGCCGGGGATCCGTAGGGCTGTTGTTTCTGCGCTTGTTCTTTCTGCGGGCAATATGTGTAAATCTGTCTGCGGCCTTCTGAACATAGTTTTTGACGATAGATACTGTATTATTTGAGCTGAAACGATCACCTTTGGTGTCTATGGTGACAGGTGTGTTCATTCCACAGTTATGGGTACAGAGCAGTCCTGTCGGAGCCGTGTTTCCTGGACGGGTGTCTGACTTGTGATTTGACAAGCATGCCTGAGAAGTATGTGAATATAATAGTTGTGCTCCCTGCAGGGAGTTTTGCCTCTTTTGGCTGTTGCTGGGGAGTATTGCGGTGAGTCCGCGTGTGTAGTTATCGCCAGCTATGGCGACACTTATAGCTGACATCGTATCGTTCACTATAGATATTTCTTTGTGTACTAATAAATAGTGTCGCTAATCAGTTTTCCTTCAGATTAATTCGCAATTCCGAAGCGAGCACGTCTGATACAGTTCGTCTGTATACAAATTATACTCTGAAATCATCTCTGACCCTTTGCTATAATTACGATAATTATGCAAACGAATGGAAAGCACGTCTGCAACACAGCTTCAAAATAGCTGAACACATAGCCATGGCCAACAAAGATAAGTCCAAACTACATTACGACAAGAACTCCGTCGAGAAATCTTTTATAGTAGTCGATAAAGTCCTACTCAAGAGCAGAGTTCGAGATAGCAAATTTTCAGGTTTGCATTAGATTATGGACATGAATTCCCCCGAAAATTCCACTATCAAAATCAATAATAAAAATAAGAGTCCACAATAACGACTTAAAACTTTTCTCAGATTATTGTCAACAAATCCATCCTTTTCGAAAATCAATCCAAGTGTAACATAATATCATCTTCCAGGCTCTCAAAATGATGCAAATAGTATTCCTCATAATTTTCATTCCCCTAATCCAGGGCTCAATAGTGGACATAAAGCAACTAAATGCTATGCATTTATTTCGCGGCAATTGGCAGAGCCAATTTCTACTATACCAACGAATGGAAAATCGTCACTACGACATGGAAAATTTTAAATCCGAATTCAGGAATACCCAGTTCAGCGCACAACAAATAACATCGTATTGCCACAAACTCAATAGTGATGCAGCAATGGCCCACATCTGTAATGTTACGTTACAACAAATTAATCTTATATTAGCAAATATAGAATATAAGAACACGTATCGGGTGACCCAAAGGAGGAAACAAAGAGTACTATTTAACACAATAGGCTTAATCTCCTCTCTTTTTTTGGCACTTTGAACGAAGATGATGCCAAAGCTTGTGATAAGGAAGTTCATAACCTTACTTTAAACCAAAACTCCTCATTTCCCTTATGAAAAGCTAAACCGCGATTATAGAAGCATAACTCACATATTTAATAAAAGAAAAGAAGCAATTGAGAAGGAATTCCTAGTTATGTTTAAAAAACTAATTTCAATACAGATAGCCACATCATTGGTGGAAAATAAAATATTGGATAACAAAATATCCATTGACCTTGAATCCCCAACCCCGCTTCTTTCGTTAATGGCATTTAAATATCAGAATACGCAGACAGAATTAATATCTTCCAACCGATTCAAGGCATGGAAAATTTCATCCTTCACTCATATCCCCCAGAAAAATTGAAGAACTTGTATTGGACATCAGGAAGAAATTGTCAAATTCAATGATGCTTGCCACAAATTCCATACAAAATATAATTACACAAATATACAAATTAGGTACAATAGTCGCAAATATCTTCAATAAAAAAATAATTATAGAGCTCGGACCCCCGCTTCCTTTCAAGGATCCATATCAAATATTCAAAGCAATTCCATTACCAACACTAATAAACGGATCATTCGTATATATTAACCCATCAAAGGAATATCTACTAATAGACTACAACTATGAGCACTGTTGAACTCTAATGAACTTTACATTGGTTATGGAATTTTGTTTATGTTATTTCTTAATACAATTTCATTGAACCCTAACAAGCTCGACATAAACAAAATTCCATATCCAAATTATTTCGCAATACGATTTAAATTTTTATTCATAGCAAATAATATAGGTCAAATTATATTGTAAATTTAATGCGAGCGTAAGCTATATTACACTCAAGTTGCTTTAATGTTAACGTAAGTCATTGCATGGAAAAGAATTTTATGCAAGCGAATGCAAGCGAATCAATTTTGTTTTTTCTAAAGGCTATAACATTGAATGAACGATTTTTTATATATATAAACGGAAGAAATATCAATAATTATAGTAGTATTGTTCTACAAGTTAAGAACGACTTTTAATTATACCCAAGTGAATTTGCTACGGCATTTATAATTTCAAGCGTTGTGCATAGGTTTTGTACCGTTGCACACTTACTACAAGTACAGGTATTTGAACCTGGGCTTACTTCCAACAAAGTACAGGTATTTGAACCTGGACTTCCAATTTACTTACCTGCAAGGTATACCTACTTATTGCAGTGAACATCAAGGCGGCAAATTAAGTTTATTTGTCGCGGTACAAAAACAAGCACTATCTCGAATTAACACTTCAAGATATCCACAATTGCGCAGCGTTGGACCATATGCAGTTTTACTGCAAAACTTCATCCCCCATGCAAAGTTAAATAAATGTGAGATAAAACTAAGAAAAAAGGAAGCCATTAATTCAAAATGTGACATTTTATCTTTAGAGAAAAATTACTATTACACGCAATTACCGTAACAAAACACTTAACTTTTCTCCGTAAAAGAATCCCTTCATAAAGATTAATTTGTGAAGACTCCATTAAATCACAAATTCCATCCAATTTCATCCCAACAATAAACATTTTAAATGTTATGTGGAATATGACGTCTTATTCAAAAGAAACAAAAACGGTAAAAAATCCCTTAAATATCACAAACAACATGGATCTAGATGGATCTAGAGAAACTTCTAGAATTCATTCGTTCCCAAAAAAAGCACGAATTAATTTCACTCAATCAGCAACCATTTATTATTATTATTTATAGGATGATGCAGACAGGACTCCCACCTCTCATCTAGTCACCGAGACCTATAAGATCTTTTGTGAAATTACCCCTAAATCTCTAAGGCGCCCATTTGAATTTAAGGTCTCTAATAAGGCCTATGATGCTCTTGGCTGCCATTTTTTCGACATCCTCTGGCAGTGGGAATCTCTTAGCCTTATGCACAGAGCTTCACAGTTACACAGAAGATTTTGAGCAACCATTATATCCACCATTATGCAATATAATATCTGACGATTATATTAGTCATATCAATTCTCAATCCATACGTGAAATTCAAATCAAAAGCCCGTGAATCCAAATATATTATAATTCCCGAACATAAACTGGAAGGCATGCCTGGACCCGCACCAAGAAAGCTTAATTTTAAAATATCTCCTTCTCCCATAAGAAAAACTACAGAGAATTTCTCCGCTTAATTTATAATATCTTTTAAACTATACATATGTATATATTAGCATTTAACTTGCAGACTCATGCTTCCAATTGATATATAATCCTTCACAACGTAAACAAATTTTTCTTTGACACTCATCCAAACTAAACACCATACAAATTCCCAAAGCAATGCAAACGCAAAATTTGTTCTTAAGCTCACCATTTTAATACTTTTATTTAATATAAAAAGAAAAAGGAACACTGCATTAATATAAAAATATAAAATAAAAATATTTCAAAAGGCGAGATGCATTCGTGGATCCGGCTGAACGGCTACCAATCTTCATCGGCATCTCGAGATGGCTCTCCCGCATGGTGTTCATTATAATCGGAGAATGCCCATTTCTTCCATTGGTCATTGGTAACGGAACCAGACATGTTGTAGTCTGACCACAGATGAAAGTTTACGGAAAAGTGATGGGCCAACCTCAGCCGGCCTACCCCAAATCGTACGACTAGACCGGCCGGGACATCTAAAAACGAGTCAGTCGGCCCTTGTCAACCTGACCAAATCTGTTCCACAAAGATGCCCGTAACCCACACCATGTATGGGGCCGGCACACAATACTCACATAGAGAGACTAATTGTGCGAAAAATATAGCTGCGACTGGTGCGTTTTCAATAGGCCACAAAACCTATATAGCACAGAAATGTCGAAATGGCTTAAAACAATTAAGAACAGGTAATCTAACAAAAAATAAAGAAACCCAGTATGAAGAACGTTAAATGATAAGCACATACTATGTAGATAAATAACATCGCCCACACCCAACACCTACAAGCGAATATATCAAAACCCATAGCCCGGCAATATCGAGATAAGCAACAATAAATAACAAAACAAAAACCAAGCAGCAAAACTAAACGTAAGCATAAAGTTTCACCTCATGAAAACAAAAAGCGCACATATGAAATCGAACGTATTAACTACATAAAACTTTATATTTTTTCTTTTTTCTCCTCCTTTCTTTTTTTTTTATAAAAAAATAAATCTCACGGTATCCGCGATGCAAATTCGGATTGTGTACAATCCCAGAGCTCTTGGTAAAAAAATAAACAAACCTGACAATACAGTAGTACCTTTTCCCCTAAATTCCATTTTCTATTCTACTATCTGCCCAAAAAAAGGGGGAATAAGATTTCCAACAAAAATATTCAAGCATATATATATGTATATATAGGTATGAAAGAATGATCAAAGAATCCTTCAATTATATCAAAATTAGCGCGTTGCTCCTCGCGAAAAAATGAAATATTTCATTCTCGAGCGAGATACCTCGAGGTGTCATCATTTTATTTCTTCAACTCTTGATACAGCCGCGCCTAGTTGTGTACGTACCAAGCCGTACGCAATTTAAGCGGTGTAATATGTCGTCTGTAGACGTAATTGGAGTATATATTCTGTGAGAAGGAAAGTAATGTCGCTGTTTGTTTAATGGAGAATTTGTCGTTTATGCATTTATAACAAAATTGTTTTCTATTATGAAAACTTTATCAAAATTAATTTATGATTTAAGGGGGTTACCACCAAAAAAAGCTAACGATTTCTATTCTCAAAAGCACAATGGAACATAAACGCATAAAAGTATGCAATTTGAAAATTGAAACAAATCACTATATGTACATGCAAAGCTATATGATACTGTGAGTGTGAATTGTACTCCCAAGCATTTCAGCCATCTGCATAGCAGTAGGATTGCATAAGCATGGCGAGATTTTAGATTTGCTGTCGGATTTCTCATAGATTCTTTTATTTTTGAACTTATAATTTTTAATTTGTCTGGCTTCATTTATTGCTTGGGCAAATTTTATTTTACTGAAGTCGCTCATCAAATAAAACTCTTCCGAGAGCTCTGAGTTATAATGTTTCATATAATTGTGGCAATGTTCACACTATGTCAGTTTTACCATTTTTTTAACTAGATAACCAAAGAACTACTTTAAAGAGTTAGATTTGACTTTACCAACAACCATTTTCTCCTTCCTACAGCTTCACTAAAACCCATTAAGGATTAAGACAATAAAATAAAAAATATCGGGACTGCATATTTTGAGATATTCATGGATAACCGAAATATTCATTATACTTGAAAGCAAATTTTCAGAAAAATGATAATTTTCCTCAGAAATCTCAAAGCTTCCCAAAATAAATAAAGTTTATTTCATGGAGTTATGATAATAACGTTACATCTACTAAGCAAAATTTCCCACATTTTTTTAAATTTCAAAAGACCGTATCGCGGTCATATATAGATCGCAAATTTCATCAAAATAAAACAAAAGTAAAAATTACACAAAATTGGTGGATTTTCTGTGTAACGGCTTACAGGATTACATATTTTATTCCATAATTATAGGACTGAATTTTACTAACACGTCCTGTTGATCTTGGCTCTTTTGCCTCGATATTGCTGTGCAGAACTTAGGGTGTTACACCGTAAGTAGTGTTGTGGGTGCAGCGGCTCTTAAACCAGTACACCAGAAAGCTGTCGGAGTTACAATGCCTCAAGCAGACTCACTCAAGGAAAAATTAAAAAGTCTTGGTTCACTGTATCGTGGCAACTAACTAATTCTTTATTGAAATTCGCTTTTTATAATGTTACAAAAATGCCTAATTAGCTAAATATCAAAATTCACAAATAACTTACCACAGAATGAAAGAATTTCCCTAGCCACAAAGTTCGCACGCGCATTCCTTCAATTATCTCACCGGTGTCGACTTTCGTCTGGCTTTATCATTTCAGTCAGAATAATTTTGCTGATATGCAAAATAAAATGCAAAAAGATATACAAGGTGAAACCATGTGAAGATCTTAAATATGAGACTAGCGAAATTCTTGCTGTGATAAGTTTGTACATGTATGTATATGCGTACTATCTAACTATTTTTTAATGTTATGTTAATATAGAAAATGTAATGATGAACACGTCCCATGATTAAATAAGAGTTACTCACAATTAGAAACAAATAGATTATAAATAGAACTGCAAAAACAATTTCTCGCCTACCAAGCAAAAATAAGAAATTACCAATAATAAAACTTAAAATATTCCGCGAAATCTACACTCATATACCTAATGCAGAAAATGGCGGCGTACACTTTTCGAGCCTACAGCCCGCCGCAGAGCTCCCAAACAAGTGAATGCTTTCCGAAAGCACATCATTCCATCTGACGGAGATGAAATGAATTAAAAACGCCAAATTGTATGCAAAATATATAAAAACAGGAAATTTTTGTCGTTACCATGGTTAACATTATTGACTTTATTTCCTTTATTATTGCACTAAACAATTTGAGTTTTCCAAATTAAACTGAAATAGGTTGGATCTTTGTTAAAAATTGAACTTTCTTTTATTATTCGTCTTTGAAAATAGCAACTTTCAAACCAAAATATATTAGTAACCAAAACTTTGTTACTAGTTTTCCCTCCATCACTTCCTCTTCCACTTCAAGATCTTCCATTCTCAAGTACAAATTTATCTACTTGATGTACCATTATTACCATAACGGACAAAACCAATAAAATTTTATATCGATTTTGGGACTATTATCATGAAGTTTTTTTAAACCTGAAAAGTGAAATACACTCTTCCTTGAAGCGACCTCTGCGGCAAGATTTCGTGAGCTTGCTGGTCTGAGAACTTCGTCAAAAATCAATAATCGATCCTGGCAATAGAACCTCCTGAGCCTATCGGTAGCGGAAAGATTTTGATTGGAGGGAACGATCAATCAATTTTTTTTTGTAAAAATTTTTAATTATTGGCTTATTTGACATACATGAGAAAAAAGATATATTTAATTTCACATTAGCAGGATTATAAACTTTATGTTTATATCGTTTTCTTTAAAGCTCGATTATAAATAAGTCTGTTACGTTTTTTATCTCTTCTTTGTATCTTTTGCTTCTAATCAAATAATTAAATCCATCCCAATTTTACTACACAAGATGACTCACGAAACAAAAACCTTCGATGAGCTTTGCTTGTCGCAGATACAAAAACCGGCACGAATTACAAAAATTTTAAAGGAATACAATAGTACCAACAAAAACCCCAGAGCTTCCACATATGTTGCGGGTGAACTCCAAAAATTGAAACAAGTCTGGACTTCTTTTGAAGAAACAGGATCTCTAAATCAAGATTATGATGATTTTGGTTAAACTCATGATTATGAGTATAATCTCATAAAAGCAGCGCTATAAGACAGAGTAAAATCCTACATACAGAAACAACAAATAATCCATATTTAGAGTCCACCTCCGAAAATTCACAAAAAGCCGCCAAAACTAAGGCTATGCAAAACTGTGAAGACGAAGATCAGTCAAGCGCAATACTATTTCGAAATCAGGATGACAGTCAGAAATGGATATCACATATTATCCAGTCTATCGACTGAATTCGACTAGTTTATGAAAGTTCTTATGATACAAGTTAGCATCCTGGTAAGTGAAATCATCTCCCATAGGTACGTTGTGACTATTCGTACTGAATTATATTTTATAACAATGAAAATTAATTGCAATGCAGTAAATCGAAAAAAAACACGAAAATATTAATCATATATTAATTAAATATTCTTCTGCTACAAAATCATTTTTGTTGAAAATATATGAATATAATGAACAGTGTTCATATTAATTCTTCTATAGTCGATTATTATATTTGTTGCCAAACAGTATTGTACATTATTAAACCTATTGAATTTGTCATCTCCTTCTTTGTTTTATTATAACTTGTATTGTAGTTTTTAGTCAGTCCACTATGAGAAATTGTGCGAGCCAGGCGTTTAATATAAATTATTAAAAATCAAATGATTTCTTTTTATTTAAGGGTTTTTATCCTCCATTTGTCGATTTGCACGAATACGGAATCGAATTAGCGGTAAGTGTTTTTTTCGAACTGTCACTAGGCAAAGTCTCATGGAAGCCAACGCTGCTCTTCGAGACACCAAAGTATCGGAAGAGATGGAAAGAGAAAACAGCGACATTGCAGAATATAACGATAGAGCTGTTGCAATTATGACAAGGCTTAGGCAACGAATTTTAAATGTGCAAATGTTATAGGAACGAATTCAAAAAAACTCCTACTCCTTAGAAGAATAGAACTCAAAATTGTTATTGAGCTCTTCTCAGGCAATTGCCCCTTGAGGTGTCACCTAAATAAGCTGGGCTTGGCTGAGACTTCATCCTGCCGTTTCTGTCAGGATGCTCAAGAAACCTCGGAGCACTTGCTCTGCAACTGCGAAGCATTGTCTAAGCGGAGACTACTCCACCTCGAACATGCTTTTCCTTCACCAACCTACGTGTAGAACCTCAATCCCAGAATGGTTCTAGACTTTATTAACAGTATGTACCTAGAAAGGGAGTAAATGCAACGGAGACTCACAATAGATCTTTCAGGTCGCAGTAATTGCGAGGCTAATGCCTACACATCCCTTCCCAAATCTAATCTAATCTACAGGAACGCATTAACGGACCATCACTATTAGAGATCTCCACATTGAAGCACGTGCTCAGTCAAGCTGCCCAAGCTTGGTCTATAGTTTTCACAGGTAATTTATTCGAATGGCTCCCCTTTTTGGAGCTATTTCGCACAGCTGTACACGAGCGGAGCCATTTGAATGCCACAGAAAAATTTAATTATTTGCAGGCAGAGTCCAGTAGAGACACTAATTGCAATGAAGCTATTGCTATGCTTTAAGCCGCAAAATCATCAGGAACAACTTCAGCAGTTCCTCTATGCCTTCACTGCTTAACAACGGTGAATTGCTTATTGACTCCCTGGATAAAGCTAATATTTTGGCTGCCAGATCAGCTTCAAATGTCATTCTTCCGCCAACTTCATTGATACCTGTTTCAAATCTCCCGTGTGGATGTGTACAAGAGCCAATACACATACGTGCGAGAGATGTGTCCCTAACGTCTCCAAGCCGCACTGCATTCAAGACTCTTTGGGATCTTATTAGGAGCAATTTTCGTCTGATCATATCGAGTCTATAACTTTTCACTTTTTGTATGGTTTCCTATAACATCCTTACAAAATCTGACAAATTTATAGTTACAGATTGCAATAGCCAAAAAATTACACGGCATATAAAGTTGAAAGTATTAATATTTTTTGCTAACCCTCTTGCGATAACTTTAGTTTCTCTATCTCTATACTTATTTTACACAGTATAACCCAGCAAACAAGATTTACCTTCCGGAATATAGAATACGTTTCGCTTTTGAAAATATCCCCATCTTCTATGATATCGTATTCCGATTGAGAGAATTATCCCTTTCGGTAGAAAATGGTCCTCATATGCGATACCCCCAGGAGAGATAAGAAAAGATAAGAATTTGTGACGCGATCATAATACAAAATAGATACTTCTTCTTAGTTTATCAACTCGCTATCTTATTATTCCCGCGATTCGCATTCTTATTTGCTTGTCGTCACGAAAAAGGTAATTTCCTCAATAGGAATACGATATCATAGAATGCGAATCGCGGGAAGGATAAGATATCGACCACACAAGATATAAACCACACTTTATTACTTGTTTGTTGAATGGATTTAATCAAAATGGGCGGAATTTTCAAATGACGCTATGTTATTGCACAATTATTGCCTTGAGGTAAATAAGAGGGATATATGTATTTGTTGCGGCCTTATAAGAAGGAAGAAATGATAGGTATTCCTTTCTTTTTTCGGCAGTATTCGCAACAAAATAGTATCGTCGACTCTTTATTAGAAGGAAAAAATGAAGATACGTATCCTCCTTTTCTTTTTATTATCCCCACCATGAATTTGATCCTTATCGAATTTTTATCATCCTTGTAATATTTCTCAAGTAATAAAAATACAACAAAGTTACGACCTTGTTGAGTGAAAAACGATCTTAGCTAGGACGCCTTTGAGAAAATTGTGAAATTATTTAAGGAATTGTACATGATTATCTTTGATTCAAACTTCTAATAAACACGCTTTATATTGCAATAGATAGAAAGACATAACCAGGGCCTTATTTACCGGCTAGATAAAACCAGGATCTGATTTAGCAGCTATTCATAATCAGGATCTGATTTACCAATAATTAATCAAGAGCTATGTTCAAGGGAAGAGCAATCTTTATTATCATCAGGCATGGCTGGTGGGTCCATTTTAGTCGTAGGAATTAAATAGTGTTGTAAAATTTTAGACACTAAATTTTTTCATCGGGCTCAAATGACTAGTATGGCGATTCTATGCTTATTGTGATTCGAAAACAAAAATTGACTGTAATTAATACTAATATATCTTAAAATGTAGTCAGATTTACTATGAAAATGGATATATGTATGTAGTTATGTTATGGACCTCCGAGTTTATAATTTCCAAGCAGCACGATTACTGTAATAGTTCTATGATACTTATTTCGATTTAGATGGGACTTCAGTACAACACCAGTGTTGTACTTTTTCTAGCAATGCAACAATGAAAATGTTCGATGGGACAACTTTTATAGCAGAAGTGCAACACTACGTTTGCACTGACTTCAATTGCCATCTGCTCTGTTAAAGTGTACTATCACGATTATTTGTGAAATTTTTTAGTTAAATGAATTAAACGATTTTATTTGGGTAATTTGCATAAAGTTTAAGAAGGAATCTGTTTCTATATATCAATAAAGAACATTTATTACGTTTTACACTTCCGTACGTGTGTACACAAATACTAGGAATATGACAGAAAATGTTTGATGGGCTTCAGTGCTCCCAGTTCTCCACTGCCAAAAAAAGTGCAACACTGATTTGGTCCCATCAAAATCGACATTAGTAAGAGACAATCTGTGGCCTCGGTGGCTCAGTTGGTAAGCGCACTGACAACCATCCCATCTGAATTCGAATCCCATCTCGACACGGTCATGCGCTTTTTCCTCCTACCTAGTTTCCTTTCAACTTTTATAGCCTTATAACTTCTTGTTTAATACATAAACCTCCGTGCTTGGGAACTTTCATACTCCTGCCACGAAATTAATGCGTATTTACATGAATTTGAATACATACTATATAGCAAAACGTTTAAAAATTTCTTGTGGCCATAAAGAAAAATGAGAACAAACAAATTGGCGATATTTTCTTTGACGGTTATTTACTGGAATTTTGAGTAATGCTTTTACAGACAAGACTTCCAAATTTAATTGCTTGTAAATCTGGTTTTTGATTATAATATCTCAATATAATAGTACCTACCTAAAGTGGTGAGGGATTCCTCTTCTCACTAAATCGCGAACACAAGGTGATTTCCGCTTTAGGCTTCCTTCCCAGTCGCTAAGAATTGTAGCCCACATTGTCCAAATATCCTCTTCACTTATTGAGGTACCTATAACATAATAAATTTGAATTAAATGCGTAATATACGCGAGACTACGATTACCTGAATTAATACTTATTTGACTTGTATCGGAATTTTTTCTGCTATGAACAGAATGTAACGAATTCAAACTTTTAGCGTCGCTTTCAATAAGCTTATTTGCTGCCTCCAATTTTGCCAGTAAATCAAGTTCAGAAGTTGGCAAGCTCTCAGAACAAGGTTCATCCGTCATTTTATTAAAAATCACTTTCTGAATACTAAAGCACTCTGGAATTCATGCAAATTAGTAAATTTTGCACATATAATTTAGCATACATTAATCGATGTTGTTTCATACGCAAGCTAGAAGAAAAAATGTAACAAAACAATCAGCATAATCACAATTTCCCGGGAAATCAGTATTTCTTTTAGAAATAATATTAGTGTCAAGCTATTTTTATTTTACTTATTTTATATATATGCCGCAATGTTTCAGGAATGGACACTCCGCGTCTTAAGGTTGGTAGTATCTATATATCCACAAATTTCAATTTTTGTACCACCTAACTGAGATAATTAAGATAAAGTCGGCCGTATAGTGTACTAAATTTGTGTCTATAGGGTATACTAAGGGCCGTAATATGTAATTTGTGTTTTAGTACTCCCGTTAGAGTGGGCACAGTAACATGAAAATTAAAGTTATATTATATATATATATATTATATATATATATTATATATATATTATATTATTATTATAACATAAAATAACCCTAATTTAATTTTAATTTAATTTTAAGTGTGCCCTAACCCTCTGCTACGGGAGTACTAAAACAGGAATTAAATTAAATTTCAATTAAATGGCTTGGTGAATACGGCCCTTAGTTTGTCAATCCATTTGTAACGCATAGAAATAATGCTGGTAGAACAAAATAAATTAGACGCCCACACATAATATTAAAAGTTATCTTGATTTTTGCATGTCCGTCTGTCCGTCCTCACGATAACTCGAGAATGCGTTACTTAGAAAGCTGAAATCTTGCACATGGCCTTTTGAAAAAAAAATTTAGATTTAAGTTCCAAAATGGGACAAATCAGGTAACCCCTTCGTAGGTTTGCCATACAAAAATTTAAATTTCGTTTCTTACTATATATTTGGCCATTACATACGCGCATTCATCTAGGATATTATAAGAATTGGTCTTAGACCAATTCTAGTTTTTTTACTTGTTGTATATAAAAGTTTGATGACTTCTGGTCAATAATAATTCTTTGTGTGCTTGCCATCTACTACCACTTTACATCAACCAAAGTATAACATGAAACATAATTCCTGGTACCGCAAAAATGTTTTATCCCTTTGCTTACCTAGCGCAGTTCTCTTCACCAACCGAATAAATTAATAGATGTTAAGAAAGTATATTAAGACAGAAAATCTTCTTACTGAAATGACGTCACTATTTTTGTAGCTGCCTCTCTGGACACATCACATCATTTCTGTCCAATCCGTTAGCGATATAGCAATAAAATGGGACATTTTTGAAAAAGTTATGATTTATGAGCATATTTTCTAGGAAAGTCTTAGATCTTATCCATTTAGGGGAAAAACATAATATATGTGCAATTCAACTTAATTGAAGAAAATCGATGAAGGTCTTGTTTTTGGCGCTTTAGGTTTACCCTATCAAAAAAGAATTATTTTCATTATTCAAAAGACAATATTTCAGATATAATTCACAATTTCTTTTTACTTCACTCTAGTGTTTAATTTTATAAACTCATAAATAATTGCCAATAAACTCTTCTTTAATTATCACTAGCAATGTACTTCACATGATCGCAATCCAATTAAAACACCTTCGCTTATTTATACACTTTCAATTATTTAAACACTCACTTCACTGTCTGAGACAAGACTAGCTCCTAGCAAGTCAAGTCTAGTCAAGCTCCTAGCGCTGACAAGTGCTGTATTTATACTCTACAAATTCTCCAGAGCCTTCTGGCAGAATCCACTCCAGAAACATCGATTCTCCGAACCTTATAGTAAAATAAATCACTCAAAGTTTCTATTTCTAACAGATGTCAGTTGTCCCTTTCTATTCCACATAACACTGCCCCATTCTTAAAATTGCTCGTCCCGAACAACAGGAGGTCTTTTTGCTCGTCTTATTGACATAAGCGATCCACATGAACGGATTTTCATTTGCCTCTTGTGTCACGCATAATCCTGTATACTACGTCATTAATTCAAGTTACCAGTGAATATGGTCCCTCCCAGTTTGCTGTAATTTGAAGAACGTCCCTTATGTCGTTTCGGGTTGTACAGCTAAACAAGATCACTTTCATTAAATCCTGTTGAATTAGCACGTAAGTCATAGCTGGTCTCCATTCTGTTGTATATGTAAATATTACATATACAATGCGGAATGTGCAAAAAGAGTTAGTGATGCGCAATGCAAGGAAAGGTTGCATGTAGCCGTGCTGAAAAGGTGGACTGCCCTGACTAGTGATGATTGTGCGTGTCCGAAGCCCTGATATAAATTAGTAGTCTTGCATGCACTAGTACCTTGGCAGCTATAAGATTATGGACTGTAATCTCTAACCTCTTCAACTCAAAGGCTGGATCTTAACCTTCACATGGTCCACAACCGTCACCTTATGTGCCAATAAGATTAAGCCCGAATGGAGTGACCAGTCTCGCTTTATAAGGACTCTGCATGGAAAATACACTGGGAGTAAGGATGGCCTTATAATATAGGGTCATGAATTACGCAGCCATACTATTTGGATAGCCGACAATGATAATATGGTACCACGGGGTTGAGGAGACCTGGATACCTTATGCTATCCACCTCGGCATGGTGAGATTGGTGGTGACCCATATCGCGGGCAGAAAGGGTGTGTCCAACTCTAGCATGGCACAAGTGGACATCCTCCCTATGATAGGAGAGGAATGTCGCTTGAAAAAGTGCGTACAGCTTCCTAGGATTCGAAGGATGGTCGCTTACGCACTGCACGCTTCTGGATAATATGAACCTATCCCCTATGGATAAGGTCCGGAGCCCACGTGAATGTTGTTCTGGAGAGTGAGAGTTGCGATCCGGAACCAATAAAGATATTCCCAATGGATCAGGTTTTGAGTTCTATAACCTAGCACTCCAGAACACAAAAGCTTGGTGACAGGAGTTAGTTCCTATGAATCCAGCTCCGTTGTTACTTTTGATATCGCTCCCAATAAAGTCAGTTCAAATTCTAGCTAGTATTTTTAAGTCTATTAGAAAGAAAAATAGAAATTTTTATGTTTCAAAACATTTATTCGAACAATGCTGACAATACTTATAAAGGGTTTTCCAATAAGAGGTGTTATTTTAATTAGCCCGCTATTTCGGTAGATGTCACTTTTGGAGCTGTCATTTTTTGACATTTGACAAGTAGAAACTACGCCATTAATAAAAATGGAACGATACACGATTCAACAACGCATTGAAATTATTAAAATTCACTATAAAAATGGTGAAAATGTGGCAGAGACGGTTCGTAAAACTCGAACATTTTTGGGTCGTCGTGAAGCACCTTGTCGGACCGTAATACAGAAATTGGTAGAAAAATTCGAGCTGTCGGGACAAGTTAGTGATGTGAAGAATAAAACCCGTGCACGTCGCTCAAGAACAGCCGAGAATATTGCTGATGTAGCCGAAAGTGTTGAAGAAAACCCAGGTTTTTCCATTCCTCGTCGTTCTTTGGAATTAGGCATTCCACAAACGTCATTACACCGTACTTTGCATAAAGATTTGGGTCTTAAGGCTTATAAGGTTCAGTTAACAGAAGAACTCAAGCCGGCCTATCATCAACAACGTCGAGTCTTTGCTGATTGGGTCCTTGAAATGCCTGAAAATGATCCGGAATTCCATCGAAAACTCATCTTGAGTGATGAGGCCCATTTCCACCTCGATGGCTTCGTCAACAAGCAAAATTGTCGCATCTGGGGCTCGGAAAACCCAAGAGTTATTGTTGAAAAGCCTCTCTATCCTCAACGTGTGACTGTTTGGTGCGGTTTATGGTCCCGCGGGGTCATTGGACCTTACTTTTTCGAAAATGAGGCTGGAGCACAGTTACGGTGAATGGATTGCGCTTTCGACAGATGATTAATGATTTTTTATGGCCGGAATTGGATGGTATTGATCTGGACAACGTTTACTTTCAACAAGACGACGCTACGTGCCATACAAGCAACGAAACCATTGATCTTTTACGGGAAAAGTTTCCGGACCGTGTTCTCTCTCGAAGAGGTGATCACAATTGGCCTTGTGACTTAACACCTTGCGACTTCTTCCTTTGGGGCCACGTGAAAGAAAAGGTCTACGCCAACAGCCCAGCGTCGATTCAAGACCTCAAAGATGGAATTCGTGAGGCTATCGAGGACATAGGCCAGCCACTTTGCGATTTGGTTATGGAAAATTTCATGAAAAGGATATGGTCCTGTAGGCGTGGTCGTGGTGGTCATTTGGCTGATATTATTTTCCATTATTAACGACATACCTTCCTCTTTATAATGAAATAAAGATCCGATCATTTATCTCAAAAAATGGCATTTTTCTTTGAATATCAAAATAACACCTCTTATTGGAAAGCCCTTTATATGCTTCTAGAGCGAACTGAAACAGACTGACTTACAAACTAACATTATTTTAATTTTCACATTTTTCTACTCAATAATACTTACAAACAACACGCTGACGCTTCACAAAATAGGAATTTGAAAAAGTAGAATTTAGAAGGGTCCCTGATATTCAGGTCAATACAGCGGCAAAATATACAAAGTACAGTTCTTCAAGAGGTACACTCACACCGCCACATGCTCATGTGATGTAAACAATATCAGAAATAAATACGAAAATAATGTATGATGTAAATCAGTTTAAAAAGGTCGATCGAATATTACAAAACGAGTACACGAAACCTAGATAAATAATGGTCACACAATTATGTTGCCACTAGGAAGCGACTTGTAATGTATCGATGCCTAATTGTTGAAATCACAAATCAACAAAAATGAATTAACCAATGCCATGAAAGTAGGTGAGTGACAGTATCGCGAAATGATTGCGAAGGTTCCGGGACAGCCTGAGTTTGTTTTGCGGTATCAAGGGTCACCTTCTTGCATGGTTTTAATTGAGTCTCAGTGAGTGGGATGAACTTATTGGCTCCCACATCTGTAATCAAATAATCATCTGGAATGTCATAATGTGTTGAGACATTATTTTTTTCAAGCATAGGAAGTGGATATGCCTTCTTTAGAGAAAACCATTCCTTCTGAATCAGAGGTATTGTGATCTTACAAAGAATTTGTCCCTGGTTGCAAGTGCTGTCGACTGTGGCTAATTGTTGTAGTAAAAATGGATTTTGTAGAATCTCATTACGTGGATATACTGTAGGAAGATTTTTTACTAATTCCACAACTTGTGGGTAGCTAAGAACATAAGGATAATATAAAGGTTTTCGATTTGATGTTCAATTTCTTGTAAGCGGATTATCATATTCATTGAGGTTTCGTCCACGGTAAGCTGCCATTTTATATTTTTAGATTCCGAATAAATATTAGCTATCGTTTCATTAATAGTATTAAGTACTTGTATAGTTTGATTTTTGGTTTCTTATAAGTCAGTGTTAAACTTTTCAAGCGCTTCACTATCGGCTTCGTAATTTGATTTCATTAAACTAATAATATAATATATAAATATAGCTATTTTAACTAAATGGAAAAAAAAATAATTATAATAATAATACTTAAGCGTGGAATTTCTTTAATCTGTTCAAATGAACCACTTTCACCTTTCGACCTATCTGAATTTTTAAATTCACAGGGGAGGTTACTTCCTTTACTTCATATGGTCCAATCCAAATAGGTGATAACTTATTATTTTTGCCTTCGTTTTTTAAAAGGACTAAGTCACCAGTTTTGAATGACTCTTTCCGAAGGGTTCTATCATAATATTTTTTCGTTATTTCCTTGCTTTTTATTATATTTTTCCTGGCAATATTATAGGCTTCTTGGATTTTATTTCTTAGGATATAAAAATAATTTTCATGATCATAAATTGGTTCTGGTTTGCGTTTAAGGTTTGTGGGCAGGTCAGTTGTAAAACCAAAAAGACAGTCCATTGGAGTCAGACGTGTTGAACAGTGTTTGGTGTCATTATGTACATGCACGGCTTGCCTTAACCATTCATCCCAAGAGAGAGGGTTCTCATTCACGTAATTTCGCAAGTATTCCGTTAGTGGTCGATAAGACCTTTCCAGGACGCCATTCGATTGTGGATGGTACGTTTTTGCAACCGTAGCTGCTTCGCAATCTGGGAGAGTATAAGCATCCATGAAGCGTGTTAGATCATCTTCGAATGTTAGTATATACTTGTTTCCAAGGGTCGTGACTGGGAGTGATCCCACTATGTCCAGGTACACTTTATCGAAGGGCTTTTTCGCTGTATCAGGCAGCACCATTGGCATCCGGGTTAGCTTGCAATGTTTATTAGTTTAGCATTTAGGACAAGATTTAATGAATTTTGCTATATCCTTTAACATATTCTTCCACCTGTACTTCCTCCGAATTCGGTGATAGGTTTTTGCAATCCCTTGGTGGCCCCCTAATGGGTTTCCAGCTAACTAGTTGACCAGATTCATGACTCTGCCCAGTTGGAAGGCTAGCTGGACATGACAATCAGGTGAAGAGGAAGGAAGGAGTTGTTGGAGGATGGAAGTGATGCTGGAGACCTTCAGCAATCAAGAGTTGGCATACTGCTAACTGCCTGGCTGAAGAATCTCTAGTACCATTTTCAGTCTCTAGCTTCTCCAACCCGACTCTTCCCAGATTTCTGTGGGAACTCCAAATTTTTTTTCAATGCACACATTCACGTCGCTTGCCTGTATAAATTTTCTGACCTGTAAGGAGGGGGAGCGACCTGAAGACCTTTTATGTTGAGAGTTAGCTCCTGGAAGTGAAGGAGAAACCGTATGATTTTGGTTGTATTTTTTTATCGAAACGTTTAGTTGAACTTTTGGTAACTATGTCGAACCTGTGAGTTTTTTGATTTTTTGAATTCTTTTTCAATATCTCCGAACGTTTGAAAAATTTTTGTTTGAAATTTAGTATCTCGTTCAAACCTTCGACGTTAAATTAGTAATTCGTCATCCGCACGTTGTGAAGAGCCTGTTATCTCTTCCAAACTTTCAAATTTCTGGAAATTTTAAATTTTAGTGCGTACAGCTCAAGGACACACGTCAGCAGCTACGGATGTGTTGATGGCAGGCTTGCGCATACAAATGCAAGATCTAGTACGTGAAGGTCTCGAACAGAGCCTCAATGTCTTTCGGACTGATTTAGTATATAGCATCACTGCCGCCAATGGATTTCCTACGACCTCCTTCGTCCAGGGGTAATCCAAGACCATCGAACGATTTCCCCAATCTGAGGAGACAATCGTTTCAGAGACCACCATCAGCGTTTGGTCA
Source organism: Dioctria rufipes (assembly GCA_963924295.1). Taxonomy (NCBI): domain Eukaryota; kingdom Metazoa; phylum Arthropoda; class Insecta; order Diptera; family Asilidae; genus Dioctria; species Dioctria rufipes. The sequence continues at coordinate 110,680,534 of OZ002742.1, read as the reverse complement.
GCCTTCTGGTCAGCCTTTTGGTCAGCCTACTGGTCAGCCGTTTGGTCAGCCTTTTGGTCAGCCCTTTGGTCAGCCTACTGGTCAGCCCAGTCCCACCTCAACCACCTCCACATATTCGTCACCCTGCAAATATAGGACAGCGACGATCAGGCAGTCTTATCAGAAGATGGAACCTGACATATAACGGCAATAACTCAGAGCTCTCTGTCGATGAATTCGTTTTTAGAGTCGAAGCGCTCACGCACTCCGCTCTAGAAGGGGATTTTGATCTCCTAGTCAGAAACATGCTTACGTTATTAACAGGACCAGCAAAGGACTGGTATTGGTCGATATTACGGCATAACCCTTTTCCAACTTGGGAATTTATCAAAACGGGATTGTCCATCGAATGGGGAGTGCCTAAGGACGATCTAAAGATCCGCTTACAGCTGACGTCTCGAAAGCAAAAGCCTGGTGAACTATTCGTTATGTATCACCATCATTTAGGGTTGCTGCGTGAGCAGCTACAGAACGCCATGCCAGACCAAGAGTTTCTGGAGATTGTCAAATCGAATTTATTGCCTGAGATTATATGCCTGCTTCCCACCGATACGATAGGACAGCTGAGATCGCTTGTTACTCGTATCCAAGCCACGCAGCTACGAATTGCGACAGGTGGTAGTTGGAACCCCTACCGGAACCACCGAGTACACGAAATCGACGATTTCCAGACCGTGAACCCCGAACTGTCACTAGCAACAGGCAGTGACAACAGCTTAGGCGACGTGTCGAGCATTTCAGCCAAACACACTATAGTATGCTGGAATTGTGACCAATCCGGTCATTTTTATCAAGACTGCAGGCAAGAGAGACAAGTTGTGTTCTGCTATGGATGCGGACGCAAAAACGTTTTCAAGCCTGATTGCCGCTATTGTAGACAGAAAAACGAGAGACGGGTCGGGAATACCACCACCTCTTTCCGACCAGCGTCAACGTCGCGAGCGACAACTGCAACGAACACTCCAGCTCAAGCCTCGAACAAGGAGGAAGGTCCGCTACATTAGCAGACCACAATGACGAATCCTTGCAATGTCCCCTGATATCATTCAGTGATTCTGGTGATATCAGCAAAACACCTGATAGTACGAACACTTCAAGGATAGAGACGGAGAGCTTGATAGACTTCTCCGCAGATCTTCAAGCTCCCATTTCCACTTCTGGGGAGCCAATGACATTATTAGACACTTCTTTGGAAGAGTCTTTAATTTCCGATATCCCGTTAACACCGACAGCACTGTTAGCTGACAAAGTTACTGAGCAGGAGATTTGGCCTCCTGTCATTTCTTTTCTAAAACGGCCACCAAGCTCTGTTATGACGAGTGGGCGTGAGCCAGTTTTACATCCGCTGACGCCGTATCATACGCGTCTGCAGAGATACAACACAGTAAGAGACCGAATCTTCTGCTCAGTAGCGGAGTTAGCTGACATTATGTATCCTGACCTGGATATGAGACCAAGAAAGAAAAGATCTACCGTTCGTTGGCGGGAATACTGTCGACGGATGAGACTGGAAAGGAAAAAACTGGCACAGATTTCCGTGTCGATGCCAGACGACATTCGACCGTATGCCGAAGTAAGACTACTCGGGCAAACTGAGGCTGGATTACTTGATAGTGGTGCCACTGTCAGTATTCTAGGCCAGGGAGCTCTAGAGAAGCTCGCGGAAGCAGAGGTTGAATGGAAGAGGTATCGGACACAGGTTCAAGTAGCGAATGGTGCCATGACGACTGTGCATGGTCATGTGGACTTGGATATCACTTTCCGTGGTAAGACCCAAAACGTGCGTTTTTACGTGGTTCCTGGGCTCACACAGGCTCTTTATCTGGGAATAGACTTCTGGCGTCTATTTGGGTTGGCTCCAGATGTCCTGGGTATAATCGCAGAAGTGAATCCAAGTGTAATAGCTACTTCTGACACCGACTGCCATATTCTTTCTAGTCTCGATCAACAACGCTTAGAAGCCACAAAACAGCTTTTCCCCTCTTTCGCCTCTTTAGGCCTTGGAAAAACATCGTTGGTCACTCACAGGATTGAGACGAATGACGCCGCCCCGATAAAACAACGTTTTTATCCGATTTCGCCGGCGGTACAAAGTTTGATGGATGCTGAATTAGAGCGAATGCTATCACTGGGTGTGATAGAGGAGTGCCAGAGTCCTTGGAACTCTCCAGTTGTTCTGGTGAGGAAGCCTGGAAAGGTCCGGCTTTGTTTTGACGCCAGGAAGGTCAACTCAGTTACGAAGGATGCCTATCCGCTACCGCAGATAGACGCACTTCTGAGTCGACTTCCTCCGGCAAACTACATTACGAGCCTGGACCTGAAAGACGCATTCTGGCAGATCCCACTAGACGCTGATTCCAGAGAGAAGACCGCTTTTACAGTACCTGGTCATCCTCTCTATCAGTACACGGTGATGCCATTCGGCCTATGCAACGCTCCACAAACGATGTGCCGCCTCATGGATAAAGTCATTCCTTTCGATCTTCGTGAGAACGTTCTCGTCTATCTAGACGATTTATTAATTCTGTCATCAGACTTTGACTCGCTTATCACGTTACTATCCCGTGTGGCGGATTGTTTGAGGAAAGCTGGCCTCACTATCAACGTCGAGAAGAGCAAGTTTTGCATCCAGGAGACCAAATACTTGGGTTTCATAGTCGGGAAAGGAGGAATAAGGACTGACCCAGACACTATCCGTCACCTAAAACTGTTCGGCAAGCCCGACGCCTACTAGGTATGGCGGGATGGTATAGACGGTTCATCCCGAACTATGCTGATGTAACTGCCTCCATTACAGACACCTTGAAAAACCCCTAGTCAGTTCGAATGGACACCTGAAGCCCAGACGTCTCTTGATCTATGCAAAAACTTACTTCTGCTCCGTTGTTAGTGAGTCCAGACTTCACCAAACCATTCGTTATACAGTGCGATGCAAGCCAACAAGGTATTGGTGGGGTGCTGATTCAACTAGATGACGATGGCCACGAAAGGCTAATAGCCCACGTCTCGAAAAAATTGAACTCAGCACAAAGAAATTATACCGTCACAGAGCAGGAATGCCTACTGCAATCTTAAGTGTACAGAAGTTCCGGCCCTTCATAGAACTCATTCCGTTTAAGATAGTGACTGATCATACGAGCTTGAAATGGCTGATGTCTCAAAAGGACCTCAACGGTAGACTTGCTCGGTGGAGTTTGAAGCTTCAGGGTTTCGACTTCACTATTGAGCACCGAAAAGGAAGCCTGAACGTCGTCCCTGATGCGCTGTCACGCATCCATTGTGACAGCCTGTCCACCAACGAAGATCCTGGCCCGGAAGTAGACCTTAGTTCGCCATATTTCAACTCGTTGGAATATGAGGAACTGAGGCATAAGGTTAAAACGACTTCTGGTAAACTACCAGATCTTTGCATCAGGGATGGCTTCGTTTACATTCGGACTGTTCCGAGAACAGGCGATCCGATTCAGGAAGAAGAAGCTTGGAAGCTTTGGATTCCACGAGGGCTTGTCACCGACGTCGTTTCGAGAGCTCATGATCCGCCACTGGCTTCACACGGTGGTATAGGGAAAACACTAGAACGTCTGATCAGACACTTGTACTGGCCACGAATGACATTTGATGTCAGAAACTACGTAGGCGCCTGTGATGTGTGTAAGGAAACGAAGGCTCCCAATACTATTCTGAGACCACCTATGAGAATTCAGTCTGTGACAGAACGACCATGGCAAAAGTTGTATATCGATTTTCTGGGTTCATAACCTCGGTCAGTGAAAGGAAACGTCTGCATTCTAATAGTTCTCGACCACTATTCAAAATTTCCAATTCTCAAACCTATGAGAAAAGCATCTACACTCAATGTGTGCCAATTCATTGAGACGGAAGTGTTCCACGTGTTCGGAGTCCCAGAAGCGATAGTCTCTGACAATGGAGTCCAGTTTTTCTCGACTCAGTTCATTAGATTACTGGATAAATATGGGGTGAAGCACTTGCGAACGGCAGTTTACTCGCTGCAAGCAAACGCCTCAGAGCGAGTAAACCGGTCTCTATTGTCAGGGATTAGAGCGTATATTCGGAAGGAACACACAAAGTGGCATGAGAAGCTGAGCCAAGTAGCTACTTCCCTCAGGAGCTCCCCAAGAAACAATTTTTTTTTATATAGTAGTAACGGTGAGGTTTCTATTACCAAATTATATAACTTGAGTTATATAGACTAGTACTCGAAACCTCTTTGTAACCACTATAAACCCCTTATAGAGCTTAAATGGAGGATTATATAAAGGTTACCGTGACTTGATTTAGGTAACATTATATAACTAAAAGTTTTATAAAATGAGTAACCAAAATATTCTGGTTACCTTAATATAACTTCTTATAAAACCCTTATATAACCCAAGGTGCTCTCGATTAATTTATTTTGGTCATAGCAGTGGTTGCGGTAATGTTTCGGTTACCTTTATAAACTTTGTTTATAATGGTGATGGTAACGTTTCCACAACGCTTGGAATTCTCAAACTGATTACTTTCAGTGATTGAAATGTTAGGGAAATTATTTTTCGTTACCTTTATAAAACAATAAAATGCAAATATTTACGAAACCTATCTTGACATAGAATTTCGATTTTTTTTTTGTATTGCATTTTTATAATGGAAGGGTTTAATATTTTTACATTTCAGAAGTATAATTTTTCGGCATATATGTGGTGAAATTCAGCTGCAATTGAAATTTTACTTTGAATATCATCATAGATACTTCTAAAAAATACAGACCCCTCCAAAAATAAGCAATTTTTAATAATTTTAATTAAATATGACAAAATTTAAAATTTTCACTTAGGTGATATCAATTCATAAAAGTAACATTACATAATTTAGAAATGTTGTATACCTAAAAAGATGTATTTTCTTCATATAAAAATAAAACTGAAGCCATATATCTGCAATATAAAAAATTTACTAATTCGACATTTTCTTTTTTATCTGCAATGCATAGATGAAAAAAATGGCGGCTTGTACTTAAATGAACTAATTACCATTATAAAACTTTAAGTAGTTTTATATAAACTCTGTCTCTATTATATAAACTGAATGACCCTTATAAAACTTCTAGAAATATTATATAAATTGAAGAAACTACCATACCTCGAAAATGATCCTTAATACCCTTTAGTCATAATATGTAACCTTTGGTAATGTTTTATATCTTATAGTGACAAAAATCAGACGTTCGTGATCTTATATACCCTTAGGTTATATTGTGTTACCTTTGGTAATATTATATATGTTATAGTAACGAAAATCAGTCTACTGTTCTTATATACCCTTTGGTTATATTGTGTTACCTTGGTAACGTTATATATCTTAAAGTAATACCGAAGAATGTGTCAAGTTATTCTTAAAATAAGTTTTGTTGGGCGCGCCGTGTAGTGTTATAATGGCTCCATTCGACACTAAAAGTAATTTCTTTTTATAACGATCACCGTAGTTACTAAAGGGCCACCAAAAAATTTTACGATATTTTATAGTGGGTATATGTATTACCGAAAGTTCCCAATTTTTATTAAAGTCACCGAAATTACTGAAAGTTGTCGAGTTATATAAGGGTAACCACGGATACCGCAATAAACCCTTATTACCAATAAGTTATATAACGAGGTGATCAAAACAATTACAAAACTTTTTTATATATCTTCTAGTAATGGTTAGTCTAAGTTATATAGACCGGTGATTGTAACATTTCCATCACCAAGTTATAAAACCTTTTGTAACCTACTTCCACGATAACCATTAGTAACCTTAAAAAACTCTAATATAACTACGTCACCAATTGGTAATATTGTAAAACTCTTATATAACCACTGAAATTTTTACATAACCGAGTAACCATTATATACCCCTTATAAAACTACCCATCACCTTCAGTCACCAAAAATTGGGAAAATTGTTACTTGGGTTTCCACCAAACAACTGGTTTCTCTCCTTATCGAACACTTTTCGGCCAACAAATGATCGAACATGGCAGCTCCTATTCCATCTTGAGAAGCCTTGGAACTCTTGGTGAGCCGTTGAGAGTAGATGCTGTGGACAAACTGAGATTGATCCGTGCGAGAGTGCAAGAAAATTTACATCATGCGTTCGAACAGGGTTCACGAGCCTATAATCTCAGGGCGAAGCCTGTTGATTTCAAAGTGGGTCAGGAGGTATTTAGACGGAATTTTGCCCAAAGCAACTTCCAACAGCAGACTAGTGCTAAACTGGGACGAAAATTTGTCAAATCTCGGGTTAAAGCCAAGAAAGGAAACTCCCTATACGAGCTTGAAGATCTGCAGGGGAAACTGTTAGGAGTCTATCACGCCAAAGACATCAGGCAGTGATAACCATTCTGGAACGTCGTCTATCTATTGTCACGTTTATTCCTTGTGGCCCTAAGAAGGCATCCAGCCAGCTTCACTGGTAAACTATAGGATATCGCGAAGCCCTCCTATTGCCCTGTCAATGGTGGGTGATATACCTGTTGGAATCCATTCCTGTATAAGGCTGTCAGCGTGTCACTACTTCGACGACGCCTTGGGGACACACCCTTGAACAATCGCGGTCGAAGATCGGAGCGAGATGTTGTGCGGAGAAAGCGTAGCGATCAGTTCTTTGAGTTACTGATCGCGGGGCTTTCTCGGCATCTCGGTGAGGGAGAGCAGAGAGGCATCGACCGGCTGGATTTTTTTGGGTTACCAGCTTGTCGATGCAACTTTGGCTTCCCACACAGAGAAGGATGTCGAGGTCTGATCAAAGACCGACAAGACTTCAGGGATGTGTCCTCGATACGTCATCGGTCAAGTGGAGCAACGTGAATACAGCACGAGTGATGAGGAATACGCATTGGGTCGTGGGTCGTGACACACATTAAGCGCCCGCAGCGATGAGGCCTATGTTTAATACCGGCTAGCTCAGTCGACCATTTTTCAGCGTTGTCTGAACCATGGGTGGCGCAGACCACTCTGCCCTGTTATGGTCGTAGCGTATTGCATATAGCAATATGACATCTGTTCTGTTATTCTTTTCCAACATCTCAATCGTGGAGTGCTAACGAATATCAGAAAAATCCAAATTTTTCAACGCCAAGATTATCAGGATACACCCTAACGTAAGTCTGAACAAAATATATACCCGATAACTAAATAGCATATTAATTGGTGGATATTCCCACAATCCAGGTAAAAAAATTGTTGTGCGATTCAGATTTAGCTGTGTGACTTCTCGCGATGAAGAAAATTCCAGCAACTAAAAATCGTTGCATGGCGGGACTACAGTGATGTTGATGAAATACAGCGTTGTAAATGGTGCCAGTATATATCCTGCAGTGGATATCGAAGTCTCCCAGAGTGAGCCCAGATAATATTGAGAGCTCAATTTCAACAAGAACTTTCGTCCCGATTGACAAGACGTACGCCTATGCTGAAACCACATCCAGAAAATGGTCCCTCTTGACAATTCAAAGAATTATGCCATATCCATCGATCAACCAAAAGAGGTAAATTTGCTTTGAGTTATCTACATAGGATCACTACCTAATCATTATGTAAGTAGACGTCACATTCAGACATTGTTATAGGAGCTTCCCAGTGCCACATAGTAAGCGGAGATATAATTTGATGGCATATAACATCCTGTTCTTAAGAATACGGACGCTGGACATGTTAGCTTATAAGGTTTAGTTAAACATTTCGTTTAAAAAATACATTTTTTTACCCTTACATTCAGGATATTTAGAAAAAAAAAAAAAAAGGAAAACCTTTTGTATTGGGTAGCTTAGATTCGCCTTTTTAAGTCGATAAAGAAATATTATTTTTTTGAATTTATAAGAATCAATTTTCAGATTTTTACACTTCACGTGATTTTTGTTTCCTGAAGATGTGTTCTTTCTTTATTGTGAAAAACTTCCTGAGACGGACAATCAAATCATATGAAATAAGGAATTAATTATTTTCTATTTCTAATTTCTTTTATAATTATAAATATCTATATTCACTGATCTGGAGGGTGATTCTGATCTTTTGTCGATTTTGAATGTCAAAATAATCGACTAAATAAAATGAACTTTTCTACTGATTTTTTCGTGTTTTTATTCAGGTCAGCAACCCTTGCATGACTTAGAATGAACTGAAAATGTCACTTCACATTACAAATTCAAAATAATATTTCGAATTTAAGCACTTGTAATGCTCTAATTAGGCGTAGGACTTTTATTTACCAGTGTACAATTTTTGTCACAACCTCTGGGAGCAGTTGACTAATTTGTCGATTATTTAGTCGTGTTTTTTGACGTTTGTTCATCGAAAATTCATTATAGTTTATTTCGTGGTAGATAATAGTGAAGACACAAAATGAACTGTGTTGAAGAAAAAAATCGACAAAATATGTCAAAATTCACGACTAAATAGATCGACAAAACGCACAGAATCACCCTCCTGACAAGCTCACGTCTGCTATAATTCAGTGTCTCAAATGACGTTCTTAAGTATCGCAGGTGTCGTATAAGAGCAATACCAAAAGTGTACGATTTTTCTTTGAACACATGAACATTACAGTGTGATTTGTCAATCTGTCAAGTAAACACCGCGAAATAATTTTGAATAACGATCTATGCTAGTTGATTCAAAAAAAAAATTAACTGACAAGTAAATCAAAACTTGTAAAAATCTACTCAATGAATTGTAAGTAGGCGGCAGACAATTAGCCAGGACACTTAAATGCGTGTATTTTTGTGCCTTGAACGTTTGTTCTTCTATTTGTGCGCACTGGACACTTTATTTTGTTTCGTTTAGACCTGAAAGGATGTTAAAATCAAATGGTGAGACTTGCTTATATGTATTTATGGAGCACTCGTAAGATTTTGTCAAAAGGTCAGTGTTCAGATTGTGACATTCCAATTAGACTCTCGCCCAATATACAGTTGCTACAAATCTAATTCATAATAAAGAGAATCAGTCTGAATTTTATGGCGGCGATTAACAAAATGTTTAGTATAAATCGTACTAGTCTTTAAAGCACGCAATCATGATTGGTTTGCTTTTAACTTTATCGTTCTTACGTGTACCTTTCTGTGGAATATTGTTGCAATATTCTGATGATCTTCCCAGACTAAGTAAAATTAATCTCCTCGACATTCATAGTTATAAGTGACCCTTGAAAACTAAATCGAAAGTTGACAACAACTCTGAAAAATCTTGCCCTCAGAGTCAGATGGGTGGCTAGGACATGCAAGACGATGGATGCAGGTAGGTGACGTAAGGGTCCCTTTAGGATTTTTTGATTATGGCAGACGGCAGCGGCAGGTTTTTCGTGGAACCTCCCCACACTCTCCGCCAATAGCCGAAGCGAGCTAGCGTGCCGCCCTGCAGTCAACGCTGTCCGTCGAGTGATCTGTCAGCTCATGCTGGCAGTCTGGACTTCACGTCCAAGCCAATCACTCTGCATACTTCCATAACAAGTCTGAAACTTTATTATTCTGACTTTCATGAGCACTTAAATTCTTTGCACAATGGACGGTAACGCTCGTCGCCATTATACCCTACTACAGTACCCACAGAGCCAAAAACTCAATTTTTATTTCACTAAGGTATAATTATCTCGCCGTGAGAAGTACCAATTCGTGCATATGGTATCTTGCACCCATACTACCTTACTGTACGTACTCTCGTGGGAGATGCCAAAGCGATCTCCAGTACAACTAAAACAACAAACCAACAAATTTCTTCCATCAAGTATGCATGCTTTCCTCTTATACAGCTTTCACCTTGTTCAGGATTGCGCTTCACATACTTCTTCCCCCCCCCCCTGTTGATACAGTCCAGTCAGCATCTTACGGCATTCGAGACACCTGAAGGTCACTATGAATTTAAGAAGATGTTATTTGGGCTAGCAAACTCACCCGCCGTCTTCATGCGACCAATGACCAAAGTGATTAAGAAGTAATTACATATATGGATGATGTGTTGATAGCTATAAAAACAACTGAAGAAGCCGTGATACAATAACCAAAAAATGTGAAAGATATAAGGCAATTCCTAGGACTCACATGCTACTTCCGTCGATTCGTGCAAAACTATTCACATATAGTAGAGTCTCTACAATCTACATAGATTATTACGTAAAGATACAGACTTTTTATTGTCAGCTAAAGAGGCTTTCCAAAAACTGAAGGATATACTAACCAGTCGTCCAGTATTAGACTTATACAACGAAAATCTTGAGCATGAACTGCACACAGATGCGAGTAGCCACGGTATAGCGAAAATACTTATACAGAAAAGCGAAGAGCTGGAGCTGGAAACATTAGCAGTGGTTGAAAGTCTTCAGCGTTTTAAGCATTACTTATTAAACCGACATTTCCGAATCATAACCGATTGAAGCTATCTACGATTGACACATGAGAAGAAGAAACTTATTTCATGTATCGCACGGTGGTAGCTCAAGATAGCTGAATTTAACTTCGATATAGAGTTTGGTCCCGGAAAACAAATGGCGCATGTTGATGCCCAGTGGAGAAAGGAAAGGAAGCAGAAACAGTTGCCGATAATGATGATAATTAGTATGCCAGAAAAAGATTAGCTTGCTACATTGCAACAACAGGACAGATAAGACGAGGCACCATATATATAGTCCTGAAAAGCAGCCGGTACCCTACCCTTTCATACTGTACACCACGACCATCTAGGTCCATACCCCAAAAGCAAAAGTGGAAATATATACGTAATAAGAATGATTTGTGCTTTTACTAAATTTGTTCTTTTGAAGCCAGTACGAAGATAATATAACATCGTATTTCGTGCTACCAACGTGCATTGTAAGTGATCGTGAAACTGTTTTTACTTCGCACGAATTCCAAAAATATTGTGAATAAAATGTCATCAAGCACGTCGCGACTGCAGTAAAAACGCCATGAGCAAATAGAGCGCTATTTTCGAACAATAAAACGGCCATTTCAACAATGACAGCGTACTCTGATGGACGAGATTGGGACAAACATGTTCCTGCTATACAGTGGGCCCTAAACTGTCTCAAACAGACGACAACACAACAAACATCTCAAGAACTATTGATGGATACCACCCCAGCAGTGTGTCCAAAAACAAACTGATTCTGGCTTTGGAGGATGAAAATAGAGAGAGCTATGATGACGAAGACAATATACTCTTACAACAATTGAGAGAAAATATAAAGCAAAGAATAGATGCAAAACAAAATAAACAAGCGGAGGAGTATAATAAATGCCACAAACCACCAAGGAGATATCAAGAGGGCGATCTTGTATAAGTTAATTTCGATCCAGTTTCTACTGGACAAACAAGGAAGGTTCAACCAAGATATCGTGGACCATATCTGGTAAAGACAGTACTTCAAAATGATAGATATGTTGTAACTAAGTGACTCGGAAATCCTATGAAACCATACTATCGGTAGATAGGTTAAAAAGATAGTGTCAACTGGAGGACATGAATTTCAACATAAGTAGCTCAGACGAGGACGACACGTAATAAAAAACGAATATGAGAAGAAACCAATTTAAAAAGGAAAACTTTATAATAATTGATGTAATGTGTCTAATGTGAATTTAAGGAATGAACAAAAAAAAGAGGTGACTAAGTGTCGAGATTTATTATTATTAAAAGACTATGTGCTGAAAATCGTCGTTATTTGAACAAGATAATGGTTTAGTGCCAGAAACCATGACTATGTGTCGAAATTAGTAATTGTTACTTAGAAACTTGACTGAGTATACTGTGTGAGTATAGTAACTTGAAGCTGTGTGGTAACTTGGCAATCAGATGAGAGTAGTAATATGGGGCTGTGTGTCGATAAAAATGACTACGTGTTGATAAAGGTGTGCCGATAAGCGAATAACTGAAAAAAGGCCACTGAGGACAGTGGACGAGTAGGATAGCCGAGCTATAGTGAATATTCAGGAATCCCTCTGCAGAAATGTTCAGATCTACAAAAAAGGTCAGTGATTTACGTTCCTACATTCTCGTATCTATGAATAATTGTGTGTCAGGATTATCAACCTAAAATGCATGCAAATAACCCGGAAAGAGTGTGAGTGGGAAGCACTAACAAAATGTGTGGGATGAAGAACCGGTTCTATAAATGAAAGGATGTGCGAAAAGGTGTAGGATATTAAGGGTTGATGAACTGAAGACCAGATTACTGTTTGGCATGGTGATAGTTGGTTAATTCATTTCTCTTCTTAAACTTTTGAATCGTTTGGTAATTTATTAACAAGAATAGTTGTAATTTCTACGCGCGAATTTCGCTAAACTATATTTGCGAAATGATTCCTTTCGTCCAGACTAGTAAGAAATTGTATGGCAGGGAGAGAAGCAAAATGTCTTCCTGCCGAGCTACAGGGTGATTAGTAAAATATGCTCCTTTTTCTTAAACACTATTTTAAGATGGCATTGCACGGGGACCCTTGGGGTCTTTCCTATGAATATTAAACTACCCTCATACCCCTCCAACCTCCAGAGTTATGACGTTTAAAATTCAAAATTTCGGTTTTTAAATTTTTTATTTTTGTTGTTTTTCCGTTATTTTTTTAAAAACACCCGGACTAACATACATTTTTGTTGCAAAATTTCGAAAGCCCAGAGTCTCCTCTTTAATTTAACATATTACACTTATAGAAAATAGAAGAATTTTTAAGAACTTTTATTTTTAACGATTGTAAATTAAATCATAAATGCAAGAAGTAAAACAACCACCTCGTCCGGGGTTTGAAACCGGGACCTTCCGCTTGCCGGGCGACTGCTTTTACCACAAAACTAACGAGACAGATGATTTTACCTTTTGCATTTATCAGTTTTTAATTAGCCTACTAAGCAACGTTTTGCTTTCAGCTGGTATTAACCAGTAACAATGAAGGCGCACAAATAAGTTTTTTAAATTCAATTTTTATTTTTCCCTGACGGGAATCGAACCCACAGTTGGTAGAATCGGTCAATAGGTAATAGAAGAATTTTTAAGAACTTTTATTTTTAACGATTCTAAATTAAATCATAAATACAACCGCCTCGTCCGGGGTTTGAAACCGGGACCTTCCGCTTGCCGTGCGACTGCTCTTACCACTGAGCTAACGACACAGATAATTTTCCCTCTTGCATTTATCTTAGGAATATGTTTGCTTCATTTTTGACAATGAAATTTTCAACCTCTACATAACAACTTTAGGCATATGAACGATTCTCATAACGTTTCATTCACTATCCCTACAACTGCACAAGAGGATATACTCGATCATATTAATGTGCTTCCAAATTACCACAACGGCTCCTGATGGGATCCCTCCAGTGTTCTTTAAGTCTTGCTGCCTTGACCTGCCAGCTCCGCGGAAAATAATATTTCAAAAATCGCTCGATAGTGGTTGTTTTCCTCAACTATGGAAAAACTCTTTTATCATACCTACCCACAAAAAAGGTAGTAAAAGTGAAATTTCTAACTATAAGCCTATTGCAATATTGTCTTGTATGCCCAAATTATTCGAATCTATAATTTACTGTCAGTTTCCTGTAAGAATTGGCTCTCTTCAAACCAACATGGGTTTATTTCGGGCAGATCTACAACCACTAACTTGTTGGAATTTGTCTCGGATACCATTAGCGGGTTTACAAAAGGCTACCAGGCGGATTGTATTTATACAGACTTTAGTAAAGCCTTCGACAAGTTATCGCACTCCGTTATACTGTTTAAAATGGAAAAGTATGCGTTTCCCCCAACATTTATAAAATGGACGGAGTATAATTTAGATAACAGAACATATCAAATATTATTCCGGCATTCCATCTCTAGTCTTGAAAGCTTCGTCCGGCATACCTCAAGGGAGTCACTTGGTCCCGTTGTTTTTTATTCTATCTATTGACCACATTGTCTCTGTTGTGAGGAACTGAAAAGTCTTGATTTATGATTATGTGTTCTCGGATTCCACGATTCGTCGTGTGGGTTCTGTCTGTGACGAGTAGTTCTCTGCTAGGCTTTATAAAACGTTGGTCCCTATAAACGTTTGTCACTATAACATTGCGTTTGTACACTTGATTTGTGAGGCCTCTTCTTGAATACGCTAACCAGGTCTGGTATCCATTTTACGGTACACACATCGACCGTATCGAGTCTGTTTAGGGGAACCTCCTGAGCTTCGCCCTTAGGCACCTACCTTGGAATAATTTGATTCTTCCAGAAGATAGTTTGAAGGTTTTGAATATGCACCCGCTTGAAAAACGTCGCATGATCGCCGATGTAACGTTTGTGCATCAACTCTTAAACGCGAATGTTGACTCTCCGCTGCTACTTAGTAAAATCTCTTACCGCGATAGTGGGCACAATTTGAGAGGGCTACCTCTGTTGTGTGTTAACTACACAAGGTCAACTTTTGCATGGACGAACCCATTAATCGCATGTGCATTACTATAATATCAACGCTGAGCATTTTGTCGTTGACGTTTCTAAGCATGTGCGCGGCTCGGTAGAAAGACACCAGGTATGTCTGATTATCTATTCGTTAAATAACGATAAAGTAAGTCGCTATCTGAGCTAAGTCTGAATAAACAAATTAGTTTTAGTCGAATCGCCATTCCGGTTCTAAAATAAGCACATAATTCTCTGTTAGTAAAATACTTATGTTTTATTTTATTTTCGATTCTATTTTTATTTGTCTGTATTCATACTGCCTGTCATAAGATAGATATAGAGATATACAAACTTATGTTTTGTGCCCAATTGGATTCTAGTTACGATTTTAAACTGTAAAAAGGAAGAAAATAAACTTAATTGTTATCTAGTTCTTAAGTCTGTCTGTAGGCTCAAGCCAGTATGGGCTAAGCTTATGGTGAGCTTCGTAACTCGTCCGGTTCCTAAACCTAAAGTGCTTTCTTCACTACACTGTGGAACTGGTGCCGAACGAATGTTTTTTTCACGCGGCTCTATATTCAGCTTCTACACCGATTTTAAACTTTCTTGTTCCATGAAAATTGTAATCAAAATGTGGATATGTGGATATTTTGTTAAAGTGCAATTATTTTATTGAAGTGGTTTATTGTTATTTATTTGCATTAAAATCATAAAGGACGAACATTTTTGGATATTGTACTTTCTTGCATTCTTTTGAGTTTGTCCCCGTTCGGGATAGGGCTAAGTTCAGTGTAGATCTGACAGCTTCTGGTTCAGTTCAGTGCCAAATCGATTTTGTTGAAAAGAATTTAACGATTTTGTTGAAAAGAATTTACCATTAATGTGCACCGGGAAGAAGTGTACTCGTAAGACTTTGTGATACCACCGTACTTTTCTACTATTTAAATTGTATAACAATTAAAATTAAAATTAAAAAAACATACATTTGTGAACTTGTAAATGTGATTATGATGTTATATAGCGATAATCTTGCTTATAAATAAATTATTATTATTACAACATCATTCACGCTTAGATTTAAGTAACCAGACATAGTTTACAGTCAACCAAGTTAATTTCTTAACTATGCTTTTTCTTTTATAATCTTAAGCACATAGGATTTTATATAGTCTCAATAAATAAATGAACTGAGTAACATGTAAAAAAGCAATAATTGGTATAAGACCAATTCTTATGATACCCTAGGCGAATTCCCATATGTAATTTTGTATGGTCACCCATCTGTGCAAGTCTAATTTTTGAAGTGGTTTTTCGCATATAGTTTTTGATTTTTGAAATGGTTTTTCGCATAGAACGGTTCGTCGGATAGTAAAAATCATTATAACCAATTTCATAGGATTTTATAATCTAAAGAACTTTTCAGTACAATGAAAATGTCGAGGAGAGTTTTCACAGTATACGTAAAAATCCTAATTTTTAATATGGCAACACCAAAGACAGGGTTACCCGATTTAACCCATTTTTTAATATTTTTATGGAAAGACTGTGTACACAATTTCAGCTCTCTACGTTGCCGCGTTGTCAGGCGGTGTCCAAATATATAGTGAAAAACGAAATTTTTGTATGGCAACCCTACAAAGAGGTTACCCGATTTGTCCTATTTTCGAATACAAATTTACTTTTTTTTTTAAAGCCGGTGTGCAAAATTTCAGCTCTCTAAGTACACGCGTTCCCGAGTTATCGTGCGGACGGACAGACAGATGAAAATGCACAAATCAAAATAACTTTTAATATTATGGGTGGGTGTCCGATCTATTTTGCTCTACTAGCATTATGCACAAACTTAGTATACCCTATGATTTCATCTAGGGTATAAAAATTATATACAGGGTGTCCCAGCTAAGATTATTATAGTCTGCCAAATGATTCCTCTCATCCAGACAAGTAAAAAATTGTATGGCAGGGAGGGGGCAAAATGTCACCCTACCGATTAGTAAAATATGCTCTTTCTTATTAAACACCCTGTTAGGTTTGACAATACTTAAGTAGTCCTTAGTACTTATAGTGCATATTTGTATATTAAGTATAGTAACACTTTTAAGAGGAATGACAAATTGTAGGCACGCTCCCTCCCCTTATAGTTTATAGAAAGAACTAGAACCTTTTCTTTAGCCATCAACGACTAATTTACAACACACCCTATATCTTGAAAAGTACCGTCTTAAATTTAAAAAAAAATATAGTCTAATTTCGGTGACCTGAATAGCTTAAGAGCTAATAACTCCTTAACCATCACAGATAGAACATAAGTGTAATAGGTTAAATTAAAGAGATTGGGCTTTCGAAATTTTGTAACAAAAATGTATGTTAGGGGAGGGGGTGTGATATTTCTAAAATTTTATATATATATAGTTACTTCCGACTGGCGGTCAATAATTCCTGAGCCTGACGCCTGAGCTATCAATTATTATAGCTACTGCATACATAAAAAAATAAAGGTATCGATCGAAGAGAAGTGTTTATTTAGATTTTATACATTAATGATATCGCTTCCCCCTGACAAATTTAAGCTTTCACTTATATGCCAATGATCTACATAATTAGGAAATGCTCTACTACCCAAACTCATGTCATCAGTTGCGACTAGTGAGTCCATTCCCCCCATTCTACTTCTCGAACATACCATCTCGATCAAGAACTCCCACATCCAAAGCCTGGGCTTGCTCATGGACAAAAATCTCAATTGACATCCTCATGCCAACCTGGTCTGCTCCATAAGCGATTGAGTGATTAGACGGTCTAATAAATACAACTGCGGGTATATGTATTAGCCTGGGAAATATACATATGACAGACTCAAAGAATGACATTTGAGTCATAAATAACATGTTTTCCCTGCTGGTGTTTCCAATATTTCCAGTTTTTTAATTTATGTGTTGATAGTACAACACAAATAGGTGCAATGTGATTGGATTAATGATTTGACGGATTGGATTAATGTTTTGATTAGTTGTATTTTGAAAAATTTTGTAATAAAATTTGAGGCAAATGAGAATGATTAAATAATATATGTGATTTCTTTGATAGAGCTTAATTTTAATTTATGTATACATATGTATGAGTCATAAATGGCATAATTTTGTTGGTATTTATTGTTGACTCTAACTTATAGTGTTGGTACCAAACACAAGTATGTACAAGGTGATAAATTGATGAGCTGAATTTTGAATAATTTTATATTAAAACTTGATGTAATTAAGTCAAATTTGATAAAATAACAAGTGATTTCTTTGCTAGTACTTAATATAATAAAAATCACATTTGAGCATATGATTTCTTTGCTGGCATTTTCAACTTAATTTCTAAATTTATCGTAGTGTTGGTACTACAAATCAAGTATGTGTAATAAATTAACGAATCGGTTTTTGAGACAAAAAAAATATGAGTTGGATTTTGAATAATTATTTAATATTTAATTTAGTTTTGTTTTACAGTACAAATATACTTATATGTATACTAATATTCTCTATACCGTAGCGCTTAACTTAACCATAAACTTTGCACGCCTAATCTACCTATCTAGTCTGTTTATATGCTTTTGTTTTGCTAATTGTAATGTTTACTCACTAACCTGTATGGTTTGTAAAAGAAAAATCTGTAAATGTTCGATTTGCCCACCGTTATTTGACGTGGCCGTGGCTAGGGCATATAATAAATTTATCTATGACTATGACATACCTAGTTACTCTAAGTTCGTTATGAAAAAGGTTCGAAGGCAATTTTGTTAAATTAATAATAGTTGAATAGGGGTTGCTAAATATGACATTTAACATTTATTTATTTAGTTGAGCACCCGTACGCATAGCTTGGGCACATCTTAGAAAATTACATGGTAGAATTACATTTTAGCAAAACAAATAATAAAAGTAATATGAACTTCATAAATAGTATTAGTATCGTCTAGTGTGCAATGTCTACTGATAGATCGATTTATAGCAACAAAGTAATTAAGATTTAAGAATAGAGAATAATGTCGCAAAATAAGATTATAATATATACTGTAGGTAAAATCAAGGATTTTTTTGCCCAACTGATGACTGTTCCACCGACAACAGTTGTCTTCCTAGATATTTTATTGGTGTACATGCTCTGAATATGCAGTTTAAACTTAAAATACTCGATTGACGGGCGAGCAATCTTGAACATAACTCTAGCTCACTACGTATACCTCAGATTTTATTTTATTTTTTCCAAATTTTTAATCTTATAAGCTTAATCATTAAATTTCAATGAGCCCAACTTTGAACGTAATTAAAGCAAAGACTATATACATGTTTTTTTTTATTTGACATATTAAAATGTTTTTTTACTGCCGAGCTTAGCCCCCGAAAAACTTTTCAACCACTCCTGTTCAGAGTATAGAGTCAAAAACGACAAGAATTCTATAACTTAACCACTTTTAAGATAGGTAATATAAAAAAATCAATAATACTAAATCATTGAGGTATGATAGACAGACTTTGTAGTCATAAATTTTGTCTTTTCATAATGTAAACATCAAGGAAACATCAGATATGCCCATTCTGTTACTCCATAAATTTTTATAGTGATTCTACACAAAGCGCTTAACAATATTTGTAACTAAATATTTACCATTGGGTGCGCACACACTTCACGTTTTTATAATAAATAAACCCTATCTCAAAACAAAGTGAATGGCCAAGCCATTTATTCTTACGCGTTGAGCACTGTGATTCTGTGATTGATGACAATTAACATTAACAAATGACAACACAAGTGACAATCAGAATTCCCACGGTAAAGAGAGTAAAGTGGCGTTAAGCCAAAAACACAATACGATGCAGTGCAGTGCTTTGACAATCATTTTTTGAAGATTCCATTTTAAATTTTTTGTATTGTGGATTCATTATTTTGAGAAAAACTCTACTAATTTTTCTTCTAATATCCTTTTAAAATTAATTAATCAATTTAAAATTGAACACTGCCTCTATTCTGTAGTATTTAACAAATGTCTATTGAAGCAGTGTGCAGTGCTTTAAAGCTGAAACACAATACGATGCAGTGCAGTGCACTGCACTGCATTGAAATTTAGGGCCCATCTAATAGCATGTGGCAAGTCACATGCATTGCAACTTTTAGGCTAATTTCTAAAACACTGCACACTGCATCAGTTGACGTTTGTTAAATACTAAAGAATAGAGGAATTGTTCAATTAAAAATGGATTAATTAATTTTAAAATGACATTAGAAGAAAAATGGGTAGAGTTTTTCTCAAAATAATGAATCTAGAATACAAAAAATTTAGATATGAAATCTTCATAAAATGATTGTCAAAGAACTGCACTGCATTTATTGTGTTTTACAGTGCAGTGCGCGGCTATAACACTGCACTGCACTGCATCGTATTGTGTTTCAGGCTCTAGCCTAAACGATGCAGTGCAGTGCAGTATATGTGAATTACTACTTGCCGAGGCACTTTCACATCAAAACCGAAAAATGTAAACCAAAAAAAAAAAAAAATCAATTTATTCCACTTTAAAACAAGATTTTTGCTCCAATGATTAATAAAATCATGGAAAATAGGAAAAACTAATAATTTTACTAATAAAATAGAATATTTATCTCAGATTTTGAAGAAAAACACAACTTTTATCTTTTTTCGGCCGAAAAACGAAATTTCGGTTGCATCTGTCAATTTCTTTTCGGTTTCCATATGTGGAACGTTTCGGGACGAAACATTTTTTCGGTCGTACTAAACCTCACTTTTCTGTTTACATTGAAAATTATATTATTTTATTTTATTATTTATTATATTATTATAATATGGATAGAGATTTCGAAGTAAAATTAAAATACCTTTTTGTATGAGCTCTCATCATACAACTTTTATGATAATTAAATGTTACTTTTATTTAACCGAAAAAAAAGTTTTCGGTTTTTGATGTGAAAGCAAAAGCGAATTTCCTGTGTAGAATATATCAGTTTTCGGGTTCGATGTGAAAGTGCCTTTAAGCAGCACGCAGAACGTCACATAAAGTCACATTTTTACACACCATGTCGTTCAAGTATAGTTAACACAAGCGAAGTTACTGTCCCAAGTAACCTCGATTTCAGTCCCTCACCTCCTCTTGACATACCAACCAGTTTATTTGCGCCAGTACGAAAACGAGTTCCACTCACTTCAACTTTTTAGCGAAGTGGAACCTGAGAAATAGTCAAATTGAGTGTATTTGGATTGGTACACGTTTTGATGTGTGTAGTCATTTATAATATCATCTGGCGTGGAACATGTGGATATTTATTTTTGAGAGAAAATGGTTTCAAGTGAAAAATTACATATTGAAAAGGTCATTAATTGTGCATAAATGTAATTAAGGGCCATTTCGGAGGAAAAATTCTAAGAAAAAAGAAAGTGCGAGTACGTTCCTGGCATATTGATTGCTAAGGAATAATATTTTTGCTTACGTAATTATCTTTAAAATGTACGAAATTTCTTACTGAAAAATTAAAAGCACTCCTTTGTATAAAAGCGCAAACACAAATGTGTTGACATTTTACTAGTTCCACACCAGCTGATATTATTAAAGAGTGGAACCCGTTTTCGTACTGGCGCAAGTAAACTAGTGGATATGTCAAGAATAGGTGAGGGACTGAAATCGAGGTTACTTGGGACGTAACTTCGCTTGTGTAAACTATACTTCAGAAGGGTGACTCCGTAACCCCCGGAATATAATACAAGCCATGAAGTCGCCGAAGGCACCAACACATTAATGCCTGATTTTCATGTCGGCTCACAAGCCACGGCTTTCCTTCCCTAGCCAATCAGAAGACGTTTTTAATGAGCCGCGTGTTGTGCGCCGTGACTTGGATGAGGTCCCTAGTCATGGCTAATAAGTCGCGTCTTTTTAAATGTCAAACACAATGGGTTTTGGTAAGATTAACATTTTATAACTCTTTTAGAAAATATTTAATAATAATTATAATTTTTAATTTGTAGAAGATGATCTGATTGATCTCGTGGAACAAAATATAATTCTGTACGACGTATTCAACGCAAATTATAAAAATAATACGCTTCGGCAGGCAACATGGAACAGTATTGCGGAGAATTTAGGTGTTGATGGTAAGAAACGATTTACTATAAATAACTATATAAATAAAAAATAAATATTGTTTTCCAGCAAAAACTAGTTAAGGAAGGTGGAAAAACTTACGATACAGGTATTATAAAAATTTAAAAGAGGGCAAACTTCCAAGTGGAAGTGCATCCAAAAAACGGAAGTATTAGAATAGAATAGAATAGAAAAATCATTTATTAAAGAACCTCAGCTTACGCTACGTTACAACGTTAGGTACATCGAGTTATTAATAGCTAGTTGGGATACAATAGAAAAATACAAGTCGTTTATCAAAATTAAATAGGAGCAACGAACAGACTCATTGCGGTAGAAATCATTTACAGTAATAAAGACATACAACAGAGCACTAGGCACTCAAAGATAGAAATAGAATGGCAAACGCCATTTACAAATACAAATACAAATAAAATTAAAAATGTGAAGGTAAAGTAAAGTAAAGTAACAGTAAAAAAAAAAGAAAAAAAAAAAAGAAAAAATTCGCGGGACCTTTCATTTCTCAAGAAATTTGCAATTGGAAAAAGGAAATATGCAATATTTTTACACTTGAAAGCTATTTCGTATTTGGAACCAACCAATAATAGTGTTGCGAGCGTGGCTTTTGATTCGTTATTTAAAACACAATATTAAATATTTAATATACAAGTTCTTTATTTCACTCTAATCTTATACAATTCACAAACTTTCAATTAATCAAGTACACTTTAATTATCGCTTAATACTGTACTTTAAATTATCGCAATCTAATTACAACACTTTCGCACGTTTATTACTTTCGCTTGTTAACACTGCAACGTCTAAGACAAGACTCTTGCTCTGGCTATGACAACTGTTATATTTATACCCTAGAAACTCTCCAGATTATTCTCGAGTGTTCTATTTTCCAGAAGCTTCTTGACTGTTCTATTCATTCTATTCATTCTATTCCTGAACCTTCCTGTAGATACCATAATCAATTCTCCGAACCTGAAGTCGTTTACTCTCCATTGCCAGTAGATGTCACCAGTTGTTGTCTCTTTCTATTGCACGTAACAATAGTTTTAATCCTATTTCAGAGAAACGGAAAGCAACTTCATTGAAGAGGATTATGATGGAACGGACGATTGTTTGGGACCAGTATTTTCTCCGTGCTCCGCAGAAAATTTAAAAAGCGAGGATACTTCACTAACATCTGGCAAGAAGTTTTTGGCCGGAATAAATTAGTACAGTTACGGAAAATTGGCACTAGTGATAAAAACGTTTACACATTATCTTCCTGTGAACTATCCGTCAAGTCTTCATTTGAAATATTTAATGCCAACAATAAGTCTTTTTTATTAGGCATATTGTTTAATAATGTTTTTCCACACACAAAGTATAAAATATTCAAAACAAACGCTTTAATATTAATATTTTTTCCACACACAAAAATAATAAAAATCAAAACAAACGCTGTAAGACTGTTTTTTTTTCCAAACATAAATTATAATAAACAAAAACGATGTAATTAATTTTTCACTAAATTTTTCAATAAATAACACAAAAATCCCGCTCAATCAAAACAATAAAACATAACCTAAATAACAACAAACACCGGAAAAAATTTGGGTTTAGAAATTTGCAACCAGGGGCAGCACCAAAAATAACAGAGGTAGAAAAGATTGCGCGTTTGGTTTTGCTACTGGTGTGGTGGGAAGAAAAGAACACGAAAATGACAGCTTCGGTGGCAGTGCTTACAACGAGTAGCAGAAAAGAATTCACTATATATTGAGCATCACACATAGCCATAAGTACAATTCTGTGGGAATTCTTGTAAAGGGTTGTCCAATAAGAGGTGTTATTTTAATTAGCCCGCTATTTCGGTAGATGTCACTTTAGGAGCTGTCATTTTCTGACATTTGACAAATAAAAACTACGCCATTAATAAAAATGGAACGATACACGATTCATCAACGCATTGAAATTATTAAAATTCAATATAAAAATGGTGAAAATGTGGCAGAGACGGTTGGTAAAACTCGAACATTTTTGGGTTGTCGTGAAGCACCTTGTCGGACCGCAAAACAGGAATTGGTAGAAAAATTCGAGCTGTCGGGACAAGTTGGTGATGTGAAGAATAAAACCCGTGCACGTCGCTCAAGAACAGCCGAGAATATTGCTGCTGTAGCCGAAAGTGTTGAAGAAAGCCCAGGATTGTCCATTCCTCGTCGTTCTTTGGAATTGCTGATTAGGTCCTTGAAATGCATGAAAATGATCCGGAATTCCATCGAAAACTCATCTTGAGTGATGAGGCCCATTTCCACCTCGATGGCTTCATCAACAAGCAAAATTGTCGCATCTGGGGCTCGGAAAACCCAAGAGTTATTGTTGAAAAGCCTCTCTATCCTCAACGTGTGACTGTTTGGTGCGGTTTATGGTCCCGCGGGGTCATTGGACCTTACTTTTTCGAAAATGAGGCTGGAGCAACAGTTACGGTGAATGGATTGCGCTATCGACAGATGATTAATGATTTTTTATGGCCGAAATTGGATGGTATTGATCTGGACAACGTTTACTTTCAACAAGACGGCGCTACGTGCCATACAAGCAACGAAACCATTGATCTTTTACAGGAAAAGTTTCCGGACCGTGTTATTGTTAGATATTATAGCAATATAAAGTAAAATTAAATTTAGCATCAAACATGTTTATCTATTGGCAACACTTTTTTTTGTAATTAAGAACGACAATATATTTGTGTCATGTTCATATGTCATTTTTTTAGAATAATAAAAACCACTGAATTGAAAAGACGTGTTTCTGGTATATTTTTCATTTAAAAAGAGTATTAAAGTATTTTCTAGAAGAGTAGCTCTACAAGATCATCATAATATAATCGTAGAGCATCCTGATTGTATACGGTCATTATTTAGTAATTTGTACAGGTAATTTTTCCGGAGATTCAACAGTTATCTCTCGAAGAGGTGATCACAATTGGCCACCGAGATCTTGTGACTTAACACCTTGCGACTTCTTCCTTTGGGGCCACGTGAAAGAGAAGGTCTACGCCAACAGCCCAGCGTCGATTCAAGACCTGAAAGATGGAATTCGTGAGGCTATCGAGGACATGGGGCAGCCACTTTGCGATTTGGTTATGGAAAATTTCATGAAAAGGATATGGTCCTGTAGGCGTGGTCGTGGTGGTCATTTGGCTGATGTTATTTTCCATTACTAACGGCATACCTTTCTCTTTATAATGAAATAAAGATCCGATCATTTGTCTCAAAAAATGGCATTTTTCTTTGAATATCAAAATAACACCTCTTATTGGAAAACCCTTTAGTTATAGTTATAAGTATGTAGAAACCTTTATTATAACGTGCTTTCCATCCAAAGTACCTATACAATTAGGAAAACTAGTCACATCAAAAAATTTTGCGGATATTTGCAGCCACTGTTCGCTGGTGTATACGGGAAATACTTCCTTGGACAGAACATTCTAAATTGCTGTAGTTGTTTCCCTTATTATATTTGCACTTGTTGAGTTACCCATACGAAAACTGAATCCAAGAGATTTCATCATATCTCCGGAAGCTAAATATCTACAATTATAATATGTACTACAAAACTTTTACAATTATTATTATTCTTATCTCAGGATTACAGCCAATCTTTCTTCCGGTGGAATGCTTTCCCTAACCACATTCTGTTTTTTAATGTGAGGACTCATAAGCGCTAGCAAATTCTTCAAAATCCTTAGGAGTCATCCGAAAGTAATTGAAAAAATTTTCATTTCTACCCTCATTAGGATTTTTCTCTTTTAATTCCTGTACAAGCGTTCTAAAGGGTTTTCCAATAAGAGGTCTTATTTTAATTAGCCCGCTATTTCGGTAGATGTCATTTTTGGAGCTGTCATTTTTTGACATTTGACAAGTAGAAACTACGTCATTAATAAAAATGGAACGATACACGATTCAACAACGCATTGAAATTATTAAAATTCACTATAAAAATCCGATTAAACAAAACAAAACTAAAAAGAATTAAAACACGATGTCTCCTTTTATGTTTTCTGTTTTTTGTCTTTATTTTAGATGGGAAAGTGCAACATTTCGGACCTAGGTTTGGTCCATCATCAGGCCCTATGAAACAATTATAAATATTTATAAATAAAAATAAAAATAAGAATGAAGGGTTTTTTTTAACAAGTCTTTAAAATTTTTAAAAAATGTGAGAGGAATTAAAAAATTTTTTGTACTCTAGAAGTATAAATAATCTTAAACATGGTAAAAGTTTAACGTTAAAATGAAAAGCTAGATTCTTAAAGATATAAAAAGATAGAACATCTTTTTTAGAAGAAATTTATGTGTAAGGAAATTATTTTAAAGATTTTAATAGTATAAGTGGTAGAGACAAAGTATCAACGTGCAGATCACTTACATGAAACAAAAATCAAACAACACAAAACATTGTAGACACTAAGGGCCGTATTCACCAAGCCATTTAATACAAATTTAATTTTAATTTAATTTTTATTGAGAGACCGCAATTAAATTTTTGTAGCTATTCACCAACCTTAATAAAATAAATAATTTCGGACATTTCGGACTATCAGCTGCAAGATTTCCGAATTTGGCAAGTGACAGTTCTCGTGAGAGTTCATGTAATTTAAATATTATTTAAAAAATTAAACGAAGTTTTTATGTATTATTTAAATAGAAAGTTTTTATGTATTATTAAAAATATTTTATAATATATGTACAATTCATTTTAATTAAAAATAGCCCATATTAAGCAATTCACATATTAAAAATGATTTTAAAAAAATTTGCAATAACTGAATTACGCGCAGAAAAATCGGTCTGAGTATCCCTTATATTCATTTGAGGTTGCTGTAGGTTGTCAAATACAATTTCGATTGGTGGAATTTTCCTGTCTCTTAAAAGATTGTTTAAAACAGCTGTCGCAACATATACTCTGTTGTGGGCGCTACTCGCATTTCTAAAAAAGAAAAATCAAATCAAAACGAATCATATATGATTTCCACTGACACGTATATAAATGGACTAGTCATTGAACCAAAAATCCATAGCAGTGATTAAGATTAAATTAATTTGTATTTACTTTTTTTTAATGCAATGAAACTAAAAACCGTGGTTCTATTCACTGAAATCGTAATATATCTACACAGTTAAATTCTTGCTTCTTCAAACTTTTAACAACACTATTAAAAATATGACATTTGACTGCATGACACTTCAATCAGCTGACAACGAAATTAAATTTATTTAAGAGAGGGTAAGGCCTCACTTAAAATTAAATTAAAATTAAATTTTCATTAAATCGACTCGGTAAGTGTGGTTGGTGAATAGCTTTAATTGAAATTTTTTTTAATTTTGCTTGGTGAATACGGCCCTAAGAGTAATCTTGGAAATCTGGGCAATGCTCCAATTATATACATATACCGAGCGGAGGTTCACCTGCTGATCGATCTTGCTTATCAGCAAAAATATATATGGGGAGTGCATTCAACCCAACTGTGATTGCTCGACGATAAACAATTTTTTCTATCTTTTTATATCTTTAAGAATCTAGCTTTTCATTTTAACGTTAAACTTTTACCATATTTAAGATTATTTATACTTCTAGAGTACAAAAAATGTTTTAATTCCTCTCACATTTTTAAAATTTTTAAAGACCTGTTAAAAAAAACCCTTCATTCTTATTTTTATTTTTATTTATAAATATTTATAATTGTTTCATAGAGCCTGATGATGGACCAAACCTAGGTCCGAAACGTTGCACTTTCACATCTAAAATAAAGACAAAAAACAAAAAACATGAAAGGAGATATCGTGTTTTAATTCTTTTTAGTTTTGTTTTGTTTAACCGGAGTTTTCCAAGAAAGTCTTAAAGAAACCTTTTGAAATAACACACCCGGAAAGAAACGACCAATTACTATAAAAATGGTGAAAATGTGGCAGAGACGGTTCGTAAAACTCGAACATTTTTGGGTTGTCGGAAGCACCTTGTCGGACCGCAATACAGAAATTGGTAGAAAAATTCGAGCTGTCGGGACAAGTTAGTGATGTGAAGAATAAAACCCGTGCACGTCGCTCAAGAACAGCCGAGAATATTGCTGCTGTAGCCGAAAGTGTTGAAGAAAACTCAGGTTTGTCCATACCTCGTCGTTCTTTGGAATTAGGCATTCCACAAACGTCATTATACCGTATTTTGCATAAAGATATGGGTCTTAAGGCTTATAAAGTTCAGTTAACACAAGAACTCAAGCCGGCCGATCATCAACAACGTCGAGTCTTTGCTGATTGGGTCCTTGAAATGCATGAAAATGATCCAGAATTCCATCGACAACTCATCTTGAGTGATGAGGCCCATTTCCACCTCGATGGCTTCGTCAACAAGCAAAATTGTCGCATCTGAGGCTTTGAAAACCCAAGAGTTATTGTTGAAAATCCTCTCTATCCTCATCGTGTGACTGTTTGGTGCGGTTTATGGTCCCGCGAGGTCATTGGACCTTACTTTTTCGAAAATGAGGTTGGAGCAACAGATGGTATTGACACAGTATATATCATACAGTAGCCCAGCTCTGTCAAAACTGTCAAGGGAGTAGGATGCTTCTATAAAGAGACTATACTTTCCCTTTCAACAGTTTTAACTAACACAATAGTCAATTTCTAATGCAAAGGTTCCTATGGAAATCTAAAGTGGAAGAAACAGAACTTACAGCATGCACAAACTTGTACTAGAGGAAGAGGGACAAAATGACAATCAAAACTATTTCTGCAAGAAAAAAAAAAGCTAAAAACAATTTGTTCCACTTCCCATGCCATTCGGCTTGGTAGAAATATCAAACTGTCACAAACATTATTACCTTGGAATATGTAGCAAATAGGAATGGTTGAATCGTGCATAATTCGTGTACTGCGTAATTTGTCAAAGCTGCGTGCATGATTATCAAATTTAACAAAAGTACGTAATTTTGAAAAGAATCAAAACTATTTATCTTTGAAGTTGCAAAGCTTTATAGTAGCACTAGTGCCTGTTAAAATCTTCATATGAATTAAAAAAACAGAAATGAAGTGTTCGGTCAGTGCTTGCAAATATAAATTGGATTATAAACTAGGGAATCCCGTTTGAGGCAACTGCACTATCTAAATTATCTTTTTTGTTAATAGAAGCAAAGTTTTATATTAATTAAATATGTGAATTGTTTCAAAATAAAGCAGAAAAAGAACATTTTTTACCACAGATGCTCCGCTCAAAACCTTTGTTTACTTTTTGCAAATTGACAAGTTGCTTAGAATAGGGATGGCGTGTAAATACATGTAAAAATGGACTACCAACACAACCAGAAATTCATTACGCAAAATCTGGCTTATCACATTCCTGTTTGCTCTATATTCTAAGTTTGTTACAGCTATTTTGCCTGTTACACTGTCCATGGAAGGAACACCACTTTGCAATCAAACAGTTCTTTTTGACTTACGGTAAATTGCTTTGAATACTATTAAGGTACCTGATTTAGTTACCTGATTTAACTTGTAGGTTTAAGGTTTTCGTATTGAAAAAAACTTCTTTAGTACCTGTACTCAGTCACTTTAAGTGTTACACTATTTACTTTATTTTTATTGTTTTCTAGAGTTTATGCTTATATTTAATATAAAAAAACTACTGTAGATCTATGTACCCACAGTTTTAAGGACGTGGCCTCTGTAAATATAAGATTAACTTTTAGTTCATAGATCTTTATTTATAGAATTTAAACAAGCTACGATATGTCTTCATAGCACAAGATGACAATACAAAGTGTGTACATCAATGTCTATCAGCTGATGGCTGTATAATAGATTACATGAATATATAGTACTAAACTAAGTATGAGGTAAGTACAAGACTGGTACTACCTTGCAGCCTCGGCCAGGGTCTTTCAATAAAATATTTTTGTATTGTTTTGTATTGTAGCTGTTTGGTAATGGAACAATACATTTGCAGACTGGTGCTGAGATGTGTACTTACATAAAACTAACCCTTCTCCCAACCATTGTGCAACTAGCTATTGTTCGTTCATTTACATCCGTACCATACTTAATAGTTCCCTCTTATGGGAGAAATTTGAGGTTTTTTTTTTTTGAATTAAAATTCTAAAATTCACTTTTCAGTAGTTTGTTCTAAGCTGAGCTACTGTATAAATATACTGTGGTATTGATCTGGAGAACGTTTACTTTCAACAAGACGGCGCTACGTGCCATACAAGCAACGAAACCATTGATCTTTTACGGGAAAAGTTTCCGGACCGTGTTATCTCTCGAAGAGGTGATCACAATTGGCCACCGAGATCTTGTGACTTAACACCTTGCGACTTCTTCCTTTGGGGCCACGTGAAAGAGAAGGTCTACGCCAACAGCCCAGCGTCGATTCAAGACCTGAAAGATGGAATTCGTGAGGCTATCGAGGACATAGGGCAGCCACTTTGCGATTTGGTTATGGAAAATTTCATGAAAAGGATATGGTCCTGTAGACGTGGTCGTGGTGGTCATTTGGCTGATGTTATTTTCCATTATTAACGGCATACCTTTCTCTTTATAATAAAATAAAGATCCGATCATTTATCTAAAAAAATAGCATTTTTCTTTGAATATCAAAATAACACCTCTTATTGGAAAACCCTTTATATGCTCCATGGTTTTCTCTTCTTCTGTAAATATTTCGTACCCAAAATCTTTATGGATTGTACTTTCTGTGTAAAACTGATAGCAGCAATGTTAGTTGCAGTGTTCTTATTATCGTTAACATTTTAGTTTTTTGCTTCCACTTATATTTTAGCAATTTTGAGGGTGGTTTCATTTTGAAATCACTCTTATTTAGACCGTTTTGACAGCTCAATTGACAGTTAAAAAAGATAAGTCGCCATGAAAATTACATTGCTTGCTCGCTGTAGCTGCTCAGCGATGATTGGCTGTTAAGAAAAAGCCGCAACTAAATGAGGACATGAAAATCAGGCATAAAAGGCCTTAACGTGCCGGTTACAGCATGCAGTAAGAGTTCACTCTCACTGCTTTTTGTATACTCGTAATGGACGAAAAACTAAAATTTCATCTTAAACAGGTCCTAAAGCCCAAAACTGTCGCCCCACAGTTAAATGAAGTTAAAACAAATTGCAGCCAAATATGTTTTCTTTCTAATAGTTAAAAAAAATAGCATCTAGAATAAATTTATGGAAATTATAGCATTTGAACAAAATACAAGCAACTTTATATGAAAAACTCCTGCAGTAAGACAAGGCAAGAAGACTGTGGATGTCGCCTTCTGACCGGCCTGCTGCTCTCTTTTTTCGAGTTTGTTCATGGCTTGTATATTCGGGCGTTTTAAAGTAGTCACATTTGACGATGTGGACGCTCTCTTGATTCATTCATTGTTGCTCGTGTGCAGTCTGTGCATTGAAGTTTAAAAACGAATTTCTGTGCACATGTGATTTTCTTGACAAAACAATCAACGACCCGGTTCATAGGCAATGAAAAACCATTATATTTCCATAATAATAATAATACCGTATGTATATGTATAATATGTATGGCATTTTAAATAAATGATATTAAAATTGTTTATATTAGAAAAGAACAAAGACAAAACCAAATTCAAAACAATACTGAGCGGGCCATCAAGTAAAATGTCAAAACGATCATATGTTATCAATCGTTGCATAAATCGCAGTGATTGCAAAAATATTCTTGCAGCAAGTGTGACGCTCTCTTTTGCACATCACAAACTTTAAAAACAATAAATGCGACGTCAAATGAATTGCAGAGAGGATTTAAAAACTTCTATTTGTGCACAAATGATCAAATGTGCACATTTGACGACTTTAAAAACACGCCCTTCCGGGGGTTACGGTGATTCTGATCTTTTGCTTAGAATATATAGCAAACAGGAATGGTTGAATCGTGTATAATTCGTGTACATGAGCGTAATTTGTCAAGAGGAGGAGACTATAGATATGAGTAAGTGAGATGCTGGAATGAGAATTTTTCAAAGCTGCGTGCATGATTGTTAAATGTGCTATTGTTTTGTGAACAGGAATTTTGCAATCTAAAATTCTTTTGCGAAATTTAACAAAAGTACGGAAGGAGTGTTTTTCAAAACTATTTATCTTTAAAGTTTATTTAGTGTAAAGTTTTATAGTGCCACTAGTGCCTGTTCAAATCTTCATACAAAAAAAAAAAAAAAAAAAAAATAAAATATTCGGTCAGTGCTTGCAAATATAAATTGGATTATAAACTAGAGAATTCATGTTTCAGGCAACTGTACTATCTAAGTTATCTTTTTTGTTAATAGAAGCAAATTGTCCAGTTGTTTAGAATAGGGACGGTGTGTAAATACATGTAAAACACACAACTAGAGTTCATTACGCGAAATCTGACTTATCACCATTCCTGTTTGGCTACGTTTTTGACACTTCATTACCGCATTTGTGCATGGTGGATGCGATGCATTCTGTTTCAAGCATTAAAATGCTGAACTACAATAGAAGTAAATAATGTCGATTTCGATGGGACTTCAGTGCAACACCAGTATTGCACTTTTTCCAGCAGTGCAACATTGAAAATGTTCGATTGGACAATTTTTATTGCAGAAGTGCAACACGAGGTTTTCACTCACTTCCCGTACTTTGCACTGGATATTTTGTCGGTGTTACAAACACATATTCAAGTAGAATTGTCATCTGCTCTCTGTGAAAGTGTACTGTCGCAATTATTTGTGAAATTTTTGAGTTACATGAATTAAAAGATTTTATTTGGATTATTTGCATAAAGTTTAAGATAATTTTTTGTTTCTATATATCAATAAAGAAGATTTATTACGTTTGACAGTTCCGTGTATACGTCTGCTCACAAATGCAAGGAATATGACAGAAATATGTTCGATGGACTTCAGTGCTCCTAGTTCTCCGCTGCCAGAAAAAGTGCAACACTGAAATGATCCCATCGAATTCGACATAACTTTACGAAATTAAACGAGATTGAGGTTTACTTACGAAAAATTGATATTTTTACCCTAAATATATATCATATTCCATAAGACTTATTATCTTGATATTTAATGTTTTCAATTTTAAAAAGTGGTAAAAGTGAAAAAATTAACAAATGAAAGTTGATGTAATTGAAGATTTGTGCCTTCCATTAATTCGCGGTACCATTTTTACTCCATTTTAATTTTTACATTGCACTTTTAATTAGTAATAATTTATTTGTTTGAACACATCACGGTCTCAAGCGATTCTAAGCGCACTATACTTACGGAAAATTGGATATTTAAACTTAACGAAAGTTCCCCTCACACGGGTTAAAGTTAAAGGCCTAACCACAATGTGCATAAGCTTGCATATGCAATCCTTGAGCATCACTAACATTTGTATAGTATTTACACAAACTGTCAAATTTGATTATGCAAAGTACGATCATGAGCGTACAGACAGAAGTTGACGAACGGAATTAAAAACTTGATGAACGGCTTTTTATTCCTATTGTGGGTTGTTATTATGAAAAGCAATTGCTTGTGTCTTTGCATATGCTAGCATAAGCACATTGTGGTTAGGCCTTAAAGGCCTAACCACAATGTGCATAAGCTTGCATATGCAAATCTTGAAAATATCACGAATGCTTTCTTATGCATCACTAACATTTGTATAGATTTACACAAACTGTCAAATTTGCTTATGCAAAGTACGATCATGAGCGTACAGACAGAAGTTGACGAAAGGAATTAAAACTTGACGAACGGCTTCTTATTCCTATTGTGGGTTGTTATTATGAAAAGCAATTGCTCGTGTCTTTGCATATGCTAGCATATGCACATTGTGGTTAGGCCTTAAGGCTGAAGTACAATAGAAGTAAATAACTTTACGAAATTAGACGAGACTGAGGTTTACTTACGAAAAATTGATATTTTTAGCCTAAATATATATCACGTTCCGTAAGAGTTATTATCTTGATATTTAATGTTTTCAATTTTAAAAAGTGGTAAAAGTGAAAAAATTAACACGTGGAAGTTGATTTAATTGAAGATTTGTGCTTTCTATTAATTCGCAATATCATTTTTATTCCATTTTAATTTTTACATTGCACTTTTAATCATCTAGTAATAATTTATTTTTTTGGACACATCGCGTTCTTATGGAATGAGCGATTCTTAGCGCACTATACTTATGGAAAATTGGATATTTAAACTTAACGAAAGTTTCCCTCACACGAGTTAAAAGGCTGAACCACAATAGAAGTAAACGTAAGTACATTTACTTACGTAAAGCGAACGCGCTCTTTAATTTAACAGGCGTACACAAATTAACTTTAACTCGAGAGAGGGGAACTTTCGTTAAATTTAAAAGTCAAATTCCAGTCAGTAAAGGAGCGGTAAGAATCGCTCATTCCATAAAAAAATGAAGTGTCAAACAGTTAAATTATTAAAATGATTAAAAGTGCAATGTAAAACTTAAAATGGAATAAAAATGGTACATACTGTGAATTAATAGAAAGCACAAATCTTCAATTAAATCAACTTCCAATTGTTAATTTTTTCACTTTTAACACTTTTTAAAATTTAACACATAAAATGTCATTCGGGCACTGCGAATTAATAGAAAGCACAATCTTCAATTACATCAACTTCCATTTGTTAATTTTTTCACTTTTACCACTTTTCAAAATTGAAAACATTAAATATCAAGATAATAACTCTTACGGAATGTGATATAAATTTAGGCTAAAAGTATCAATTTTTTGTAAGTAAACCTCAGTCTCGTTTAATTTCGTAAAGTTATTTACTTCTATTGTGGTTCAGCCTAAAGTTAATTTGTATACGCCTTTTAAATTAAAGGTCGTGTTCGCTTTACGTAAGTAAATCTACTTACGTATATTTCTATTGTAGTTCAGCCTTTAATTTGTGTACGCCTGTTACATTAAAGGTTGAAACACAATACGATGCAGTGCAGTGCACTGCACTGCATTGAAATTTAGAACTCATGTATTAACACGTGGCAATTCACAAAACTGCAGTGCAGTGCACTGCACTGCGTCGTTTAAGGCTGAAACACAATACGATGCAGTGCAGTGCACTGCACTGCATTGGAATTTAGAGCCCATGTAATAGCATGTGGCAAGTCACATGCACTGCAATTTTTAGGCTAATTTCTAAAACACTGCACACTGCATCGGTTGACGTTTGTTAAATACTAAAGAATAGAGGAATTGTTAAATTTAAAATGGATTAATTAATTTTAAAATGACGTTAGAAGCAAAAGGTAGAGTTTTTCTCAAAATAATGAATCCAGAATACAAAAAATTTAGATATGAAATCTTCAAAAAATGATTGTCAAAGCACTGCACTGCATTTATTATGCTTTACAGTGCAGTGCACTGCTATAACACTGCACTGCATCGTATTGTGTTTCAGGCTTTAGGCTAATTGGCTGGATTACATTACAACGCCGACGCCGGCGTGGTCGTCGTCGTCGTCGTCAAACGCCGAACAAAACGCCGGGCAAGTTACATTAACACTGGGCGGCAGTGCCATATCTTAATTTCCCTTACATTTTATAGTTGATTTATTTTCTTGTAATCTCTGCCGGTTTGCAATAAAATTTTAAATAATAATAAAAAAAATATTTTCTTTTCCTTCAAGTCCACTTTTTTTTAATATAATTTAATCATTTATTTTCAGAAATTTAAATATCGTTTCATTTTGTCATGTTTTTTCATAATAGATTTAGATC
The DNA here is from genome assembly GCA_963924295.1 of Dioctria rufipes. Lineage (NCBI taxonomy): Eukaryota > Metazoa > Arthropoda > Insecta > Diptera > Asilidae > Dioctria > Dioctria rufipes. The sequence goes on along the minus strand of OZ002742.1, from coordinate 110,645,200 downwards.
TGGAGGGTGATTCTGATCTTTTGTCGTACTTGAATGTCAAAACATACGACTAAATGAAATGAACTTTTCTACTGATTTTTTCGTGTTTTTATTCAGGTCAGCAACCCTTCCATGATGTAGAGTGAATTGAAAATGTCACTTCACATTACAAATTCAAAATAATATTTCGAATTTAAGCACTTTTAATGCTCTAATTAGGTGTAGAATTTTTATTTACCAGTGCAAAATTTTTGTCACAACCTCTAGGAGCAGTTGACTAATTTGTCGTATATTTAGTCGTGTTGTTTGACGTTTGTTCACCGAAAGTTCATTATAGTTCATTTTGTGGTAGATAATAGTGAAGACACAAAATGAACTGTGTTGAAACAAAAAGTGCGACTAAATATGTCAAAATTGACGACTAAATAGTACGACAAAAGATCAGAATCACCCTCCTGGCATATTGGATGGAGCGCCAGTGTTAAATTTAGTATTAGAGATGGGTCGACGACCACGCCGACGACGACGCCGGCGTGGGTAATGTAATGCATTTCATACATGCAGTACTGTCTCTAAATATTTTTGACATAAAACGATGACCACGCCGACGTCGGCGTTGTTAATGTACTCCGGCCAAATTTCTAAAACACTGCACACTGCATCAGTTGACGTTTTTTAAATACTAAAGAATAGAGGAATTGTTCAATTTAAAATGAATTAATTAATTTTAAAATGACATTAGAAGAAAAATGGGTAGAGTTTTTCTCAAAATAATGAATCCAGAATACAAAAACTTTATATATGAAATCTTCAAAAAATGATTGTCAAAGCACTGCACTGCTTTTATTGCGCTTTACAGTGCAATGCATTGCACTGCATAGTATTGTGTTTCAGGCTTAAAGGGCGCGTTCGCTATACGTAACTAAATGTACTTACGTAAACTTCTATTGTAGTTCATCCTAAAGGCAGAAACACATCCAGGCCTCGAGGCTTCCTCGAGGCGTTTTCAAAATTTTCAACACGGGCTTTTAAATGAGACAACACAAAACCAAGCCTAGCAGCTGGTTTCAAGGCCTACCCGCAAGGCGCGCTTTGCTCAATGTTGGAAATTCTTCTCTCTCAGGCCTACTTCTGTCAACAGATTGTTTTTTTTTTTTTAATTTTGTTCTATAATTAGCATTTTTGAAAACGGATAATTAATTATTTCTGTCCAGAATGTGGTGCATTTGGTTTTCAATTCTCTCAGGTAAGCCTTGAGGAGAGCTGCGAGGAAACCTGAGAGGCTTGCTTGGATGTGTTTCTGCCTTAAGATTTTTTCAAACTTGTTTCTACGACTGCGACTTCCTCCGTCCAGTCGCTTAAAACGCGTTGACTGCCTGATTTTCTATTTCATATGGGTCAACTTTTGTTGGCAGGGGTGTGACAATTATCTTAATTTCAAGTTTTATTTTCGCTTTTATATTCAAATTAAAAGTTCAATAAATTACAGATGGATTCGAAATTATTTCTATTCTTGGAATTTTATTTCATACAACATCAAATATTTCTTAAACTTGATTTGTAAACAAATAAAATTTAACAATTTTTGTCTGCCTGTCCATAAAAGTAGGTATGGAGGACAGAGAAAGGACTACAAATATTGTATTGCCATCTATTTTTATTTTATATATTCATTTGGAAAACCACTGAACTGAAAGTCGACTATAGTGGATTTTGTATAGAATTTATTATGTGAAGTTCAGGGGAATAAAATAGTTAAACCAAAAAGAGACAACTATAGAAAAGTGATCCCATAATAATGTCAAATAAAGTAAGCAATTTCAGTTGTATCAGCAGTCCATTTTATATATGTCAGTGATGTACGCTTGTTGTATAGGGGCCTACCCACACGAGAAGTTTGTAGAGAAGGAAGGAATTTCCTCCGCTTGTACTAAGCCGTGCAAGCACAATAATGTTGCTCCGCGTATTTCTTTATATTATTACCGAAATTAATTGTGTGTATGTTCAATAACGTTTTTTATATAAACAATAACTGTATCACAAATTCACCACACTTAATGATTATTAAATTATTATATTATAACTTCAAATCGCAGGTAAATTGCTGAAAAAAGAGCGCAGCGGGTCGGTCAGCAGGCGACATCCACAGTGTTCTTGCCTTGTCTTACTGCAGGAGTTTTTCATATAAAAGTTGCTTGTATTTTGTTCAAACGCTATAATTGTTGTGGAACTATTGTCGTGTCCCCAGTAAAACACTCGCGTAATCCACATAAAAAAACTTTATTCAATAAAACTACTTCGAATAATATCTAATATAACTCGAGCTTCTGATTCACACTTCTAGCTCTTAACTCCTAATCGCAAAAAACACAACTGAGTAACCTGATCCACTCGCAAGTCGGGTCACCTCTTAAAATCATTACAGGCGGAAGCGACTCTGACCCAGTGACCAGTGCAATACCTTGCAATTAATCGCAAAGCATTACATCAGTCACTGCCGTCAGCTGGAGACCCCAATACTGTTAGTAAACAAACAGTAAGCCCAGCTGAGCATTTCACTATGCGAAGTGAATTACTTAACCCTGGCTTAATGCTTAATTACAACAGTAGTGGATGCGACAGTTTTTTAATAAACAATTCGCAATCGCCAAGCATTTAACCGTGCGAAGTAAAATGCTTAGATACCGCAAACTGCTTAATTAGTCGTACACCTGCTGCTAGTTAAGTCATGATGTCACAACCACACCGAATTGAATATTGGGCCACGACATTCCTCCCCCTGTGAAAGACTAATTCCCAGGGGGAATTAGATCAGGGTGCTCGGTTTAGTTTCAACTACATAGTACATTTTATCGTATATATACAATAATTGTTTTTTTTTTAAACATCTTCTACGTTTTATCTTAGCAATATCTACTTCTCTTGAATCAGTTCTAATTTAACAACATGTATTTCTATTTTTTTTTCTCGTGATCTCATTTACTTCTTCAAACAATATTTTTGTTCAATTACAATTTAATTATATTCTTAGCCCTAATTTTGATATTTCTAAAAATAGTATTACCATAATAACAAATAAAAACTGCACAATGATTTCTAGGATTAGGTTTACTTATACAAAATTTGATTCTAGATTTCATTAACTACATATATTTGTTTTATCTAATCATATTACATAACTACACTATTTACTTTCGTTTAAACATTTTTATACCTAATTCCAAATGTTTTTTTTTCAAATGAACAAATGTTTTTTTTTTCTAGCAATTCTTACACTTAACTTGAATACAATATTTATATTGGTTTAATTACTCATAGTGATTCCGTCTATCTAAAGGTTGCCACTGTCCTATCCAATATAACACTTAGTGTAGCAAAAATATCTAACCATACAACAGTTGTCACTACGCTAGCTGTACCAGCTGTTTTCCGACTATCGTAGGCAGGTTTGCTGTGGGCAATGTTGCTGTAGTAGGCACGATTACTTGGAGGCCATCGTTCGTTTCCTTGTCTTCGGTAGGCTGTCCTGTTGTTACAGTGGGTTTTATTGAACTCCGGGTGATGGGCAATATCGACAATCTGCTTGATCTAGCCGGTACTGGTTTTTGCTTCCGACATCTCCTGCGGATCAGAACTCCTGCTACTAACATAAAACTGGCAATACTTAACAGCCCAGTTATTGAGGTGGCGGCTAGATAGATGGTGTGGGGCCTTAGAATATAGAACAAACAGGAATGGTTGAATCGTGTAAAATTCGTGTACATGAGCGTAATTTGTCAAGAGCAGGAGGTTATACATAGGAGTAAGTGAGATGCTGGGAGAAAGATTTGTCAAAGCTGGGTGCAGAATTGTCAAATGTGATTTTGTTTTGTGAACAGGTTTATGCAATTTGAAATTCTTTTGCGAAATTTAACAAAAGTACGGAAGTAATTCTTTTCAAAACTATTTATGTTTGAAGTTTATTTTGTGCAAAGTTTGATAGTGCCACTAGTGCCTGTTAAAATCTTCATATCAATTAAAAAATCAGAAATGAAGTGTTCGGTCAGTGATTGCAAATATAAATTGGATTATAAACTAGGGAATCCCGTTTGAGGCAACTTCACTATCTAAATTATCTTTTTTGTTAATAGAAGCAAAGTTTTATATTAATTAAATATGTGAATTGTTTCAAAATAAAGCAGAAAAAGAACATTTTTTACCACAGATGCTCCTCTCAAAATATTTGTTTACTTTTTGCAAATTGACAAGTTGCTTAGAATAGGGATGGCGTGTAAATACATGTAAAAATGGACTACCAACACAACCAGAAATTCATTACGCAAAATCTGGCTTATCACCATTCCTGTTTGCTCTATATTCTAAGTGTGGGGCTGACTTTGTTGTCGATGTATTTCCTCTCGTGTGATGTCCTCATTTATTTTTTGTATCTCGGCTGCATGATCTCTCCAGGCTTGGTTGGCATTGTCGGCAGCTAACAGCCGTACCTTACGATTTTGATCGCCATCAGCCATAGGCTTTGTAGATCTATTTCTGGTGCTCACGCTATCCCATGATGGTAATTCCGAAAATGAGGGTTGCCAAAGAGTAATATTTCGCTGAGCGTGGTCCTCTGATGTGATCAAAAGGTCGCCGATCTGAAGGTGGCAGTGCTCCTCGATTGATAATACTCCGGTAGAACATAGTTCTCCAATCGCTGTAGGTGTATCGCGGCAGTTTACTTCTAGTTTCGTCTTGTCGGCCATCACGAACAACCAGTGATTTCGGGTAATCATGCGGACTAGACTATTCCATTTTGGGAGAATTTTTTCCTTGCATGCCAGCGGGTTGACGTTGAAACTTCGAAAAAGGTTGAGTACACAGCTATCACCAATGGCTGTGACGGTTGGTCCCAACTGTGGGCACAGGAAACGCAAATGATTTTCGAGGGTTGTCAGTTGTTGGCATTTCTCATATTGCTGATAGTCTAGCAGGACATACTGGCGATCGTGATTATTTGCTGCTAGAAATTCGGCTCCCAACTCATATACATGGTAGCCGTCTTCATCAACTACTGCGGGAATGGTGTATACTTTGTGCAGTTCAAAAGCCACTCTCTCCGGTTGAGGAATGTCTATTCTGACCATAATGTGCTGCGGACCCTGCATTGCGCTCACCTTAGCAATTTGAGTCAACAATTGGAAGTCCAGAAATTCCTCTGCTAATTCCAATTGTTTTGTAGCGTTCGTCATAATTTCTGTTAGCTGCCGGGCGCGAATAATCATGGGGTGAAGTTTTCCCATGCTCAGTGCGACTAACATGTTCGCATAACCTTCTTGGACATCGCTGAGTTCTCGCAGTTGGAGGGTCATTAGTGTCAGTATTTCATTTATCTCCACTCTCCGTGTTAACGTTGTTATCTCCAGGTCTTGACTTTGCTGCGCGGCGGTGATGGCATTGATTTTATTCCAAAGTTCCTCGCGCTCTGCTGCTGCCTGAACGCGCGACGCATTGAATAGATTAAACGTCGATGTCATCACTGTTGTTTGCTCTTGAAGCAAGGTGAAGGTGCGGTTTTCTTTTCCATCTAGATCCCTCAAAGCCGAGTAGATATTTTCCGAATCTGCGTGATCCATGGTTCCGAAAAGTGTTTTTGACAGGGACCCTATACCATCAAAGAAAGATCGTTTCCTTCGAAGAGTCGGTTCCGCATGGGTGTGGTGCTTCAACTCATCATCCTGTCTCCTAATCTTCGCCATCCAACTTCCTATTTCCTTAGTGGCTAGCTCACATCTGTTCCCGAGTTCTCTCTCTCTGTGGTGATTTTTGTGCAGAGCTGTATAACCAGCTTGCTGCAATTGTTTGCGAACTCCAGCTCGACCGCCAAGTCCGGTATTTCTACTTTGGATAGAATAGTCCAATGCCTAGTGTAAAAGTTTGCTTTTCCTACGTGCTCGAACAATACTCCGGACTGCATTATGGGCTTTATATTGTAGCCAGCCTGCCCAGCGTATGACAAACTGATGAACATCAACAAGATTATGGCGACTGCTTCCATATTCAGCTTCTTAACTTCTCCAAACTAACTATATGACAACCTTCTTAATTTTATCCTACCTAGTATACAAAAATAAAAGAAACCACTCTGTATATAATTTATTTAGTACGATTTTTATTATTATTTAGTAAAATAAAATAAATCACGGTACAGATTTAGTTTATTCTACTATCTATCCACTTCCTCCTTCTCTCTCTCTCTCACTCTCTCTACCACCTTTCCTCCTTTTTTTTTTCAATTACCTTTTGTTTTATAAGTGTTCTTTTCTTTTTTACACTTCTCTTTCCAATTGCTTTTTTTTTCTTTTTCTTAACTTTTCTTTTTATTTACCAATTTTTTCAATGAGTATGTTTTCTTTTTTCTTTTTTCTCTCGCTACTTTAATTCTTATTCTTTTTTCTTACTCTCTTTACTTTAGTTTCTTTTTAATTCTCTCTTTTTTTTCTTACCCTTTTTGTTTTTACTTCTCTCTGTTTTTTTTTTATTTTTTTTTTTTTTTTTTACTTATTTTTTTTTTTTAATTCTCTCTTTTTTTTATTAATGATCTTTTCCTTCCAATATTAAATTTCCTCTACAAATGTATGTGTTTATGCCTTGCCGGCTCTTCTGGGCTTCTTTTAGCGTCCGTCTCCTGAACGGATTCCGAATCGGGCCACTAGGTCTCTTCTTTCGTCCGTTCTTGTACGATTCTGCTGCTTTACCTGTAAGGTGAAATAAAAACAAAATTTACTAAATAACAGTATCATTCAAATTTTTTTAACCGATTCACGTGAACCCGTTTGAGCTTTCTCCCGATAAGGATTGTTACATTCTCTGGGCTATGAACGTAAATTACTTCATAAGGACCCTTGAAGATTGACGACAGTTTTCCCGCCCGAGCCGGGTCCCTAACCAGAACCTTTTCACCGACATGCACCTCTATCGCCCTCGCGGACCTATCATAGTACTTCTTGGCGGACAATTTACTTTTGATCAAGTTTTGCTTTGCTAGTTCGAATGCCTTTTGCAATTTAAACCGTAACACATTATGATATTTATCGGCATTGTATAGCGGTTCAGGCTTCCGCTGCAAGCTACTGGGAACTTCCGAGACGAATCCGAATAAAGTTTCCATTGGGGTCAATTTTGTGCCCGAATGCACCGAGTTGTTGTAGGCATGAGCTGCCGTCCGCAGGAATTCGTCCCAGTTCCGCGGGTCTTGATCTACAAAACTTCTCAAATAGCTTGCTAACGTGGAATGCTGTCTCTCTACGGCATTTGACTGCGGATGATAGGCAGTAGTCTGTAACTTTTTTATTTTCAACATCTTACAGAGGGCCTTCAGCACTTCTCCTGTAAAATTCGCTCCTTGATCAGTAACTAATTGTTTTGGTAGAGTATATCGGCTGAGAATTTGCTCGAACAGTGCTCGTGCCACAGTATTGGCTTCTTGATTTGGTATAGCTACAAAATCTACAAATTGGGTCAGGTCATCCATCATAGATAGGATATACCTGTTCCCACTGTGACTGACATACACTTTATCGAAGGGTCTCTCTGACACCTCCGTTACGACCAATGGCATTTTGATTGCTTTAGCGTGCTTATTTTTTTGACAAACTGTACATCGTTTTATATAGTTCGCGATATTGCCCTTCATACCTTTCCATCGATAAAACCGCTTCACTCTTTCCAGAGTTTTGTTCCTCCCGAAGTGTCCCCCAAATCGGGAATTATGGAAATCCTTTAATACCATTTGAATTTCTTCTGGTTTAGCAATCACTTGGGGCTGGCGCTTATCCAGTACATCAACTTCGCTTATCTCATTTTCATCCATGTCTATCCAATCTCTTTCGGATTCATGAGTTGATATTTGCTCTTCTTCTTGTTTCCTAGCTTGGGCTCGAGTGACTGCCAAACATGGGTATTCTTGCTTGCCTGAACTTTCTGCTAGTGTATTTTCTCTCGGAATCCTACTCAGGGCGTCTGCATTGCTATTATCCTTCCCCTTCTTGTATATGATCTCGAAATCATATTCCGCTAACTTTTGATGAAACCTCACCATCCGTGAGGTGGTGTCCCTTACCTTAAACATACCCCGAAGTGGCTGATGGTCCGTTACAACTTTAAAGTGACTTCCTAAGAGGTAACACTTGTAGTTGCGTATGGCCCAAACAATAGCTAACATCTCCCGTTCCGTTGTCGAATAGTTCCTCTCGGCTAGATTTAAAGTCCGACTGGCATAGCTAATTGGTCTACCTTCTTGCTCTAAAACCGCCCCTAAAGATTCTCCACTTGCATCAGTGATAACGGTAAACTCCTTCTTAAAATCTGGATAACCTAACACCGGTGGTGAAGTGAGTAGATGCTTAACGGTTGTGAAGGACTGTTCACATTCCGTTCCCCAGTTGAATCGGATGTTTTTTCTCAATAATTTGTTAATGGGTGCTAAAAGTTTTGAGAAGTTAGGCACAAATTTCCGATAATAGTTTGCTAACCCCAAAAATGACTGTACTTGCTTGGTCGTCTTTGGACGAGGAAACTTTTGTACAACTTCCACTAAACGTGGGTCTGGCTTGACTCCTTGCTCTGAACAAACATGTCCAAGATATACCACCTCCTTCTTCAAAAACTGACATTTAGAAGGCTGAAGCTTTAGGTTGTACTCTCGAAAACGTGCAAATACTTCTCTCAACTTGTCATTGTGCTCGTCCAAGTTTTTCGCGAATATTACTACGTCATCTAAGTAAACGAAGCACTTTATCCCCTGCAGACCCGTTAAAATTCCATTCCATAAAGATTGGAAGAACGGAGGAGCAGTTTTTAGCCCGAATGGCAATCTTTTATATTGAAAATGATTGAAATTCGTGCTGAATGCCGTCTTCTCGCGGTCAGCTGGGTCTATTAGCACTTGATGATACCCATTAGCTAAATCTAATGTGGAAAAGTACCGAGAGTGACCCAACCTATCCAAAATGTCCTCAATCCTAGGCAGAGGATATGAAAATGGGATACATACTTTGTTCAACTCGCGGAAGTCAACACATAACCTGTACTTTCGTTTTCCTGCGTCATCCGTTCCCTTCTTAGGAATCAGCAGCACTGGAAAGTTAAATGGACTATCGCTTGGCTCAATGATGTCATCCTCTAAAAGTTTTTTAAGTTGCTCTTGACACACCTCCCTATGAGTTTCTGGCATACGATACTGCTTCCTATTTATGGGTCCAACGTTAGGCATTAAAGGCAATTTAAACGTTTTCGCAGTAGTGTATGTCAATTTATCTCCCGGTAAGTGAAAAATATCACTGTACTCATAACAAATTTGAACTACAGCTTCCCTTTCATCGGAATTCAGCTCCTCCCCTAGCATGAGAGCCTGCTTCATTAGCTTCAGTCGTTCTTGACTAAAATGAATTTTCCCTCTCTGTCTTTCTAGTGGTTGTATGGTGTACTTAGTCAGGTTTTCCAATTTTGGCCTGAAATTCCTTATCTCGACTGGCTCACTTCTGGCATTGACAATGCCCACAAATGCGTGTCCGTTGTTCGGTCTGATTAAGGCATTTCCGCAATACACACCCGGGCTGATTTCTTCCGCCATACATACCATCTCATGCTTATTAGCAACTTGAATTCTCACCAGTTGCTCTGATCTCGGCTCCAATCGGAATTCAGATCCCTCTCTGTACTCGACTCTGATTGGATGTGGTATTGCCTCCCGCTTCTGAGCTTGAGCTTTGGTATAAGCTTTGCTTTCTACATTGTTAGACCCAGCTTCCATTTGAAGGTGCTTTTCCCCTTTTTTACTTCTCGCTAGCCGTACTTGTTCGCCACCCCAAAGCTCTGTAGGCCAATTTACAAATGACTCTGGTGCAGAAAGGGTTGCAATCAAAGTATTTCCCTGCTCTTGCTGTAGTTTCAGCTGCTCTGTGTCTTGAGTTCCTTCCAATTCGTCCTTCAATGTGGGTGCCCGCTGAGCATTTTCTACTTTTCCTTTTTTCGCTCTTTCATTTTCGTAGTTCTCCTTTAAATATCGGTCGATGCTTTCTGCGGCTGACCCAGCTCTGCACACAATGTCCCGCAATGCCCTGATCCGATCTGTCATACGCTGCTTAACCATTTCTGGAATATCTTCTCGATTTTCTTCTCTGACGGGTGACTGGTATATATCTTCTGAATTGTATCCCTTCAAAACTATGGTCGCAACTTTCTCTATCCCCGTAATACTGCCGAATAGAGGTCTGGGTATTTCTGGCGCTTCTTCTATGCTTCTTATCGACAACTTTCTACTAATACAGTCTATTACAGCCTTATCTTTGAGGAATTCCATCCCCAATATCCCATCAACCGGTATGGAGTCCGTGTCATATATAACATTGAATTCGCAGTCTTGTTCGTCGGCACCCATTCGTAACTTGGCCTTGCAAGACCCTAGTGAATTTCCTTGAGCTCCAAATAATCCACCTATTGTAATTGACCGCTGGGGTTGGATAACAGTGTTTCTCTTTATTCGATTAGCCTTAATTAAATTACAAGTAGATCCTGTATCCACTAAAAGGGTTAATTTACCTTCAAGCGCTATATCTGATTCTAATGTGATGCTACAATTACTTACTAAATTTAATTCTACTTCATGTATGTTTTTCTCAGTAGCGCTTATACTTACCGGATTGGCTAATTGAAGGCAGCTAGGGAGAAATTTCCCAGCTGCCAATCCCCGTTTCCCTGCTGGCTTCCTTGCTCTGCCAAATATTTCTTGACACAAATATCTGTGTAATGGTCACAGGTACGGCAGAATTGGCAATAAAGGATATTCGGAACCGTGCTGCTAGACTCACTTCGATTGGTTGTTGAGGCCTCCGCGAACCGGACCTGTTGCTTCTTACATACCGACGCCTCATGTCCATATTTACCGCACTTAGTACAATAAGAAGGTTGTCTCCCTAGCCTACACTCTTTAGCTATATGACCCTGTTTCCCACACTTGAAGCACTGAATTGGTCTCGGCTGCAAGGCTCTCGCTGGGAATCCTCCATAATTTCTTGATTGAGTTGGCTCCTGGCTCTGTGGAAAAGTTCTTTGTGGCCATCTCTGTGCATCTCCATTGAAATTATTCGTGTTCCGTCCTTCCTGCACATTTGCTCTAATTCTGTGCTGATCCCCATACCATACTCCCGGCTCTCTAACTTGCAATCTTCGGGCGTCTCTTTCAAAATAAATGGCTTCTTCTCTTACTTCTTCTAGTGACTCAAATTTCCGTCCAGTCAAATACACTCGGGTAGAGTTACCATTGATACCCGCTTTGAATGTTGCTACCGCATCTGCCTCTAGCTCAGCCAGCAACCCTTCATCTTTACCCGGATATTTAGCCGACACCGCTGATTTAATCTGTTCTAACAGTCCCTTCATTCTGTCTGCAAACTCTCTGATGTCTTCTCCTGGTCTTTGTCGACATGCTATCATTTCTGTTCTCAATTCGCTGTAGGATTTCCTAGGCATATAGGCAGTTTTGATAGTTTGCTGCAATGCCTCAAAATCCTTTGGCTCCTCGGAACTTACTAAATAGTATGCATCATCCATCAGTCGATATCTTACACATTTCATGAATATCGACTGTTCCTCGGCCTTGAGACGATCGTAGAGATCTTTACAGCAGTTTAGGAAGCGGTGTACCTCTTTTGCTAGTTTTGGTGACCTGTCTCCGGAAAACATGGGAACGTATTTGGACACCATGTCCATGATTTTCTCATAAGAATCTGCCATATTGACTTGTTTGTTTCCTTGTTTGTTAACGTTGCAATTGCCGCTTTCGGTGGCTCTTACCTCGTCTCGCACGCTTTCTGCTATTTCGTTTGTTTCTGCTATATCCTTCTGTTTCGTAACCAATTTCGCGTCTCTAGACCCTGTGCTTACCTTTGTCTCTTTTTTCTGTTCCCAAAATATCAGTTTCCTTGGGTTATATCCCTTATTCTTTCCTGATTTGCTCACCTCGTGTTGCACTTTTTCAGATGATAATCGCGCAATTCCCAACTCCTGCTCTAAATTCGCTGCCGTTTCTTCTGCTTCCTGTAATTGTAATCTCAGGGAGTCTATTCTTCCCTTAAGCCCTGTATTTTCTTCCTGCTTTTCTTGCAACACTCGCTCTCTCAAATCTTCCTGCTTTTGAATAACTTCCAACGTTATGGCTACCAATGAGTCCAATATTTCGCCCTTTGTACTTCCTTCAGTGTTCGAATAAATTTCTTCTAACAAACTCCCTGCTTCTTCACTGTTTAGATGTCTTCGCAGTTCTCCTGTGAGTCGTTCCCCAATGTATTGCCAGTCTTGTTCGTACCCCAGTAACCGTGTCTGGATTTCCTTCAACTCCTGCCTGTTGCTTTCTAGCTCTTTCTCTTGGGCCTGGAATTGACGTAGTTCTTCTCTTGTGAGCACGTTACTTCTCCCTACTGACATTTACACTAATTATTTTACACTAATACACCATTTTTCACTGTAACTTTTACTTAAGACTTAGTGTGACAACCGAAATATTTGACTCATTCAAACTGGAAGCGACACTTCAACAAAGCTCAATCCCGAAACTCATGAACTCTATTTAAAAAAGCTGATTACAAAGAGCGCGCGGAGTATTCAATAATCATATAACATTGGACTCTTAACGATGAATGATAACATCCACTTATCCAACTTATATATTCTTTTTTTCTTTTATAATATTCACGACTACGATCAACGTTTTTACATAAATGTCACGTTGAAAACTATTTAAAAGAAAAAAGAAACCAACTTAAGGCTATTAGCTTCTTATCATATAATAATCACTTAAAAATTTCGCATTCTCACTTTAACTCACGCATACATCACTTAAATAAACATATAATAAAACAAAATATTTTGTTGATAGGTACCTGAAAAAAGAAATTAATTAACCCACTTACTTATCAAACAAAAAACAACAAGAGTAATATTACACGCACAAAACAAAAAAAAAAAAAAAAACGCTTCTTTCCCTATCAATTTCTGTAATCGCCAGAACCAATTACACTTTCTCAAAAATCTTCTTATAACCTACATGTACGTACATATATCACCTTTCACTCTTACACTCTACTCAAATATATTTTGTTATTTTCTAAAAAAAAATTTTGATCAGAGAAAAAAAAATATATGTATATATGTATAATATAACAAAAATATTTTGCAATGCTTTACTTATTATACCTTTTCTCTTTTTCCCGGCTGCGCCAAATTGTCGTGTCCCCAGTAAAACACTCGCGTAATCCACATAAAAAAACTTTATTCAATAAAACTACTTCGAATAATATCTAATATAACTCGAGCTTCTGATTCACACTTCTAGCTCTTAACTCCTAATCGCAAAAAACACAACTGAGTAACCTGATCCACTCGCAAGTCGGGTCACCTCTTAAAATCATTACAGGCGGAAGCGACTCTGACCCAGTGACCAGTGCAATACCTTGCAATTAATCGCAAAGCATTACATCAGTCACTGCCGTCAGCTGGAGACCCCAATACTGTTAGTAAACAAACAGTAAGCCCAGCTGAGCATTTCACTATGCGAAGTGAATTACTTAACCCTGGCTTAATGCTTAATTACAACAGCAGTGGATGCGACAGTTTTTTAATAAACAATTCGCAATCGCCAAGCATTTAACCGTGCGAAGTAAAATGCTTAGATACCGCAAACTGCTTAATTAGTCGTACACCTGCTGCTAGTTAAGTCATGATGTCACAACCACACCGAATTGAATATTGGGCCACGACACTATATAGAAAGTGATTTGACTTGGTCGTGAAGTCCAGACTGCCAGCATGAGCTGACATCACTCGGTGGATAGGGTTGACTGCAGGGCGGCACGCTAGCTCGCCTCGGCTATTGGTGGAGAGTGTGGGGAGGTTCCGTGAAAACGTGCCGCTGCCACCAGCCATATACAAAATTTATTCGTGCCGGACTACTAAAAGGCCGTTGCACATATTCGGTCCTGATGGGACCCTTACACCACTTACCTACTTCCATTGGGAAGGCGCAGATGTTTAGCCTTCTCTGCTCGCCCCAACCCCCCAATCGACACAAGGCAGATAGTTTTAAGTGTCCCTATGATGACCTGTAAAGTGAGTAATAGCGGATCTAGTTAACCCTCACATGAGTGGGCTCCGGGAGAGTGAGAGGAGAAATAAAAGTATTTAAATCACGATTACGTTATAAGTTCTTCATTTCCCAAAATGACAATAATGATGCATAATGAAACTATACGTTGGCGTGCATACTAGACTACAATACTATTTATATCAAATTCAAATTGCCGGAAAGCATCTGGGTAACTATATAAAGAATATGACCAAAAGAATTCAAAAATTAATTATCAGTAAAGCTGACCTTTCTCTTTTATATTTTTTTTATACTTCACACTTGGTTAATTTTCAGTCAAATTTCAGGCTTTTCTCCCGTCTATATAATTACGTAATTATTAAGCATCTATAATGATTATCGTTTCCCTTTCTTTTCTTCAATCAATCCGAAAATTTGCAGGTAAAAAAATATAATAAAAGGCATCAACTTACATACATTTTATTGCTGGGGTCCACTACTGAGGCGCCTCCGTGGATGTTCCGCTGTGTTACTTTAAAGGTTAGTTATGAATATTATTTATTCATGCAGATATAAAAGCTGGAAATCATTCGAAATTCCCAAGTGTCTTTCAATGTAAGCCCTGACTTTCTCACATTATTAAGCCCAATTCAGAATCGGCGCAGCATGCATCAACGCAGCATGCTTCATGATGCATGAGCAGTGTAGTAAACTTTGTAATGCTAACTGTTTTTTTTTAATTCACAATTATTTACAAACATAATACCTTAATACCGAGTTTTTATATTGTGCATAATTTTAATTTAGTCGTTTTTCTTAAAAAAAAAAATTTTGATTCGGGGGAAATATGACTTAAATAAGATTTGAAATTTATTTTTTGCCTCAGTATGTTGGCAGAACTGTTGCAGCATGCATCAAATTTTAAAATTTTCCAAACTCTTGCATCATGATGCATGCTGCGCCGATTGCGAATTGCATCACAGTTGCTGCATGCTGCGTTGATGCATGCTGCGCCGATTCTGAATTGGGCTTTATTCTAACTTCCTGCAGCAAACGCTCTAGCACGGTACTTTAGCACCTATTCCAATACTCATTCCGCAAGTGACTCAAATAAATCAATTATTATAGCAAACTATTTGGACTGTCACTTTAATGGATCGTTTCTTTACCTACTGTAGCCACTGACTAATAACACTGGACTGATTGATTTCCTATTTCATGTGGCACAAATATTGTGTTTCTGTATATCACCGTTAGAGCACCCTTTTAAACTTTTACTACATAAAAAACATGTAAAACTCAACCAATCAGATGAAATTTTACACCCGAAAATCGAATTAAATTAAAAAAATATATTTTCTTGTGTCCAAGTGAAATTTTAATTGCTTACAAGGAATTAAACTCATTCCGACTTTAATTTTCAAAAGTTATTCTTAACTGAATCCTGCGTATGGGCAAGAGAGACGGAGCATGGTAAACACTATTTTTGCCTTATTCTTTCTGCTGTGATTGCATCTGCAGCCAACATAAAAACATCAAATGGAATAAGAACATGCTTAGAAAGAAATATTTTGTGTTGGCAGCTCCAACTCTGCCATAGGACGAAAGAGAAAACTGTAAAACTTGTGCCATTCTTTCCTATAGGAAAATGCCAATACGCTCAGTCCATTGTTATAAGTCAGTGACTCTAGCCGATTACTTTAGCGAACTATTTTAGCAATTGATTTTTTTGCTTGTAAATTCTTTTGGTCGTACTCTTGTAAATTGTATTTATTTCTCTTCTAATCAATTATTTTTGCAGTCTACAGTTTACTATTATTATGAATCTTAGTTTTAGCTACATCGAGGCAATATTTTAGCAAACTTGCATATTAGCAACCATTTTCATACAACTAATCTGAATCAATGCCTTATCAAATTGTCACATAAAAAAATCTTTGTGTACCTAATTCTAGTCAATATTTCGGAAAGTAATCACTTTGGCAAAATTTCTCATAAAACTAATCCTATTCACTGCTTTAGTAAGTTATCATATAAAAATATTTTCGTATACCTAATTCCAGTCGATATTTCGGCAAATTCATTCAACTTTTTCATACAATGAACGTGATTACGATTTTAGACAGATACTTTACGTTCAAATGATTTTTCGTCGGGAGTTCCAGCAGCCTATTCTTTATTTCGAGAAGTTATCCTTGTAATGACTTTATTTGAAGATTTCAGCTAACGTTTCATTTTCGCATGAGAGCCGCAGCTTAATTCGTTCCAAAAAACATCATGCAATTTCAGCTAATTCCGACGGTAAACTTTGTGAAGAAAGGACCACTATGCAATCCTTCCTTTGAGCCTTAACCCGAACAAAAAATGTGAAAGGTCACAACAGGATAATAAGCTCTGGTCACGTTGATCACTATCATCGCCCCTTCGTATGGTTAAAACATTTATTTTTCTGCCCTTTTATCCGCTGACTTTTTATCGAAAACTTTTTATATTTCACTCTTAATATTTTTCACAGATCTCACAGCTCTTTTTCGATTTTCTTTTCTAAATTAACCTCCTCCACAACTGAATTTTTCGGATCCTTTTAAAAAAACTTTCCTTTTTCAGAACGTCTTGTCCTTCTCCAAAACGTTAAAAAAAAAAAGAGAAAAACGTCTCCTCCAGGAAAAGCTCTTCTTCTTCCTTTCTCACCTGTCGCATCCTGTCCATTTTTCTTTGCTGTTGATGTGCTACGGGTCGCGTAGAAGTGTACTTAGCTCAGTGTAGCATATTGCTACATGCAATACGCTACGACCATAACATAATTTCCATAAATTTGTTCTAGATGACTTTTTTTAACTATTAGACAGAAAACATATTTGGCTGCAATTTGTTTTAACTTCATTTTGCTGTGGGAGCGACAGTTTTGGGCTTTAGGACCTGTTTAAGATGACATTTTAGTTTTTCCACCATGACTCGTATACAAAAAGCAGAGAGAGTGAGCTCTTACTGAATGATGTACATGACGAATTTGTTTTAACTTCATTTTGCTGTGGGAGCCACAGTTTTGGGCTTTATGACCTGTTTAAGATGACATTTTAGTTTTTCCTTCATGACTCGTATACAAAAAGCCCGGTACGTTAAGTCCTTTTAATGTGTCGGTGCCTTCGTCGACTTCTTGGCTTGTATTATATTCTGGGGTTACGACCCGGCACGTTAAGGCCTTTTAATGTGTTGGTGCCTTCGGCGACTTCATGGCTTGTATTATATTCTGGGGGTTACGGTACAGCCGATCAGAAATTTCGCAATTTCAAAATGGCCGGAGCTAATTTGTTTGCGGTAGTATTGGTATGTTTGTTATGGAGCTATGTTCAGTGATTTGGCTTGGATCTGAAGTCCCGACTGCCAGCATGAGCTGACAGACCACTCGGCGGACAGCGTTGACTGCAGGGCACCATGCTTGCTCGCCTCGGCTATTGGCGGAGAGTGTGGGGAGGTTCCACGAAAACCTGCCGCTGCCGCCGGCCACATACAAAAAAATTCGCGCCTACATACAAAAAAAAAACGCCGGCACACATTAGGTCCTGTAGGGACCCTTACATCGCCGTTGCCCCAACCACCCTGCGATACTGCGGGCGATATTGAACAGTATCCCTTTTAGACCTGTGTTATATACCTAATATATAATATAATATATAAAATATATATAAAATACAATAAAAAACCTGAAAAAAGGAGAAGAAAATAAAAATCATATTCATTAATTTTTTCACCTAAGCTAACCATGCTCAAAACATGGTTGGCTTATCTCTTAAATCTATGAAGAAAATTGCATCATCAATTTTCTTCACATTCCACATAATTTATAAAATTTTTCTCATAAAACAACTTGGGAAAAACAAAAGTTTCAGTTTACAACCCAAGTCGTTTTACTTAAAAATTCCCACGACAAATTTTGCCTTCAGCAAAATTTGTCATTTCAACAATTTAATTAAAAAATAAATCAAAAAGAAAATCGTACCTTCAGTACGATTTGCCGCGAAAAAGTCAATATGTATGTACATACGTACATACATATTACGATAAAAAGCTTACACGATAAGAAACGCGCTCCGCATAAATGCATTGTATGTATATGCGCGCCGCGATTTCAAACGACGGGACGGTGGCTGATGTTTTTAAAAGTGTAAGATTACATTTTTGAAGCCATCGTCCAACGCGAATAATTCTGGACATGCTTGAACAAGTCCAGAATGGAAAAAGTAAAATTTTCGCAGGATAAGAAAATGCAATTTAGCATTTTCTATCCTGGACGACGGCTCTTGATCACGATGAATGTGATCAAGAGTTGAGTTGGATTTTTCAATCAAAATACGGCGGTTCGGCGGAAAATTAAAAAAATAAAGTTTGAGTTGGTTTTGACTTTTTTTTTGCACGGTTACCTCGGCGGCTTCGGTTTTCGAAAAACATAAAAGAAAGTTTAATCGGTGAAAAAAGTGGAAGGAAGATATCATCGTTCCTGGGTTGAAGGGGATTTCGAAGAATGCTTTAAGCCCCCCTTTCAACCTTATCCAGGGGAAAAAAGTAGGCCTAGGGCCCTCTCGGCAGCAATCAGAAGCACCAGAAAATAGAAACTTCGTTCCAGGATTAAAAGGGATCTCGAAGTCGGCATAAGCCCCCCTTTCAATCTCAGCCAAGGGAATTAAGATGGCAGGAGCCCCCCTAGTAGCAAACATTCCAGAAGGGAACACCATAAGAAGGCTGGAAGCCCCCCTTTTGGACAACGCGGGATGCTTATGCACCAGGAAGACTCTATTCCGGCACCTTAAACAGGATCACCCATCAACTCCATACCTTCATCCGACGCGAAGAAAATCTTCATCACCTCCAGGAAGGTACAGCAACACCACAGAGGTCACTCACCCAGTATCAGGTAGCCAGGACAACACAGCATTAGACCAACCACCAGAAGCCGACGGAAATCGCCTTCGAAGCGGTACCGTTTTAACAGGGCCCACAGTTGTAAATAAAGTAAGTCTAGATAAGTTTTTAGATAAGTTATTAGAGAAGGCACGCGAATCCGTTAAGCTTACTGTCACGCACTGCGACGCTCTTGACCACAGATTAAGTCAAGGCAGAGAGCAGAGGCTGACAAAAATCGAAAAAATTAAGAAAGATACAGAGCGATTCAAACAGGAGCTTATCGAATTCGCCGGGCTTTCACGTTCACTAGGTTTAGATAAGAGCTCAGCCAGTGTGGTTGTAAGCGCTGAAAGTGACAGTAACATTAGTGCTGACGCATCTGACCAAACAACCGCCGAAAATCTCCTTAGTGGCTCGCTAGAAGTATCCTTCACGGATTCTAGTCCAGAAACCAGCGCTGAAACTCGACAAGGCACAAGTAGACTACCCTACAAAAGTTTCACAAAAAAAAATAATCACAATGGTAGACTATGCAAAGGTGGCCAAGCTCACGGCTGTTGCAAACAGGCCCTACACTGTTTAAGTGAGGAAGAAAAAGCAGCCTTCTTACACATTTTGCCCACAAGACTTCGTGGCGATGCCTATCAGCTGTTTGCCTCGGACGTTCCAACTACTTTTAGTGAGGTGGAGGAACATCTGAACAGAACCTATCTACCACGAGAATCATATCAAGAATTGGTCAACAAACTGATCACAATGAGGCAAAACCCGTTGGAAACTCTCACTGCCTTCACAACAAGAGTGAAGCAGTTGCTGATGCTTTGCAACGAGGCAGCGGTACTGAAGTACGGAGCAACGGCAGCCCCGGCTGTGAAGACACAGTTGGCAGACTTCGCCAAAAATGCCCTCAAAAGTGGAGTGAACAATCCCCACCTATGCCAGTAACTCCTCACTCTGGTAGAAAATGATCTAGAGCAGCTGATACAAAAGACTTTAGATATTGAAAAGCTACAAGTAGGCACAGTTTTCGTACAAACGCCACTAACGCAACAGCCATATCCAATGGCACCAATAGACCCAAGTCTTCGAGTTCGAGCTCTTAGTCGAACTCCTTACAATCAACCACCACAGCCACCCATGTATGAATCACCACGAGCACAGGAGCCCCGATAGTTTAATAATCCCCCATACGTACATGCTCAATCACTACGCCCGCCATTTCCACGAAGGGATTCTAGACAACCGGATACACAGAATCTGGTACAAAACATCACTTGCAATTTCTGCCAGAAGCGGGGACACACCTACACCGAGTGTTTAAAACGCAAAAACACCCCGTTTTGCTCTAACAGTAGAAATTACGGGCATGACCTTCGCGACTGTCGAAATAGCCAAGCACAGTCAGCTACTCGTTTTACACGAGCACCGCCTAACAGTCCGCGACTGACAGATACGAATAATACCAAAGGTCCTAGAGTCTTTAATATAAGACAAAAATGTGATTTTTGTGGGCGTCGTGGACATAAGATCGACGAATGTCAACAAAAGCAAAAATGGGAGGATAAAAAGCAGGGAAACGACAAAGAGTCGACCCAAAACTCCCCGGCTCGACTATAAACCCTACCAGCAACAAACAAGGGTCTTCTCAGCCGCCCGACTTCAGTGTGCCCACCGCCAGACTTCCTCTAGACATAAGTCTAAATGGTCGGGCCCAGCTAATAGTGGACACCGGCGCTGAGATCAGTATAATTAAGAAAAAAGCTATCAAATCTCGCGAGGTAAGAAACCCCAACAAGAAATTAACTCTTCAAAGCCGCTTTGGCACCGGAAAAACCTTAGGGAGTTGCCAAGGAAACTCCATGTTAAAAAGTAAATTTCCTTGCAACTTTCAGGTGGTAAAAAACATCCCAGGTATTTCCGACGAAGGTTTGCTAGGAAATGAGTTCCTAGCCAAAAACTGTAATGTTGAGGGCCCCAACAAGGTTCTGCGATTTCCTCGCACGGAAACCAATCCAGAAGACTTTGCTGTTCCATTAGAAACCGCATCGGATAACCCGTGTTCACAAAACACAGTCAACAAAGAGACACTGGTAGAAGATATTAAACCCGACGGGAATACACCTTCCACCCGAAGTGTTCTCAAAGCTTTTCAGTCAGAAGAAGTCGGCTGTGATTTACAAGAATGCGATAAGGGTGACTTGATTACCGAAGATCCAGCCTGTAAGACTGGACAGCATCAGGTGAATTTAAATGAACCTGTGTGCGTACCAGCAAGGTCTCAGATCGTTGTCAAAGTTCCACTGCAGTTGCAGGAAGAAATGCTCAGTCTGTCAAAACAAATAGACGACGGAGTCTTCCCAGCGAACAGCTTACTCTCAGCTGGATTAAAGGCAGTCCCCATAGGAATCCTCAACACACGCAGTTCACAAGTAGTCCTAAACAGCGTGAACCTAAATCTGGTTCCCGTTAAAGATTACACTGTCGTGCCCATCAAACGAGAGCCAGATAAAGATATTACAGTAGCTCATCGTTCGAATCCCATGAGTGGAAAAGACGGCGATGATGAGCATCAAAATATAATTAGATCTAAGATTAAGAAAATAGGGCATAAGAGCCCCAGTCAACTAAGCAGTCATAAGAAACTGCTCCAAGACGCTTGCGGGTCCTTCATGAAAGCCCCAACGTCAGGCGCTGGCCAGCACACAAACGGTTGCCGGTAGCAACTCTCGCAGATCCATCTGACCCAGCGCCTCTCAAGTATAAAACAAGTAGGTTAAGAGGTAAAATAAATAATACAAAATCATTAAAGAAGAATAGATTTAAGAATAATAAAAATAGGGCAATAAGCGATGAACAGACGGCTACCCTACAACACATAAAATACTTGTTCCCAAGCGATGTCGAACAAGAAGAAACCAGTATTCAGCCCCGCCTCACCAGACTAGAGCAAGAACTCAGTCTGGATGAAACTTTAAATACTGAGGAAAAAGCCTCACTAACAAGTCTCTGTTATGAATATGATGACATATTCTTTTGAAAAGGTGACAGGCTTACACATACCTACGCCATCACCCACGGCATCCCTCTGGTGCAAGACGAAGCACCTATTAACCAAAAGATGCACCGATTACCAGA